>OX244037.2:3965000-4565000 GCA_945859785.2 Tridacna gigas
TGTTTGTCGTAACATGTAAGATTCTGGGTAACCATACGTTTCTATCTGTCTACCTGTCAGTCTGTCTGTTTGTCCGTCCGTCCGTCCGTCCGTTAGTCCGTCCGTCTGTCAGTCTGTCTGTCTGTCTGTGTCTGTGTCTGTCTGTCTGTCTTCATTTGTTTCTATATTGGCTTCCCGTCATAAATGAGACGGTTTTAAAAGTCGTGCCGTAACGAAATAGCATGTCGTGGGGAGAAGATAAGAATATTATGCTTCTTTGATTGATTTTCGTATATTTATCGTCGCCACCGGTTGCCCATATGGGCGACGCCCAAGAAGACAGTTATGTCACGGGGGATAGTGCAGGATACAAGACGAAACCTATCCTAAGTTACGCCTGGTTCTTTAACATGCTCGGGGTATACTACCGTCACACAGGACCTCGGTTTAACGTCTCATCTGAAAGACTATTAGTAATTTCAGATTGCCACCCGTGTGGCTCGAACCCGCACCCACAAGTTGACCGAGACTTAAACTGTATTCTTGTTTGCATCTAGTCAAGGACGACCCATTCCCCTACCATTTTATCTATTATACAGATATTCCCTGTTCAGCGGGAAAATCCCTGAATGAAGCCCATGGCGAGGATGACTATAATGCAGATGAAGAAGATATTCAAGAAGGTGACGGTTTCACGTAAGGTCAATTTCACATAGAAAAGTAAAGTCATCCCATTTTATAAAGGCTAATTTGTGCCTAAACTTGTCCCCAATTCTGCATTGTTTGATTGATTGTATGGCGTTCAATGTCGTTTTCAACAATATGTCAGTTATATCGCGGTGGCCAGTGCACCTGTCCATGCTTTCCTGGAGTTCCTTTTACCAGTACTCCGCACAATATTCTTTCCAAGCCACTGATTGTAAGGTGTTTAACGCCGTTTTCAACATTATTTCAGTTATATCACGGCGGCCAGTGCTCCTATCCATGCTTTCCTGGAGTTTCATTTACCAGTTCCAAGCCACTGGCTGTCCCCCAGATAACCGTCTCAGCTCTACATTTACAGATATATTAAAATTATTTCAACTATATCGCGGCGGTCAGCGCACCTTTCTATGCTTGATTCGTGATCCTCTTACCACTTCTACGCACCACGATCTTTCCAAGCCACCGGCTGCTTAATAACCTAGACATCGTCGACACAATGTTCAGCAGTGGGAGTAGAATGAATCCTGTCGCAATGACTATCAGAAATCCGCAGAGAGAATATGGCCGAGCTTTGGAATGCAACCGATGGCCACTGAAGCCCCCGAACACGCGTGTACTCCAATGATAAGTTTTAGAAAATGAATGCTCCTTGTTTCGAATTTAATCTACCACTTGTTTTCGGCAATCATCGGTACTAACCAACCAACAATTTCTTAACAGAATTTTTCAGTGACGCCGATTCAGATTATCTAAACCACATGGTTTAGCCAATCAGAAATTAAGTCATTTTTCAAAAATTAGAATATGGTTCGGGATGTATAAGCTAGCATTTCTTAGGGCCCAACGCAGGGTAAGCAAGCCCTTGGCGACTAGAACTTGGCCTAATTGCCATTTATGTATGAGCCATGCTCTGTGTAAAGGGGCTTTAATGCATTTTAAAAAGGTATCGACCCATGTCAGCCTGCGCAGTCCGCGCAGGCTGACATGGGTCGATACATTTTGCTATTGGTCAATTTTATGCATTTCAAAGGACAGTGATTCAGTCGATTGTTTCACACAATGGATTTTATGGATCCATGATTATGTAATTGCTTGCTTGGTATAATTGATCAGAGAAATACACTAAATCCCCTCTTCCCAAAGCGCTGCTTTTATTTATTTATTTCTTTCTCTTCCCAGAATGGCCATGCTCCGGATATTTATGGTGTGTTTCGCAGTGGGAGTACTTCTACATCAGGCTTACCCGGATCATTTAAAAGTGTGAAAATAGAAGACACGTTTTTGAGTTTGTTTTTTTGGGATAAGTTCGCAGTTTTCAACAAATGTCTGGCCACTGGTTATTATCCTCTGCTCGGTAATTAACTCGTTACGAAATACACTCAGCAAAACTTCTACCTGGACACTTTTTTTCCCTGTAAATTTGATCAAGCTAGATAGGTAAACAAAGGCGAAATGTAACATTATATCTAGACGTTAGTCTAGAAAATACAGCTGAAAATACAGGGACCGTATTCACCAACCATTCTTAAGAATATTCTTAGTCTTATTCTCCAAGGTTTTGTACATTTGAAAGTAACATAACTCCTGATTGGCTAAACCAAATGGTTTAGCCAATCAGGAGTTGTGTTACTTACAGATGTTGTAGAAAATTCTGGAGAACAAGACAAAAAACGTTCTTAAGAATGGTTGGTGAATACGGGCCCAGTTCATTGAATCCCAGTCAAGTTTCCTCATAGCCATGCTGTATAGGAATGTTCTATGCAGACTGATTTTGATCTAAGCCGTCAACAAAAGCCCGTTTTCTCCCATTGGTACTAACAGGATTAAGGTTATTAAGACAGGTTGTTGTTTGGTAAGGGATTAGATAACATTAACCCTTTTCCTGCTGAATAAAAGAAATGAAACTTTCAAGCCAATGGTATACCAGACCTCCAGATAAAAAGGAGAAATAGTATTCTAAATCCATTATTTCTCCTCCAAACCCTATGTTGTGGGTACTCATTAGAATCGTCTCGTTGAGACGATTCTAACGAGTACCCATAACATAAGGTTTAATGAAGAGTGATTAATATTTTAAATTTTGAAATCAAAATCACTCCCTCTGTCTGGAGGTCTGTATACGTAAACCAAAATTTTCATGTTTCAAAGGTATTTTTGGAGGAAAGGTATCTCCTTATCGGACAGTGTAGATCAAAGATCAGACAGCACGTTTTGTGCAGTCTGATCTTGATCTACGCTGTCCGCAAAAGGTCAGTAAGTCGCGATAAGCAGCCCAAGGGTTAAAATGAACATATCGTGCATTTGATATTCTTAGTGTAAAACAGATATTCGGCTCGTACACTTTTTTTTTCCTTGAAACAAATATAATGCAGACGATATTGAAAACATCCTTAAAGCATAGGCCACTGAAACTCCGTTGGTCTATTACCACTCGTCACAACTCGGCCGATTCCGTACCTACATCTAACCTCGTCCGTATAAAGGAGGCTTCCATTTTGAACTACCAATCACATGATCTTAAACATGGCGGCGCCCCTGTAGATCGCTTAGCAACGACATGAACAACCACTGTGAAGTTATTCACTTCTATCGATCTGTCGATGAAAGCTCCTAACGGAATTGATAAACCACGCTAAAAATTGAATGTACAAACTGTTTGCCGACTGAAATACTCTTAGAAAGATAACGATAGAAAATTTACTCATGTGTTCGTTCTAAAGAGGAGCCTTACAATTTCAATAACGGTAAAGCGGTGTGCTTCCGGAGATGTGCGAAATGTACCGTGTAGGTGCATATCAAGCTACGTGATAAGTAGTTATATATATGCCGATTTGGGGAAAAAACGCCGCACACATCGCGCACATTTTTCCAATTCGAGGAAAAATCGCCGCACACATCGCGCACATTTTTCCAATTCGAGGAAAAATCGCCGCACACATCGCGCACATTTTTCCAATTCGAGGAAAAATCGCCGCACACATCGCGCACATTTTTCCAATTCGAGGAAAAATCGCCGCACACATCGCGCACATTTTTCCAATTCGAGGAAAAATCGCCGCACACATCGCGCACATTTTTCCAATTCGAGGAAAAATCGCCGCACACATCGCGCACATTTTTCCGATTCCCTCCGCACATCCCACATCCCACATCCCACATCCCATATCCCACATCCCATATCCCATATCCCACATCCCATATCCCACATCCCATATCCCACATCCCATATCCCACACCCCATATCCCATATCCCACATCCCATATCCCATATCCCACATCCCAAATCATTCCCCCATTCAAACCCCACCATCATCCCCAAATAAAACTTTCTTACTCCCTCTGGCAGCAGTAAGAAAATTGCGTTTCCCCTTTCCCAAATTAAATTTCCCCTCCAAAAAAAAAAAAAAAAAAAAAAAAATATTTTTCTTACTTCCCAAGCAAATCATTCCCCCATTCACACACATCCCTACACCCCCACACACATCACACACACGACATTATTTTCCCACACATCGCGCACATTTTTCCAATTCGAGGAAAAATCGCCGCACACATCGCGCACATTTTTCCAATTCGAGGAAAAATCGCCGCACACATCGCGCACATTTTTCCAATTCGAGGAAAAATCGCCGCACACATCGCGCACATTTTTCCGATTCCCCCGCACATCCCACATCCCACATCCCACATCCCATATCCCACATCCCATATCCCATATCCCACATCCCATATCCCACGTCCCATATCCCACACCCCATATCCCATATCCCACATCCCATATCCCATATCCCACATCCCAAATCATTCCCCCATTCAAACCCCACCATCATCCCCAAATAAAATTTTCTTACTCCCTCTGGCAGCAGTAAGAAAATTGCGTTTCCCCTTTCCCAAATTAAATTTCCCCTCCAAAAAAAAGAAAAAAAAAAAATATTTTTCTTACTTCCCAAGAAAACCATTCCCCCATTCACACACATCCCTACACCCCCACACACATCACACACACGACATTATTTTCCCTCCCCCTCCCCGACATCAGCCAATTGTCTTGGGAAAAAAAATTTAATTTGAAAAAAAAATGGATTTGAATAGGAAAGCAAAAAAAATAAGATAAGACGAATGTTTTATATAAGCTCACCAAAAAAGGAAAGAAGACTCTCGAGAAATGTCTTGATGATAGAGTAAAATTAGTATTTACAGATCATCATTTGCCTGATGAAAAAATGTTTATGCTTTATTTTACACCCACCGACTTTGAAAGAAACTACAAAAGAATAGATAATGCTTTACGTTATTTTACCTGTAAAGAAATGGTAAAAAATAAAAAAGATTTTAAAACATGTATAGGTTATGAAACTTTTCCTATTTCCTATAAATCAGATTTTTTTATTGAAACAGTTTTTCATAAAAATTACATTACCTGTATACAATCTGCTTTATATACATTAGCTAATATTACTAAAAATAAAAATTTTTGTTTATATCTTACTTTCACAGACGGAAATTTTGAAGAAGATGTATAAAAAAAATATAGTATTTAAAAAAAATGGATTTGATTGAACACAAATTTATTAAAAATGGATTACCTTTTACTTCTTTCTATTTTCCTAAGTCTCCAGAAGAAGTACAAAGATCTAAATACCATCATTTTATTTGTGAAGCATCTAAAATATCTAAATCTACAATTAAAGATTATGTTGACTATATTGTTGACAGAAAAACTGCTGCATTTCTATGTAAAATTGGAAGAGACAAACAAATTGATTCTGGAAACGATGCAGACCTCTTCGAGCTTCTTGCGATTTTTTTACAAGAAATAGGTACACATTTTAATATCACTGAGGATGAAGAAGAATTTGACTATAAAATATTTAAGAAATTTGTAAAAAAGCGTGTTGCTGAGTTATAAATATTTAACCTCTTACCGGGTTAAATATTTTTTATAAATCCAACTCTATCAATATCGTTAAATATGCATTTTTAGCATCAGGGTTATTTGATCTCGTTACAAAGTTTATAGTATCGCATTGATCTATTTCTAAAGGTTTTGGGAAAACTATACAACTACACCCTTCATCTTTCCTTTTTACTAAAGAATAATCAGCTTGCTCGGTTCCATTTATAACTATATTAACTTTTACCTCTTCTTTTAGAATTCCTTTACCTTTAACAACCATTAAAGCTCCTCTTATAATTCTACCCGGAACTGATATGCAATAACCTCCTAATCCGTGAGATCTACCGCTACAACCATTACCGAAAGAAAACTCATAATTACCATCTGTTAATAGTCCCTGTTGCTCCGCATGAACGCTTATTATAGGTTTCTTTTTATCTACATAAGATTTTGTTGCTGAATCTTTTTCATCTACAGGTTCAGCTAAGTTATAAATTACATTTCCCCGCATATTTATTTTTCCACGCGCTATAACAGTGTCTCCGACACCACTATCAAAGAGTCTTCCTGCATTACTAGCTACAACTGTATCTACATAAAATTTATTCACGGCCTGATGATCTTGTGAAAGTCTTCCGAGATTGTTAATTATGCGATTACCCATGGAAATATCAACAATCGCGGTAAAACTACCATCAGGATTTTTTATTATTGCTCCACCGCTGTCAACATAATTTTTATTTGCTGCTGCATCACGGTCGATGGGATTTGGCAAACCAGTGATCGAGTGACCATTCATAATTATATTACTAGATGCTAAAAAGTGCCCAGCATGGTTTTTTGTAAAAGCTTTATCCCCCTCAACACCCTTGACAGCAGTATCTACATAAAATTTATTCGCAACTTCTCGAATTTCTATAGGTGACGCAACATTAGTAATTCTTCTCCCATCCATAGAAATATCAGAAGACGCTATGTAACCTCCAGGACCATAAGCAAAAGCCTGGTTAGCATCTACATAATTTTTAGTTGCTACATCTTGAGGTTCTGAAGGTTCTATAAAATCTGTTAAAGTATATCCATTTTGCATATTTATATTCGAAACAGCGAAAAAATTATTATCCTGACTTTTTACGATTGCTCCTTCATTATCTACGTAATATTTATTAACAGCTTCATTCAGCTCCTCTGGTTCTGCTAAGTTTCTTATTTTATTGAAACCCATGTTTAAATATCCAGTCATATGGTATCCACCATTTTCATCTAACAACCCTCCAGCATTATCAACATAATCCTTTGTGGCTACATCCTGAGGATTTACCGGATTACTGACCCTGGTTAGCATGTTACCATTCATATTTAAAGAACCAGTGAGGCTAGTTGTTCCATCTTTACGTAAAAAATTATTACTTATGTAAACGAGTGACACTCCGTCACCGCTAGTTTTTACCTCTTCCATTCTCCCAAATTTATCAACAGGCATTTTTTTTATATTAAAAAAGTTTATTTAAAATATCTTGGAATTTATTACCTGAGCTTAACTCTTTTAGAACATATAAGCATAAATGTCCACAAAATACTTGCCCCGCTTGTTGCAATTGATCGGTATTGTAATGCAATGGACTTTTTAAATAATCTATAACTTCATTAGGAGGTTGAATACCATAACTGTCAAAATAAATCTTACTTTTACCGTTTTTATACCAGGCTACCCAATGAGTACCAGGACCATTAATGTCATCGAGATTTAATATACCACATTCTTTATTTTTTACTTTTTTAGGTAGAGTGGTTCTTAAAAATACCCCCCTAAAGTTTTTTATCTTTAATTTACTTGCTGCATCCTCAAGCTCGAAATTACTTAAAGGCTTATTTGGTAGCGTTACATTATCGATTAAAATATGTGCCATTTTTTTTACACGTTAAATATTTTCGATAGCACTATTATCAACCCACGAATTAAATTCATCGGAGTAACCTTTCCACTTTACGAGACATTTCTTTTTTCCTCTTTTAATAACCTTTTCTATCCTATACAACTCTTGACTCGTTTTCTGAAGTTCTGGTTCATAAAATGTTCCTTTTATTTCCTCTCCATTTAAGTCTTTAATTTTATATGTTATGGGAGATGTATGTTTTACTTCTGAAACTGTAAAAACCTCTTCTGTCCATCTTGTGGTATAGCCTTTTTCAAAGGTCTTTTTCTTTTTACTTATCCTTACTTTATCTCCAACAGAAAACTTTGGCTTGATATCTTCTCTTACTTGATCATAATCGGGATACAATGTTCTCCAAACTTTATTTTCATTCTTCTTTTTACTCGCTTCAACTGGAGTCATCTTAATAGATGAATGTCTCGTGTTGTTATATTCTTTAACGAGGTCTTGTAATACATTGATATAAACATTCGTTGAGTGAGCAGAGAAATATTTCCACATTTTTTCTTTCATTGTTCTATTCCATCTCTCAACAACGCTAGATTTTTCCTCGTTTTCAGTAGAATATAATTCAACCAAGTCTTTAACTTCTTTGTTATAAAACTCTTTACCTTTATCCACCCACATTTTCTCAGGCTTTCTTTCCTTAAAAATGCTCTTTAATGCGACAGAAACAGATTTTCCAGTTTTATCTTTTAATGGTATTAGCCATCCATACTTTGAAAAGATATCAATGACGGCAAGAAGATATTTTACACCGCGATTAAGTTTAGAAAATGCTTTCATATCTACTAAATCCGCAGCCCATATCCTATCAATGCCATTCACTCTAACCCTTCTTTTCTTAAATTTTCTTTTAACGGGTTTGTGTAATTCTTCCGATAAATTTAACATGTCGAAATTGTTTTTTTACTCGCAGCGGCTCGTGCACTAACTCCCATTCCAAATCTAGCCTTAGTTCCAATTAAAGTGGAAACTAATCCTCGTTCCATTCTTTCCCTAATCGTTGGATTATAGATACCCTTTAACTCTTTAAGCATATTACGATCACAAACTGCATTTCTGGTAGCAGTATCATCATGCTCAAGATAACATATATCATGATGATAGGCAGCTTTATCCACACGATTAATAGGTTTCGACCATTTTTTAGGAGTTAAATCAGGATTGAGTCTTTTCTTTAATTTAGTACCCGGCCCCGTAAAATTATGACCTGGTAAGTGCATTTCAACTGGCAAGTTATTAATCATCTTGTTTAACAACGATCCACCTTTTTGTTTCTTAATAAATTGTGTTTTAGTTGTTCCACATTCGACACACCTACCACGTTTCATATTTCTTCCATTTTTGCTTACGGTATAATTTATATCACTTGTATCCGTTTGTTTTTTACATTTAACGCAATACATTTTATATTAATAATTTTAATTTATATAAAATGGACGTTGTAAATTTATCATGGAATGAACCGATGACAAGAAGATTTAACCATGCATTTTTACCCAAAAGCATTAGAGGAGTTATCGTGGGTAAATCTGGATGTGGAAAAACGACTCTTTTACTTAATTTACTTTTAAGGCCGGATTGGTTGGATTACGACAATCTTTCCATTTTTGGAAAAAGTTTATTTCAACCGGAATATAGGATACTTAAAAAAGCGTTTGAAGAAAAAATACCGAAAGAATTAATCTTGAGACTATTTAACATGAAAGAAGAAGTATTCGATCGAAATATTTCACCAACCGCTTTAGTAGAGGAATGGGCAAAAACGATTAAAAAGAAATCGGATATAAATTGTCAGTTCTTCGAAAATGCGAGCGACGTTCCCGATCCTAGACAATTAAATTCCGAAAATAAAAACCTTATGATATTTGATGATTTACTTTTGGAAAAACAAAACAAGTGTGAATGTTATCATGTACGAGGAAGACATAGTAACATCGACTGTTTTTACTTAGCACAAAATTATTTTAGATTACCCAGGCAAACGATTAGGGAAAACGCTAATTTTATCTGCTTATTCAAACAAGATTTAAAAAATCTTAATCATATTTATGGAGATCATGTTGGAGATGATATGTCTAAAGAAGAATTCCGCCGATTTTGTAAAAAAGCTTGGGATAAACCTCACGGATTCATAGTCATTGATTTAAGCAACAACAAGGATAACGGTAAGTATAGAATTGGATTTGACAATTTTTATTTACCTACGTCAGTATAAAAAAAAATATATCTTACACCAAAGATATATTTTTATAAATATTATATTACTAACTTAAAATATGGAAGAACTTTTAGAGAAAATCGTTAAAAACACTGACCACAAAACATCATTTCAAATTATAGTAACAAGCAACAAAACGAGTTTTAACACAAGATTTACTCCACCGCTTCAATTAGAAAAGGATAAAGAATACGAAGTAGCGTTAGTTAATCTCGAAACTTACTACTCTTTCCCAAATATCGATTCTAGAAATGATACACTCGTTTATTCACCCGACAATGGTGCTTCATGGGAGAAAATAAAAATACCTGAAGGAAGTTATGATCTCGTTGATATCAATGATTTTATTCAGCAAGAAATGAGGAAAAAAGGTCATTACGACACAGTTAACGAAGAATATTATATTAATATCTCCGCAAACACTAATACCCTCAAGTCTGTTCTTACTCTCGAAAATGGTTATCAAGTAGATTTTAATCAACCCACATCTATCAGTAAAGTACTAGGATTTACTCACGCTAAATATACACAAGGATTTCACGAATCAGAAAATGTAGTAAACATCCTTTCCATAAATAGCATCCTTGTTAATATCGATATCATCTCTGGAAGTTATGTTAACGGTTCGACTAAAAACACTATTTATTCTTTCTTCCCAAATGTTTCCCCGGGGTATAAAATAATAGAGAATCCAGTAAATCTAGTTTATCTACCATTAACATCGGATAAAATAGATAATCTTAATGTATCAATTACTGATCAAGATGGAAATTCGCTAAACCTTAGGGGAGAAAATTTAACAATCAGATTACATATAAGAGAAGCGAGATAAATAAAAATAAAATTTATATAAAATGGCGGAATATACTACAGTAAAATTAAATATATCGAATGGACAAAAAGAGAAACTTAAACACGCTTTAAAAAAGAAATGTCCGGTAAGTATTCGTTTAAATCATAGCGATTTGGAAGGCAATGATGTTGTTGCTATAACTCAATCCCAAGCGAAGAAAATAGCAAAAGCCTACGGATCTGGAAGAGGAGTCACGATTAAAATGACACAAAAACAACTTAAACATAACACGAAAGTAGAAGGTGGCTTTCTTGATATGTTAGCAGGATTGGCATCATCAGTTCTACCAACATTAGCAAGAACCGTTTTACCAAATTTAGTTACTGGTGCTTTATCCGGCTTAGTATCGGCTGGAGTACAGAAAGCTATGGGATCAGGTCTTTACCATAAAAAAGGTGGATGTGTTTGCCAAGTAGAAACTGATGGAAAAGGCCTTTACCTTAAGCCATTTAAAGGCAAAGGATTAAGTTCTGTCGGTGATGGATTATATTTAAAACAAGGAGGAAAGTTTTATGATGGAAATGGACTTCTTTTAGGTCCAAATAGTCCATTTGCTAATATTCCTATATTAGGTGCAATATTATAATATAAATAAAAAAAGACATGAACGTTTATAAATTTGGAGTTAAGCCTAAAATAGTTCAACCAAAAACGATTTTTTGGAAACCGTTTAAAGTTAAGCATCCTCCTAAAAAGGTTAATCCTGTTCTTTGGGAAATTTTTGCTCAACAACCTCTTGTGCTTGGATCAGGTGAAACAAAATCATTGTCATTAGGTTTTGGTTTTTTAATGAGTAGGGGCGTCGTTTTAACCTCTTTGTCATATAATTTAAAATTAAAGCTCTTAAGTTTATCGAATGAAGTTATTCTTAATGATACTGATGATATCGTCATTACTATTACGAACAACTCGAGTAATTTACTAAGAATTGAGGAGAGTGAGTTTTTGTGTCACGTTTGCTACACGTTTTAAAAAAATATCTCTCTAATTTAAAATGGAGATGAAAGAAAAGATATATCCGAGCTTATCGAGTGAACGTATTACACCAAATGCTCCTTTAATGAATGATGACAATGGACATTCATACCGTTTAAAAAAGATATCGGAAGTTCAGTCTTTCCTCGAAAGTGAAGTTCGAGAGAGAGATGCACTCGCAAAAAAATATTTTAGAACCGCAAATATAGTTGACAACATCGATACAGTTTTAATTACTGTGACAATGGCGAGCGGTGCAGGAGGGATTGGGTTGCTGACAACCGTAGTTGTGATACCCGTGGTAATCGCATTAGAAGCAACTGCACTTGTTACCGGTTTAGTTTCTATAATTGGTAAATATGCTGTGAGAACCACTAGAAGTAAAGGTGAAAAACACCAGAAGATAAAAATGATTGCTGATACTAAACTTGACACAATATCCACTCATATATCAAAAGCATTACTCGACAATCATATATCCGAGGATGAATTTAAGTTAATTATGGAGGAATTGGAAAAATACAAAACCATGAAGAATGAGATAAGATCTAAGTTTAAAAAGAAGATAGCTGCTGAAAACGAAGAAACATTAATTGAGAAAGGGAGACAAGAAGCTAGGGAGTCCTTTCGGAAGCTCGTTGAAAAAAATCATACCGCGGATTAAATGTCCTAAATTTAAGTTGTCGTGTTCGTTCGAATTATCATCATCGTAAAATACGTTGAAAATAATGATTAAAACTAATACGTAATATAATATTATATTACGTATTAAAAATGTCGTTTTTAAAAATTACTGATCCGACAAAAAGGGATGAATTTGTAAAAGATTATCTCGAAATGAGAAAAAGAATCAAAGATAGTCAACTTGCAGAAAGAACGGGTGAAATCGAATTACAAACGGGGCTTTCAAAGTTTTTTAAGCCTATTACAGAAACGCAAAAAGCTTCAACAAAGGAGATTACAGAAGGACTTAAACCTATTAAAGAGGAGATTGAAAAGTTGCCCAAGGAGCTGCCACAACCAGCACTATCAATCCTTGGAGAACATGGAGAACTTGGTGAGTTTGAGGAAGAGGAGTCTATATCATTAAGAAAAGATACTGATAGTACATTTGGCATTTATAAAGAAGGAGAAGAGCTTTATATCGGTAATAAACAATTTGTTTTTGATTCGGACAATAATAAATTTATTATTGGCGTAGAGAAATATGATGCAACGGGTGGATTATGGGAACTTATTACATCAAAAAAAACCAAAAGAGATCTATTCAGCTAAAGATTATTCGAATTATGTACAAATCTTAAATCAAACTAGTGCCCTACACCGTGATAATAACCCAGCAAACCCTTACCCCAAATCCAGCAAGGGGGATAAATGGAAATTTGTTAAACCTATTTGGGACAAAATCACAAAAACACCGAGATTAAGAAAAGAATATACAGCTGAAGGAATTACCATTATCCCATCCGATCCTAACGCATTGTTAGAAAGATTAGACCTTTTAATGGCAAGTAAAGAAGCCGGTAATACGGGAGTAAGAAATGAGTTAGTCTCCATTTGTGATGAATTAAAAAGGCAAGGTATATTTAACTCCTTGACTTATAAAAATTTAATGTCACTATTATAAAATGATTACATCACAAAAAAGAGGATTTAAAAGAAACTATTCTTACGGTGGATCTGGAATCTTTGATAGTATGGTTAATTTTTTAACGAGACTCTTTACGAGTAGTGCAGCAAAACAAATTGCATCTTCTGCTCTTGATGTAGGCAAAAGCGTTGCTAAGGAAGGAGCAAAAAAGGCATTAGAAGTCGGAAAGAGTGCCGCTGTTGATGCTGGAAAGAGGTTAGTTGAAAAAGCTTTAACACCAAAATCTAAAAAAATTTTAGAAAAATATACCCCAAAGCCAACAACAACTCAACCTGTATCACAAGATATTAATACCATGATAGATGGTAGTGCCATCGCAATACAAGATTTAGTTAAGAAATTAAATAGCGGTTCAGGAATTAAAACAATTTAAAAAATTATAATTGCATATATAAAATGGATATATTAGGCATAAAAGCATCGATTATAAAAGATGATAGTATTGATGAGTATGAATATCACGAGCATGAACCTATTACAGGAACTAATCTAAACAACCCCGGAGGAGATATAAGAATTAATATCGAAACACAAGATATTTTTTATCATCCTTCTGAGTCTTACTTACAAATCATAGGAGAATTAGTAAAAAATGATGGAACAGTTTATGGAGCCGCCAACGATGTTACATTAACAAATAATGGCTTAATGCATCTGTTTAAAAATATCAAATACCAACTTAGCGGACAAGAGATAGAATCCATTAATTATCCCGGTCAGGTTACAACGATGCTCGGGCTGTTAAAATACCCGGATGACTTTTCTAAATCGCAAGGATTAAATCAACTGTGGTATAAGGATACCGGAGCAAATGCGAACAGTGCTAATAATGTTGGTTTTTCAGTAAGAAAACAGTATATTTTTAGTTCTAATCCAGTTGGAACCTTTAGTTTTAGGATTCCTTTAAAACATATATTTGGTTTTTGCGAAGATTACACCAAAGTTCTGTATGGTATGAAACAAACTTTAACCTTAACAAGAAATGGTGATGACGATGCGATTTTTAGAGCTGGTGGAACCGATGCCGGTAGAGTTAATTTACTAAAAGTATCTTGGTTTATGCCTCATGTAGAACCAGAAATTGGTAATAAGTTGGAACTTTCCAAATTTATAGAGAAGAAAGAAAAATTTCCAGTTGGGTATAGAATGATACAAAGTGACTCTATTGCAGTTCCGCAGGCCTCTACAGGTTTTACTTGGAGACTATCATCTAAATCATCTCCTGAGGTACCACGTTTTTTAATTATCGGTTTTCAAACTGGAAAAAGTGGTGATCAAGAACAAAACCCATCTATATTTGACAACTTAAATGTTAAAAATATTTATGTAATGCTAGGCTCGAGAAAATATCCGGCCTATGATTTTGATATAAATTTTCCTGCAAACCAAATTAGTAGAATATATAGCGAGGCGGCCTTGTTTAGAAAGAAGTTTTTTAACATGGATGAATTAGTATCAAACCCTAATATTACTCCTTCAGATTATAAAACTCTCTTTCCTCTATTTGTGTTTGACGTATCGAAACAGAGCGAAAAGTTAAAATATTCCGTAACTGATATTCATATTAAAACAACATTTACTGCGAATCCTCCTGCAAATACTGTAGCATATGCGGTTTTACTCAGTGATAGATTGATTAATTTCCAGAGTGATGGAAATAAGATGAGCGTAGTTTATTAAGTTACAATAATCTTATTACGAAAAAAAAATCGTAATAAGATTTGATTTAAAAACTTATTTTTTTTTTACAAAAACATGAGTTCCATATTTAGAAATATCGGAAGATTAAGTAGAGCAATAATTCCGGAAGGTGTTAGACAGGGGATAGCCGATTTTACTAATTGGTTGACTGGTAGTGTCAGAGAGGAACAGGTTCCTCAAGTTTTAGATGAAATCACTTCTAATTTGAGGCAACATTATCCAAGAAGATATCAACCTCCGCCACAACCGCCAAGGCCACCGCCAGTTAGAGAACCGCCAAGAAGATGGAGACCACCCCAAAGGAGACATACTTTCGAGTTAAGAGAAGAAGCATCTGCATTTAGAAATTTTACGACACAGCAAGTAATAGATGGGGCGAGAGGATATGGACCGATTGATTTTTTAGAGGCTTCCAGACCTTCAATCACAACATTTTTAAGAAATAACAGAAACGTAAAAGTCATGTTGAGTTTACTATGTGAACTTCGACGTTATGGTGGTGATTATGAAATAGTAGAAAGACCATTTAGATCTCATCATGAAATTAATTTAAGAGGAACTGATGTCGATGAGTTATATGATAAAATGGTGGAACATGTTATGGAAAATCTATCAAAGTTTACGAATGAAGGAAGCGGTTGGAGTTTTGTTAGAGTTAAATCTTTAACTTTGTATGTTACAGAATATGCTCCGTTAGCGGAAGATTTACCTGGTTCGTGGATACCTTTGCCAGAAGGCTTACAGAGAAGAAATAACAATAATGGGTTAATTAATATTAAGAATAAAAAAGATTTTATGTGCTTTGTATATTGTGTAGCAAGAAAAATATATCCAAAAAAGGTTCATCCAGAAATAGTAGACTCAGAATTAAAAGAGCGAGTAAAAGAATTAAATATGGATGGAATAGAGTGTCCAGTTAAGATTAAAGATATAGATAGGTTTGAAGCACAAAATCCAACAATTACTATCGTTGTTTTAGGCTATGATAATGAAACAGGAATTTATCCTATTAGAAATCAACGAACCTTTAAGAGAGAGCATTTAGTTGTTCTTTTATTAATAACAAACAACTTTGAAAATAGTCATTACGTTTTGGTAAAAAATCCAAGTGCTTTGTTGTCTTCTAAGTTGTCAAAAAATGGGCATAAGCTTTTCTATTGTTGGAATTGTTTAAACCATTGTACGAGTGAAAAAATATTAGAACGACATCAAGAATATTGCTATGATCATAATGCGGTAAGAATAAAGATGCCTGAAAAAGGTTCTGTCATTGAGTTTAAAAATCATATTAAAACGCAATGGTTTCCTATTGTTATCTATGCTGATTTTGAGTCATACATTAAGGCAATGGATACGACTGCGCCTGATCCTAGCAAAAGTTATACATTAAAATATCAAAGTCACGAACCATCTGGATATTGTTTCTATGTTAAATGCTTTAATGAAAATGTTTATAAATCAATGTTAAAACAGTATACGGGGAAAAAAACATCAGAAAAGTTTGTGGAAGCTATAGAAAGAGTGGCTAAAGAGTTTTATAATTTACCAAAGAAAGAGATGATATTTACGAGAAAAGATCAAAAGCTCTTTAATGAGACAACAGAATGCCATATTTGTGGAGAGGGGTTCGAAGAAGCAAAAGAAGAAGATGATGAAGATGAGAATGTAAATACAAAAAAGAAAAAATACAAAGGGGAAAAAGTAAGAGATCATTGTCACTTTACTGGTAAATATAGAGGTGTCGCTCATAGAAAATGTAATCTTAAATTTCGAAAACCTAACTTTATTCCAGTCTTCTTTCATAATCTATCAGGTTATGATAGTCATCTATTTATAAAGAATCTTGGTGTAAGCGAGGGTGAAATCAATGTAATCCCTAACAATGAAGAAAAGTATATTAGCTTTTCTAAAAAGTCTGTTGTCGGTCAATACTATGATGAAAAAACAAAAAGTTATAAAAACAAAACAGTCGATATTAGGTTCTTAGATAGTTTTAAATTTATGAGCACCAGTCTGGCTAAATTAGTAGAAACATTAGCAAAAAAATTAGCGAAAGAAAAAAAATTAGAAGATGAACAATTCGGAAACCTAAAAAAGTTTTACCCTAAAAAAGAACAGTTTGATCTTCTTTGTAGAAAGGGGGTATATCCGTATGATTATATTGATTCTTTAAAAAGGTTAAAAGAAACACAACTTCCCCCGATAGAAGCATTTTTCTCTAAATTAGACGGAGAAGGAATTTCAGATAAAGATTATGAACATGCTAAAAATGTTTGGAAAACTTTTGGAATGAAAACAATGGAGGAATATCATGATCTTTATTTAAAGACGGATGTTCTTCTTTTAGCTGACGTGTTTGAAAACTTTAGGAAGGTTTGCTTTGAGAATTATAATTTAGATCCTGTGTGGTACTATACTGCCCCAGGTTTGGCTTGGGATGCAGCATTAAAGCTAACTTGTGTTAAGTTGGATCTATTAACGGATAAAAATATGTTTTTAATGATTGAAAGGGGCATCAGAGGGGGAATTTCGATGATTAGTAAAAGACATTCAAGGGCAAATAATAAATACATGGGAAAAAAGTATAATCCAAATTTACCCAGTAGGTATATTAAGTATTTAGATGCAAATAACTTGTATGGCGCAGCGATGAGTATGAAGCTTCCTACTGGTAACTTTTCTTGGATGACTGAAAAGCAAATGATAGATTGGAAAAGGTATCCTTGTATTTTAGAGGTGGATTTAGAGATTCCTAAAAAGTTACATGATTATTTTAATGATTACCCTCTCGCTCCTGAAAACATTGTGGTTAATAAAGTTGGTAAACTAATTCCAAATTTTGGTGATAAAAAGAAGTATGTTATTCATTACAGAAATCTAATCCAGTATATGTCTTTAGGTGTAAAACTAAAAAAGATTCATAGTGGTATAAAAAGTGCTTGGTTAAAAAAATATATCGATAAAAACACCGAGCTTCGAGCAAAAGAAGGTGTATTTGATTTTGAAAAGGACTTTTTTAAGTTGATGAACAACTCTGTTTTTGGTAAAACGATGGAAAATATAAGAAAACGTGTAAGTGTTAGACTCGTTAGAAATAGAAAGTCGGCAAGAAGGTTTGTAAATAAGCCAAACTTTAAACATTGTAGGATCTTTAATGAGAACTTGATATCTATTCATATGGGTAAAACACAGATAGTATTTAATAAGCCTATTTACTTGGGATTGTGTATTCTCGACTTAAGTAAAACTGTAATGTATGACTTTCATTATAGATATATTAAGCCAAAGTATGGTGAAAAAGTAAAGTTGTTGTTTACTGATACGGATAGTTTAATGTATGAGATTGAAACGGAAGATTTCTATAAGGATATATTGCATGATGTTAAAGATAAGTTTGATACTAGCGATTATCCAAAAAATGGTCATCCTTCTGGAATTGCTGTTGGAGAAAATAAAAAGGTAATAGGAATGTTTAAGGATGAAACGAAAGGAGAAGAGATAGAAGAGTTTGTAGGGTTAAGAGCAAAGTTGTATAGTTTTAAAATGATAGATGAAGAAGAACACAAAAAATGTAAGGGAATAAAAAAGAAAGTGATTAAAAATGAAATTACACATCAGAACTATTTAGATTGTTTGCAAACAAAGGAAAAACGTTATAGAAAGATGAATGTTATTAGAAGTCATGAACATAATGTTTTTACGGAAGAAGTTAATAAAATTGCATTAAGTGCTAATGATGACAAGAGATATGTATTAGAAGATGGAGTAAATACTTTAGCATTGGGACATCATAGAATACCGTGCTAAAAACATATTAAAATATATAACCTGGTAAAAGGTTATATATTTATATTTCTCTTTTTATATTGCTTTCAGTTCTACATATCGGACATTTGTTTGTGTTTGTGATTTTATCACATTCTTCACAAATAGGAATATGCCCACAACTACAAAACAATACTGTAGGTGTGTCATCATTACATGTAACACATGATTCTTCTTTGAAGGTTTTACTAGTGTTAACTGGTTGTTGCATTTCTGGATCCATTTCTGACTGCGGTTGTTGCATTCCTAGCAGCAACAAATCGATCAACCGCATATCTGGATGCAATCCTGGCTGCGGTCGTTGCATTTGTGGTCGTTGCATCGTGTGTGGTTGTTGCGGCTGTTGTATGTACGGCTCCATTTGCGGTTCTTGTTGCGGTTGTTGCGGCTGTTGTATGTACGGCTCCATCATGTACGGCTGCATCGTGTACGGCTCCATCATGTACGGCTGCATCGTGTACGGCTGCATCGTGTACGGCTGCATCGTGTACGGCTGCATTTGCGGTTCTTGTTGCGGTTGTTGCGGTCTGTGCCGTCTTATATTTCTATAGTTAAACATATTTGTAGTTCTATATGGTTGATTCCTTATAGACATTGGTTTTTAAAAATTTTATTTTAAAAATCAATTTAAAATAAAATCTTGGTAAAAAAAAAAAATTTTTTTTTTTTTTTTTTTTTTTTTAAATTGGTTACATTTCTAGTGTGTTGTCTATTAACATATCTTTTATAATAAATAGGGTGTCAAATGTGTTTAATATTTCTCTTCTTAATAAAATTTTTCGTTTTGCTGTTTTATACCTCTGTACTTTTTTATCAACTTGCTCATGCATTTTTTCAGCATGAGCAATAATTATTTGCCTCATTTTCTCATTTTTGTTTTCACCTTTAACTTTCTTTTCTTTTATAAAATTAAGAACTTTGCTAAGAATACTATTGCTTACATAATTCTCATTAAGTTCTTTAGTTATTTTTTCAAGATGGTATTTAGAAAGTTTAGACAAATTTTCTGTTTCTATTTGTCTTACCTTACTATTATCCCTTTGAAAACTTAATTGAGCTTTTTTACTATCTCCAAGTGCTTTTCCTCTATTCATCTTTTTCCTAAAAGCTTACAGATATTTTAAAGTAAAATTATTTTTTTTCTATGAGTGAAATATTTATATTTTTCTTTTAATCTTATTTTTTGTTTTACATATTGGACATTTTCTATCTTCATATATTAGACCACATTCTTCACAAATAGGAATATGCCCACAATAACAAAAGAGGATATTTGGTTCTTTTTCTGTGCAGATGATGCAAATAGATTCGGGAAATGTTTCTATGGAGTTGATAGGTTCTTCTTCACTATCAGAGACGTAATCACCTGATGGGTTATATCCAAAAAAATCACTGATATAAAAATTACCATCTTCCCAAGAGTGGCTGTAGTCATCTCTGTTAAGTTTCAAATCAGTGTTTAAAGGAAAACGAATGGAAAAACTTACATTTACTATGCTTTCTATTGGTATATAAATTGGGTTATCATCATCATCATTATAGGGATTATATAAAAATAAACTAATTAGTCTTTCTTTTAATTTTTTAAAGACGTATAAGCCACCTGTATTAGTATATCTATTATTTCCAAATGTTTCTGTAAATCTGAAAAAATCATTATCACCTTCATCTTCATCTCCTCCTTGCTGCACTTGTATACAAAGATGGATTGAGTATAAATCTATATTTTCGCTAAAAAATATTCTATATTCAGATACAATCCTGCTATATT
Source organism: Tridacna gigas (assembly GCA_945859785.2). NCBI lineage: Eukaryota > Metazoa > Mollusca > Bivalvia > Cardiida > Cardiidae > Tridacna > Tridacna gigas. The sequence continues at coordinate 3,985,519 of OX244037.2, forward strand.
CATATAAAATATATTCTGCTAATCCATTTACACTTTCAACTGGTGGTAAAATAACTATTATTTTTTCTATATTTTCGGTTGGAAAATATAATTTTTTGCTTTGTTATGTTAATGAGATTTTTCCTTTCTTCTTGCGAGATTTTATTAAGAACTTCCATTTTCTTCACAATATACCCCGTTTCATATTCAGCACGTTTTCAATTTTTTAGCATTACAATTTTCTTACTGCTAGAAAATTTCATTACCTGAGACAATTGGCTGATGTCGGGGAGGGGGAGGGAAAATAATGTCGTGTGTGTGATGTGTGTGGGGGTGTAGGGATGTGTGTGAATGGGGGAATGATTTGCTTGGGAAGTAATAAAAATATTTTTTTTTTTTGGAGGGGAAATTTAATTTGGGAAAGGGGAAACGCAATTTTCTTACTGCTGCCAGAGGGAGTAAGAAAATTTTATTTGGGGATGATGGTGGGGTTTGAATGGGGGAATGATTTGGGATGTGGGATATGGGATGTGGGATATGGGATGTGGGATATGGGATGTGGGATATGGGATATGGGATGTGCGGGGGAATCGGAAAAATGTGCGCGATGTGTGCGGCGATTTTTCCTCGAATTGGAAAAATGTGCGCGATGTGTGCGGCGATTTTTCCCCAAATCGGCATATATATAACTACTGTGATACAGCCGAGGGATTTGATCACCGGATCACCCGAGGTATGCCGAATGGTCTATTACCGGACAACGAAATTTTCCTTATCAGACACCGTTACTATAAATAGCACATTGGCAACTGCCTCTATATTAGACTTGTCTGTCAATTCTGAATAACTTATCATTCATTAGATTGTGTTTATTATTATATGTATCTACATGTTCAATATATACATGTATGTTCTGTCATTGCCATATATCCATGTTTTCTTGTAAATGGCCAATGGCATATTTTTTCGCCGAATGCCAAATGAAGTTGACTTGACTTGACTTGACCATATTGTATATAATAAGACAAGGTGTGTACAGGCGATGCACCAATTCGCAAGTATTCGATGATCAACCAAGAAAAATGCTAGTGTTCCGTAAAAGACCAGTGGAGCTTCAAAGGCCTGTGCTTAAAGGGACATTGAACAAGATTTTGTGTCGCAAGTTGTTTTATTTTTTGAAAATCTTCAAAAAAAGGGGGCGGTTAATTTTCATGCATGCAAAGATGGATTTCAGATTATAGCACGACGAGAAAAATATATGTAGAAAACAAGAGAAATTATCGAGGGGTTTTTTTTTTTGTATCTGTTAGTAACTGTGTGGCCGTAAATGCATGACAAGGAACAAAATACATTTGAATCATGCTCTAAAGAAAGGGGCTTAATGCATCAGCACGGTCTGCGCAGGCTGACCTGGGCGAAGCTTTTCGCTACGGGTCAATTTTCTGTATGTCCAAGGAACAGTATACATCAAGATTCAGAAGGTTTTTACACAAAACGGATTTTTGTGATGTATAATACAGTGATGACTTGCTCTGTATAATGTATCACAAAGATGCATCAAGTACCCTTTTCATAGAGTATGGTTCAGTATTTTATTACAGAATACTACTGGTTAGCCCGGTAGCTCAGTTGGTAGAGGCGCAAATCGTGATTTTTGAAGGTAGTAGGTACGAGCCCCACCGGAGGCACTTTTTCACACACACACACACGCAGGCACGCGCGCGCACACACGCGCACGTACACACACACAAGTCCAAACTATGGAGACACAATCGCCTCCTTATTCATTCTTTACAAAATATCAACTCCACCCCCCTTCGAAAACGGGTCAAAATTCGGGTAATGCCGCTTTAAGAATATCCTTGTAAAATATGGGCAGTCTACATAAATCACGGCCTAATAGGTAAAACGTGAGTTCAACATGAAAAACGTTGTAGCAAAAGGAGAGAATGCTCGTGTCAAGCAATTTATCCTTTTGCTAGAATTTTCCCCCCTTTTTTTTTAAAGTGGTCTTCGGCAAAACGACTCCGAAAACATCCTTGCAAAGTATGGACAGTCAACATAAATTATGCTTTAATATTACTGCATGTAAAACATGAAAATATTGCAGCAAAGGAGAATTTATTCGTAACGGCCAACTTTTCCTTTTGCTTCGTTGTTTGCGAAAAGTGAGCCACTGCAGATGACTTCGAAATCATCCTTATCGACAGGCCACATAAATTAATCTTTTACCACACAATCCCGAGTTTTAACGACCCTGAAAGAGGAGAATTTTTAAAACATTGTTGGAAAAAGAAGAAAACGCTGGTATACCAGCATTTTCTCCATTTCCCACAATTTTTTCTACCCTTTCACATACAGAAATTACCATTTAAATCTCACTACTAATGACGACTTGACTACCTTTTGCGGACAGCGTAGATCAAGATCAGACTGCACAGAACGTGCAGTCTGATCTTGATCTATGCTGTCCGCTACTCTATTTTTAAACTATGGTGAATGTCGTTTTAAATAGCAGTGGAAATCTATTTTAGAGCTCGGAAAAAAAAAACATGTAATTTCTGGAGTTAGTAGTGAAAGAGTTAAGCTGCATTTAATTTGTCATCTGCAAGTGCTTTCAATTTGATCAAGTCCAAAATTTAGTCGTTTAGTAAAGAGTTATGGTTTTATAAAAAATACATGTGAAAAAGGGAGAAATTGCTCAAGACGTGGAATTTCTCCGTTCACTACAAAGTTTTCAAAACGAGGTCTACTTTACTATGGTAAGGTTCATGTAAAATGATATGATGACAAAACTGTTATTATCCCTTTTTTTCGGCATTTTATTTCGTCACACCTCTGCTGTTTTATGGGAATTTTCTTTCAGTCTTTACTGACAGACTTAACTTTAGATTCTTCCATTTTGATGGCATTTGCAGACGATAGTTTAGATTTGGTTCGAGTTATTTGATTTCATTTTGAAAGATTAGAAAGCGTTGTATGAAAAGAAGAAATGCTAGTTATCAGTTTTCCATGATGTTTTCAACAGTTGACCTCTTCAGGGTCGTCAGAATAAGGTTTCAACTGACAAAGGGCCAGCCACTGAGACGGGGAATCACCCTCCCACCATGTTTCAAAAGCAAAGTCTTTCTTGGGATCGTTAAATCAAGGGGCCGTTTTGAAAAGGGGAAAAATGTGATACAAAAGTGTTAGAGCAATACGGTTTAACTTACGAGATATATCGATATATCAAATAACTTCTTAATGTCAAATTATGTAACTGATCCATGCTCTGTGAAAAGGGGCCTTAATGCACCCACAAAAAAAGTATCGACCAGGTCAGCCTGCGCAGTCCGCGCAGGCTGACCTGGATGGAAACTTTTTACTATTGCTATTGGTCAATTTTCTGCAGTTCAAAGGACCAGCATACCTTATAATTCAGTCGGCTGTTATACAAAGTTGATTTTATGCGTCCATAATTGTGTGATGACTTGCTTGGTATCATGCATCGCGGAGATACATTAACCCCCTTCTGTCAGAGCGTGGTTCATATATAACCTTGAACTGCGCATTCAGTTACATATTGACATAGATTTATTCTTATTTCTAAAAGTGTCATCTTCGGCCCAGAGGTTGTGGTCTTGAATTTGGAGTTAGGGAAACCTGGTTTCAGTCCATCTGACGAAGATGGTCCGATGGGCTTGAACTACAGCAAAGCACTACAGTGCCCAATGTCTTGGCGAAATCTAGAAAAGACCTGCATTAGTGGGCCGTCGCCGAGATATAACTAGATCTAATTTTCTTTTGAAAGCGGCTGAAAATGTCATTTAACCCGTTACCACACAACCCCGACTTAAAACAACCCTGTGGGAGATGGCATTTAAAAACATTGTGGAAAAAGGATAAAATGCCGGTAAACAGTCCTGGTTATGATGTTGGCAAAAAACCCAACAAAGCCATGAGGTAGACTGGTCCTTTGACATGTAGAAAATCAAATGCATCTGCAATGAGTGTCGACCCAGCTAAGCTTGCGCTGACCGTGTAGACTGACATGGGTCGACAATTTTTGCAGATGCATTAAATCCCTTTTTCACAGAGCATGGCTCATATGTATTTATTGTCGGTATGGTGTTCAAAGCCACTTTCAACATTACTACAGAGTACTTCGAGGGGTGAATACGAAACTATTCCATCTGCGTTTCGAAAAATTTTACAGGAGAGGGAAAAAAAAACGCTTCTCATTTCTGTGAAAAGAATAGTTAGATCATCTTGTTTAGATATGTTGTGTTGAGCTGAGAGCATGAATTCAACACAACATAATTAAACAAGACGATCTAACAACGCTTTTCACGGAATTGAGTTTTTTTTTTCCCCTCTCCTGTAATATTTTCCAAAATGCAAATGGAATAGTTTCGCATTCACCCCTCGACTTATTCATGCGTTTCTGGAGTTTCTATACCAGTGAATATTCCTCTTTTTAACTCTTTACCAAACGACCTCAGTCGGTAGCGTACAGGACTTGAGAACAGGAGGTCGCTGGTTCGATCCCCGGCTTGGCCAGTTTCTTTCCAAAGATTGATGATAAGACAGGATTCATTCCTCTCTCACCGCTGACCATTGTTTCGACGATGGTTTTTTGGGAAAGCAACCAGTGACTTGGAAAAGATATTGTGAGGAGTACTGGTAAATGAAACTCCAGGAAAGCGTGGATAGGTACACTGGCCGCCGTGATATAAGTGAAATAATGTTGAAAACAGCGTTAAGCACTACACAATCACTACAATCATTTACCAAACGACAAAATTTTCGATTGGAACAGATTCAAAGCATTTGCAGACGACAAATTAAACGTTACTGAATTGATGATCTCTGTCTTTGATAAGGTAGTAAACACTGTGGGAAAAGGAGAAAATGCTGGTTACCAGCATTTTCTCCTTTTCCCACGATGTTTTCAAAAGCCTTCTCTTGTGTGGTAAAGGAATAAGTCATTGACTCATTCTCACATTAACACTAAGAAGAATGTTTTACAATTTTAGAGAATTAAAACCTTGACTAAGCACTCCCGAATTTTAACTACCCGGAGAAAAGGTATTTTGAAAAAATTGTGGGAAAAAGGAGAAAATGCTGGTAACCAGCAATTTCTCTTTTTCGAAGAATTTCTTCTACTATTCTAAAAAAACAGAAACCATTCCTTTGAGCTACATGTATATTAAAATTGTCGTCTGCAAATGCTTTCAATTTAGTCATGTCCAAAATTTTGTCGTTGGTCAAGAATCAAAATACTCAAATTAAACAGGGGAGACTACTCCCGATTGTTACACTAAAGTGAGTTTACTTTTATGAGAGTTGTCGAACTTTAGCATTGACATTGAACGGGGCAAAGAAGCGCTACTTGCGAAATCATAATTTGGTTATGTTTTACCTGTACATTCAACTATGGCTTAAGGAGAACATAAGATGTTGTTAATTTAACTTTCATTAATTATAATATTGGTTCCACTTGTGCCGATCCCGGCTTGCTCTGTAATGACATATAGGGCTAACAATCTTGGGGCTGTGAATTCAAACCTCACCTCTGAGGACTGAAGACAGATATTTAGATAGGATTCATTACTTTTTCTCTTTTGCTAGACAATGTTTCGACTTTATTTCTGCCGCGGAAAGTTTTTTCCGTATACGAGTATTTAGTTCAGATTGAAAAAAAAAAAGAAAATAGGAATTCATTGATAGGTGCAACGCCCGCCGCACTAATCATATGACTTAGATGCTGTTGAAAACTGCATTATAGACTAATAAAAAAGATACAAAAGTAGATAAGATAAAGCTCGATCTGGCTCATTGCCCTTATGAGCCTCAACCCCCCCCCCTTTAAGTAATACAATATGTTGGCTTATCAATCAACCCGCCCTTATCCCCTATGCTAGCCCTTATCCAATCAACCCTACCGTATGCATTTAGCTAACCCTTATCCTCTGTCACTCCCATTATCAATTTCATGTAACATACACAGCCGCATGCTCATAAAATTATTAAAACCAATAGGTTAAGCATTCATAATTAAATTAAACTAACTTCTATCTTAATCCTTTTTCCTTTAATTCAATTATTATATCATATCAAACCCTTATGTAGTAGATGAAAAATTTTCGAAAAAAAAAAAAAAAAAAAAAAAAAAAAAATTTAGAAAAACAAAAATTTTCATTTTAAAATAAAATTGAATTTACTTTAAATTTTCCGCAAACATAACATCCATACAAGGAATATAATAAGTATGAAAAACATAAACACAACACAAAACCAAGAGGAAAGAAATCCACACGGTTATATAAGCCCTGTGCCTTTTCATAGAGAAGATAACATAGACCACGACGCAGCCGATGCAGAGGTTGCCAGTTTGATGGACTCGACTCCATCTCCTTGGTCGTTTAATTTTGAGTCTTTAGAGCCAACACCACCGCTTGACGTAGTTGAGCCGTTATATATCGAACCATTACCATACGAAATAGACCCGTTTGATGTTTGGGGTTCGTATATAAACGGAGTGGAACCGATGGGACCCATGGAACTACAAGACCTGATAGATGAAACCGATCAATTCCTGCTAGAATCGGAACACCAGTTGCACATGGCAAACATGGAACTGGCACACCAGATACACATGGCAAACATGGAAATATCGAATCAGATGCACCTTGCAAACATGGAACTAATGCTGGAGCAAAATTAAAAAAAATAAAAAAAAATTAAAAAAAAAAAATTAAAAAAATTTAAAAAAAAAATTTAAAAAATTTTAATCTTTAAACCATTTAATTGGTTTTAAGATTCGAACCGTTTTAATACTTTGTGTTAATTTAAAAAATTTGATTTAAAAGTTAAAAAAATTCCAGCAACATAATAGGACCATGAGTTCGACAAAGTTGAATGTGATAAACAGACTTAGTAAACAGAAAATCAAAAAATTAAATAGATGTATTAAAGATAAAGCTATTTCTTTTGAAATCTTGGAATGCTATGGGAATGATATATCTTTTAATTTTGTTATAAAACAAAATCCAACCATTTGTGAAGAAAGAAGAATTAAAAGATTTAAATCATTGTTTTATTTTGCTTTAAGTATGGAATTAAAAAGAAGAAATAATAAACTAAATTTTTATTATGGCATATGTTTTAGGTTTGGTATGGTAGATGATAGTATTGGGTTTGCTGCTTCCTTTCCTGCTATACATAAACCACCAAAGTTAGATGATGATATCATATACAAGGCAGTTTTTATTTCCCAAGAAATGAGTTTGGATATTATTGGTTTTTCTTCAATCACATTTCTTTTTAGAGAATAAAAATTTTATTTTTATTTGTTACAATACAACAAATAAAAATTTTTATTAATACGTTTTTGGTCTTACCCCCTGTGCTTCATACATTTTTTTTTCTTCTTCAGTTAATCCTTGTAAGCTATAATGCCCCCTTGATAAAGTTTTATAACTTCCATCCCTCAGTATTAATCCTTTTTTATCATCTTCAAAGCTTAATGCTACTTTATTCATTTTTATAGTTGTTAATTCATGATGTTTACTTTTTATTCCTCCCATACTTACACAAAAATCTTTTTCAGTATCCAAACAATCTTTATAAGTTTTAAATTTTAGGTCATTTTTAATCACAGACTTTTTAACTCCTTTACATTTTTTAGTTTCTGATGAACTATCTTCATAAACAAACATACCATTTTTATCGGTTACTGCATTACCTTCTTTATCCTTTTTTAAGATAAATTTTTTCATAGCATAAGTTTTTGCTCCAGGACTTACAAATCCAGTTAAAAGATCTCCTTCCATTTCATCCTTAAACTTACCTAACACATTACAATTTTTTTCACTATACAATGGATGATTTTTTGGATAATTACTAAAGTCAAACAAATCATTAGCATCTTCTTTTAAATTTTCATACAAATCTTCAGTTTCTAATACTAAAACATAACTATCTGTATCAGTATAGCACATAAATACTTTATCTTCACCAAATTTATTTTTAAAATAGTTATAATAATCTTCTAACATAGTTGTTTTGCTAATATCAAGTATGCTTACTCCTAAATAAATTGGCTTATCATATTTAATCCATGTTTTTTTCATATGTACCGCAACCAAATTTTCATCAAATATAGTATGATTATGAAAGTTATGTTTTGCTGTTAACTTTTTAAAACGTTCACTATTTTCACCATTAACTAATTCTATGTTTACTCTATTTCTTATATTTTCCACGGTTTTACCAAAAACAGAATTCATTGCTAACTTCCATAAATTATCTAAAAATTTATTTTTATCCTTTTTTGCTTGTGTTCTTAAATTTACACACTTATCAACATATTTTTTAATAGCGGTACTCTCTCGATATTTAATTCCACAATGTATTTTTTTAATCTTTAATCCTAATCTCTGGTAAGTCTTTAAAGCTTCATAATGAAGTAAATACTTTTCTTTATCATTTAAGTTTGGTATTAACTTTTCTACTTTACTTACCTTTAATCTTTCTGCTGCTAAAGGCATTTCATTATGTAAATCATGTAACTCTTTAGGGTACTCCAAATCAACCTCCAGGGTACACGGATATTTTTTCCAATTATTTAATTCTTCTTCAGTCATCCATTTAAAACCGCCTACAGGTAAAGGCTTACTCATAGCCCAAGGATAAAGACTGTTTTTATCAATGTAAAACAAATATTTACTAGGTTTTGTTGGATCATATTTATTACCCATATATTTATTGTTTGCCTCTGCATATCTAATACTTGTCATACAAACACCACCCCTTTTTGACGCTTCAAAAAAGTTAAGCATATCAATATCAGTAAGTTTTTCTAATTTTATTTCGCTTACCTTAAGCATAGCATCCCATCCATATCCAGGTAAAGTATAATACCAAGCAGGGTCTAAACCAAATTCTTTATGCATAGAAAATCTAAAGTTTTCCATAACATCAGCTAAAAGTACAACATCTGTTTCATTATATAGTTGTAAAAAATCAGACATAGTTTTGCAACCAAAAACATCCCACACTTTTAACGCGTGTGCCAAATCTTTTTCTTTAATTCCTTCTCCATTTAAGCTTGAATAAAATTCTTCTATAGGTGGTAGTTGTGTTTCATTTAACTTATCAAAACTATCCATCCATTCATAAGGAAAGATACCCTTTCTACTTAACAATTTTAATTTTTCTTCTGTATAACCACCACGATGTTTTTCTAAATAATACTTTAAATTTTTAAAATTTTCATCTTTTAAATTTTCTACAATTTTTTCTAAACTACTAGCTAAAAACTTAAAACTATCAAGAAATCTTAACTTAATATGATTATTTCCTACCATAAGATGTTTTGTAAAACTAATATATTTTTCTTCTGTGTTAGGTAAACAATCAATTCTACCACTAGTTTTACCAAGATACTTAATAAAAATATGTGCATCATAACCACATAAATTATGAAAGATAACAGGTATAAAATTTGGAACTTTTGCTTTAAGATTACAATTATTACAAGCGGCTCCTCTATAATTACCAGTAAAATGACAATGATCTTTTACTTTATAATTTTCATGAGTAAATTTATCTCCACATATCCAACATTTTACTTCATTTTTATGTTTTCTAACTTTATCTTCAGTTAATTTTTCTATTTCTACTGGGTTTTTATAAAATTCATTATAAAGTTGTTTAGCATCCTTAGTTAAAGTATCTATAAAATGTTTTTCTGCATCCTCACCTACATATCCTCTTAATACTGGTTTCATAATTTTATCATTAAAAGGACAAATTAAATAGTTATAACTAACAGGTATATGCTTTTGTGTTTCAATAGTATTACTTTTTTGTTGTGGTTCCATTTTTTGTAATATACATTCAAAATCAGCAATAACTGCAAATGGTACCATAATTTTTCTACAATAGTTTTTAAACTTTATTAAAATTTCTTCAGGATTTTCAGGATCAAACTTAGGCATTATTATATCAACTCCATCATGATCTTCACAGCGCTCCATATGCTTATTTAAAAGATTATTACTACCAAAATGGTTCATACAAAGCATACAATAATCAACATTATGATTAGAGGCAGTTTGTGTTCTAAGTAAAGCATTAATATTTTTTATTAAAACATAATGTGTTTTTTCTTCTTCATCTTTAATATATAACAAATTTATATGATTTTCTTTTAAACTTTTTATAGCTCTAATACGTTCGATTTTTTCCTTACCTTCTACTATCCCAAAAACATTAACGCTAATTGTTGGATTAAGCCTTTCAAACTTGTCTATATCCTGTAAAGAAACAGGATATTTAATTCCTTTCATATTTAAACTATTTTCCTTAGATTTTAAATCACCAATTCTTTCTTTATTATCATTTTTTGGATTTAAATGCCTTAAAACACACCATTTAAAACATTCATCATCCTTATTTTTCATATTAATACATGCCTTTTTATTTTTAATCCAATCAGGTAAATCTATCCATCCTTCTGCTCTTAATGGTTCATAAATAACACTATGTAACTTTAAATGAACCACACTATTAAACGTCCAACCACTACCACTTGAAACAAAATTAACAAAATTTTCTAAAATTCTATTTATCATTTTTAAGTATACTTCTGTTATATCAGTTCCTCGTAAATTAATCTCATATTCTCCAGAAGAAAAATTTGCTTCTACTATTTGTTTATTATCACCCTCTCCTCTTTCCATTAAACATTGAAGATTTAATTTTACTTTAATCCCACGCATGCTTTTTAAAAGATTAACAATTGATGGCTGAACTAACTCCAAAAACTCTTTTGGTGTATCAACATCTATCCCTTCTATTTTATGTTCAGTTGCATATTCATTTAAGGCAGATCTACTTCTTATTACGTTTATCTTATCCACTTTATCATATATACTTTTTATTTTATTTTTTAAAGCATTAAGTTCAGGTGTTATACTTGGTTGTTCTACTCTTACATTTTCTAAGCTCCTTAACAAATCATCAACTGAAGTAGTTGGTTGCCTGGTTGGTCTTTGTCTTGGTGGTATATAGGGTGTTGGTTGTAATATTGGTGCATCAATGGTTATCAGGTCTCTATCTAATATAGAGGGTCCCGTATTAATCAAAAGAGTTATTAATTCATTACGTCTAAGCCTTGAGTATCTTCTTAATCCCCTTTCCCTTGCTAGATTTCTTAATCCTGCTACATTGTATCTATCAAATTGACGTTCCATTTTTTTTAAATAAAAAATTCTTTCCTTAAGTCAAATTTTATTATTTTTCATAAATAATAAAATTAAAGAATATCAATTTTGTATTTATCATTCCATACTCTACCATTCCAGTTTTCAATCGTTTGTGGACATTTATCAATAAACTTACTAGCCTTATAAATTGATGGAAACTCTTTCACCTCTTCAGTTTTAACATCCTTTAATACAACCTTTTTTGGGTTTTTAGCAATATCCTTTAATCTTTCATAATTAGGAATTTTTTTAAAAAATTTTTTTTCTTCCTCTTCAGGATACAATCCATGCTCTTTTAACACATCAATATACTTTTTCTTATTCCAATAGGAATACCACTTAATATTGTTATCTGTTAATATATTTTTAAAATCAGCAATCTTTAACATATTTTTTTATTAAACAAAAAATTACTTAATATACTACTGCCATTTTATTTCCATCACTCTGAAAGTTAATTAACCTATCACTAAGCAAAACAGCATATGCTTCAACATTTGCTCCTGGATTAGCTGTAAAGCTAGCTCTAATATGAATATCAGTTACAGAATACTTAATTCTTTCACTTTGCTTTGATACATCAAATACAAACAAGGGAAAAAGTTTTTTATAATCATCAGGATTAATATTTGGATTTGAAACTAGTTCATCCATGTTGTGAAACTTTTTTCTAAATGAAGCAGCTTCCTCATATATTCTTCCAATTAGGTTAGTATCAAAATTTATTTGATGTTCATTATGTGGATATTGTTTTGTGGATAACACAGCTTTAATATTTCTTACATTTAAGTGGTCAAATATAGCCGGGTTTGCTTCCTGATTATCACGCTTATTTGATTGAAAACCAACAATGATAAAACGTGGTACTTCAGGTGATGATTTAGTTGCTAGTCTCCAAGCAAAGTTAGTATTGTTTGGTACCGCTATTGTATCTGATTGTATCATCCTATACCCAACAGGAAATCTTTCTTTCTTTTCAATAAATTTTAAAAGTTCCGATCTATTGCCAAGTTCAGGTGTTACGTGTGGCATAAACCAAGTTATTTTACTTAAAACAACTTTTTCTCTAAAATTATTAGTTGGATTGCCACCACCATCTAAGGCTGAAGCAGCTTTAAAAATTGCGTTATCATTACCTGTTCTTGTTAAGGTTAAAGTATGCTTCATACCATATACTACTTTGTTGTAATCTTCACAAAAGCCAAATATGTGTTTTAACGGAATGCAAAAGTTAAATGAACCAACCGCATTTGAACTAAAAATCCAATCTCTTCTTACTTTAAATCCACTATTAGTATCACGACTTGCTCTAAGTCCGGTATCCTTAAACCAAAGTTGGTTTAAACCTTGTGATTTAGAAAAATCATCTGGATATTTTAACAACCCCAACATCGTGCTAACATAACCAGGATAATTAATATACTCAATATCTTGCTCTTCAAGTTGATATCTGATACTTTTAAACAAATACATTATTGCATTATTTGTTAGCGTTACCAAATTATCATTAGCGTTTGCAATATCATTATCATAACGAGCATTATTATCTCTTAACAAATCACCTTCAAAACTTAAGTATGATTCAGAGGGATGAAGAAAAACATCCTTGTTTCCAATATCAATCCTAATATTACCCCCTGTGTTGTTCAAATTAGTTCCTATGGTAGGTTCATACTCAAAGTATTCGTATTCATAATACTATCATCTTTTAGAATTGGTGCTTTAACATTTAAAATGTCCATTTTTTTATATACAATCATAATTTTTTAAGTTAAAAATTATAATTGTGTTTTGTTTTTAATTTTCTAACCATAGTTGAGGGAATGACTTGTTTTCATCATTTACATAAACACCCTTAAGTTTAATATTTTTAAGTTTTTCTACATTAACATTTTTTCTTACTTTTGGATAAATTTTATTTCCATAAAGAATGGTTACCTTAGGCATACCATTTTTTTCTAAATATTGATTTACATCTTCTTCAAATTCCTTAATGATATCAGCTTTTTCAGGTGACAATTTTAAAACAGCTTTATTATAGTCATATTTTGTATTACTACTATCTAATACTTCACAATCATCATTAAGTTTTAGATTTCCATAAAGGATATTAACCCTTTTTGTGTTGTATTTTTCATAATGTGTTAAATTAAATTTTAGCTTTGACATATTTTTTATTTAATGTAATAATTACTTAAGCTAAATTAAAAAATTATATTGTTTTTATCCCTTTACCTCTTTTTTTGTTTAACTTCTTAACCATTGTTTGTATATTAACGGCACCACCATCAATCAATGAACTTACATTTTGTTCAACAGGTTGTATTGTTGGTATGGTTGGAACTTGACTATATTTTTCAATAATCTTTTTAGATTTAGGTGTTAAAGCCTTTTTAACTAATCTTGTTCCAGCATCAACTGCAGCTGCCTTACCTACCTCTAAAGCTTTCTTTGCTCCTTCTTTAGCCACACTTTTACCAACATCAACTGCGGAACTTGCAATTTGCTTAACCGCACCACTTGTAAATAACCTACTTAAAAAATTAGCTAAGGTATCAAATATACCTGCTCCACCATAAGCATAAGTTCTTTTAACTCCTCTCTTTTGTGATGTAATCATTTTATAATAATAGACATTAACTTTTTATAGTTTTTTACATCTAATACTTTTTGTCTTTTTAATTCATCACAAATACTTACCAACTCATTTTTTACACCTGTATGACCCGCATCCTTGCTAGACATTAAAAGGTCAAACCTTTCTAATAGTGCGTTGGGGTCAGATGGTATTACCGTGGTTGTTTTTTTCTTTTTTCTTAATCCTTTACCAGTTTTTTCTTTAGTGATGTGATCATAAACAGGTTTAATTATGATTCTCCATTTTTCACCAAATGTATTATACATTTTTAATTCATTTTTTTGATCATTATCCTTAAACATAATATCACTTAAATAAATTAAATTTTGATAAGAATTTAAATCTGAATGGGTATAATTTTTTGGATTTTTTGATAAAATCAATTCCCATAACCCATCACTAGCAGGAAATTTTTGTTCTTCAAAATAAAAAAACCCTTTATCTTTCGGGTCTAAAAAAATTTCTTTATTACCAAATTTAAATACCTCCAAATTTTTATCAAAAACTATTCTATAGACATCATCAAAATTATCTTTATTTTTTTTTTGTAAGTTTTTCATTAAAAACTTTAACAAAATGCATAATTTCTTCTTTATTTTTTTCTACCTTAACATCTTTATAAGAAGGAAGTTCCGCAGTTGGTAATTGAATAGTCTTCATTTCTCTAGAAAGTTGAACAGGTAATTGAATAATCCCCTCCCTAATAGGTGCTAATCCCTCAGTAATTCTTCCTGGTAATTGTTGAACTCCCTCCCTAATAGGTGTCAATCCCTCAGTAATTCTTCTAGCTGCTTCTAGTTGATACGCACCAATATTTTTAGTTGCTTCTTCTTGTATCTCCTTTTGTGATTTAGTTAAGGGTTTAAAAAACTTAGTTAAGTCTTGTTGCAATTCAATATCACCTACTCTTTCTGCAAGTAACCTGTCACGAACCTGTTTTTTTCTTACAAGATAATCTTTTACCATCTCATCTCTCGTTTTATAATCAACATTTATAAAAGGCATTTTTTAAGTAAAAAAATTTATTTTAATTAATTTAATCACTATTACCTATCTCACATGCGCAAGAAAATTTAAACTTAGGCGGTTTTATTTTTAATTTGAATGGCTTCCATTGTGCCTTTCTACGAGTCTCCTGAATTCCTCCCGTGCTTCTATTCGCCCCTTCTCTATTAAACTCTCTTAATCCTCTAGCTTGCTTTTTTTCTTCGTTTTACTTCTAATTTCTTCCTTCATTTGTTTGTATTTTTCCAATTCGTCCATAATTAAAGTAAATTCTGAATGATCAATTTCATTATCTGTTATTGCTTTTGATATATGTGTAAGTAGTGTATTTAACTTTGAATCTGCTAACATTTTAATCTGAAGATGTTTTTCTGATTTTGTTCTGCTTCTTCTAACCAAAAACTTACCTACTAATGCTACTAATCCAACGGCTAAAGCACAACCTTCTAAAGCTATCGTTACAGGTATCGCTACCACAGTTGAAAGTAAAGCAATTCCACCTGCTCATGCACCTAATGCTATAGCAGTTAGTCCAGCTTCAACATTATCCACAGTCTTACTAATCTTTAAATACTTTTTACTTAGTTGCTCTCTTACCTTAACTTCATCTTCTAGAAAAGTTTGAATTTCTGATATCTTTTGTAGTCTAAAGGATTGACCATTGTCTCCTGTTGTTAGTATTGGTTGTAATGATGGTGCATTTGGTATATTTCGTGCTTCTGGTAACTCTGGATAAATCTTTTCTTTTAGTTCCATTTTATTAATTACAACTTATTTTTTAAATTGAATAGTAAAGACGGCATAAAAAGGTGTTTTCCTCTATTTTTTTTTATTTTACTAGAGTTGTTTGTAATTGTTGTAACCATGTCATCCACATCTTCTAATGAAACTTCATTTGTTATAGATATTTGATTAAGTTTTAAAGCATAAGATAGAGAAGCTAAAACAAAACCTTTACTCATATTAAAACCCATACCTAGGGCTATCGTTATTGTTTGTCCTCCTTCTAATACTAACGGTTGTTGGGTAAAAATATCCCATGTAACAGGATTAACTTTTTTAGCTGGATACTTAACTTCTACAGGCTTCCAAAAAATAGTTTTTGGTTGAACTATTTTATGTTTTCCATTTCCAAATTTATGCACATTCATATTTTTAAATTTACAATATTGCCCCTAATATAGGAATATTAGCAAATGGGCTATTAGGCCCTAAAAGAAGACCTTTTCCATCATAAATTTTTCCACCTTGTTTTAAATACAATCCATCACCAACTTTACCTAATCCTTTACCTTTAGCTGGACCAAGAAATAAACCTTCACCATCAGTTTCTACTTGACAGACGCAACCACCTTTCTTAAGATACAATCCATTACCCATTGCTTTTTGAACGCCTGTTGATGCTAAACCAGATAGTGCACCAACACCTAATGCTGGTAAAACGGTCCTTGCTAATGCTGGTAATGCTGCAGATGCTAATCCTGCCAACATTCCAAGAAATCCACCTTCTACTTTCATGTTGTGCTTAAGTTGTTTAATAGGCATTCTAATGGTTACCCCTTTACCTCCTTCTAATGCTTTATTTATTTTTTTAAGTTGTGTCTCGGTTACTGCTATTAAATCTTCACCTGTTAGGTCATCATGACTTAATCTAATACTTACAGGACAACTAGATTTAACAGCATGTTGTAGCTTTTTCTTTTGCCCTTCTGTTATATTTACTTTAACTGTAATATAATTTGTCATTTTATATTTTAACGTGATTCTCTTATATGAAATCTAATCGTTAATGTTTCACCCCTTAGATTTAATATGTTTCCATCTTGGTCAGTTAGCGTTATGTTTAAATCATGTATTTCATCTAATGTTAAAGGTAGGTAAACCAAATTAACAGGAGACTCTATTATTTTATACCCTGGTGATACATTAGGAAAAAAACTATAAATTGTATTTCTTTGTGAACCGTTGACATAACTACCTGAAATTAAATCTATATTAACTAGTAAGCTATTAATACTAAGAATATTTACTACATTTTCAGATTCATGAAATCCTTGTGTATATTTAGCACGAGAGAATCCTAATACTTTAGCAATAGAATGTTGTTGGTTAAAATCTACCTGATATCCATTTTCTAAAAAAAGAACAGACTTTAAAGTATTAGTGTTTGCTGAGATGCTAATATAATATTCTTCATTAACTACATCATAATGACCTTTTTTTCTCATTTCTTGTTGAACAACATCATTAATATCAACTAAATCATAACTTCCATCAGGTATTTTTATTTTTACCCATGTTGTACCATTGTCTGGTGAATAAACAAAAATGTTATTGCTTGCATCAATATTTGGAAATGAATAATATGTTTCAAGATTGACTAAAGCTATTTCATATTTTTTATCACGTTCTAATTGAATTGCTGGAGTAAATCTTGTTCTAAACTCTGTTTTGTTGTTGCTTACTATAATTTGAAATGATGTTTTATGATTAGTATTTTTTACTATCTTTTCAAGTAATTCTTCCATTTTTATATTATTAGAAAAGGATGTTATATTGAAAAATATAACTTTTTTAAGTTATATTTTTTTAATAATAATTGTTATAGTTTTGTGGAATATAAAAGTTATCAAAACCACTGCTATACTTTCCGTTGTTTTTGTTGTTGGTTAAGTCAATTACAACAAAACCATGAGGTTTTTCCCAACATTTTTTACAAAAATTAACAAACTCGGTTTTTGTCATATCATCCCCTACATGATCACTATAAATATGATTAAGATTTTTTAAGTCTTGTCTAAACAAGCAAATAAAATTTGCATTCTCTCTAATAGTTTGACGAGGTAATCTAAAATAATTTTGTGATAGATAAAAACAGTCGGCGTTACTATGTCTTCCACGAACATAATAGTTTTCACATTTGTTTTGCCTTTCCAAGAGTAAATCGTCAAAAATCATTAAGTTTTTGTTTTGCCCGTTTAAATCTCTTGGGTCGGGTACATCACAAGCATTTTCAAAAAATTCACATTTAATATCAGATTTTTCCTTAATTGTTTTAGCCCATTCTTCAACCAATGCTAAAGGAGAAATATCATTTTTTTGTACTTCATCCTTAAATGAAAATCTTAATATATATTCTTTTGGTATTTCTTCTTCAAAAGCTTTTTTTAATATGCGATATTCTGGTTGAAACAAACTTTTACCAAAAACGCTTAAGTTATCATAATCTAACCAATCAGGTCTTAACAAAAGGTTAAGTAAAAGTGTAGTTTTACCACATCCTGATTTACCTACTATTAAACCTCTGATACTTCTTGGTAAAAGGGGATGGTTAAATCTTTTTGCTAAAGCTTCATTCCATGATAAATTAACAATATCCATTTTATGTTAAAAATTTTATTTTAATATAAAAAATGTATTGTGTTAAGTGTAAAAAACAAACAGAAACAAATGATTTAAGTTATGGTGTAAGTAAAAATGGTAGAAATATGAAAAGGGGTAAATGTGTTGAATGTGGAACAACAAAAACACAGTTTATTAAAAAGGATAAAGAAGGTGGTTCATTGTTAAACAAAGCAATTAATAACTTTCCTTTTGAAATGCATTTACCTAGACATAACTTTACTGGTCCTGGTACTAAGTTAAAGAAAAGATTAAATCCTGATTTAACACCTAAAGAATGGTCAAAGCCTGTAAATCGTGTTGATAAAGCAGCATATCATCATGATATATGTTATCTTAAACATGATGATACTAAAACACGTAATGATGTGTGTGATGCTAATATGCTTAAAGAGTTAAAAGGTATCTATAATCCAACTATTAAGGAAAGAATGGAAAGAGGATTGGTTTCCACATTAATAGGAACCAAGAAAAGATTTGGAATGGGAAATAAAAAAAAAAATTCATTAACAGAAGAATTACATAAACCTGTAAAAAGAAAATTTAAGAAAAGGAGAGTTAGAGTAAATGGTATCGATAGGATATGGGCAGCAGATTTAGTAGATATGCAAGCATTTTCTAAACTTAATCGTGGAGTAAAATTTCTTCTTGCTGTCATTGACATCTTTTCAAAATATGGATGGCTAATACCATTAAAGGATAAAACAGGAAAATCTGTTTCTGTTGCACTGAAGAGTATTTTTAAGGAAAGAAAACCTGAGAAAATGTGGGTGGATAAAGGTAAAGAGTTTTATAACAAAGATGTTAAAGATTTGGTTGAATTGTATTCTACTGAAAATGAAGAAAAATCAAGCGTTGTTGAGAGATGGATTAGAACAATGAAAGAAAAAATGTGGAAGTATTTCTCTGCTCACTCAACAAATGTTTATATTAATGTATTACCAAATCTTGTTAAGGAATACAACAACACGAGGCATTCTTCTATTAAGATGACTCCAATTGAAGCAAGTAAGAAGAAGAATGAAAATAAAGTTTGGAAAACATTGTATCCTGATTATGATCAAGTAAGGGAGGATATCAAACCAAAGTTTTCTGTTGGAGACAAAGTAAGGATAAGTAAAAAGAAAAAGACTTTTGAAAAAGGTTATACTACGAGATGGACTGAAGAGGTTTTTACAGTTTCAGAAGTAAAACATACGACGCCTATAACGTATAAGATTGAAGATTTAAATGGTGAAGAAATAAAAGGTTCTTTTCATGAGCCTGAACTACAAAAAACTAAACAAGAGGTGTATAGGATAGAAAAGGTTATTAAAAAGGGAAAAAAGAAATCTCTTGTAAAGTGGAAAGGTTATTCTGATGAGTTTAATTCATGGGTTGATAATAGTGCTATTGTAAATATTTAAATATATAAAAATGAAAAATATTTTAATTGATAATATAACTTTACCAAATAAACCATTAAGTAATTTTGAGCTTGAGGATGTCGCAAAAAAATTAAAAATAAAAAATTTTAGAGGAATATTTTTAAGAGATACCTTACCTAAAAAAGTAAGAAATAAAGAATGTGGTATATTAAATCTTGATGACGCAGGCGGACCTGGTACTCATTGGGTTGCTTGGTTTAAAGATGGAAAGAAAAAAATTTATTTTGATAGTTATGGTATACAACCACCTCTTGAAATTATAGATTATTTAAAAAGCCCAATACACTACAATACAGACCAATTACAACAAGCAGGTGAAGTATTTTGTGGACATTTATGTTTGTACATTCTTAAAGAATTGTGCTTGGGTAATAAATTTCAAGATATTTTAAATAAACTTTTTTAGCAATATTAAAAAATGCCTGTTGATAAATTTGGAAGAATGGATGAAGTTAAAACAAGCGGTGATGGTGTATCACTTGCTTACATCTCAAATAATTTTTTACGTAAAGATGGAACAACGCCTGTTGCTGGTTCTATAAATATGAATGGAAACACGCCAACGAGGGTTAGTAATCCAGTAAATCCGCAGGATGTTGCCACTAAGAGTTATGTTGATGCAAACGCTGGGCTGTTAGATGAAAATGGAGGATACCATATGACAGGATATTTAAATATGGGTTTTAATAAAATAAAAAATATAGCGGACCCAGAGAATCCTAGTGAAGCAGCTAATAAAAAATATGTAGATGAAACTAATAATGCTTTTGTTTTGGGGGCAGCAGGTGAAGCAAGAGGAGACATTTCTATGGATGGATTTAGGATTAACAATGTTGGTTCACCTATAGAAACTCAGCAAGTAGCAAATAAGTTTTATGTGGATACCGCTGTTGAAGCAATAACTGCAGGTAATAATGCTTTAACAAAAAACCGATATGGAACTTTCTTAGCAACTGGTAAAATAGATATGAACACTCACCCACTTACTGGATTACCAAATCCTACAGATCGTGATGCAGCTGCTAATAAAAATTATGTTGATAATGGAGGAGCCATTGTAAAAAATCCTGATGGAAGTTTTACGGCAATATCTGATGTTGATTTCCAAGGTTTTTCTATAAAAAATGCTGCGGCACCTGTAGAAGAAAGAGATTTAGCAACAAAATCTTACGTGGATGGAAAAGTATCACTTCCTTCTCTCATAGGTCCTAAACCTATTATAAGTGTGCATGCTGAGGAACAAGGAGAATTAAAAATTGGTAGTTATGAGTTTGCTTTTGGTAATGGGGGTAGCGGAGAAAGTCATGGGTTAGGAGGTTATTGTATGTCTGCTCCTGGTAGAATTTTAAGAGGAACTTTAATGGTTGTTAAAGGAACCGGTGCTCTAAGAGAAGAGTCAAAAGTTAATATTGTCATAAATGGAGTTGAACAACCTAACTACTCCATAATAAAAAAGAAAGGAGAAGGTTGTAGTTGTACAGTTTTTCCTAAACCTTTAGAGGTGGAGCAATGTGATGTTATTAACTTTATAACAAAGAGAAACAACCCAAACGCTAGAAATGCATATTTAACAATACTGATAGAATTAGATTTATAAAAATATTAAGTTAACCATTAATTTATTATTTTACCAATAATAAATTACCAGAAAATATTAACCAAAATATGCCTAATAACAAGTAAAAATACTGACCCAAATGGATGGAATATATGGGTCATATAAAATTAACAATTTTATATGACAATATCAGATTGGTGGAAATAAAGTAGGGGTTGTAGTTTAGTTGGATTTTGTTTAAAGACTGTTTTTAACTCTGGTGGTAGACTATCATCATAGTATAAAAGGGTGAAATAGAAACCCCCGTATATAAAAGGCGCTACCTTAACTATATGCTTGATTTTAGAAAGATAGTTTATAAATGGTTCAAAACTTGGGTCATTATAAAGGAGTTTTTCAGCTTTTATAAGTAAGCTTTTTATATAATATTTTTTTCTTAATTTTTTCGAAATTTTCATTTTTAATAAAAATTTTTATATAAACTTAAAATTTATAGAAAATTCTTCGATGAAATGAATACATGTGTCTAAATATTTGTATTCATTAGGACAGTTAATAAATCTTTCTTTTAAACGAGAAAACAAGTCGGTTAAATCATGAACATAAATATTAACCCTATGACGCAAACCATTACCTCCTGCAAAAAATGTTACTTTTAAGGTGTCATCGTTTTGTTTTTGCTCCTGATAATATTTGCTACAGTAGTAGTAGATATCACTAAACCACCTTAGGTCCTTGTATGGCATGACGCCGGTTCCATTTGTGTAGATTATCTTGTCGGTGTTTATAGGATGAATATTATTTTTTCTTTTGTAAATATTTTTTAGGTTTTGTTTAAATTCAATGTCTTGCATTTATAGAAAAAAAATTTTTAGTTAAAAAATTTTTATTTTTTTAAATTTTTTATTTAGTTATATTTCTCTAATTACAGAATTTTCTGTTTTACACATGGGGCAAGCATTTTTTGTATATAATGCAAAACATGTAGCACAACAACATAGATGACCACAGTTAGCAAATAAAACATTAACCTTTGCTTTTTCATCTAAACATAGCACACATGTTTCTGATTTAAATGTTTTATAGTTATTTATTTTTGTAGTTGTTTGTTCCTCGGTTACCCTTTCTATCTTTTCTATACCTAACCATCCATATGTTATATTATAAGTTCCATCTAAAAAGTTTTCTTTATTTTCTTTCCAGAACCTTTCAAAATCAATTTCTGTAAATTCAAAGGCAGAACGTTGATTGATTTCTTCTACTGTTTCTAATGATTGTTGATGTTCTCTATGAAAACGAGCTTCACTTTCTTCTTCATCTTCACTTTCTATTTGTGGTAGATTACATAACTTTATAAAAGAAGGATAGTTTATTTCACCTTCTTTTTCAAAGTAGATAAAAAAAGCTGTTTCTTTGCTTACATCAAACTGACGGTAAATTCTTTCTGATTTATCACCTATTCTATTTAATGTTTCCTGTAACTTAGATAAAAAAGTTGTTTCATTTTCGTTAAAGTCTAAATGTATTTTTGTTAGATTAAGACGTTGAGGGTTAATAAATTCGCATTCTTGTCCTGGCATTTCTCCTTCATGAAACAACACGTTTAAGTTTAAGTATGTTTTCATGTTAGGGTTTTCATATTTCATTCTACTATATTCATAGTAAATATTGGTATTACTAAACACACCTTCGAATGGTAAGGTATTACCATAGAAAAAATACACTTCTCTTAAGCCATCTACATGTTTATTATAGAAGGTATTTATATGTTTACTTTTTATTGTAAATAAAATATTTTCTGCTTTTTCTGTGTAAGCATAAGGATAATCTCTTAAGTCTTTTAAAATCTCCATCACTCACTTATATGTTATATGTTATAGGAACGTTTAAGTTAAATATCAATTTTTTATGATAAGTAAGGGTTTTAAAAATTTTTTTATTTTTTAAATTTTTTTAATTTTTAAAATTTTTTGTTTTAAATAAAATCATGAAATATTTCTCAAATGGGGGTGATATATATCATTTTTAAATGATATATAACCATGGATTAACGTTTTAAGTCCTATTTAACATGTTTTATAACTATCATCTTGACTTTGTAGCCAGTCAGTAAAGTTAGCCCTCATTATTTCAATCCAACTTACGATGGCAGCATCTGTATCATAATCTCCTTCTTTTTCATCATCTCTAACTTTATCCATAAAATCTTCTGCACAACCTTTAACATATTCATCAATAAAATAATTTAAATCTTCTTTAAAACCTTTAATATTGTACATAAACTTAGATTTAACATCTTCATAATACTCTTCTTCTAGATCATATAAATTAAGATACTCAAGAAAATCTAATCCTGTTTTAGGAGAATACAAACGTATGTAAACATTATCTTTATCACGGTCTATCCATAACTCTGCTTCATCAAAATCACACTCATCATATTTAAATTTTCTTTCCTCGATATAGTCTTTTACATGAGGAGGGCAACCTTTATATGCTTTTACTGTTTCTCTTGCTCTTTCCATTATCCATTCTTCTTTTTTTGTATGATCGGTTCTTTCATATCGCTTTCTTTCTTCTGGTTCTAATGCTGCATCCCAATGATATGCTGATATTTTATATGTTCCATCCATTCCTTCCATTGTAAAAGTGTTTGTCTCTGGGTTATAGTTTTTATATCTAAAACACATCTCTGCTTTAAACCTAGGATCGTCATACGGTGAAGCATCGACACCGTTGTATATATTGTTATTTTCATCTGTAGTAGTCATGTTTCTGTAAGCTTGCTATCTTACCTATGTGTGTCTGCGCGATTTTTTAAAGTAAAATCAAATTTTATTTCTTAACAAAAGAAATAAAAAATTTTTTTTTTTTTTTTTTTTTTTTTTTTTTTTTTTATTGCATCAGTTCCATGTTTGCTTGGTGTATCTGGTTCGATAGTTCCATGTTTGCTTGGTGTATCTGGTGTGCCAGTTCCATGTTTGCCATGTGCAACTGGTGTTCCGATTCTAGCAGGAATTGATCGGTTTCATCTATCAGGTCTTGTAGTTCCATGGGTCCCATCGGTTCCACTCCGTTTATATACGAACCCCAAACATCAAACGGGTCTATTTCGTATGGTAATGGTTCGATATATAACGGCTCAACTACGTCAAGCGGTGGTGTTGGCTCTAAAGACTCAAAATTAAACGACCAAGGAGATGGAGTCGAGTCCATCAAACTGGCAACCTCTGCATCGGCTGCGTCGTGGTCTATGTTATCTTCTCTATGAAAAGGCACAGGGCTTATATAACCGTGTGGATTTCTTTCCTCTTGGTTTTGTGTTGTGTTTATGTTTTTCATACTTATTATATTCCTTGTATGGATGTTATGTTTGCGGAAAATTTAAAGTAAATTCAATTTATTTTAAAATGAAAATTTTTGTTTTTCTAAATTTTTTTTTTTTTTTTTTTTTTAATTTTTTTTTTTTTTAATTTTTTTTCGAAAATTTTTCATCTACTACATAAGGGTTTGATATGATATAATAATTGAATTAAAGGAAAAAGGATTAAGATAGAAGTTAGTTTAATTTAATTATGAATGCTTAACCTATTGGTTTTAATAATTTTATGAGCATGCGGCTGTGTATGTTACATGAAATTGATAATGGGAGTGACAGAGGATAAGGGTTAGCTAAATGCATACGGTAGGGTTGATTGGATAAGGGCTAGCATAGGGGATAAGGGCGGGTTGATTGATAAGCCAACATATTGTATTACTTAAAGGGGGGGGTTGAGGCTCATAAGGGCAATGAGCCAGATCGAGCTTTATCTTATCTACTTACAAATGCACCTTCTTTATAATTGAGCCATGCTCTGGCAAAAGGGAGCTTAATGCATCTCCATAATGCTTAATACCAAGCAAGTCATCACATAATTATGGATCAATAATAGCCACTTTTTTATCAACTGACGAAATCATGAGGGACACTGGGCCTTGAACATACAGAAAATTGACCAATAGCGAAAAGTTTCGGCCCAGGTCAGCCTGCGCGGACAGCGCAGGCTGACCTGGGTTGAGACTTTTCGCAGATGCATTAAGCCCCCTTTTCACAGAGCATGGCTCAATTATAAAGGTCCTTCATGATCCGGTGGTAAGTGCGTGGGAGTCATAATCTGTATGTCCCTAGTTCGATTCTCGTTGATGGAAGTGCTCTTGGCATAACATCCTAAGGCATAACATCCCAAGTCCTTACAAAGACTCATATATTACCAAGGACCAGGAAATAAAAGTGCTGTCACCGTGACGATGGCTAAAGCATTTCTATTTACAATACAATCCAAGGTCTCAACAACCCAGAGGTTTTTGAAAATGTCGTGGGGCAAAAAAGAAAATGCTGGTAACCAGCATTTTCTCCTATTCCCACCCTATCAAAGAAAATCCAATTAAGTTGTAGTCTACAGCTGTTTTGAATTTGGACCGGTCGAAAACTTCGCCGTATGTTAAAGAGTTTATATAAAAACAGCACATGCGCAGTAAGGGTTAACTCTTTCAATGCTCAGTAAATCTATTGGTGAAAATTCCAATCGATGGCAAAATGCTGAAAAATGCGATTTAAAAGTTCGTTTTGCGGGAAAATCACATCATATCGAACAGTCTAGATCCAAGATCAGACTGCACGTTCTTTGCAGTCTGATCTGAATAAATACTGTCCGTAAAAGCGCAATGTCGCTGTAACCATCCTTTGGGTCAAGAATCGAAGTACTGAAAGTACTAATAGACGGTGACGGTACAGATTTGCCAGCGATTGATTGATTGATTGATTGATTGATTGTATGGTATTTAACGCCGTTTTCAACATTATTTCAGTTATATCGCGGCGGCCAGTGCACCTATCCATGCTTTCCTGGAATTTCTTTTACCAGTACTCCGCACAATATTCTTTCCAAGCCACTGGCTGCTTTCCAATATAACCATCGTCGAAACAATGGTCAGCGGTGAGAGAGGAATGAATCCTGTCGCAATGACTATCATCAATCCTCGGAAAGAAATTGGCCAAGCCCATTTGCCAGCGAATAGGTTTTAATATTAGACCATTTCATTAAGAATTCATTCGTCTAAAGATTGATTGCATTATTCCATGATTTTTCATAAAATCGTAGATCTAAGCATTTTAGGTCTTCGAAAAGTGGTTGGGGCATAACGACAGTGGTTTGGGGGTGTTTTGGGTGTTTCTCTTACTTATTCATCCGCGTTGTAGATTCATAAACTAAGCCATGTCGAAGCTGCAAACGAGGTCAATTTCAAATCTAGAGCTTGTTCTTTGACATTTAACTCTCAAGTTCATTGTCTGTGTATTTGTCTTGCATATAATTTCAATCAGCGTGTTATTTACACATAATCAAATATCACAGACGCGTCTGTTCATTAACCCATGAGGACCTATTTTTCTTGAAACAGCGGAATGATTCGACGTCACAGGCTGACATAAGGTGAGACCTGAAAGGTATTCATCTTCTCATAGTAATAATATTAGGTAGAAAACCTCTATACGTTCAGTAAAGAAAGATTCTTCTAATTAGGAAAACTATAACAAACAGCAAAACAGCATTTTTACAGATTTATTTGGCAAAAAAAAATAAACAAGTTAACCCTTTACAAGACAATCCGAATTTTAACGACCCTAAGACAGAAAGCTTATGAAAACATTGTGGGAAAAGAAGAAAATGCTGGTAACCAGCATTTTCTCTTTTTCCCATAACGTTTTCTACCCTTCCATAGAAAAATGTTACGATTTATAGCACATTTAATTTGTCGTCTGCAAATGCTTTGAATTTGGACAGGACTAGAATCTTGTCGTTTGGTAAAGAGTTAACATGACATGGAAGCGACAGTTCGCAACAGGCTTCGAATACTTATATTTGAGTCATGCTCTGTGAAAAAGGGTGCTCAATAAAAAAATATCGACCCAGGTCAGCCTGCGCAGTCCGCACAGGCTGACCTGGGCCGAATTTTTTTTACTATTGGTCAATTTTCTGAAGGTCAAATGACCTGTGTACCTCATAATTCAGTTGGTTGTTATACAAAATGGATTTTATGGATCCATAATAATGTAATGAATTACTTGGTATCATGCATGGCGGAGATGCATTAAGCCCCCTGTTGCCAATGCATGGCTCATTTCGGCATGACTTTTCCTTATATATATAGAGGATCTTACATTCGTGTTTATGTATTATCATTTTTATCAAACGAGTTGACTAAAATTATATGACGCGAGCCTTGTTCGGTTTCAAATGTGTACATACACAAGTAGACAGCTCCTTGACATTTACACCGAAAATAGAATGAAAAAGTTTGTAGAGGGGATAATTCCACCTATTTCCGCAATTTTGTTGATTTTGAAAAACTTCAATTGCATTTTTCTGTTTTTATTACACATGAAATTAAAAAAAAAAAACTTTCCCCGCTTATACGCCTTAGCAACAATGACGTCATTTTTCCGCGAAACGGCGTAGTAGTTTAAATCACGGCACGTGCTGTGGCTGGTTTCTCCGGCTTCACGCAGTCATGCCTAAAAACTGATCAGAACCGGGACCCAAAAAACGATAATACACTAGTGTTTTATCGAAAATAAATCATGGGTTTAATACACTGCTGGAGGAGGTTTTATGTGATAAATAACATTAATCCCTCTTACTTTAAGGTAAGGTGTCGGGGATGCTACTTGCACGGTTTTGAAAATGATATAAGCGGCGTTCTGGGAAAAGGGAGTTCAATACATCTCCGTGATCCTTTCAACCCATGCGGCGAGTCCATAAAATCTGTGTAATCTTACATTCGACTGAATCATAAGGTATACAGGTCCTTTGGCATGCAGAAGATGGTCCAACAGCAGAGACCTTTAACCCTTTCACCGGCAGGTCAACCAGCGCAGACTGCGCAGGCTAACCCGGGTCTACATTTTTTGAAAGGGTCCTGCGTGGCTCAGTGGTAAAGTGTAGGACTCGTAATCTGGAGGCCCCGAGTTCGAGCCTCACTGGATCCACTGGTTTTTTTCGTGGGAGTGTCCTTAGACAAGACACTTCAGAGCCCTAGCCTAGTACAGGTGAAACCCAGGAAATACATGAATATGTGAGCTGTCGCCGTGATATGACTGAAATATTGTTGAAAGCGGCATAAAACACCATTCAATCAATCAACATTTTCTGCAGATGCATTAATCCCCCTTTTCAAAGGGCATGGCTCACGTATTTAAACCCTTAGCAAATGACAAAATTTGAGACATTACTAAATCGAAAGTATTTGCAGATGACAAAACAAATATGACCCACATGATGCAATTCAAAATGAAAGAAAAGATTGTGGAAAAGGAGAAAATGCTGTTTGTCAGCATTTTTCTCCTTTTCCCACTATGTTTTCAACAGGCTCCTTCCTCATGGTCGTTAACTCTTTCGGCGCCAAATAAACTAATTCGGCCTCTTTTGATGGCTGTAAATACAATCCACCGAGTCTCCGGAAGATTTTTATCATATAGGCTTGACGAAACAAGCGGAAGGCATAGATCAAAGATCAGACTGCACGTTCTGTGCAGTCTGATCTTGATCTATGCCGTCCGCAAAACTCCCTGTCTTCGCCTATGGCGCTGAAAGGGTTAAAATACGAGATTGTTTGGTACAGAAACTATAAGGCAAGTACTGAAATATGTTCATATCAACAAATGCGGATGAATACATTATACATGTAGGATTTCATAATGACTAATGACGTTACAAATAACTTTTGAGAAAAGTAGGGACCATTCCTGTACGTCAAATTGTCTCCTTTGCCAGATAAAGACTAACCAAGCAACAGAGTTGCCCTTCTATTTGTTTTTCCTTTGTTTTTATCCTTGATTCCCTTAGGAATGTTGCGATAAATACATTGTGATTTATGATTATATGTAAGGTCCTCATTTAATTTTAAAGCAAAGTCTGTTCTCAATCATCGGGGGAAATGAAATGCGTATATATCGATTTGTGAAACAGACTAGCCAGATCTAGTTGAGGTATTACCTAGAGAACAAATTTGTGAAGTGCAAGAAAATCAAGGATAAAAACCAAGTAATCCTCTTATCAGGACCAATGTAGTGCAGGAGAGGAATCAAGAGAAATAACTGCAGAATCCCCCCCCCCCCCCATCACTTAACAATCTAAACATGGATATCTACCACAAAGATCATCTGTTCAATCGCAAAGTACCTCTTTGATATTCAACATTCTACGTGTCAGCAATTTGTATAAAATTATCCACAATTCCACTCATAAACATTGCAGTAAGAAAGCCAAAGTAGTAATAATTGTCACAACGATGTAAATAACCAAAAACAGTCTGTCCATAATATTTGCAACATCTCTCCACTCAGAATTCACGCTTTCCTCTGAAGATTTCCTTTTCATTGAGTCAACTACATATTCAAGCTGTTCATTCTGTTTCTCTAGAATTTTAATAGTTGGATCTTTAAGGCTTGTCCGAATGGATCTCGCAAGAAATCGCAATTTTTGGCCATTGTCATGCAACCGAGTTCCGCCATTAGGAATGGAATCAGGAGTGTTGATGGATCCCTCCTCGCGGGGTGAATTTAGATTTGGGTCGCAACTAGAAGAATCTGACGGCAAATCTATGTAAGTATCCATTGACGCACGTTCTTTCAAGGGCACCTGCGACTGAATGAAAACTAGATTTACAATATCAACCCTTTACCAGAGGACAAAATTTTAGCCTGGCCCAAATTGAAAGCATTTGCAGACGACAATTTCAATGTGGCTCAAATGGTGCAATTTTTCTTTGATAGGGTAGAAAACATTGTGGCAAAAGGAGAAAATGCTGGTTACCAGCATTTTCTCCTTTTCCCCACAATGTTTTCAAAAGGCTTCTTTCCCAGGGGCGTCAAAAGGCGGCATTGTGCGGTAAAGAGTTAAGTAAAGTGCAACACGTTCAATCAAATAGGTAGACATTACTTCACAAACACTGAGACACGAACGTACTTTAATTTAACCCTTTACAAAACGACAAAATTTTAGACTTGCCCCAAACCCAAAGCATATGCAGACGCCAAATTCAATGTGGCTAGAAATGTGAAGGATGTCTTAGGTAGAGTAGAAAACATTGTGGAAAAAGGAGAAAATGCTGTTTACTAGCATTTTCTCCTTTTCCCACAATGTTTTCAAAAGTCTTCTTTCTGAAGGTCATTGAAAGTCGTCAATATGTGGAAAAGGGCTCGTCGACAGTGAGAGGGTGTAAAGGTTATGACGGGTCCAATTTTATTTTAGATTTTTCACCTAAAGAACAAGCTTATATTTTCACACGCTCAGTTGCTAGAATGACAGACTGAAACATTTCATGTCGTAGAATTAATTTTGATTCCTCCACAGGTAATTTATCAATAGCATGTTCCTGCTCTACCAGTTTACACATACGTACATGTACAGTATTTGTGGCACATATATTTGAGTCATGCTCTGTAAAAAGGGGGCTTAATGCATCTGCAAAAAGTATCGATTCATGTCAGCCTGCGCGGTCCGCGCAGGCTGACATGAATCGAAACTTTTTGCTATTTGTAAATTTTCTGCATGTCTAAGGACCATTCTGTTTAACAATTCAGTTGGTTGTTAGACAAAATGGGTCGATCCGTAATAATGTGATGACTTGCTTGGTATAATGAATCACGATAATGCATTCAGGTTAATATAAGAAAATCAATAGAGATTAAAGATTAGTATGGAATAAATACTACTATTCTTTAATCTTTTGTGCACAAAAGCCGAGAAATAGGACGCTTTTTGCGGATGTCATAGATTAGGATCTGACTGCATAGATCCTGCAGTCTGATCATAGATCTACGCACTATACCGTCCGCATGTTTATCAAGTTTTCAAGACTTTATCCCTTATCCTTCCAAATAAGTGAAATGAAACTTTCAAGCCGATAGTAAAACCCATACTATTCATATTTCAAAGGTAGCTTTGGGGAAAAGATATCTCCTTATCGGACATTGTAGATCTAAGATCAGACTGCACGTTTTGTGCAGTCTGATCTTGATCTAGGCTGTCCGCAAAAAGTTCTTGAGTCGCGCTTGGCAGGCTAAGGGTTAAATATTTCTACGTTTCAGTGGCTTTCAGTCGTCGAAGGAGGGCGAGTTTACATACAGTATTTTGCACTGAAAGAACAAAAATGTTAGACCCACTGTCTCCAACACAACTGATTGATTGTATGGTATTTAACGCCGTTATCAACATTATTTCAGTTATATCTCGACGGCCAGTGCACCTATCCATGCTTTCCTGAAGTTTCATTCGCTAGCACTACGCACAATATTCTCTCCAAGCCACTGGCTGTTTTCCCACATAGCCATCGTCGAAACAATGGTCAGCGGTGAGAGAGGAATGAATCCTATCACAATGATTATCATCAATCCTCGGAAAGAAATCGGCCGAGCTGAGGATCGAACCAGCGACCTCTAGTCCTGTACGCTACCGACTGAGCTATCGGGGCTCGGCTCTTCAACACAAATGTCTGATTGTTTGTTAACTTGGCTGTTTTCGAAGAAAAACCTCGAGTTATTGCCGTAGCCCTGGGTCCGTATTCACCAACTATTCTTGAAAATATTCTTAGTCTTATTCTCCACGATTTTCTACATTTGAAAGTAACACAACTCCTGATTGGCTAAACCATTTGGTTTAGCCAATCAGGAGTTGTGTTTCTCTCAAATGTAGAAAATTCTGGAGAACAGACAAAGAACGTTCTTAAGAATGGTTGGTGAATACGGACCCTGTTGTCGTCTGCCTCTCCGTCGTCGTCATCGTCGCCATGCAAACGGTTATTACTGAATATATTTCCTTTAACCTTGGACTAATTAACAACCCTTATCCTGCTGAATACAAGAACTGAAACTTTCAAGCCGATAGTATAAGCCCAAACTTTCCTGTTTCAAAGGGATTTTTGGAGGAAAGATATCTCCTTATCGGACAGTGTAGATCTAAGATCAGACTGCACGTTTTGTGCAGTCTGATCTTGATCTACGCTGTCCGCAAAAGGTCAGTGAGTCGCGATAAGCAGCCTAAGAGTTAACTATCAAAAGGGGAACTATACAACAAGGCCATGTAACCATCAAACTATTTTTGACACAGTTATGCTCCTTATTCAACTTGAAGTTTTCACGGAAATTATGCAAGCGCAGCCGAGTGTTGGCATTTGCATGCAGTGCTCCTATTTTTTTGGGCGCATGATTTAATATTTTGGGGTCCAGCTGTTTTTTAAAGCCCTTTTCAATGACGGAAAAGGACATTTCATGTAAAAGAAAGGAAATATATGGAGGGGTGTAAACTGCTTCTACCTTGCTGCTCCTTTCCCTATGTACTAGGCACAGGAAGGTTTCAAATATTGGTAGGCAGACTTTTGCTAAATTTATATAGTACGAAAATTGGGTAATTTTGAAATAAGAACTCGAAATTAAACGTGCTTCAACATTTTGGGACAGGGGAGTTGAAAATTAGCCTTCCCTAAACTTATTCGGGGCCGGCTTCTTGCTAACCCCTTCCTCTTCATGCGCCTATGTACTAGTACGGGGTTTTGCGGTGCCTTGCCCAAGGACAATTTCACCTTTCAAGCGTATACCTGTTTTTCATTTTTTTCCTCTGTGTGGTGATCTTTCTCTCGTGATTTTGACGGTTTTACAAACACTATCCTCCCAATATACTGGAAACAGATTTTCTTGAACCATCTGAAATAGGAAAAACACAACAGAATACGTGAAGTATTTAGAAAAAAAATAGTAGTGCCTACCCCAAGGCGGGAGAAAGAGAGGGAGAGAGAGAAGGAGGGGGGGAGAGAGAGAGCTCCAGTACGGTACGTAGATTGGTTACCTCCCCTCCTATGTCATTACAGGTCTTATATCGGGAACAGTGTACGAAATCTCACCTAGAATGGTACTTATTGACGAACCCGCACCCGAAACATGCTGTCGGAACTTTGGGTCTACACTGGCTATATTGTTAGTTACATACCTTAGCCAAGACTCCATTCTGTATTTTTTATTACAGTATTTGCTGAGCGAGGTATCTCAGTAGGTAACATGTAGGGCCTGAAACCAGGGAGTCGGCGGTTCGAATCCCCAGGTCGACAAATTTCTTTACAAGGATTGATGACAGTCGTTGCAACAAGATTCATCTCTCATCCCTGATCATTGTCTGAACTATAGTCATGCGAGAAAGTAGCCAGTGGCTTGGGAAGAATATTGTGCAAAGTACTCGTGATATAAACTCTAGGAAGACATGGACAGATGCACCGGACGCCGCGATATAACCGCCGCTATATCGCGGCGTTGTCAACGTTGTCAACCCTTTTAGTGCCAGAGGCGAAAATAGGGGCTTTTACGGCCGGCATGGATCAAGATCAGACTGTACAGGACGTGCAATCTGATATTTGATCTATACCGTCCGCGTGATTGGTCAAGCCACGCCATTCCAAGAAACAGATTTTGGTCGTCAAAGATAATTTACCAAACAATCGCGTTTTTTTTTTTTTTTTTTACCATCCTGAATAGAAAGCTTGTAAAAAACATTGTGGGAAAAGGATGCCATGTCGAAATGTTCTCTACCCTTGCAAAGACAACTCATATATAATGAGGGCCATTCCTGTGAATCAAATTATCTCCCTTGCCAGATAAAGACTAAAGGTAGCCAAATAACAGATTGGTCCTTTTACCTGTCTTACTTTGTTTTTATCCTTGATTCCCTTGGGGATGTTGCGATTAAAATAATTTGATTTATGATTATATTTAAAGTCTCCAAGTAAATTTAAAGCAAATCATGTTCTCAGTCAACAGAGAAATGTATATATACAGATTTGTAAAACAATCTAACCCCATTTAGCAGAGATATTATCTCAAACACATATTTGTGTAGTGCAAGAAAATCAAGGATAAAATCCAAGTAATCTCCTTATCAGGACCAATGTAGTACTAGAGAGGAATCAGGGGAGATAACTGAAGAATGGCTCTCATTGGGCCGCATTTAATTTGTTGTATACAAATGAATGGCGCTCTGGCAAAAGGGGATTTCATGCATCTCCGTGATGAACTCTACCAAAAAAGTTACCGTAATTACCCATATGATTATGGATCCATAAAATTCATTTTGTCGAAGAACCGACTAAATCACGATGTAGAATGGTCCTTTGGCATGCATAAAATTGACCAATAGCAAAAAGTTTCGACCCAGGTCAGCCTGCGCGGAATGCGCAGGCTGACCTGGGTCGAAACTTTTTGGATATGCATTAAGCCCCCTTTTCATGGAACATGGATCAAGTGCTTTCAATATGGTCAGGTAAAACAGCAGTTTTTAGTAACTCTTATATCACAGCACCTGAACCTAGCCATGCGTTTCGGAGATATGAGGAACACTCTTTCCAAGCCACGTGCTTTGGGGTAATTATTGCATAATAATACCCGAAAATAGAATTTGAGCCATGCTCTGTGAAAGAGGGGGTTAATGCACTTGCAAAAAAAAAGTGTCAATCCAGGTCAGTGTGCCCCGACCGCGCAGGCTAACGTGGGTCGAAACTCTTTGCTATCGGTCAAATTTCTGCATATATCGAAGGACCAGTCTACATTACGAATTCGTAGGTTGTTCGACAAAATGGATATTGTGGATCAATAATTATGTGATGTCTTGCTTGGTACAAAGCACTGCGGAGATGAATTAAACCCCCCTTTTGCCAGAGCGTGGCTCAGTTTTACATGGACAGGCTGCAATGATGAATAAGATAAATCCGCGACATTTCGTCGAAAACCACGTTCGTCGAAACCGATCCCTAGCCCTGACCGTTACCCGAACCCAGACGAATTGTGGCTCAAATCT
This sequence comes from Tridacna gigas, assembly GCA_945859785.2. Taxonomy (NCBI): domain Eukaryota; kingdom Metazoa; phylum Mollusca; class Bivalvia; order Cardiida; family Cardiidae; genus Tridacna; species Tridacna gigas. The sequence goes on from OX244037.2 coordinate 4,020,657, forward strand.
CCCTCCCAGACAGAGCTTTTTATAAAATAAATCTAGGAATTTAGCAATCTGTATTTTAAAAAAAAAAGATGGATTTCGACGAAACACCCTTTCGACGAAACACCCTTTCGACGAAACACCCTTTCGACGAAATGTCGTGCACCGAAATAAGATGCGTACAGGTGGCCCTCGAAAAGATGAATAAGTGCAAACATGATTCACAAGTGAAGAGCGCAAACAAGCTAGTTTTGTGGACAGTACAGATCAAGATCAGACTGCTCAGAACGTGCAGTCTGATTTTATATCTTAAGAGTACGCTTTATGCAAGATATTTTGCCAAGACCAGCCCAGGGTCCGTATTCACCAACCATTCTTAAAAACGTTCTTAGTCTTATTCTTCAAGATTTTCTACATTTGAAAGTAACACAACTTCTGATTGGCCAAACCAAATGGTTTGGCCAATCAGAAGTTGTGTTACTTTCAAATGTAGAAAATTTTGAAGAATAAGACCAAGAATATTCTTAAGAATGGTTGGTAAATACGGACCCAGATATTGTTACATCTTGACGGAATGCGCAGACTGACCTTGTTCGAAACTTTTTGCAGGTGCATTCACCCTTTACCACACGACAAAATTTCACACTTATCTAAATTGAAAGCATTTGCGGACGACAAATTAGATATGGGTCATAATTATGGTGAGATTTGTCTGTAAAAGGAATAGAAAACATTGTGGGAAAAGGAGAAAATGCTGGTTACCAGCATGTTCTCCTTTTCTCACAATGTTTTCAAAAGGCCTCTTTCTCAGGGTCGTTAAAATTCGGGATTGTGTGGTAAAGGGTTAAACTACCTTTTCACAGAGCATGTCTCGTTCATTTCGCGGTGCCAGGGACGAATGACTTCAAAACTTCCCGGTAGAAGTTACGTTATCAATCTTCCATCTAATACTGATATCACATTTCATTTATCTTATTGATGCAAATATGTGCACAAGATACAATGTATCCTTGACAAAATGCACGGTAAAACCACAAATCGACCCGTAACCCTTTACCAAACGACAGAATTTTAGACTGGTCCAAATTGAAAGCATTTGCAGACGACAAAATAAATGTGATTGAAAAAACTGAAATTTATTTTGGGAAGGGTAGAAAACCTTGTTGGAAAAGGAGAAAATGCTGGTTACCAGCATTTTCTCTTTTTCCCACAAGGTTTTTCAAAAGGCTTCTTTTACAGGGTCGTTTAAAGTCGGCATTGTGCGGTAAAGGGTTAACTCTTTTGCCAGACAAAACATTTTGGCACTTGTGGGGATTCCCACAAATCAATTATCTCCCTTGCCAAATAAAGACAAAGAACAGATTGTACTGGTCCCCGTTGTAGCTCGTACATATTACATCCCTATACACTTGCTGTATCAGGGGAGGTAACCAATCTAATAACAGATTGGCCCTTTTATTTGTATTTCTTTGTTTTTATCCTTGATTCACTTGGGGATGTTGCGATAAATATAATTTGATTTATGATTATATGGCATGCAACACACGAAAAGGGGCCCTCGGACATATGCCTAAAAGTATGTCGTCCCAGATCAGCCTGTGCAGCCTGTGACTAATCCGAGACGACACTTCCCGTTTTTGTGCGATTTTCTGTTTCACAAAAGTCTACTGTATGCAAAAATCTTATGTAGTCGTAAAGTGTCGTCTCTGATTAGCCTGCGCGGACTGCGCAGGCTAATCCGGAAAGACCCTTTACGCAAATGTCCGAAGGTCTCATTTTGCATGTTGCAAGCCATATGTGATGTCATCAAGTAACTTTAAAGCATATTCTATTCTCATTCATCAGAGAAATGCGTACATATTGATTTGATTGATTTGTAAAACAATCTAACAAGATTTAGTTGAGATGTAATCTCATAAACGTATTTTTGTAGTGCAAGAAAAGGAAGGATAAAAACCAAGGAATCCCCTTCTCAGGACCAATGTAGTACTGAAGAGGAGTCAAAGGAAATAACTGAAGAATTGCGCTCATTGACACACGACAAATTAGATGCGACTGAAATGGTGAGATTTGTTGGAAGAGGTAGAAGACATTGTTAAGGAAAGGAGAAAATGTTGGTTATCTGCAGTTTCTCCTTTACAAAAGAGGTTTTCCTCGGGGTTGTTTAAACATGCGATTGTTTGGCAAAGGGTTAATTAGGACAACTGTTTTTGTAGCATGTAGACGAAAATTAATATTACCGTACAATATACTTGAGCTATGCTCTGTAAAAAAGGAAGGCTTAGTGCATCTGCAAAAAGTATCGACTCAAGCCAGCCTGCGCAGTCACGCAGGCTGACCTGAGTCGAAACTTTTTGTTACTGGTTAATTTTCTGCATGTCAAAGGATCAGTCTACCTCATGATTCAGACGGTTGTTGGCCAAAATTAACTTTATGGATCCAAAGCTATATAATCATCTGCTTGGTAAAATGCACCACGGAGATGCATTAAGCCCCCTTTTTGCCTGAGCATGGCTCACTTGTAATGATTCATCTAAATAAATACAACTTTAACCTTAAGTTTAATGCCGAGCTCGGTTGCTCGGTTGGTCAAATACAGGATTTGAAACTAGGGGTATCGCGGGTTCGAATACCCAGCCCTGCCAGTGTTCTTTAGGAGCATTGATGATCTCCATTGCAGTTGTCTAATCTTGAATTAGCCAGTGGCAGTGAAAGATTTTAAGACATTTTCTTTACTTATAAGACCACTTTATTTTAGTCCCTAGAATGACATTTTTGGAGAACTTTGACTGTGCTTCAAATGTACAAAAATCCAATATGAATGAAACAGCCATTCTTGGTCATACTAAAGTTTCGGGCAACTACAGCTGTTTTTGTCTAATAATCTAAAGTATTTCGGACAGTGTAGATCCAAGAACAGTCTAATCTGAGTACTAGTAGTCTGATCTTGATATACACTGTCCACAACAGCGGCATCTAATATTTAACCTAAGCAAACCAAACATTAATTTCAGAATCCAGCTATCTAGATACACGAGCATAATTAGTGGATGTGGATGAATGAGTTAGGGTCGCAGGGATCTCTTTTTAGAGGGCAAAATTTTAGACTCTTTAATGGTAAAAGAATTAGCAGACGACAAATAAAAAGTCATTCAAATGACAGGTATTTGTCGATGAAAAACAAAGAAGGACAAACAGACGGTCACCAGCATTTTTCAACTTCTCTCACATTGTTTACAAAGGTTTTCCTCCTTTAGGGTCGTAAAATATGGTACTGTTTGGTAAAGAGTTAAAATTAGAAAGAAGGTGTCTTACCCCGGTACTTTACGGCCGTTGGCTCCCCGATAGAAAACGTTGACTACTAGAATAGTTTGTAGTAAGCTTACTGAGACGAGTACCATGGCCGCGGCAAAATAGGAACCTGGAAAAAATATAATTAGCGGAACTCTGGTACAAAGGGGTTTTAATGCACCTCCGTGAAGCATTATACCAAGCAAGTCATCATGTAACTGCAGATCCCTAAAATCTATTATGTCTCAGTAGACTAACGACCAACTAAATCATGAGGTACACTGGTCCTTTGATATACAGAAAACTGACCAATAGCAAAAAGTATCGGCCTAGGTCAGCCTGCGCGGACTGCGCAGGCTGATCTAGGCCGATACTTTTTGTAGAAGCATTAAACACTCTTTTCACAGAGCATGGCTCCAATATGAAAAATAAATCTGAAACTGAAGCTTGGTTTCCCGTTCCTTTTAAGGAACAGTACGTTATAAAAGTCCCATCCGAGCTGCTCAGTCGGTAATGTAAAGGATTTGAAACCAGGGGGTCGCTGGTTTGAATCTCCAGACTGACCTCATTCTTTCCAAGAATTGATAATAGTCACTGCCATAGAGTTTATTCCTATTAACGCTGAACATTGCCTCGACGATGTTTTACGTGGAAAAGCACCCAGGGGGGGTTGACTGGAAACAATACTGTGCACAGTACGGTAATAGAAACTCCTGAAAAGCATGTACCGATGCACTGGCCACCACGATATACAATGTAGGTCTAGATCTATACCTATTGATATGAAATCAATGTTGCAAACGGTATTAAACATCAAAAAAGCATATAAACATTGAAGATAACTTTGCATATAACAGATTGTCCAGCGTATACAGCAAACCAGGTTTGAATTATTATTTTATTCCGTTACTTGCAATAATTCCGACTCGACAACATGGCGCCATATTTTTAGTCTGGTACCCAGCAGTACTTCAAGAGTACTTCAGGCAAAGCACAACAATGGCTGCCCCCGTCGGTAATATGCAGAGGAGACGGGATAATGTTGTTTCACATGATCAAATCTGAATTCAGAACAGATCGCTTGCAATGAAGTAATGACAGTGAGTTTCATGCTCTAAGTATCCGAAATGTCAATGGACCTAAATAACGTCCGAAAACAGGGCTACTTTTAAAATGATTCATAGTCAAATTTATATTCAAAGCATATCCCAACAGCACGTTTTATATTCGGTAATGTACTTTTTGCACTAAACTGATCTCATTTTATTCACTGATCAAACTGGATCACATGCAATTGGGGAAAACGGGGAAGCATGTTGGGGTAAAATTGAGTACGCCTAGGAGGCCGCCATTATTGTGCTTTGCCTGACCCGATAACGTAGTGGTAGGGGCAAGTAATCCAGACAACCATATTTTTTGATGTTATCCGTCAGCTGGTCATGGGACGGTAGAAGTGCGCACCTGCCAACTAGGACATTTAAATCTCTGCATCTCAATACTTGAATACGTTTATGACGTAGTCAATATTACTCATGACGTCATTATTACAGCTGCAGAGACAGTATGAGGAAGCTTTACACAGTTCTTCATTTTTCCTAAGTCAAGTCGACTTGAATCAGACTAGTGGAAGAATTAACGCTCAGGCAGCTAAGCGCGACTCACTGACCGTTTGCGGACAGTGTAGATCAAGATCAGACTGCACAGAAAGTGCAGTCTGATCTTGGATCTACACTGTCCGTTCAGGAGATATTGTTCTAAATTACAATGTTCTGGTTTTTACTAGATCGGCTTCAAAGTTTCATTTAAATTATTTAGCAGGATAAGGGTTAAAGCGATGACCTTACCGATAATTGGGAAATTATCCGAGGACGGGGGCAGCGCTTCTGACACAACCAATAAAAACACAGCTAGTGACAGCAGAACGGTAATGTCCAGGGAAACCTTTTCGCCTGATTCTGCCGGTAAGAGGAACGTCATTGCCGATACGAACGACACAAGAATGCACGGAAACAACATCGTTAACACGTAGAAAGACGGACGTCGACGTATCAAGACGTAAAACGTGACGTCAGGATACGGTTCCAAGCAACAGTTGTAGAATGACACACGACGTTCCGCGGAAACTCCTTGGAGATCCCATTCGTTGTTTTGTACAAATGTATCCGTGTCACCTATAAATAGAAATTGTGTTTAGTATGGATTACCGTTCGCACCATTGAGAACTCTGGCCTCAGCGAGACACGATACACCGATAAAGATTGCGTTGACGTCTTTCTGAAAGATTTAACAGGACTAGCTTGAATTACCCGCTTGAGGGTCGACGTTTTTTTTTTTTTTTTTCAAATGTTTTTTAAAAAATGCGAAAAGACCTTGTTGTGTTTTGAAAAGACAACATCTGAGCGGCAAAAATGGGTAAAAGTGATTAACAGAATTTCACTTTTAGGGCCGTGTTTGATACATCTATATCGTAGAGTCTAAATTTAAAAAAATCATCACATGTAACTGAATGTTCTGTGCAGTCTGACCTTGATCTACGCTGTCCAAAGAGAAAACCCTTAACAGACCTTCAAGATAAAAGGATTAAATATTTTTATCATTATATATTCATTAGTATACTGAACATTGTTCCGACGATGTTTATGTCGGAAAGCAGCCAGTAGCGAGCAAAAATACTACTGAAAAAAATCTAAGAACTCATGGGTACGTGCACATGCGACCGTGGTGTGATGAAAAAGAATCTAATACTCCAAATTGTTGAAATAAACGAATTCTTTCTCGCAAAGAAAGAGAAAGACATTAAGAAAGAGCATTTTTGAGGAAAAAAAAAATGGTAAAGGAAGGAAAAACTGGTAACCACCATTGTTTTACTATTTTTTTTTTTTTTCACAATGATTTTCTGCCATTTTGATGACAAATTCCATCATTTGAATCACATTTACTTTGTTATCTGCAAATGCATTCATCTTGGACAAGTCTAAAAGTTTGTCGTTCGGTAAAGAGTTAACCCTTTACTACACAATCCCGACCTGCTAGTAACAAGCATTTTCTCCTTTTCCCACAATGTTTTCAACCCTTCCCGAAACAAACTCACTTTTCCAGCCATATTCATGTTGTCGTCTGCAAATGCTTTCAATTTGGACAAGTCGAAAATTTGTTGTTTGGTAAAGACTTAAATATTTATGCTAAGACAAAAGTATCACAAACCATATGGATGCTTATTAATGACATCTAAGTCCAGTCCGTGGTAGGACCAAGACCCAAATTGTAGCGGACATCGCTGTGTGTCAAAGGGGAAGTATCGAACATCCACTCTGCAAACACTGGTCAACACACTCGGAAAATTATATGACATTGTACCAGCACTTGTAACGCAGGCACTGTATAACTCTCGACCGGGAAACATCACTTCGTCCGCTGCGCTGAAAACATATGTAGAAATAAAATAAACAAGAAAGATTTTTCAATCTTTACCACACGACAAAAAATTAGACTTTCCCAAATTGAAAGCTTTTGCAGACGACAAAATAGTTAGGTCACAAAAGAAGAAATCTGCCTTTGGAAGGGTAGAAAACATTGTGGGAATAGGAGAAAAAGCTGGTTACCAGCATTTTCTCCTTTTCCCACGATGTTTTCAAAAGGCCTTTTCATTAAAACTTGGGTAGACGGCGTAAAAGATACTGAAATATGAGTATTGCAACGGAACTCTTTTGTGTTTGAGCATAAAAGAAACAACGAAAAGTAGCCACGGCAGCAATAATTGCCTCGAAATTTTAAGATAAGATGTTAATCTAATTCATCGTTGAAAAAAGGAGCAGTTACTACGCAAACTAGAGGCGCTTGAGCGCCTGTATCGCTCCACAGGCCTGATATTTCTATAATGGCGAAAAGAAGTTTTTAACAATTACCATTCAATCCTGCATTTTAGCTCACTGAAGAAAAAAGGTATGGAAAAAACTTGTGAGAAAAGAAGAAAAAAATGGTAACCAGCATTTTCTTAGTTTCCCACAATAATTTCTATCCTTTTTTATATATGTCTTACTTATTTGAAGATATGTTGTCTGCAACAGGTCCTTTCACAAACCATTTTGGGTGGGGAAACATCAAAATATAGAAAATATGTCTTTCTCAGGGTCGTTAAAAGTTGTGATTGTGTGGTAAAGGGGTAATCTAAAAGAACAGCTAGGAGGGCAAATGAATGAATGTTATAGCAATATAGATCAACTTACATCAATACACCAGATAGAATGAAATATGCTGGCATACAATGAACACCTAATCCCTAATAATCAACTTTTCACAGTCACAGTTAGAATGTCTTCTGTGGCAAACAACACAAAATGGTCTACAAATGCATTTACATAAATCAAATATCCTGCTCCAGGGCACAGATTAATTCTGGTGTACTGAAGTTGCGGGATCAGTTTGACTGGATAACATTAATGCCTTATCACAAATGTAAAGCCCTGTCCCACTGTGTACCAGGTCACCAGGATTTACACCCTTTCTGTCCACTCTGCATTTACTCATTAGTAGGTCAACAAACCTTTACCAGAACTAATAAAAGTGCAGAGGTTCTCTTGTTCTATATCATAAGGACTATAAAGTACCTACAACATGGGGGTTTTGTTATTAAAATACTTTTTCTTTTTTATCTTGGCATGGTTACTCAGGCTTAGTAATAAGGCAAAATTGAAAAGCTCAAGTTGTGAAAGGTGCTCAAGCTTTTATCTTATTTATGGCCAGTGATATTTTATTACTAGTACTAACTAATAGCATATCATTGGAGTAAATTGTGATCTTAATACCAAGGAAAATGTGTGGGCTTAAATAGGACAGCCCTGACTAGGTCAAGTCAATCCAATTTTCTTCCTTTTTCTTTGTTAGTCGATAAAACTAACACAATAAATAGTTTTGGAGAAGAACATTTTTTTGAAATATAAGCCTTGTCTATAAAAAAATTTGTTTTTAGGTGTATCATTTTTTTAAAAGGAATCTGGTATACAACCACCATAGAAACAATTTGGCAGACAACCACCATAGGAACTTACCTGCAAAACAACAATGAAATCCAATGAATAGTTTTAGAGAAGAAATTTTTCAAAGATTTTACTTTATACCATAAAAGGAAAATGAGTCTCCCATAAAAGCCATGTTTTTTGACAGATCATTTTTTTTTTAAGGAATTCTATAAACCTGTATCTAAGGAACATTCCTGCAAAATAATAATGCTATCCAAATAGCGGTTTGGGAGGAGAAGATTTTTAAAGGTTTTTTACTTTGGTTGCCATGGCAACCAGAATTCTTCATGGAACACAATTATTTGAAGGAATTTGAAAGAGGACCACCAAAGGAACATTCCTGTGAAATTTGGTAAAAATCCAGTCAATAGTTTCTGAGGAGAAGTTTTTTAAAGAAAAAGTTTACGGACGCACGCACGGACGAACGAACGGACGGACGGACGGACGGACGCACGACGGACACAACGCCATGACAATAGCTCGCTGGCCTTCGGCCAGTGGAGCTAAAAATAAAAGTATACTAGAATTCGGATACAAAACAAACAAGAAATTCGCGCGATATATCAAACTATATTATACGGTGTTCGACAAACATGCTAATTTGTATTCCAACTCTAAATTTACAATATGAATGCTGATCAGTTATTGCAGATTTCACTCGCTTTTCTATTTTTAGTACCAGTGACCTTGGCCTTTTCTATTTTTAGTACCAGTGACCTTGGCCTATACCTTAATCATGATATACATGTAAAGGCATTTGGATAATAATATGTCAAGATTATTACAATGCAACATTTCATTGCCCAAGCAGATTGTTGAGGATATTGCAGATTCTATTTCTTTCTACCTTTACTATGTGTGACCTTCACCTTAGCCTTATGCTGAAGAAACGTGAAGCAAAAAGTGTCAACCATCATGAGTTTAGGTATCTCGAAGCGGGTTTTTATAGTGTTTGAGTTTTCGAAAGAACCGAATCTTGAATGACCGGGGGGGGGGGCGAGGGGAAGAAACAGATACATAGATTCACAAATCATCAGCCATTCCCCCTCCCCCCGAGAAACCGGTAGGCGACTACAATTTTTCTTTGTCAATTATCAAAAATCCCGCAAAATTACCTGTCATACAGCGTTATGTCCGGGAACCATATATCGCCATATAGTACCATTAGTTCTGTAAGATTATTGTACTCAGCTGGGGTCCAGGTCAGACGGCAGTCGTTCCAAGTCTAGGAGTAGATGTTGTATATAGGTAGAGAGAAAACCAAATAGGCTATACTCTGAAAATCAGGCTTAATGCATCTGCAAAAAATATCGACCAATGTCAGCCTGCGCAGTCCGCGCAGGCTAACACAAGTCGAAACTTTTTGCAATTGGAAAATTTCGTTCATTTTCTGCGTGAGAAGGGACCATTCTACCTCCAGATTCAGTCGATTGTTACACTAAAGTGATTTTACTGATCTATAGTTTTGTGATGACTTGTTTGGTACAATGCTTTACAGAGATGCATTAAACCCCCTTTAGCCAGAGCATGGCTCAAATGAATTATGATATATACAAAAAGACAAATATGATATAAATAATAATGATTGAATGCAAAATATATCTTCGTTTCATGATCCAGAATTTTGTAGCATACGATTTGCTACGACGTTCTGAAGAAAAATCTCTTTGTCCCAAATAACCTTGTGAATTGCAGTACAATGCCTTTGTGCAGGATATTAAGTCCTTTGGTATAGATTCCTTGTAGATTTTGAAATTCATTTTAGACAAACAATTTGGCTTATTACCTCTTTTTAGATTGGTTACCTCCACTGATACAGCAAGTGTATAAGGGTCGGTACAGGCTACTAGAAACGGGCGGAATTCTGCCCGTCTATTTTTAGAACAGCCATGTTGCGAAACTAATAGAGATTCAGGGAAGGTCACTCTCACTTCCTTAGCAGCGGATTTTCCGATATTTTTGACGTCACGAGTGAGTGAATAGTATTTTTGGAATCACCTTTTCATGTCTATGTCTGCTAACATTATTTTTAGTTTCGATTACTAGTTTCAAATTGTGCAAAATATCGCAAAGTTACCTATACAGCCGAACTGGAAATGTGTACGCTGCTCTGATTGGCCATTCTGTGATATACATGTAGCCCAATGGAAAGCAACAACACAATAGCCGGTGCCATTGTAATATGTATATCTACAACGGGGACCAGTTAAACCTCTTTTCAGCATCATCCTATTTCAATAATATATCGTTCAATTGCAACGTGCTGAAAATGGACCAATAATATAGTATGGCATGGTATCACTCTTGTCGCAGGTTTATGTATCGTGCACTGATTTATATTGTAAGGAATAGTGTTAAAGTATGGTGTATCACGTGGCATATACGCGTGTGGTGAGGCATGTTTTTATGTGCTTGATATGGTATGGTTGTGTGTTATGCTGGTTTGTTTTTGATTTTCACGTGTAAATTGCGAACGCGATATTTTGTGTATTTCTTCACCAATATTGCCTCATTGACAACATAAACACAGGCCATAAGTTTTGTCTATATAGCTGTTATTTTACATTGCCAGTAGTGTCTCTGCTATCGTGGTATAGTGATCAGGTTGTAGGAATGTCGATGAAGCGATTCAAGCTTGATTGATCGACGAGGTGGATGGCACGTTTATCGCGTTCAATTTATATGTTGCGGAATGTCTTGTGTGTTTGTTGTGATATGGGTTTGTGGTGTATAACTCTAATTCGATAAACCTTTCATTAAGTTTTTACACTATTGTTTGTTCTTGAAAATATAAGTTTAAAACAACGAACTGTGACGAGATAATATAAACGTTATCGAGTTGGGCTATAAATGATCTCGTCACGGTACGTGATATTAAACCTGTTATCCCAAACATAAACAATAATATAAACTGATAATGAAAGGTTTATCGAGTGAGAGCTATACTTGCTTTGATAATTATATATGCTACAGCATGGAATGGTATGGTGTAATTCTGAGTTTTGATTTCTACATCGCACTTACCAATCTTATCCAAACATTCGTCAGAAGAACTTGTCTTGGCTCCAGCTGCAATATATCAATAAAAAGCTAATCAAATCCAGTCATCCCTAAATGCTGTTGCAGATGTATATCAAGATAGACAGCACAAAACGTACAATCTGACCGTTGATCTATAACACAGGAGAAGCGGAAGAATAACAAGACTAAGAAACAGAACGTGATGATGAAGAGGAATAATAATAACAAAAAAGGGAGAATAAAGAGAAGAAAAAGAAAGAGAATAAAACGACAGAGAAGAGGAAGAAGAAGAAGAAGATGATGATCATGATGATGGTCATGATGATGAGAAGATGAAAATGGAGAAGAGGAACATAAAAAGGAGAATTATTAAGGCTGACCTGGGTCGATACTTTTTGCAGATGCATTTAACCCCCTTTTCACAGAGGATGACTCAGTAGTTTTTTTTTCCGGAAGTTCAATATAAGTTTGCTTATTACAGGTTGCTTGTTTAACAGGTATGGTCACTAAGTACTTACGAGTTCCACGATTTGTCGGAGGGCGATGTCTATTTTTACTGTAACATTCTGGCCTTCGCTGCAGATTGGTAACAGGTTTGTATCGTAGTCAGAGAAGAGGTAATCGTGCAGGTTTTTTGAAAGCGCTTGTTGGGAAACACAGTTGGCAAAACCTAAAAAAAAGAAGTATAACGTGTCCGCGATAATGTGTCCGCAATTATGTAAACGAACACTGTGAGAGAGGTGTTTAAGTATTTGAAGATGACAAATTAAATGTGGCTGAAATGGTGGGATTTGCTATATTTTCAAGCATTTTAAACATCATTTGAGCCATCCTCTGGGAAAAGGATGTTCTAACGTATCTACAAACAAGTATTGACCCATGTCAGCTTGCCTAATCCGCGCAGACTGACATGGGTCGAAAATTTTTGCTATTGGTCAAAATGATTCAGTCGGTTGTAAAAGAAATTGGATTTTATGGATCCATAATTATGTGATGACTTGCACGGTACATGACCGGTCTGGAATCAATTCTAACACGGTCCAGTGATGGAATGAACCGGGATGGACACAGGACGTTGTTGTCGTTGACGAGGTCACACTGACTGCACAACAGTAATTAGTTGACGTTCCTGATCGCCAGGTGGAATTGTATGCTGGTGCAACAGGTAATAGAGCCCATACCAATACAACCCGTGTTGAACAAGGGTACGTGATAAAGGAGGGTATTGCAGTTCTGGACAGGCGATTCCGATTCCCTAGCAACAATTCCGACGAGCATGAAGTGATATGAGCTGCAGGTTTGAATTTTAGCCTGCCTGATAAACATTTTTATATGTTTAGGTTGAGTGAGTTTATTCCCGTATGATATACTGTAAGTACACTTAAAGAATAGGCATTTTTTTTTTTTTTTTTCAGGGGAAGACAACCGCAGTATAATGCATCGCAGAACAGTTTGCTAATAGATTTGTAGTCACTAATGTCTAGATTATAATATCAACACATCCTAGTTTTTCCTAAAACAAATTAACGCTTAGGTTTCTAACCGCGACGCATTGACCTTTTGCGGACAGTGTAGATCAAGATCAGACTGCACAGAACGTGCAGTCTGATCTTGGATCTACACTGTCCGTTGAGAAGATGTTTTATCTCAAAAAGTTCAGTTTGAAAAGGCGACCTTCAGGATTTTACTATCAGCTTGAAGGTTTCGTTAAACTTATTTACCAGTATAAGAATTAATAATGTTGTGGTTTTTCGCAAAAGAGGAGCTGACAAAATAAGCGAAATTCAGATACTACTTAGAAGAAATTATTGCTACATTGCTAAAGAATATTATTTTAAACTGTTTCGTCAGTAACTTCCTCTAACAGGGCTAGTACCTAATTGAAACAAAGGAATAATTTTTGCAGCTTCAAATGGAAGACATTTGAAATTTTGTCTTAGAAGCTGAAATCATATGAAATTACCTAACCCACTTTTCTAATGTAAATAGCGTAGAAGACAATTAGCGATGCAGCTTAATACTTCACTGATTATCAGCCATTGCATAAGAGTATTCATCCATTATCTTCCGCTAGGTGGCATTTTTCAAATACATAACCTATCTGATATGGACATTCTGGGTACAGAACCGGACTATTTTTCACGGCGGGAATCAGTTCAACAAATTCCAATATAAAATATACTTTTACTCTCTAAAACCTACCTTGTACGATTCATCCAGCCATGGTTAGCTAGCATATAACCTATGCACCAGCCATTTATAAACATTAGCGGCCATATAAGCTTGGGGAAAAGCCCCGGTATAAGCCCAGCAAGGTGGGGAGGTTATTTTTGTGGTCAGTCTGTTGCACAAATCCCAGTTTTCCCCATGTCTATACTTAGAATCTGTTTACAGAGATTTGCAGTAGACAGTTGGTATTCTAAAAAAATATTTTTCCCGTTTGAAATCATTGTCTTTTAAGAAATTTGTAGCGAAAAATTGGCTTGATTTCTATTTAATGCCATTTTGGCCTGCACTTTTTAAGCCGCAATTTACGCATCGCGTATAAATATTTGCCCATTTTTATCCTGTGATGCGTCATAGCGGACGGGTCAAATCTTCAAAGAATATGACATGCACAGACAACGGTATTCAACAGCGAATTTTGACAAAATATTGTTGAAACCCCATAAATATTTTTGTGGAGACCTCTCTTTCGCAAATACTTATCATCGTCAGTCCGATAGAGTTATCTCCCTTTGGCGCTCTTGTGCATGTATGGTGAGAAAGCGAACACGTCTCGAGAAAGAGCGAGATATTACTGGAGCATACAAGGTGTCCGTAATGTAGCTAAATCGTTAACCAACCAATAATGGGAAAAGAAAAAGAGAACTGAAAACTTAAATATACTTTTTGGACAATTCAATAGTTTTATTCTTTGACTTGAACTATGAGGTTCCTCGTCAATTTCACGTACAAATAGATGCGGAACAGACAGACGAAAAGAGAATTAAACAAGCGAAGAAAAGAAACTAGAAATATGTCACCGACACGGACAAAGGTCACAGTCATGATGTAATTCCAAACTCAAACGAGGACCTATAGCCATACTTATTGACAAAAACATTTTATACACTGTGTATGTAAAAATTTTTTCACAAGGCATTGTGACATTGACCTTTGAACTGGCAACCTGTTTTACTTGCAACATGTTGTCTGTTCATAGCAATCATTTTTGCCAAATTATTTTGAAATCCAACAAATTTAAGGGCCGGGCATGAACACCATCTTTTCCAAGAACACACACACAGACAGGAATAACACTATATGCCCATTCGCCATTTTATGGCAGGGGCATAATAAGGGCAGTTGACTGCAAAGATAATAACTCTTGAAGCACATGTCTGAGAAACTCAATTTTGTGTTTACTAGCAAGTGATTTTCAGCAAAGAATCCAAAAATCATGAGAAATATACGGACTGCTGCATGCACTGCTGATAATCTGCATCCGAAGTATAGCTAAGGGAGATAACTCTAACTTTTAGGTCAGAGTTATCCTCATATACTATGACACGCTTGTTTCATGTTCTAAGTAGCTCTACTAATTACCATCAGAATGACTCCACTGGTTAACCCTTTCCCAAACGACAAATTTTGGACGGATCCAAATTGAAAGAGTTTGCAGACGACAATTTTAAATTTAATGAAAATGGCAGAAAGTTCTCCAAAAGGCTAGAAAACACTGTGGGAAAAGGAGAAATTGCTCGTTACGAGCAAATTCTTTTCCCACAGTGTTTTCAAAAGACTTGTACTGCAGACACATGAAAACCAGGGCTTGTTTGGGAAAGGGTTAAAGACTTATGGCCAACCTAAGATTTTACCACCAGGGGAGACCACTGAAAATAGATGGAGTACGCCAGAGTTAAAATTCTTCAATGCATCTCTCTTTCTTGACGTCCAAGCCATCCCTATTTATCATCACCAAAATATCTCCATTGGTAGATGAGCTTTGACCTTAAGAAAATTTAACAACCATGGGAGATGACTCAAAAATAGAGTCAGAGTTGTCTTTTTTGTATGAAATCTGCCTACTTATAACCTTTACAGCTTTATGGAGTATCATGAAAATATATCGACAGGTTATTAAAGAGTTATGGCCCTCACAGAATTTAGTAACTATGGGAGGTAACTCAAGGAATCAGCTGAGAACTGTGACCTTGACTTTTAATTTAGTGACACGGTTCTTGCATGCAACACATCATCTATCCATGGTGATCTTTTGTGCCAAGTAATTTCGAAATCCAACCATGTTGGCTGGACACGAACAATCATCATTACTATAAATGTAACAAAACTTGACGAAGTTCGACTGCGCACTGTGACCTTGAATTTTCAGCTAGCGAATGGCTTTGGTGCGCAACACATCGTCTATCCATGGTGATCATTTGTACTATGTTATTCAGACGTCCAAGCATGCATGTCACACTCATGGGCCGGACAGGAACACCTGACATCACTACAATAGTAGCATATATTGACAAATTTCAACCAGGCACTGTGACCTCGACCTTTAAGCTGGCGACACAGTTATTTCATGCGACATGATGCCTATCCGTGGTGAATATTTGTGCCAAATTATTTTAGAATCGGACAATACATCTGGAAATTATTGGCCAGACAGAAACACCTGTTATCACTATAACTGTAACAAATATTGACGAATTTCAACCAAGCTCTGTGACCTTGACCTTTGAGCTGTTGACACGAATGTTACACTCGACACGTGATCATTTGTGCTAGACTATTTTTAAATCGGGCAATGCACCTGGAAGTTATTGGCCGGACACGACCACCACTGTTTACCATATTTGTTGCAAATATTGACAAAGTTCAACCAAGCGCTGTGACCTTGACCTTTAAGCTGGCGACACGAATGTTAAACAGGACATGCCGTATATCCATGGTTATCATTTGTGCCAAATTATTTTAGAATAGAACAATACGCCTGTAAGTTATTGGCCGGACTGGAACACTTGTCATACTATAATTGTAACAAATACCGACAAAGTTCAACCAAGCGCTGTGACCTTGCCCAGGACACGTCGTCTATCCATGGTGATTATTTGTGCCCAATTATTTTCGAATCGAACTATGCACCTGGAACTTACTGGCTGGACACGACCACCACTGTTTTTCGAACACGTGTACACACACACACACACACACACACACACACACACGGACAAGGGTCACCTTATATGCCCCCCGCCCATTTCATGGTGGGGGCATAAAAACTCAAAGGAAAAATAAAATGAGAAAAATGGATAAACAAATACATGAAAATTTTAACCACTAGAAAGTCAGACATTAAACAGTAAGCAAATAAGCGGAAGGGGCTGCCAAAACAAACGTCTTTTCTGGAGTAAATGGTTTTATCAGTAATTCAGTTTGTGTATTTACATTTAATTTTACTTTTCTGACATTTAAAGTTTAATGTAAAACAGAGACAAATTATTCAATATTGTAAGATTAGTACTATTTAAAACTTCTGTGAGCTTGTATACACTTAGTCTTATATGGCGTGCAACACACGAAAAGGGCCTTCGGACATTTGCGTAAAGTGCCGTCTCGGATTAGCCTGCGCAGTCCTTGCAGGCTAATCCGAGACGGCACTTTACGACTACATAAGGTTTTTTCACACAGTAGACTTTCGTGAAACAGAAAATCGCACAAAAAACGGGAAGTGCCGTCTCGGATTAGTCACAGACTGCACAGGCTGATCTGGGACGACACACTTTTAGGCATATGTCCGAAGGCCCCTTTTCGTGTGTTGCACGCCATATAGATAAGCCATGCTCTGATAAAAGGGGGCTTAATCTCCGTGATGCATAATACCAAGCAAGTCATCACATAATTACGATCCATAAAATACATTATGTCTTAGATTCGACTCAGTCATGAGGTACACTGGTCTTTTGACATACAGAAAAATGGCCAAAAGCGAAAAGTTTCGGCCCAGGTCAGCCTGCGCGGACTGCGCAGGCTGACCTGGGTCGATACTTTTCGCGATGCATTAAGCCCCCTTTTCACAGAGCATGGCTCAAATGTATTATTTAGGTAAGTTTTCCTCAAATCATTATATAATAGGCATAATAAAATGAAATGACATTCATCTTTAATTTCGTCTAAATTACAAAATGAACATTTTCTCTCATCGCGCTGAATATTTCTGTACCTTCCTTATTCGACATTAAGTTCATGTGACGACAGTCTAAATTTTGCCAATGCGTTTCGAAATTTAGTTATTTTCATATTATAGAGGTACCTAGAGCGTTTAAATAAACATTTAAGATGTCGGTATAGAAATTAGGATGGTTTGTTTGCAATGCCCGTGTATACACATGTCTAACAAACGAGAATGCAGTATAGCTCTCCCTTGTTAAACCTTTCATTATCAGTTTATATTATTGTTTATGTTTGGGATAACAGGTTTAATTAAAATCACGTACCTTGAGGAGATATTTTATAAACTCAACTCGATAACGTTTATATTATCTCGTCACAGTTCGTGGTTTCAAACGTGTATTCCCCAAAACAAACAATGATATCAACTATTAATGAACGGTTTATCGAGTTATATTGGAGTAAATTGTTCAATATTTATTGATCGTGGAAAAAGCCAAACATCAGTAGTAGGTCTAAATGCGCCTTTAACTTGAAGAGTTCCACAGATGGAAATAAGAAGTATTGGCTTAGATGCATTTTTTCTTCTTTTTTCTTTTAAGTGTCCGGCAAATACAATTAAGTGCAAAATACAATATTTGTGTATTATTTTTCATATCTTCATACCATCAGGAACAACAAAAGAGTGCACATTTGCTACAACAAAGCTGCCAATTGTGTCCGTTGTACGATTTGTACCTATTTATGAGATAAAAATTACGCTGCTTACGATTGAGAACATTTTGACATACTTTTTTTAACCCTTTCAGCGCCATAGACGAAAATATAAGCTTTTGCGGACGGCATAGATCAAGATCAGACTGCACATAACGTGCAGTCTGATCTTGGATCTATGTCATCCGCTTGTTTAGTAGAGCCTATAAGAGAAAAATATCTCTGTGTTGAGAGGATCGTATTTTCTGATGTCGAAAGAGGTCGAGTTTACATGAACCGCGCTCTCGCGAAAGGGGATTTAATACATCTCCCTGATAGATTGCACCAAACAGGTCATCGTATAAATGATGCCCCCCCCCCCCCCCTAAAACCATTTTGTCTAACAATCAACCGAATCATGAGGTAGAATGGTCCTTGGAGATGCAGAGAGTTAACCAAAAGCAAAGAGTTTCGACACATGATCAGCCTGCGCGGACTGCGTAGGCTGACATGGGTCGATATTTTTTGCCGACAAATTTAACTATCTTTTCCCAGAACATAGCTTACATATATGGCGCTGAAAGATTAAAAAGATCTTAAAGCGAAACAAAATCGTTTATTATCTTAACCCTTTCCCAAACGACAAATTTTGGACTGGTCCAAATTGAAAGAGTTTGCAGACGACAATTTTAAATTTGATGAAAATGGCAGAAAGTTATCAAAAAGGGGAGAAAACACTGTGGGAAAAGCAGAAATTGCTCGTTACGAGCAATTTCTCCTTTTCCCACAGTGTTTTCAAAAGACTTGTACTGCAAACACGTGAAAACCAGGGCTTGTTTGGGAAAGGGTTAAACACGTCAGCATACGAAAGTAGCAAACAGACAATACGGTGGATGAAATGTCTGTTAAGAAGGCGGTCTTTTAACCCTTTCAAATTTAAAATTGTCGTCTGCAAACTCTTTCAATTTGGACCAGTCTAAAATTTATCGTTTGGGAAAGGGTTAAATTATGACGATGAAGAACGTGGGTGTCAACCGAGCAAGGTACCTATATACAAGGTATGTATATACCTACAGTTGTTCTGGATAAAATGGTGCAAGGTCCTATCTAACTCAGCCGATTTGTTTGTTCCTTTGTTTGTATGGTGTTTAACCCTTAGAGCGCTGAATTTATGAAATAAACCTTTTCAGTGAAGAAAATCATCCGAAATACTGTCATTTCAAGGTTGTTTTAGCCAGAGGGTGTACTGAAGTAGCTGACAGTGTAGATCAAAGATCAGACTGCACGTTCTGTGCAGTCTGATCTTGATCTACACTGTCAGCAAAAACAAGTTAAATTGGTTCCAGCGCTTTAAGGGTTAAAGCCACTTCAAGCATTATGTCAATGACATCGCGGCGACCCGTGCACCTATCAATGCTTTCTTGCAGATTCTTTTACCCGTTCTTGGTTAAAATTTCTTTCCAAGTCACTGGCTGCTTTTCCTAATTCACATCATCGAACCCTTGTTCAGCGGTGAGAGAGGAGTCCTGTCGCAATGACTATCAGCAATCCTTGGAAAGAATTTGGCTGAGCTGGAGATTCGAACCAGCGATATCTAGATGAAACTACCCTTCTGTAGTAGGGTGAGATTACGGGTAAATGAATTGTCGCCGTTTTACGCTACGGACTCGAACAGTGCACAAAATAACCGTCGGACGATATGATTGCAAGCTCGGCCAAATCTTTCAGAAGAATGATAGTCGTCATTGCGACAGGACAGGATTCGGTATTCTCTCACTGCTGGATATTGTTCCGACGATGTTTATTTAGAAAAGCAGGCGCTGGCTTGGAAAGCATGTTGTGCGAAGAACTGGTAAAAGAAACACCATGAAAGCATGGATTGGTTCACTTGCGGCCGCTATATAACTGATAAAATTTTGAAAACGTGAAACACCAAACAAACAAATAAGTAATGCTCTGAAAAAGGAGGTTTAATGCATCTCCGTGATGCATTGTACTGAGCAAGTCAACACATAATTATGGATTCATAAAATCAATTTTGTCTAACAAGAAAGTGAATCACGAGGTAGACTGGACCTTTGACAAGTAAGCAGAAAATTGACAAATAGCAAAAAGTTTCGACCCAGGTCAGCTTGCGCGCACTGCGCAGGCTGACCTGGGTCGATACTTTTTGCAGATGCATTGAACCCCCTTTCGCCAGAGTATGGCTCCAATTGGAAATCCTAACTAATGATGAAAAGTATAAGTGTAGCTCTTCTAGACAGAGCAGTGATTTCCTGTCAAAAAACGCATACGTACACGTCAACAACATTGGGACACATTGTGGGAAAATGGGAAAAGAAGCGATGTTTTGATACAGCAACTTCTATATCATTCGATATCATTAAAAAGAAAGAATCCAGTCTTAACATGAAGGAGCCAAAAAGAAAACCCAAAAGACATGAATAAACAATGAAATGTTATCACAGAATTTCTTCTTAAAGCTGCGTAAAACCATGCGTGAATTTGCCTTAGAAAACGTAGTGGGAAAAGGAGAAAATGCTGGTTGTAAGCCCACAAGATTTTCAAAAGCCATCTTCCGAAGGTTTGTTAAATAACGGGACTGTTTGGTGAGGGTTAGGAATCCGACCAATAATCAACAAATCAGACTTACCAAGAAAAGAAGCCACAAGTATAATCCATATCTTGAACATTTTTCGCTGGTTAGAACACAATTCTATCTTTACACGTGATTGTCTGCACTCTTGATCTGAGCACGTCTGATCAGCCTATTCTTGATCTGTGAACGTCTGATTAGCCTATTCTTGATCTGTGAACGTCTGATTAGCCTATTCTTGATCTGTGAACGTCTGAAATAGATTGTTCCCTTGATCTGTGAATGTGTAGGATAGTCTGTATTCTTAATTTGTGAAAGTCTTAACAGCCTTATCTTGATCTGTGAACATCTAAATACCCTATTCTTGATCTGTGAACATGTACTCTCTGTGAACGTCTAAAGGATCGTTATTCTTGATCTATGAACGTCAAGGAAAGTCTGTACTCTTGATATATGAACATTTGAGATACCATTCACTCGTTGTATCTGTCAAAGGCAGACCTTACTGCTTTCATTTCACACTTACTATTCCGTACTCTGGAAGTTTTACACTTACTTTTCAGTACCTACGATCTATGATTTTGTTAACGTTTTAGTCACTCACTGCGTCTACAAGAGTGAGGTCTGCTTTACACTAAAATAGTCTAAACTCTTGACTTGTGGGTGTCCCAAACACGAGTACTCGCTCGCAGTGTGAAGTCAAAACATAATCTTTTTACACTAGCAATTTTATATTCTTGATATGTGAACGTCTTAAGATATCGTTCCCTCTTCGCGTTCAAAAAAGACAAATCTTCTTTATATAATACGGTCTGCTTTCTTGATCTGTGAATACTTTGAATCCGATTCATATGGTGTTTCTGTCAAAGATAAATAATTTCAACACTTAATAGCATACTTTCTTGATTTGCGACCCTATCAAATATTGCGCACAAGTTGAACTGATCAGGGACACCTCTTCTTTGCTCTTAATATTTTCATTAAATACTATTCACATGTTGCATGTAAGTGATCTTTACACTTAATAGCATGTACTTTTGATCCCCAGACGTCTTTAAATCGTATAGAGTTGTTTCGTCAGTAAAAGACCGATTCTTTTTTCAACATTATTCTCTATTCTTAATCTTTAAATAACTTCAAATAACTATTTACTTGTTGCATGTGCAGGAAAGTGATCTTTACGCGTAATATTATGTACTGTTGATTTTTGCACGTCTTAAAAAATCTTATTCAGTTGTTGCGTCTGCAAAACATAGATCTTTTATTCACTTGATATTCTTAATTTTTTATCGATTGGCATCTTAAAATAATATTTACTTGGTGCATATGCAAGACAGTCATCTCTACACCTAATACTAAGTATTCTTGATTTTTGAACGTCGTAAAAAACTGTTTAATCGCATCTGCACAAGAATAACATTTACTCAACATTATGCATCTTTCATGCCTGAAAATCTAAAATCTCATGAGTCGACTCTTTGCATCAGTAAGAGAAAGACCTTTTATTCCCTTAATATTCTGCACTCTTGATCTGTGGACATCTTACATTAGTACTTAGTACATTAATACTTGTTGCACCTGCAAGAAAATGATCTTTACACTTGATATTATGTACCCTCCATTCTTGAATCTCTTTTAAATCTTATTCACTTGTTGCGTCAGTTAGAGATAGATCTTTTACGTCAGTTAGAGATAGATCTTTTTTTGACTTGATATTTTGTTCACTTGATCTTTGAGCAGCGTAAAATACTAAATATATATTTATTTTTTGCATCTGCAAGACAATGGTCTTTACACTTGATATTATGTCCTTTCCATTCTTGAATCTCTTAAGAATTTTATTCACTCGTTGCGTCAGTAAGAGATAGATCTTTAATTCATCACCCGATGTTCAGGAACCGTATTCATAAATTATTCTTGATAGCACTCTCAGTCTTATTCTAGACAACTATCTAAATTTCAGAGTAACTCAATTTCTGATTGGCAAGAATTTTCAAAATGTCAAAGTTACACAATTTCTGATTGGCTGAACCAAATGGTTTAGCCAATCAGAAATTCCGATACGGTCTTAATTTAGAATGAGACCGACAATGCAATTTAGAATGGTTGTTGAATACGGGTCCTGGGTCCGTATTCACCAATCATTCTTAAGAATGTTCTTTGTCTTGTTCTTCAGAATTTTCTACATTTGAAAGTAACACAACTTCTGATTGGGTAAACCATTTGGTTTAGCCAATCAGAAGTTGTGTTACTTTCAAATGTAGAAAATCTTGGAGAATAAGACTAAGAATATTCTTAAGAATGGTTGTTGAACACGGGTCCTGTACTCTTTATCCTTGAACGTCTTAAAACATTCGTTGCGACTGACAAAGTTAGAACATTTTTACACTCAATAGACTGACTTGTTGGTCTTTGTACGTTAAAAATTGCTATTCACTCGCTGCGTCTTTGTCAGACCTTGACAATGCTGCATATACCTACATATTGCACTGTGCACTATGTTTGGATTGCCAGCAACGATAACCTCTGTGATGTTACGATCACAATAGAATTATATACCCATTAACCCTTAGGCTGCTAATCGCGACCCACGGACCTTTTGCGGACAGTGTAGATCAAGATCAGACTGCACAGAACGTGCAGTCTGATCTTGGATCTACACTGTCCGATAAGGAGATATTTTCCCAACCTACATAACGTTGAAATACCAACATATTGGTTTTTGCCATCGGCTTGAAAGTTTCATTTAAGTTATTTAGCAGGATAAGGGTTAACGCCTTTTCTAGTGTAGAAAACTTTTTGCGTATTGCAGCGGACCACTGTCAACCCTTAGGTTGCTAATCGCGACTCAATGGCCTTTTGCGGACAGTGTAGAGCAAGATCAGATTACACAGTATTCTGACAAAAACAGCATTGAACTTGCGATGTCCGAGTCTGCTATTAGAGGCCCAAAATTCCATTTTTTCCACTATATAACATGGGTGAAACTCATTACAGTTCAAACACTATTATGTACGCCCATGCAGCTAAAAACTTCAGGAAACACCGTTAGAAAAGGAGCTATTGCTTGAAATGAATTATTTACCCACAATGTTTCTATAGTGTGAGAAAACAATATGTTCCTTTTCTTTGATTCTTTGTCTTTTGCAATTTTTGTAACAGCTCTTGTCGGGCTTGAGAAATACCTAGTGCAGTTACGGGTTAATGTGTCAAGTATTTCTTTAACTTCGATGTACTTGATAATGAATGCACAGACCTTCAACGTATTTCTGTTGTGGACTTCGGTTTGCTTTCTATAAATGTTTCCTTTGATTTCGTCGCTGTTTTGCCTATAGCCGAGATGTTGTCTATTGAAACAGGCTCTCTTGGCGATGATTAATGGTTAAGTTGAATGTCTGTTTACGTCTGAAAAAAAAAAGACAATGATGGATATTTAAATGTACATCATTCTGCTGATGTGTGAAGGAAAATATAGGACATATTAATGAACTAATACGTGGTAGAGGTTGTGCGAAATATTAATAACAAATTCGGTCATAGTATAAGCCCCTTTAGTTCACAATATCATGACAAAACGCTAGTGAAAAATAAATGCTCCCTTCCCGTAAGTTTTAAATAAATGTTTGTTTGTTTGCTTGCATATTTGTTTGAATCGGATTTTACGCCCGTTTCAGTCACAGAGCTTCAGTCATATCACGGCGACAGTTCACTTATCTATGTCTTTCCGAGCCATCAGGACTTGCCAATGGTGGACTTAACTCTTCCCGTGATCCTCTTGGCAGACAAAGCGTGCATACTACGGCTTCCCATTCCCTGAACACGTTACAAAACAGTCCCATTTTTCAACGACCCCCGAAGAAGAATGATTTTGAAAACATTGTGCGAAAAAGAGAAAATGCTGGTGATCAGCATTTTCTCCTTTTCCAACAATGTTTTCTGCCCTTTCAAAGACAAACACCATAATAGGATCCACGTTCAAACAGTAGTCTGCAAATTCTTTGTCTTCAGTTTAGACAAGTCCATTTTTTTTTTTTTTTTCTTTAGTCTAGTAAACAGTTCACGTGATACCTCTTACAGATGACTTTATTCATCTGACATCAGCCTACATTTTCAAACAGTGTGCCAAAAGGAGAAAATTGTCGTAACGAGCACTTTTTTTTTTTGTATTTACTATTGGAATATACAATCTTGTTTACTATTGATTTTGATATTTCATAGCTGCCTGGCTTTTCGCGGGAGTGTCCTTGGGCATGACATTTCAGAGACATGGCCATGTACCGATAATACTAACAAATGCATGAATAAGTGACCTGTCGCCGTGATATAACTTAACCCTTTGCCACACAATCCCTAGTTTTAACGATCATAGGAAGACCGGCTTTTGAAAACATTGTGGGAAAAGGAGAAAATGCTGGTAACCAGCATTTTCTCCTTTTCCCACAATGTTTTCTACCTTATAAAAGATAAATTTCATTTTTTGAGAAACATTTGATATGTCATCTGCAACTGTTTTCAATTTGGCCCGGTCTGAAATTGTTTCGTTAAGTAAAGAGTTAAATAATGTTTAAAGCAACGTAAAAAACAATTTAATGAATCAGTCAATCGATCAATTCATTTATATCTGTATGCTGCATTTTTTTTTTCAGACGGTAGTAAGCTAACTGACAGAGAGCCAAATAAATTACAGTCCATTTTCCTTCAGAGAAAAGACCCAACACTTTAATAGACGACAAAATTTGAGTATCATCCATATTGAAAGCCTTTGCAGACGACAAGTAAAATGTGTCTCGATTGATGGTGTTTATCTTTGAAATTTCGAACGGATAGAGGACATCGTTGGAAAAGGAGAAAATGCTGGTTACTAGCATCTTCTTCTTTTCCTGCGATGCTTTTAAAAGCCTTTTATAATTGGGTCATGGAAATAGGGAATTGTTTGGTAAAGAACAATTCAAAACCAGTTTTGGCAAAAACATCAGAAACAAATTTAATGATCGGACACTATAGATCCAAAATAGGACGGTATTTTCTTTGAAGTCTGATATTGACCTACGGTGACCGCCAAAACATGTCAAAGTCGTGCCTGGTATTTCAAAGGCCAAACCCTGCACAGTGCAAGAATGTTTTATACGTATCACTCATTAACACAATGGCCTTAAACAGTAAACAATTCAAGGAAAGCGATTCTATTTACATTATAATGGTGGATAAATTCTGTAGAGAAAGAAACGAGTCCTAACAGCAATCAAATGTTTTCTTTGGCAGCAATGATTAAAAGGGAGATATCTTTGCTGAAGTGACGTAATAAAAGTCTTGTTTGTATGCCAAGTGTTGATTCTTTTCGGCGCACGCATTTGGCCCTGTTTATTTCAACAACGGGCGAGCATTAACTGGTTCTCCAAAAGAAATAAAGTCAAAATGACGTGCTAGTCACGAGGACAGACTTCTGTCCTTGACTCAAAACTCTTTACAAGACGACAAAAATTTGTTCAAACTGAAAGCAATTGCAGACGACCTATCAGATAGGGCTTAAATGATAAGATTTGTCTTTGAATTAGTATAAAACATTGTGGGAAAAGGAGAAAATGCTGGTTACCAGCATTTTTCCTTTTCCCACGATGTTGTCATAAGCCTTAAACCAAGGGGTCATGAAAACACGAGATTGTTTGGAAAAGGGTTTGCACGTGAACAAATATAACAATATCACAATTAAGAGGGGTGACATAGAACTAACGGTTCTGCGCTAGTTTCTTCAATACCCCCATTACACTGGGCGGCGATTCCACTGCGCCCATGGCGATCGTAGCGCTTCTTGTAAATCCTCCAAATCGCCGCAGATGCGACGACACGTGAAATACTTTGGGAATTATGTGTTTCCATTTCGCTTAAAATACGCTTCAATAACGATCTCGCTGCGGTGGTTACGATCCTGTCGCGCTGTTCTTGCGCTTCTCTCGGCGCTTTAGGTCACTCTAAGACGCTTCAGCTACAATTCCGCCGAGCCCCGGTAGCTCAGTTGGTAGCGTACAGGACTTGAGACAAGGAGGTTGCTGGATCGATCCTCGGCTCGGCCAATTTCTTTCCGATGATTGATGATAGTCATTGCGACAGGATTCATCCTCTCTCACTGCTGACCATTGTTTCGACATTGGCTTTGTGGGAAAGCAGCCAGTGGCTTGAAAAGAATATTGTGCGGAGTACTGGTAATAGAAACTCCAGGAAAGCATGTGTGCACTGACACTGAAATAATGTTGGAAATGGCGTTAAACACCAATCCATCAATCGGCTACGCTTCCGCTACGACACGGGATCTCGGGCTACGCTTAGTCTACGCTTACTACATTGCTGCTGCGACCTTGCTACGGCATAAGCGCAGTAGCTGCGCTTCTGCTGTGCTTTTGGAACGTTTCTATAGACAATCAGCCATTTAACTGCTTTGGCAGCTGTTGACCATCAGCCTTCGAAGAAAATGGATCGATATGTTCTAGTAGCTGTGCCCCAGCTTGCGATTATGACAAATAGATTGATAAGGTTGGTTGTTGAGAAACAAGGCAAACGGAGCAAGACATTTCTACTGCGCTGTTACCGTTTCTGCTATGATTCAGGGTGTTTTGACAAAAAAAATTTCGAATCGTAGCGAAATCGAAGCTAAGTGGAATGGAGGTTTAACCCTTTCCCAAACAAGCCCTGGTTTTCACGTGTCTGCAGTACAAGTCTCTTGAAAACACTGTGGGAAAAGGAGAAATTGCTCGTGACGAGCAATTTCTCCTTTTCCCACAGTGTTTTCTACCCTTTCTGAGACCTTTCTGCCATTTTCATCAAATTTAAAATTGTCGTCTGCAAACTCTTTCAATTTGGACCAGTCCAAAATTTGTCGTTTGGGAAAGGGTTAAATGAGTGTACTCGTATGATGTTCAAAACCCTGAATAACTTGATCTTTACAAACATGATGCAAAATATGGAACTGTGACCATAACACTACAATTATGATGAAACAATAAAATAAGCCATGCTCTGGCAAAAGCGGGCTTAATGTGTCTTCGTGATGCTTCACACCAAGCAAGCCATCACATAATATAGATCCATCGTAGCCATTTTTTTAAAACAATCGACTTCATCATGAAGTAGAATAGTCCTTAGACATTCAGAAAATTGACCAATAGCGAAAACTTTCGGCCCAGGTCAGCCTGCGCGGACTGCGCAGGTTCACCCGGGTCGATACCTTTCGCAGATGAATAAAGCCACCTTTTTACAGAGTGTGGCTCAATTTTTCTTTCTTTTTTTTTTTTTTTTTTTTTCAAAGCTTTGAAGTGGTTGCCACATCATGTGGTTTAAGGTGGGATTCGATGCCATTCCCCAGCATTGTTTGTAACACTTTGGAAGAAAAAAAGTATCTGTTCTACAGAAGATAATATAAAATACTTAAATATTTTCATCTGAGCCATGCTCTGTGTAAAGGGGGCTAAATACATCTGCAAAAAGTATCGACTGCGGACTGCGCAGGCTGACCTGGGTCGAAACTTTTTGCTACAGGTCAATTTTCTGCATTTCAAAAGACCAGTATAGCTCAGGATTCAGTCGGTTGTTATACAAAATGGATTTTATGAATCCATAATTATGTGATGAATTGCTGGGTATCATGCATCATTGAGATGCATTAAGCCCCCTTTTGCCAGAGCATGGCCCATCTCATAGGTATTGCTCTTCCTCTCTTACAGTTATCGTTATTACATTGGTGCCTATTTTACATTTTGGCCCGCAATGAGCTATTCAGGCGCTGTAGTCTCTACGATTTTGTTTAACTCCGCACAATGACAAATTTTGAAAAAAAAAAAAAATGCACGACCGTAGTCCGTGAACACGTCGTAGAGAGCATCGCACGATCCACGCACGGACATCGTCCGGAGGCCGAGCGATAACCGTGCGGACAACGCACGATTTTAGATGGTATTTGTGACCCAAAAATTGTGGAATAATCGAACGACCCCGTTCGGCTTTGGTGCACAGTTCTGCCTAAGGGTTAGACACTAAAAGAACAAAACGCTTCTTCTTATAAAAAAAGAATCTTTTGTGAGCCGTATGTATAAATAAGTACGCATGTCTGGTTTCCCCCTTCATTATGAATGCTATCAGGCAAAAGATCTCAACTTATCAACGGTTTTCATTTCACCTGGGGGAAATAGTTTTATCTTCTTTATTTGCGATCACATCTACGAGTATGTTAATTTTTATCATTAAAACGACATATGGTCATTTTCATTCTCCCCTTTCTTGACCATTATACACACCTATGTGTCACGAAAATCTAGCACCGTATTCAACAACCATGTTCTAAATTTCAAAGTATCGCACCGAGCACGCTAACTCAGTCGGTAGCGTAGAGGACTTATTAGATGGGTCTCTGCTTCGAATACCCTGCTCCCGACTCCCTTCTGAGGACTGACAATAGTCACTGGGGCCAGGGTCCGTATCCCCCAACCATTCTTAAGAGCGTTCATAGTCTTATTCACCAGAATTTTCTAAATCAAAGAGTAAAACTACTTCTGATTGGCTAAACCAATCGGAAGTTCTGTTACGGACCCAGATTCATTTCTTCATTTCCCTCCCATCTCTGATCATTATTTCGACGACATGTATGTTGGAAAGCAGCCGGTAGCTTGGGACGAATATCGTGAAAAGTAATACTGTACTCTAGGAATACGTGGAATGCGTGGGTTGGGCTTACCTCGGTAAAGAAATCGCCCCTGGCCTTTCTTGGGGCATAAAACGAGTAGTCAACCAAACGTTATTCAATATTGAGTATTTTGTCCAGTTCGGCCAAATTTCTGTATGATGTATGATGAGTGGCATTGATTAATTGCTCTCTCACGTCCGAGTATTATTTCGAGTTTGTTCATGTGGAAAAGCCGCCAATGGGCTGATAGGATTTCTCTGTATATACTGCATTCAGGAGCACATGAATGCTTGCAATGGCAGTTGTGGTATAACTGAAATACTGTTGAAGGCGGATTTAAACACATACCAAATACGTAATCGAAAATGGGCTGCAGGGACACCAAGCACGAATAAATGTTGCTTGAGCGGACAGTGTATATCAAAGGAAGACTGTATAGAGAGTACGGTCTGAGTTTGGACCCATCCGATGTTTAGTAAATGGTATTATGACAGAAACGCAAGTCGAAACTGCAAAATCGAAGTCATTTAATTCTTGACTAAGAATGCCCATTTACTTTTTCTAGCTATAGAATTTACTCTTACGGCGCCAAATTAATCAATTCGGCTTACTTCGACAACGAAAAACACGATCCACTGAATATTAGAAATAATTTTAGACTGAAGGCTTGACTAAACAAGTGGGTGATATAGTCTAAGATCAGACTGCACCTTCTGTTCAGTTTGATTTTGATCTATGTCATCCGCAAGTTCTCTTTTGTTTCGCCCATGACGCTAAAAAGGTAAATGCAGATTTTATTAATGCCTTTCCCAGCTGTTCACAAATGTTATGGTCATGGAACGCGCGTTAAATAACAGCCTTAAGATGTCACATCAATATCAATATCACTTTGATATCCACTTTTATTGTATACCTTTAAAAAGTCCGGTTCAAATATATGCGTCGCACGCTGATAAAATACCACACAGGACAGAGAAAAATCAGTGGGCTATCTACACACAAGATTCTTGCTTTAAAGACCCTCGTGCGGCCAAATATAAACAATTCGAGAGTCAATCCGCCGGCAAATTTTATTTCATGCCATAGAAAAGTATGTATGGATATTATCATGAATCCGA
Source organism: Tridacna gigas (assembly GCA_945859785.2). Classification (NCBI taxonomy): domain Eukaryota; kingdom Metazoa; phylum Mollusca; class Bivalvia; order Cardiida; family Cardiidae; genus Tridacna; species Tridacna gigas. The sequence goes on from OX244037.2 coordinate 4,051,203, forward strand.
CAATACCGATGGGTCTGTCAGAGCTCCAGTCACCGGCAGAAAAAAAAGGGAATTGTAAAACTACAATTAAAGTTGTCAAAATTTAAATGGCATAGAATATTTTTTCCTACAATGTGATCCCAAATTGTTTACTTTTGTCAGCTAGTATCCCTTTAACTCTTTACCACACGAGCAAAATGTAGACATTTCAAAACCGAAAGCAGACAACAATATAAATGTGGCTCAAATGATGGAATTTGTCTTTGATGGGGTAGAAAATATTGTGGGAAAAGGAGAAAATGCTGGTTACCAGCATTTTCTCCTTTTCCCACAATGTTTTCAAAAAGCCTTCTCTGTTTCAGGGTCGTTAAAAGTCGGGATTGTGTGGTGAAGGGTTCAACGTACAGTATTAAAAAAAAAAGATTACAATCGATGTACAAAGAATAAGAATTCCATTTAGAACAGATGTTAAATACAGTATCAGGGGCGCTTATGACAAACGACTTGCAGAGAAACAAACAAATAAATTAAACAAGAAATGCTTATAAAATCGATTCTATCAGATAACTACCATTATTTTGAGTGTAATACAGCCATTACGAGTTTTCTTATCTTACACGCATCCCAGACAAGCAAATAGTGCGGTATTTGGTCGAAGTTCTGTAATCATACGCCTGATTTCTAAAACATTGCTGACCCAGATTTGTCCGAGAAATTAACTGTCAAAATTGATGATCATGACAGAGTTGCGAATTTTATCATCGTCAGATTTAAAACAAGGTCATTGTATTCGTGTATCTGTGGAACTATTTTTCGTCCGTGATGTTCACAACTGTCAAAGAAGTGACTAGGCTTCACGTAAATTTCAATAGACATGTAGGCCTATGTTTTAACCATCATGAACTATAATTCTCGAGATACAGTTATGTATTTTTTTTTTTAAATATGACACTCGTTGACTATTGGTGTGATACTTTACTTAACCCGTCGAGAGAAAAAAAAAATTTAAAGCTCGCAAAAGACTCGCTTAATAACATTTTTATCTCAAAGGCCAACTCACGTCAGATTCTATATGTAACTACTTTCATCGGGCAGATCGAAGGATAAGTGGAGACAGGGAGGGATAGAACGACAGAGAGCCAGAAAGAAATACCGCGGCACAAGAAAATTATACAGCAAACAGACCAAAAAAATATACATGAACTGCTCTGAGAAAAGGGTGTTTAATGCATTTGCAAAAAGTATCGACCCAGGTCAGCCTGCGCAGTCCGCGCAGTCTGACCTGAGCCGAAACTTTTTGTCTTTCGCGATTTTTCTGCATGTCAAAGGCCCAACCTACCTCATGATTCAGTCGGTTGTTATATACACGAGATTTTATGGATCCGTAATACTGTGATAGCTTGCTTGGTATCATGCATCACAGAGATGCATTAAGCCCCCTTTTGCCAGAGCATGACTCACTTGTAGATAGTTATAAGAAAGTGCGGTTTACTCGTAAGTTTACTTTAAAAATACAAATGACCAAATTCGATACGCTTTCTATTGAGAAGAAATAAAAATGAAATAGCAATGAGACACCCTCAATAAAGTTAACCCTTGACCCTTTGCAAGACGACAAAATTTGAGAAGCTTTTGCAGACGACAAATTCAATGTGGCTAAATTGATAGGATTTGTCTTTGGAATGGCTGAAAACATTGTGGGAATAGGACAAAATGGTGATTACCAGCATGTCCTTCTTTTCCAACAACATTTTCAAAAACCCATTTCCTAGGGTCGTTAAAACGCTGGATTGAGTGGTAAAGGTTAAATTTCTAGGCAACCCCTTGTTTAAGGGACCCCAGGGAAAACAGCTTTTTAAAACATAGTGGCAAAAGGAGAAAATGCTGGTTACCAGCATTTTCTCCTTTTCCCACTATGTTTCCTCCCCGTTCAGAGTCAGACCCAAGGACTTTAGTAATATTTAGTTTGTAGTCTCCAAAGAATTTCAATTCGGGCAGTCTAAAGTTTGTGGGCTGGTAAGGAGTTAAACTGCTAAATAAGCCAAATAACAATTTTCAACCAATAGTGAAATTCCAAATACTGCGATTTCAATGTTTCGCTCGCCTTTCTGTGCAGTCTAATCTTGCTTTACAGTGTCCGTAAATGTGTACTGAGTCGTGCTGAACAGCCTGAGGGTTAAAAGTTTAAACTCGATCACAATGGTCGATTCATTACGATTTCAGTTTAAATGGTGTCAATATAACGACGCTTTGCCCCCAGTCTTGTCTTCCCATACGCTCAGATCAGCCTGCCTATCTGAATCTATACCCTCCACTTCTCTATTAATGATGACAGTTACTAAGTGTCATGAAATTCCAATCAGATACTAACAAACTAAACATTTTTTTTTGTTTAAATAAGCAATTGCCTTTCTGGAGTTTCTTTTACCAGTATGTACTTCGCACAATATTCTTCTCACGCTTCTTGCTGCTTTCCTACATAACCATCGTGGTAACAGTGATCAGTGGTGAGCGAGGAGTCATCGGAAAGAATTAAGTCAATCAGGAGATTCGCACCTGCGACTCTCTGATTTCAAGCCTTGTACGTCATCGACAGATTTACCGGTCTCTGTTACGACCCTACACGTTCAAAAATACATGTACATTCCTTCATGGCCATATTCCATTTGCCGTCGCGAATGCTTTCAAAATGGACGACGACGATGATGATGATGATGATGATAATGACGATGATGATGATGATGATAATGCCATTTAGAAAGGACGGGTAGACTGAGGGACAGGTAGAAAAGACACGCAAACAGAAGAAATGGTAGAAAGAACATATGGCAAGGACATGTGTATAGGAGAGAAACATGTAGAAAGGACATGTAGACACAAGGACAGTAAGAAAGGACATGCAGACAAAGGCACAGTAAGAGAGGACATGTAGACACAAGGACAGTAAGAAAGGACATGCAGACAAAGGCACAGTAAGAGAGGACATGTAGACACAAGGACAGTAAGAAAGGACATGCAGACAAAGGCACAGTAAGAGAGGACATGTAGACACAAGGACAGTAAGAAAGGGCATGCAGACAAAGGCACAGTAAGAGAGGACATGTAGACAAAAGGACAGTAAGAGGGGACAGTTAGACAAAAGGACAGTAAGTAAAGACGTGTAGACACAATGTCATTAAGACAGGACGGGTAGACACAAGGACAGTAAAAAAGGTTACGAGAACAATAGGACAGTAAGAAAGGAAAATGTAGGCATAAGGACAGTCGAAAGGACATGTGAATAAAATGACAGCAAAAAGGACAGATAGACACAAGGACAGAGGACAAAAGGACAGTAAGAAAGGATGACCAGCAAAACATGCAGACAAAAGGATAGTAGAAAGGGCAGGTAGACAAAGATACAGTGAGAAAGGACAGGTAGATAAATTGACAATAAGAAAGAACAAGTTAGAAAGGACATGTAGACAAAAAGGCAGAAAGAAAGGACAGGTGGACACAAGGACGTGTGGAAACAAGAACAGTAAGAAAGGGCAGGTAGACAAAAGGACAGTCCTAAAGAACCGGTAGAGAGGAGGACCGTAAGATAGGACAGATGGACACAAGGACAGAAATAGAGGAGAGGTAGACACAAGAACGGTAAGAAAGACATGTAGACAAAATCTCGGTAAGAAAGGACATGCAGACGAAAGAACAGTAAACAAGAACACGTAGACAAAAGAACGGAAAGATCTTCTTCCGTAAAAGTAAAAAAAAAAGAACAGATCAATGTAAAGTATAACTATAACGAAACGTCGTTTTGGACAAACCTTTTCTTTGTAATTTCAGGACGGGATTGGCTGAATCGAACTCGTGGAATCGTGTTTTATACAATTACTTGTACGATCGTATTGCATGAATGCGCAAATTTTGGGTCATATTTTACATGGTAATAAGATGCGTATGACACGCTTTAACTCTTTACCGAACGACAAAATTTTGGACACGTCCAAATTGAAAACGTTTGCAGACAACAAATTGAATGAGACTCCAAAACTGAAATTTGCACTTTAGAAGACTGGAAAAACATTGTGGGAAAAGGAGAAAATGCTGGTTACCTTTTCCCACAATGTTTTCAAATACCTTAATCCTCAAGGTCGTTGGAATTCGAGATCATGTGTTAAATGGTTTACTAGAAGCACCAATGGCGAAAATAGGAGGCAATAGTGGACAGTATAGATGAAGATAAGACAACACAGATGTGCAGTCTGATCTTGGATTTATACCGTCCGCTTGTTTACTGACTCCTATAAGATAACAAATATTTCTGAGTTTCAGTGAATCGTATTTTTGGCCGCCGAAAGAGGTACAGTTTACCAATTTGAGAGCTGAAAGAGTTAACCTGAAACTAACAAGACACTAAAAGGAAGACACGGCAAACCACAACTGTGATTCAAACCGCTAATCCTATGAGCGCTTTGTGCAACTGTAAATGTTTTTGCAGACAATGTAATTCAAGATTAGGTTGTCTTTTTGTGGACAGTGTGGATTCAAGATTAGACTGTACAAAATGTGCAGTCTGATCTTGGATCTACACTATGCGCTATGTTGTAAAACACCATTTCCATAACATCCTGAAGTGCAGTTTTCGAACGCTTCCCTGATTAAAGGAGTCCGTTTCATTTATATAACGTTACTAGGATTAATCATTTCCGCGCCACAGAAGAAGTTTTCTTTTTTTTTGGACGGCATAGATCAAGATCAGACTGCACAGAAAGAGCTGTCTCACCTTGAATCTATACCGATTTTTCGCTTTTCACCTACCTCTGCTGGATGTGAGAAAAGTAGCCAGTGGCTTGGAAAGGTGTGAGAAAGGTGTGAGAAAGCCGTGAAACACATGCGTAGGTGTACTGACCCCTGTGATATGATCTAAACTGTTGAAACGGCGTTTAACTTTCATAAAAACAAAAAAGATCGACCTTTCGTACGCTCTAGCTTCTAGTGTTAAGAAGTAAGGCTCGTTTCAGTGGATTGTATTTTCAACCGTCGAAAGTATAATAGAGCCATACTCTGGCAATAGGGGGCTTAATGTATCTCCACAATGCATTTTACCAAGCAAGTCATCACATAATTAGGGATAAATAAAATCCATTTTGTCTAACAACCGACTGAATCATGAGGTAGACTGGTCCTTTGACACGCAGAGAAATGACCAATAGCAGAAAGTTTCGGCCCAGGTCAGCCTGCGCGGACTGCCAGGCTGACCTGAGTCGATACTTTTTTGCAGATGCATTAAGCCCCCTTTTCACAGAGCCTGACTCATACATTTACCGTTGTAAGGGTAAGAATTAGTTATTCCATGGTGACATGTTACACAAAAATAGGATATGCGCAGTATCAAATTTCGTACAAAGAAAAGCATGCTGTCATTGGGTCGGACTACACGCATGAAAAGGCCCAACCAAAATAATTATCTAATTTGACGATCACGAAAAATGCCGTTTCGTCATGGTAACACATCCTGTCTGGATGACTTTTTTCGTTTCTTTTCGTAGTTTCTATTATGAAAATTCCCCCCTCCGAATAAAAGGCTTACAAAATTATATGTGTCATGGGTTTTACCAGAACAAGAATGCGTTATGCAGTGCTTTTCCCAGTGTCACTCCAAATTGAACATTGTTGCCACAAAGATCGAACCAGGGTTTTAATACTAGTAAACGGAGCACCACAACCATTGAGCCATGGTTTTCAATTTAACACTTAGGCTGCTAAGTGCGACTTTGTTACCTTATGCGGACAGTGTAGATCAAGATCAGACTGCACAGGATGTGCAGTCTGATCTTAGATCTACACTGTCCGATACGGTGTGATCTCCTCGAAGAGCAAAATTTTTAAATCGTAATATGTTTTTTTTTAATATTGGGCGGAAATATTTAGTTTGATTTCTGTAGCAACTTAAGAGTTAATTTTCTTAAAGATGCATCCTTGCAGCCAGAGAGAGAGAGAGAAAAAAAAAAAACGCTGTTAAAATTTGATAGACTGTAGAATGGTTCAGAATTAGCTATGTAAACATGGAAAAATCATCTATATATTGTGTAAGGGATAAATACATATATCGGAAATCTTCAGTTTAAAACCGGAAACATTACAACAATGATTTCTTTGATGGCCTCCAGAAATTGAAATGCATGTTCTATTCGTCGTAATCTATGCAACCTTGCAACCGCCAGGGGCAGCATTTGGCATGAAGCTACAAGAATGATTATAGTTTGATAAAATAAAGATGAAATGGGTTAAAAAAAATAAACTGGTACAGATGTATCTTTAAACTTTGGTGGTAAAACCTTTTTTCTTAATAGCAGAAACAAGAATGATCTTTTGGAAAAATAATAGACGGTACCAGTAAGAGGTACAGGAATATGAATATTGAAACTCTTCCGTGGTTCAACTTGAACAGAATGAATGAACAGTAACCTCGTCTGCGGAAGGTATACATCAAGATCAGACTGCGCGTTCTGTGCAGTCGCACGTTCTGTGCAGTCTGATCTTGATCTATGCCGTTCGCAAAAGCCTATCTTTTCGCCCATGGCGCTAATAAGGTTAAGATGAGGCGCGAGTAATGCTGTCAGGACAGCGTTGGCAAAAGATATTGACTAGAAGTAAAATGGGCAACTTTAACCCATATCCTTCCAAATAAAAGATTGGTCTGGATTACCTGCCCCTACCACTACTTTTGAAGTATGGCTGGGTACCAGACTAAATAAAAGATATGAAACTTTCAAACCGATAGTATGCACCCTAATTTTCCCATTTCAAAAGTATTTTTAGAGAAAAGATACCTTCTTATTGGACAGTGTAGATCTAAGATCAGACTGCACATTCTGTGCAGTATGATCTTGATCTACGCTGTCCGCAAAAGGTCAGTGAGTCGCGCTTAGCAGCGTAAAGGTTAGTTCTAGTTTACATTTCATTTTTTTCTGCCAGCGACTAAAACTTTAACAGACCGTACTGTAATACACATTATCATACTTATAATAATATCCGTAGTTTTAAATGTTATGCCTTAAAGCCCCAATAGCGGCCAAAATTAAACAATGCGCGTGTTAAAATGCATTTGAATCAAAAATTATATCTTTTATAAGTTTGGAAATTATAGTGAAGATGATAATCTGTTATTGTACGATCGGTCCAAGTGATTGTCGCCGGCAGAAAAATAAGTCCAATAGTTGTGTTGCGAAGGGTACAACAGTTGTGTAGCAAATGGTACAACAGTTGTGTTGCGAAGGATACCACACTTGTGCTGCGAAGGGTACATCGCTAACACGTGTTTTACTTCAATCATTAAAAGATTCACTCGTCACAACTCGGCCGATTCCGTACCTACATCTAACCTCGTCTGTATAAGGGAGGTTTCCATTTTGAACTACCGATCACATGATCTTAAACATGGCGGCGCCCCTGTAGATCGCTTAGCAACGACATGAACAACTACTGTGAAGTTATTCACTTCTATCGATCTGTCGATGAAAGCTCCTAACGGAATTGATAAACCACGCTAAAAATTGAATGTACAAACTGTTTGCCGACTGAAATACTCTTAGAAAGATTACGATAGAAAATTTACTCATGGGTTCTTTCTAAAGAGGAGCCTTACAATTTCAATAACGGTAAAGCGGTGTGCTTCCGGAGATGTGCGAAATGTACCGTGTAGGTGCATATCGAGCTACGTGATACATCCGAGGGATTTGATCACCGGATCACCCGAGGTATGCCGAATGTAAAAGATTATGTAAAATAAAATAAAATCCCCAAAACACACGGTCGCGTCTTTGCATGGATGAAAGAAATTCTCATTTTTTGCGTGTTTTATGCGAAACATCGTCACTCATGCCTATCTCCCCGTCTTTAACTCCACAATTAAAATTTAATTTTGAAGCTGTTTAAAGTCTAGGTGAATCGTGTTATGGCAAAATGGGTTTATTGCATCGGCAAAAAAGTATCGACCCAGGTCAGCCTGCGCAGTCCGCGCAGGCTGACCTGGGTCGAAACTTTTTGCTATTGGTCAGTGTTCTGCATCCCAAAGGACCATCCTACCTCAGGACTAAGTCAGTCGTTAGACAGAGTGGATTTTAGAGATCTATAGTCATGTGATGTCTTGCTTAGTGTAATGCGTCATGATGATGCATAAAACCTCCTTTTTGTCAGAGCACAGCTGAATTTTTTTTAAAGACCGGGATAAATTAATCACCGACTTTTCTTATTTAATTTCTCACTCAAAAAATCCCAAAACTAGCCATCTGATTGGCTGGAACGTTTCTGTGTCAGCCAAACAGGTGGCTCGTCTGGGAATTTCTGAATTAGAACAACAATCGGCGTTGATGGAGTGAGTGTTCATGGCATGATACTCTGCAGAAGCAGCTAGCTGCATATTTACATAAATATCGTCGAAACAATACTCGGCGGTGAGAGAGGGGCGCATCCTTTCCCAAGGATGATCATCAATCCGTGGAAAGAATTTTATCTACAATGGACTCGACCTCGCGACCCCTAGATTACAAGCCCTGAACGGCCGAGCCCTATAGCTAAAACGGTAACGTACAGGACTTGAACACCAGAGGTCACTGGTTCAAATTCCCAGCTCGGCCAAGTTCTTTTCGAGGATAAATGATGGCTATAGTTAAAGAATTGACTTCTCTTTCACCGCTGATGATTTTTCGACTATGGGAAAGCAACCAGTTTCGTCATGCTATTAGAAGTTAACTTTGATTTTTTTTTTTGATAAAATGCAATTGATAAACTTATCCTCAGTACGTTGATGCGAATTCGCTACTCAGTACAGCAAAGTCAAGTAATGTCGAGCGGCGGAAAACAGCGTCACTCATCCAATACTTTGATCTACAGAGAATCATCTATCTGTAACGCGATCTGATACACGCAAACTCACTAAAATACTATCATCGAAAAATACAAAAGTGAAAGTGAAAATTGCTAAATTTATAAAAGAATGCATGACAGTATGAGAAAATAGTTTAGAGGAGCCCAATAATGAGTAATTTGCAACGTTATCATTTGAATATTTCTTTATTGGTTCATGTCTGTTGCCTTTGCCGTATTCGACTATCTTTTTCTAAATGAGCAGAGGTAGGTCTGTTTGCCGGATGCCCATTGAACTAATCGATAAGATTAAATAAATAAATAAATAAATAAAAACACATGAGCCATGCTTTGGCAAAAGGGGACTTAATACATCTCCGGGCAAGTCATCACATAATTAGTGATCCACAAAATCCACTTTGTCTAACAACCGACTGAATCATTAACCCTTTCCCAAACGACCAATTTTGGACTGGTCCAAATTGAAAGAGTTTGCAGACGACAATTTTAAATTTGATGAAAATGGCAGAAAGGTCTCAAAAAGGGTAGAAAACGCTGTGGGAAAAGGAGAAATTGCTCATTACGAGCAATTTCTCCTTTTCCCACAGTGTTTTCAAAAGACTTGTACTGCAGACACGTGAAAACCCGGGCTTGTTTGGGAAAGGGTTAAATGGACTGATCCTTTGACAGACATAAAATGGACCAATAGCGAAAGTTTCGGCCCAGATCAGGCTGACCTGGATCGATACTTTTCGCAGATGCATAAAGCCCCTCTTTCACAGAGCATGGCTCATATAAAAGTATGTCAGGTAGAAAATTCATAAGAACATTAGTATTACAAAGAACGCTATTACCTTTTTCCGGAAACTTTTCGAATGACCGCCGCACATATAAACTTGAGAGATCTACAAGGGCTAATTGATAAGTTGTAAGCCTAAAATATTGGGTTTGACTTTTAGCAGTCAAGTTGCATTATTTTTAACATAACCCGTTTCATTCGTTTCATTATCTATACACTTATGCAACATGCAAGCTAGTATGTTTAAAGGCCTCAATGCTATTTTAACCCTTTACCAGACGACAAAATTATAGCCTTGTCCAAATCGAAAGCATTTCCAGACGGCAATTTCAGTGTGGCTCAAATGATGCAATTTTTCTTTGATAGGGTAGAAAACATTGTGGGAAAAGGAGAAAATGCTGGTTACCAGCATTTTCTCCTTTTCCAACAATGTTTTCAGAAGGCTTCTTTCCCAGGGGCGTCAAAAGGCGTCATTTTGCAGTAAAGGGTTAAAGAAGTCCTTTTCTTGACAGTTCAGAAAATCTTCCATCACCATCACCATCTGACCGAAAGTGGGAACCAGAAATGGCCTTTTTCCATTTTGGAAATAGATCTGTCATCAAAGCCTGATGGAGCAGGATCAAGCAAATAAGGTGGATGCTAAATCCATTCAAAGCGGCTAAGCCACAATTGTTAATGGCAGCAATGGCATTTGTGAAAAGGGATATTGTCTAGGTGGAATAGTACACCTTTACTGAGTCTTCTAGGCGCTTGAGTTTAACATTTTCTCGTACCTGTCAAGGAAGTGATGCATACTATGTGCCATCGATTGTTTATCCCTTTTGCAGATAATCTGTCATCAGAATACTATCAGCATCCTAGAAAACCGAGGCCATAACCTTTCCAACTTATGGAACAGTCTTGACCTTCTTTGGCGGAGGGTGAACAATGGCGCTTCCATTGTTTAGACTGTAGTTTGGCCTCTGGGGGTGACATGATGGACCAATGTTTCATACATAGGGACAAACAACTGCAGAAAGTTAGCAGACTCTGCCTCTAAAAAGTTCAGACTAGCACGCAACTAAGTCCGCCTGATGTGCTTCTGATCAACTGTCAGAAGTCTTGGTACCCAACGGGTATCTCATTGCAAGGTATTTCGTGATAATGGAACAACAATGGCTCCCTTAACAAATGCCACACCAGTTCTTTCAACACTTTGATTTTAACGATAGACTTAATCATGAGGTCATCTGGTCCCTAGACATACAGAAAATTGTCCAATAGCGAAAAGTTCCGACCAGGTCAGCCTGCGCGATTATTTTCGCCGATGCATTAAGCCCTATTTTCACAGAGCATGGCTCGTATATATTAAAATAATAATAAAAAAAAAAAAAACTTATCAAAGTATGTTCGGTCAAAAATATTTAAGAAATTTTGTAATGTAAAACAATTTTGAGACCTTTCCGGAAACTTGTCCACGCCCCTCATACATTTAGCCCTTATCCTACTAAATAAGTTAAATAAACCTTTCAAGCCGATGGTGAATACCCGAATAATGTTATTTCAAACTTACTTTTTGGAGAACAATATCTCCTAATCGGAAAGTGTAGACCCAAGATCAGACTGCACGTTCTGTGCAGTCTGATCTTGATCTACACTGTCCGCAAAAGGACAGTGAGTCGCGCTTAGCAGCGCAAGGCTTAAAACTTGATAGATGTGAGTGCAAAGTTACAAGATGTTTTAAATATGCATGTGATCTATCTTCTTCGAATTTCGTAACCGCATACATGTGCATGTCGAGACGTTTCGAAATTAACCCTATACTCTTTACCAAACGACAAAATTTTAGACTTGTCCAAATTGAAAGCATTTTCAGACGAAATATCAAATGTCGATCAAAGGATAGGATAAGATTGGGTAGAAAACATTGTGGGAAATGGAGAAAATGTTGGTTACAAGCATTTTCTCCTTTTACCCCACAATGTTTTCAAAAGCCTTCCAGCCTAGGGTCGTTAAAACTCGTGGTTGTTTTGGGTAAATCGTTACAGAGCCGAGTGAACCAATTGGCCAGTTTTAATCAGATTGCAAATATTTTCTAGTTGAAACTACTTTTGATCAGAAAGCGGACAATGTTTATCCAATAAAAAGCCTGCACGTTCTGCGCAGTCTTATCTTGACTTATACAGTCCGCAAGTGCAACAAAAATTAAAGGCAATGGATGGCTAACCTAATACAGTCCCATTAAAGGCCATAATTATAGCCGCCATGGTAAGCAATGTGCGTTTTGAATTGCATTTGCAATTAAAGCATACCTTTTAAAGGCATGGAAATTATTGTGAAGATGACAGTATGATTTTGATCGGTCAGTCCAAGTGTTGGTCGATGGCAAAAATATCAATTTCAAAAATCCGACATACTAGTATGCGACAACTGAATTAACCCTTTACCAGACGACAAAATTATAGCCTTGTCCAAATTGAAAGCATTTGCAGACGACAATTTCAATGTGGCTCAAATGGTACAACTTTTCTTTGATAGGGTAGAAAACATTGTGGGAAAAGGAGAAAATGCTGGTTACCAGCATTTTCTCCTTTTCCCACAATGTTTTCAAAAGGCTTCTTTCCCAGGGGCGTCAAAAGGCGTCATTGTGCAGTAAAGGGTTAATGTTTAAAACGGCGTTAAACACCATACAAACAAATATAGACAAACTGATTCTTTACCAGACGACAAAATTTTAGATTTGTGTAAATTGAAAGAGCTCCCAGGCGACAAATCTGGGTCTGTATTCACCAACCATTCCTAAGAAGATTCATGGTCTTATTCTCCAAGATTTTCTAAATTTGAAAGTAACACAGCTTCTGATTGGCTAAACCAAATGATTTAGCCAATCAGAAGTTGTGTTACTTTCAAATTAGAAAATTCTGGAGAGTAAGACTATGAATCTTCTTACGAATGGTTGGTGAATACGGACCTGATGTACATTTGATGAACGGGGTTTTCTTTGGAAGGGTAGAAAACACTGTGGGGAAAAAAGGAGAAACTGCTGGTTTCCAACATTTTCTCCTTTTCCTCAAAATTAATGATTTCAAAGGCTTTCTTGCGCATGGGCGTAAGATGGTATGGTCTGGCAAAGGGTCAGAAAAGAATACATCTTTGATTATCCAAATCAAAATATAAGTAAGAAAATCGTACCAATTATCGCCAGTATACCGATAACAGAAAATTATCTCGAAACTTCAGTCTAAAGATATGAGGCATGCTTTGTGAAAATAGGGCTTAATGTATCTGCGAAAAGTATCGACCCAGGTCAGCCTGCGCAGTCCGCGCAGGCTGACCTGGTCCGAAACTTTTCGCTATTGGTCAATTTTCTGTATGTCCAAAGACCAGTCTACCTCATAATTGAGTCAGTTGTTAAAAAATGGCTATTATGGATCCATAATTATGTGATGGCTTGATAGGTATATAATGTATCGCGGAGATGTATTAAGCCCCCTTTTGCCAAAGCGTGGGTCATATATAAATACATGTATATAACCTAAGCTCTTTCTCTCACCTAAATAACTTAATAGTCTTCTTTTCTGGAGGTCTTAAAATCATTTTTCCTGCAATTTAAGTGAACGAAGTCGGTATAATTAACGGTCAAACAGACGGACAAGCACACACATGACATATAACTGTGTTTTACTGTACTTTCAAAATTATTTCAGTCATGATATGGCGTTGGCTCGCTTATTCACTAATTTACCTGTTTCCTGTGTTTCACCAGAAAAAAAGACTAGTTTTTGATGTGCCTTGCCTAAGGGCACTCCCACGGGAAAAAAAGAAAAAAAAAAAAACCGTCGGATTAGGATCATACCCAGATCCTCGATATTGTGAATCGAGCACCATAACCCCCGGGTCATTCAGGCCGAGTCCCCGTAGCTCAGTCGGTAGCGGACAGGACTAGAAAACAGGGGATCGCTGGTTCGATCCCCGGCTCGGCCAATTTCTTTCCGAGGACTGATGATAGTCATTGCGACAGGATTCATTCTTCTCTCACCGCTGACCATTGTTTCGACGGTGCTTATTTGGAAAAGCAGCCAGCGGCTTGGAAAGAATATTGTGCGTATTACTGGTAAAAGTATCCCCAGGAAAGCAGGGATAGGTGTACCGCCGCGATATAACTGAAATGATGTTGAAAACGGCGTTAAACACCACATAATCAATCAATCTGATTTACTCAGGAAACCTACGTGACAAGGAAAAAATTAAAACAACCAAAGCAATGAAAAACAAAATAGAATAAAAATTCCATCTTAAATTAAGGAAAAATTACCTCAAAAAAAAAAAACCTTCAAAAGAATAATCTTCCTCTTAAAATATCCTGGAGTATGACAAAAGGCGGAAAAAAAAAAGCGCTTCACAATGTGGTCTCACGAATACGAATGACAACAATATAAGACAGGCTAATTTAAGCACACAGGTCCTTTACACTTTTAGCACAGGACAACAATTTTACACTCGTCGATTCGCAAACGTGGATCAAATACAAGAATTTGTCTATATAATGGGTTGGAAAACATCGTGGGAAAAGGAGAAAATGCTGGTTACCAGCATTTTCTCCTTTTCCCACGATGTTTTCCATTTTATTTTATTTTTTTAAAATATGCCTCTTCTTTGTTGTAAACTCGCGGGATGGTGGGGTAAAGGATTTACACTTAAACTGCTAAATGATTTACAAAAAAATTCAAGCCGATGGTAAAATCCTGAATAATGCTATTTCAAACTTTTTTTCTTTTTCTTTTAAATATCTCCTTATCAGACAATGTAGATCAAAGACCAGACTGCACGTTCTGTGCAGTCTGATCTTGATCTACACTGTCCGCAAAAGGTCAGTAAGTCGCGCTTAGCAGCCTAAGGGTTAAAACAGCCCCGTAAAATTTGGGGAAGATTACACACTAAAAAGGTAAATCAGCGTACAGGTAAATACATATTAGTGTAGCGGAACGTGCCGGTCTACAGAAATTCGCGTAACGAAAATATTGGAAATGGGGAGAAATCCCCAAAATTGACGTCATACTTTGTCATTTGTAAATGCGTGTGCCTGTGTTGAGAGGATATCCGTTTGTGTGACTCTTGCTCTGCCTGTCTGTCTCTGTCTGTCTGTCTGTGTGTGTGTGTGTGTCTCTCCGTCTGTTTCTCTGTCTGTCTCTCTCTTTCCCATTGTCTTTTTCCCTATGCATGCACCTGTCATTCTCTCTGTATCTTTACCTCCCCCCCCCCTGTATTCCTCATTCTCCTCCCTCTCTCTTACATTTTCCGTCTGTACCTCTCTCTTATCTCCTCTCTCTCTCTATTCTGGAGTGTCTTTCCCTGTCTGCCTGCATCCGTCATTCTCTATTTCTCTCCCCTCCTCTCTCTCTCTCTCTTTCATTCCAACTGGCAAAAATGCTCTCTACAAGATTTACTTGCTGCAAAATGATGATTTAAAAAAAAGCTTTCTAGTGTATGAAAAGGAGATAGTAGCGCTGTCATTATCTTTATTCATTTTAACTTACTAGTGTAAGGCCATGAAAATGCGTGAAAGTCATTGACATTTTTCTGGGCGAGACTTTTGCTAACAGTGTAGATCGATTCCTTATCTAAGAGGCTCAATCCCCCCTCCCTTGGGCCTCGCTGGCGAGCTGCTCCATGACTCTCCCCTACCCCATATGTAAATATATGAACTTACACCTTGGTCAGTATAAAGAAATCTGATGGCCCGAAAAAATCATATAGCATCTCCAAATTTATCAAGAAAATTCTGCTTCTCAGACTGAAAGATGTTAACCGCATGTTCAAAGCCGACCCCATACAGGTCAACGACAGGGTGGGGTAAAGGTTTATGTAAACAATAAAGTAAGTCATCGCTTACACACTACCTATTGTATTGTAATTCACAACTGACTTTCGTTCAAAAGCTATCCACTTCACTGACAAACAGATTTACAAAGATTTAACCCTTAAACTGCTAAATAAATGAAACGAAAATTTTTACTCAAAACCCCGAAAACCCCAATATTGTGCTTTCAAAGTTGATTTCACCGGGGAAAAAATACCGTATCGGACAGTGTAGATCAAAGATCAGACTGCACGTTTTGTGCAGTCTGATCTTGATCTACACTTTCCGCAAAAGCGCCCCGAGTCGCTCTTGGCAGCCTAAGGGTTAATTTTCTCCTTCTGTATTCCTTTTAATTGTAAACGAACATACCGACCTATCTGTCGAACACAGCTTTTGAGAACGCTTCGACAACTAAGTTTTGGCTCCTGTGGGGCAGTTTATCTATTTACCACAGCGTTTTCTTTTTACTTTTTCTCTGCGTGATTTCCAAGCCGTATCCTATCGAGCTTGTCAAATAAGATTCGAATTCGTTGCGTAATGTCCAAATAAGATCGCTCGTAACGGGTTTAGGGTTAGTACAGAAATAAGCATAAAGAATATTATTCCAAACATGACTTCCATCATAATGCTTGTATACATAGAAAAAATAGTGTTGCACCAGGGCCTTGTGTTTTTACCGGGTTTGATTTTCTGGTATGAATGATATGAAACGGGTTGGAAATTAGAATCTGGCTGCTGCAAACACCAACAAACCAGTCTGTTGCCTCTAACGTGGACTGAACTGAGGTATTCCTTGACCTCATGGCAGCGGCTACTGATCGAGCTGTTTCAACCTCTTGTGAGAGGTATGAGACGATGACTGCAAGCTTTTCCATAAGCCCTGGGCGGAAGTACGCAATTTTGACAGTGTGCCCGTTCTCTGCAGGTCACCTTCAGCCTGCCATGTATTTCAACATTCAATTCCCACGTTTAACCATACTTAAAAACTTCTCGTTTTTCGTAAATTTGAAAGCAATATCTAAGCAAAAAAAAAAAATCCTACTTACCATTAAGTCAAGAGATACCTCAGTTCAGTTCATTTCATTTCATAGGCAAAAGACTGGTCCGTTGGTGTATGCAGCAGCTGGATTCTAATGCCTTCCCCATTTTATATTATTCACGCCAGAAAATTAAAATCGGTAAAAACACAGGGGGCTTCAGGACTTTTTTTTACTGTGTATACTTCGACTCTTTCGTTGCCAAAGGCGGCATAGATAGCTTTTGCTAACGGTGTATATTCAAGATCAGACTGTTGATAACGTCCGCTACCGTCCACTACCGGACGGTACACTGGGACTTAATTAGTCTTTCATTGTACTAGACCTCGAAATAAGGTCGATTTTTCTGCCTAGCTGAATGTGCTAGCTCTTGACCTACTTTCTGGTAACAAATGAATGAATAGAAATATGTGATTGGTGAAAAATGTAGACAAGTTTATTTTGAGGGCCCCTGCCCATATGCTGGCAAATTTAAGCCATCTTTTTTTACAGATATTTTTTTTTAATGGCAGTATAGAGTTACCTCTTTAACAAACGACAAAATTCGAGAGGTGTTCAAATTGAAATCAGTTGCAGACGAAAAAACAGTGTCCACTCAGAAACTGAAATTGGCTTTTGGGATGGTAAGAAAACATTGTGGGAAAAGGAGAAAATGCTGGTTACCAGCATTTTCTCCTTTTCCCATAATGTTTTCGAAAGTCCTCTTTCGCAGGGTCGTTAAAACTCGGGATTGTGTAGGAAATGGTTAAACATGTGCGTACCTTCTATTCTGTTGTTCAGCGCTGTTATTTCAGCCGAGCTCAGTTGCTCAGTCGGTAACGAACACGGCTAGCAATCAAGAGGCTGTAAAATAGAATGCCTGCTCGACCGAACTCTTTCCGAGATTTGAACATACTTGATGCGACATGATTCACTTATTTCTCATTGTTTCTATCATTTCTATCTCTTTAAAACCCGTGTCACACTAGGGCGGCGGTCCCACGGCGTCCAAGAAAAAATGCAGAACGTCGAAATACATGCGGTACGATCGCAAGCATCGTCACAGCAACACAGTGGCATCGCCAATACACGCGTTGGGATCGTCTAGAACGCCGAGCGACGGCGCGCACTTTGAGCGTGCATAAAACAAACGCCGTCGCTCCGCGTTCTGATAAAAGCGCAGTGGGATCACCGTAAGGTAGCCTTAGCACCCCAGTAAGGTCTCCTACAACGCCACAGGAGCTCAGCCGGCGCGCATAGAGGTCGCAGTGCGAATGCTGTGGTTGTCGGTGGTACGTACGGCGTTCTCCGAGATGTCACTGCGTCTCTACTGCTCTTATATACGGCGTGTCAACGGCGCTTACACAGTGTTGTTTATTTTAATGCGCTCTTACAGCGACTGTTCGGAACTTCCACGGCGATCACGGCTACCGGACAAGTTGTTAACTATCAAAAGGCAACCCATACAACAAGGGCAGACAACCATCAAAGTATTAAGACACAGTAATGCCCCTTTTCGACTTAGAATTTTCACTAAAAATCAAGTTACTGCAGCCGAGCCCTAGCACCCGCATGCTGTGCTCTTAATTTGTCCCGCTTTTTTGTCCTGTCTTTTTGCGGGTATAGTTTTATTCTTTATTGACTTTTCGAGAGCAAAGCAAAAGACACAACTGATAAGTAAATATGTATACAGTTTGTATAGACAGTGCAAACGAACGTCATGAAGACGCCGTCAGCGTAATGTAGCTGGTTTGTGAACGCCATGAACGCCCAGTGCACGCAGTGTGAGCACCATGAAAGCACAGTGCGCGCTGTGGAAGCGGCGTGAGAGTGCAGAGAATCGTCAAGAAGAACTCCGTAGGAACGCGATAATACGCCATAGGAGCTCCGTATCAACGCCTTGGTCGAGGTGATAACGCCGTGTCATACACATCTTCGCGAAAAATATCTGATTTTCCTGCGATCTCAAGACGCTTCTGGAAATTAAACAACGCCGAGCCAACGCATTGGAAACGCCGTACAGTATTTCAAGGGCTTTACGCTGAGAAGCAGCCAGTGGATCATACACAGTGTTGTGCGAAATTCTTATAGAAGAATATGACACCGGAAGAGCATGGGCGATGCACTGGCCGCAGTGTTAATCGAACTCTTGTTGAAAAAGGCATTTCAGTAATTTGAGTATTTAACGACAAAAATTCAATGTTTGTTTTTCCCCTTAGTATTTTGAATCGATCAAATATTTGGTTAGTTTACGACTGTATTGTATTAGTGAAATAAACTGCCTATCTGTCATTTTTTTCCGGGCAATGGTTGCTAACTCTAAATGCTAGCGCAATAAGCCTGAAAATAAAATAATCACACAACTGTCAATTACCTGTCAAATTGTCAATCATCTAAAAATTGTTCAGCCCAAGCACCTGTAACACTGTTGTATTGACCGGTGTTTTACGCTGATTTCAACATTTTTAAGTCATATCACTGACAGCTTACGGATTCATGTATTTCATCGTTTTCACCAGTGCTAGGCTAGGAATCTGAAATGTCTTGCTTAAGGACAGTCCCACGAAAACAAAACAATGCTTCCAGTGAGTCTCGAACTCGAGGTGTCAAGGTTACGAATCCTACAATTTATGACTGAGCCATACAGGACCCCAGCACTGTAGTAATGCGTATGGCAACTAAACCAACGGATTTAACTCACCACACAATCACGTGTCTTAACGACCCTGAACAAAAAAGCCTTTTGAAAACATTGTGGGAAAAGGAGAAAATGCTGGTAACCAGCATTTTCTCCTTTTCCCACAATGTTTTCTACCCTTCCCACACAAAATTCAGTTTTTGAGTCACATTTATTTTGTCGTCTGCAAGTGCTTTCAATTTCGACAAGTCGGAAATTTCGTCTGTTGGTAAAGAGTTAAGACTGGCCCAGCCAAAACTGCCTCCAAGAATTTATGGAAGTAATGTACCGAGTCATTTCTCTCTCTGTGCTAGAAAGCAAATGAGCCATGCTCTGGCAAAGGGGGGTTTAATGCATCTCCATGGCGCATGATACCGAGCAAGTCATCACATAATTATGTAATTTGTCTTACAACCGACTGAATCGTGAGGTAGGCTGGTTCTTGGATGTGCAGAAAATCTACCAAAAGCATGCATAAAAAGTTTCGACAAAGGTAACCCTGCCCGGACTTCGTAGGCTGACCTGGGTAGATGCTTTTTGCAAATTAAACCCCCTTTTCATAGATCATGGTCCAATTTGGTTATCATGGCAGTCAGTAAGAGGCTGTCAAACAGTGTAGCGTGGTCTGGTTAAAAGAACACATGGGGCTCATTGATAGGTGCGCTGTGACAAAAGAGAGCTATTACTCGAATCCTTGATAAGTACTGCATGTTTAAGGGCATTTAGAAATATTAGCTGTTTTCAACATTTTTTCACTCACATAATGGCGACAAGTGCACCTATCCATGCATCCATTGAATTTCTTAAAGCTATCAGCAGGACCTACTTTCCAAGTTACTAGCTGCTTTCCCGCGTAATCGTATTCTTAAAAAAATGTCTTTAATTCAGACCTTTCACACCTAGCTAAAAGCGACGAACGAAATAAACTTTGAAAGCGAGATAAAACAACTGCACTAACCATTCTATATTTAGAACTGTATGGATACATTGAGGAAAAAAGATTTTTTATTTTTTGTTTTTGTATCAAGGACTCTTTGCTCGTTTTTCCTCACTATTTTCAAAACGCTTTCTGTTGTAGGGCAGTAAAATACATGTATTTCAGTTTGATGGTCCTACATTATAAGCTGAATCCAATTCGTCTGACATATAAAACGACCCACTTCTACTAGTATGTAATTTTGTAGTCACAATTTAAATCAGGTTATCATTAATTTGTAGATCTAATTGCATCTGAAACTTTGACCAGAAAATATCGTGCTTTTACCAACCTAAAGAAAAAAAAAACTTTCGAAAATCTTATGGGAAAAGGAGAGAATGCTAGAGACCAGCAGTTATTTCCTTTTCCCGCAATGTCTTTTACCCTTTCAATTACAAATTTCATCATTTGAACCATATCTAATTTATCGTCTGCAAATGCTCTCAATATTGAGAAGTGTAAAATTTCATCTGTTGATAAAGGGTTAATTCTGAGCCACACAAACCCGAGATTTAACGGTGCTTAGAGAGAAGGCTTTTGAAAGCATTGTGGAAAAAGGAGAAAATGCTGGTAACCAGCATTTTCTCCTTTTCCCGCAATGCTTTCTACTCATCCAAAGACATATCTATTCATTGTAGCAGCATTTAATTTGTCGTCTGCCAATGCTTCAACATTGAGGAGTCTTAAAATTTTATTGTCTGGTAAAGGGTAAAACGGGCAATCAATGTAATTGCTATCTTTAAACAGTCTGTACTTTAATGTTGTGGCAGATTTTACCATATAGTTAGTCACTTTGAGCACAGATGTAGATTACAATTAACCCTTTCCCAAACATGCCCTGGTTTTCACGTGTCTGCAGTACAAGTCTTTTGAAAACACTGTGGGAAAAGGAGAAATTGCTCGTAACGAGCAATTTCTCCTTTTCCCACAGTGTTTTCTACCCTTTTTGAGAACTGTCTGCCATTTTCATCAAATTAAAATTGCAATCTGCAAACTCTTTCAATTTGGATCAGTCCAAATTTTGTCGTTTGGGAAAGGGTTAAGCATGCAAGGCAAGATTTTTTCGTCGTAGCTTTTAATCTACTTCTCCTTCTTGATATTAGTCTGGAATGAGAAAATTGTAAATTGTGATTGGTCATAAATGTAGATATGTTTATCCTGCGGACCTCTGAGTGAGGGGCCATCTGCGTGTCCATTTATGATACCAATATACAAGGGTTGCAAACGTAAATCGATACCCCGCGGCGCTTACTCACACCTAAGTACATGTAAATGGATAAGATGGGTGAAAATCTTTCTCTTACACTGTATTTGAGTTATGCTCTGTGGAAAGGGCGCTTAATGCATCTGCGAAAAGTATCGACCCATGTCAGCCTGCGCAGTCCGCGCAGGCTGACCTGGGCCGAAACATTTCGCATTTGGTCAATTTTCTGTATGTCCAGGGACCAGTCTACCTCATGATTAAGTTGGTTGTTAAAAAAAAAGTGGCTATTATGGATCCATAATTATGTGATGGCTTGATTGATATAATGCATCACGGAGATGCATTAAGCCCCCTTTTGCCAGGACATGGCTCATTTTCATTTACGTACAGTCTACATATATTTTCAGACACCAGTTTTAGCAGCGGCTGCTCCTTTTTCAACAATGAGTTGGACTGACATATAATCTTGAAAAAAACATGAGCCATGCTCTGGCAAAATGGGGCTTAATGTATCTCCGTGATGATTGTACCAATCAAGGAATCGCATTATTATGGACCTTTACTCGCCACTTTTTTTTAACAACCGGCTGAATCATGAGGCAGACTGGCCCTTGGACATACAGAAAATTGACCAATAGCGAAAAGTTTCGGCCCAGGTCAGCCTGCGCAGTGCGCGCAGGCTGACCTGGATCGATACTTTTCGCAGATGCATTAAGCCCCTTTTCACAGAGCATGGCTCATATCTAACTAGAAGTTTTACGTTTCAACAATATGCAAAACAATGAGAAAGAAGGGGGTAAATTGACGGCGTGGTTACTTTTTATCATTTCTCCTCATATTGAACAATGAAAGAGTTTCAATATTCATACTCAAGTAGGCTATCTCTTCTGCCGTCTTTCTCTTTCTTAAAAGATCTTTTGTGTGTGTGTTTAACTTTTTACCAAACAATACAGAGAGTTTTAACGACCCTGACAAAGGTTTTTCAAGACATTGTTGGAAAAGGAGATAATGCTCCTTTCCAGCAACAGCATTTTCTCCTTTTCCCCACAATAAAACAGCATTTTCTCCTTTTCCCCACAATAAAACAGCATTTTCTCCTTTTACCCACAATAATACAGCATTTTCTCCTTTTCCCAACAATAAAACAGCATTTTCTCCTTTTCCCCACAATAAAACAGCATTTTCTCCTTTTTCTCCACAATGTTTTCTTCGCCTTAAAGGACAAACTTTACTTGTTGAGTCACGTTCACTCAGTTGTCTGCAAATGATGTCAATTTGAACAAGTCTACAATTTTGTTGTCTGGTAGAGGGTTAAGACAAACAAATTGTTTTAACCTGTAGGGTGCTAAATAAATGAGCCATCCTCCAAGAAAACGGGGCTTACTGCAGCTGCAAAAAGTATTGACCTACAGTCTGTACATGCTGAACTGAGCCAAAAGTTTTAGCTATTTGTAAATTTTTTATACATCCAAGGACCATTCTATCCCATAATCAAGTCGGTTGGTAGACTAAACAGTTTTTGTGGATCCGTACTTAGGTGATGTCTTACTTGGTATAATGCATCACATAGTGGCATTAAACCCCCTTTTGCCAGAGCATGGCTAAAAAAAATGGACTTTCCCAATCAGAAAATCATTTATGCATTGCATTTTCAGGGTGTTCTGCTATAATACTTAACTTGATGGCAAACAGTATTGATCCACTGCGCCGTTCTTTGCGGTCTGATCTTGATTTACACTGTCCGCAAAAGGCACTTTGATATCAATGTACAGTTAATCTACAAAATTTACATTGTCTACAAAAACAGCTAAAAGTTGTGCTTAATGCTCTGAGGTCTAAGTCACTTAACCCTTTACCACACAATCCCGAGTATTAATGACCCTGAGAAAGAAAGCTTTTGAAAACATTGTGGGAAAAGGAGAAAATGCTGATAACCAGCATTTTCTCCTTTTCCTACAATGTTTTCTATCCAATCAAAGGCAGAAATAATCATTTGAGATACCTTTAATTTGTCATCTGTAAATGCTTTCAATTTGGACCAGTCTAAGTTATTGTCGTTTCGTACAGAGTTAATGGAATATGGTCAATTTGGTTGATATGGAATTCATTGTGGAAAAAGAAACATGTGCTATAAGCCCACAACCACACAATCCCGAGTTTCAACAAGGTTTTGAAAACATTTTGGGAATAGGAGAAAATGCTGGTAACCAGCATCTTCTCCTTTTCCCAAAATGTTTTCAGTTTTCAAAGACAATTTCTAGCAGATGAGCAATATTTAATTGTCCTCTGCAAATGCTTTAAATTCAGACAAGCTCAAAATTTTGTCATTTTGGAAAGAGTTAAGTTACACAAAGCCCTGAAAGGGTGGAAATAGCCTGGGGGGGGGTGGGGTTTCAACTATATGTCAAGTAATTAATGCAAATTCGTGTTTAGTCCGATTTCCTGACAACACTTGTCTTTCTTTCCAAATAAATCATGAAAAATAATCAATAATCGGAATTAAACCTTTATCAAACAATCCTATGTTTTAATTCTTTACCAAACGATAAAAGTTTAAACATACTGAAATTCAAAGCATTTGCAGACGACAAATTCAATGTAGCTGAAATTATGGTAATTGTTTCTGAAAGTGTAGAAAACATTGTGGAAAATGGAGAAAATGCTGGTTACCAGTATTTTCTCCTTTTCCCACAAGGTTTTGAAAAGTCTGTTTCCTCAGGGTCGTTAAAACTCGGGACTGTGCCGTAAAGAGTTAACCCATAAGCTGCTAATCGCGACCCACTGACCTTTTGCGGACAGTATAGATCAAGCTCAGACTGCACGTTCTGTGCAGTCTGAACTTTGATCTACACTGTCCGATATGGTATATCTTTCCGGTGAAATCATCTTTGATACCGCAATGTTTGGG
Organism: Tridacna gigas; assembly: GCA_945859785.2. NCBI lineage: Eukaryota > Metazoa > Mollusca > Bivalvia > Cardiida > Cardiidae > Tridacna > Tridacna gigas. The sequence continues at coordinate 4,075,451 of OX244037.2, forward strand.
CTTTTAGTAATGAGTAGAAATTTGCATTTCATTAATTCAGCAGCTTAAGTGTTAATGACCCTGAGGAAAAAGGTTTTTGAAAATATTGTGGGAAAAGGAGAAAAAGCTGGTAACTGCAAGTTTTCTACCCTTTCCACTGTTTGAGCAACAGTCAAATTAATATCTTTCAATCTGAGCCAGTCTAAGATTTAGTTTTATAGACTTAACAGGGCAGAAATGGCAAGAATGTTGGGAGTCATAGAAACCAAAATCCATTAGAAAGACAATAATAAACTTTTTTCTAACCTTTTACCACACAAATCATGTTTTGTCCACTAAGAGATAGACAGCTTTTGAAAAACATTGAGGATGGTTAGGGACTATGAGGAAGAATGCTTTTGAAAACATTGTGGGAAAAGGAGAAAAAAAAAGCAAATAATCAGCATTTTCTCCCTTTCCAACCTTGTTAGTTACTCTTTAGTGAACAACTCAATCATTTGTGCCTCATTTGTCCTCTGCATTTTTTTCTTTTTTAGTATTGGAGTAAAAAATTTTGTCATCTTCTACAGTCCAAGACAATATGAGCTGTGCTGTGGCAAAAGAGGGCTTAATGCATCTCCGTGATCCATGATACCAAGCAAGTCATCACATAATTATGGATCAATAAAAATCCATTTTGTATAACAACTGACTGATTCCTGAGGTACACTGGTCCTTTGACATACAGAAAATTGACCAATAGCAAAAAGTTTCGGCTCAGATCTGCCTGTGCAGACTGGGCAGGCTGACCTGGTTTGATACTTTCTGCAGATCCATTAACCCTTTACCAAACAATCCTGAGTTTTAAAGACCCTGAGAAAGAAAACTTTTGAAAACATTTTGGAAAAAGAAGAAAATTCTTCTTTTGCCATAATGTTTTCTACTCTTCCCAAAACAAATTTTGAATTTTGAGTCACTCTGATTTTGTTGTCTGCAAATGCTTTCAGTTCAGACTGGTCTAAAATTTTGTTGTTGGGTAAAGAGTTAAGCCCCCTTTTCACAGAGCGTGGCTCATATATAATTGAAATTCAGAGGAGTCAAATACTATCTTGCTTGTGTAGAGGATAGCTCAAGGCTGGTCATGTAATGAAACAATTCATGATAATGCCTTTTATGAACAGCAAACATATAAGAAAAGATAAAAAAAAAAACTTTTTATAAAAATTGTTTATTGTAATAAGTATGTAAATTCAATAATAACAAAAGAAAGGCACCATAACTGAACTGGACTTTAAATTCCAAGGTAGAAAACAGAATACCATAATAATATTGTGATACTTTGTTCATTGCAGACCTTAGTGTCTTAGGTGGTAACATACAGTGCTTAAAACCCTTTGGTTACTGGTCACTGGCTGTGATTCCTCAGCTCTGCCAAATTCTTTCTGAAGGTTGATTAGTCACTCTGACAAAATTCATTCCTCTCTCACTGAGAACATTGTTTTTAAAAAAGTTTTTAAAAAAGTAGCAAGTGCATAACTGTGTCAAAATTAATTTGATGGTTACCTGCTCCTGATGTATGGGTTCCCCTTTTGATAATTCACAACTAGTCTTGATTTTGAAGTAAATATCTTCAGAAATGACAGAGATATTATATAATGTCAAAGTTTTTAAATGACGACACTGCAGACATTGACAACAAGGCTATGATAATACCTTGATGTTTTCTTCAAAGACAGCCGAGCTATAAATGTTTTATCACTAAATTTAGTAGGACAATTATTTGAAAAACTAACATTAAATATGAGAGAAGATGTGTAATAAAAGAAGTAAAGGTATTTTCTTAACCCTTTACTGCACAATGCCACCTTTTAACAACCCTGGGAAAGAGGCTTTTTGAAAACATTGTGGGAAAAAGGAGAAAATGCTGGTAACCAGCATTTTCTCCTTTTCCCACAATGTTTTCTATACTATCAAAGAACAAAAGGGCCATGATGGCCCTGTATCGCTCCACTGGCTTATAAATATAAACCATAAATAATAAACATTTCAATGCTGAGCCAAATGGTTTCAAAATGAAGACTTACAAAGTTTTCTCTGTAAAAGCCCATATGAAAGTTGGGACCCGCAGGGCAAAGCCATTTTTGATCCCAGAGCTATTTAATTACTTGAACCCTGGTAGAAGTCCACAAGATAAAGCCATAAAAATAAGGTGATTTTCAAGTTTTGTCCATATGAAGCCTCTGTAAAACATAAGACCCCTGATGCAAGGCTAATTTAAAAAAAAAAATCAAAACAGGAAGATTTCTTAAGTTGTCACTATGTAAGCCCATGTAAAACTTGTGACCCCTGCGGTGGGGCCAATTTTGACCCCAGGGCTAAAATTTTGGCCCACTTGGTAGAGGCCCACTAGATATAGCTACATGCAAAATTTGGTAGCTCTAGGCCTTATGGCTAGGTACAGGAAGATTTTTAAAGTTTTCTCTATATAAGCCTATGTAAAACTTGTGACCCCTGGGGCAGAGCCAATTTTGACCCCAGGGCTATAATTTGAAGAAACTTGATAGAGGTCTACTACATAAAGCTACATGCCAAATTTGGTAGCCCTATGCCTTATGGTTTCCGACAAGAAGATTTTTAAAGATTTCCCATATTTTTCAGTTTTGTTGCCATGGCAACCAGAGTTTTTGAAGGAATCAAATTCTTTCAAGAAATTCTGAAGAGGACCATGGCAGGATCATTTCTGTGAAGTTTCATGAAAATTGGATGGGTAGTTTCAGAGAAGAAGATGTTTGAAATAAAAGTTAACGCACGGATGGACGGACGGACGACCGGACGGACGGACGGATGGACGGACGGACGCACGACGGACACCGGGCCATGACATTAGCCCCCTGGCCTTCGGCCAGTGGAGCTAAAAATTGCACCATTTGAGCCACAATGAAATTGTCATCTGCAAATGCTTTCAATTTGGACGAGGCTAAAATTTTGTCATCTGGTAAAGGGTTAAACTGCTACAGAGCCTCTTAACCCTTTCCCAAACAAGCCCTGGTTTTCACGTGTCTGCAGTACAAGTCTTTTGAAAACACTGTGGGAAAAGGAGAAATTGCTCGTAATGAGCAATTTCTCCATTTCCCACAGTGTTTTCTACCCTTTGTGATAATTTTGTGCCATTTTTCATCAAATTTAAAATTGTCGTCTGCAAACTCTTTCAATTTGGACCAGTCCAAAATTTGTCATCTGGGAAAGGGTTAGCTCTGTACCAAATTTCAGACTAGTCCAAATTGAAAGCATTTGCAGACAACAACATAAACGTGACTGAAAATTTGGAATTTGTTTTGGGAAAGGTAGAAAACATTGTGGGAAAAGGTGAAAATGCTGGTTACCAGCGTTTTCTCCTTTTCCCACAATGTTTTCAAAAGGCTTTTTTCTCAGGGTTGTTAAAAGTCGGGATTGTGTGCTAAAGTGTTAAAGGGTTAAGTATATTTAGATTTTGCTCAATTTCACAAAGGTACATGGAAATGTCACATGATCTATTTGCAATGAAAAATATAGTTAGAAAAAATTATCAATGTTTTATAAAAAACTAGAAATAGGTGTGTCTGAGACACGGATGCCCCCGCTAAATGGTATTGGTCACAGGTATGTCATATGACACATATGAGTACTCAAAATGGAGAACAAGTTTGCCAAGTTATTTTGAAATTCATTGATAAATGTAGAAGTGGTGCTCTGGACAAGGTGAATTTTATCATTTGACCTTGAACTGAGACTGTGACCTTATCGAAACAAACTTTTCGCATGACACTAGTACTTGTTAAGGAGAACAAGTGTGCGAAGTTTTTTTGAAATCCATTGATAAATGTAGAAGTTATGCTCCGGACAAGGTCAATTTAAACATGTGACCTTCAACTGTGACCTTGACCTTGGGCGTATCGAAACAAACTTTTCGCATGACACTAGTACTTGTTAAGGAGAACAAGTGTGCAAAGTTTTTTTGAAATCCATTGATAAATGTAGAAGTTATGCTCCGGACAAGGTTAATTTAAACATTTGACCTTCAACCATGACCTTGACCTTGGGCGTATTGAAACAAACTTTTCGCATGACACTAGTACTTGTTAAGGAGAACAATTGTGCAAAATTATTTTGAAATCCATTGATAAATGTAGAAGTTATGCTCCAGACAAGAATGGGACACACACACTAACGCACGCACACACACACACACACGCACGCACACACTAACACACACACACAGAGACGGACACAGGTAACTCTATATGCCCTTCCCCCATTTCATGGCAGGGGCATAAAAAAAAACTGATTCACAGCATAAATCTATATAGGCGCTTTAAAGGTTCAATAAATAAATGAGCCATGCTCTGGCAAAAGGGGCTTAATGCATCTCCATGATAAATGATACCTATCAAGCCATTACATAATTATGGATCCATAATAGTTTTTTTTTTTTTTTTTTTATACAGCCAGCTTAATCATGAGGTAGAATGGTCCTTTGGCATACAGAAAATTGACGAAAGTGAAAAGCTGTCTGCGTCGGAACTTTTCACAGATGCATTAAGCTCCCTTTTCACAGAGTATGTTTCATAGGTATAGGTGTTTTACAAAAAAAAAATTGATTCATAACATCTACATTAGGCCCCTTTCAAGGTTCAACAAATGAATACATGAGAAAACATTGTGGCAATAGGAGAAATCACATGCTAATCCAACTTGGAGTCCTTTTCATTATAAATCAATGCTTCCTTCCAGGCCAACTGTTATGGATGAGCCTTCATTGCTAGGTCTATATTTGTAATCATACAAAAATGTTGGTGCAATCACTGAAAAGATAAGGTAATAACATAAATAGAACATTATAACATTCTGTCTAAAACAAGAGCAGCACATGCGGATGCCAACACTTCACTGCAGTTACTTTTAGACATAGATTGACTTTAAGTGAAAATTCTGCTCCGCTGCAGTTGCTTTTAGAAATAGATTGGTTTTAAGTGAAAATTCTCAGTCAAAAACAGAGCATAACTTTGTCAAAAACATTTTGATGGTTACCTGCCATTGTTGTATGTGTTCCCCTTTTCCTTTTTGACCTTTACCACTAAATCCTGATTTTAATGACCCTGAAAAAGAAGGCTTTTGAAAACATTGTGAGAAAAGGAGAGAATGCTGGTAACCAGCATGATTACTTGCTTGAGACAATGCATCACAGAGATGCAATAAACCCCCTTTTGCCAGAGAATGGCATATACATTTAACATGGAAGCAACAAAAGAAATAATGGCTACAGAGCAAATATTTCTTCCCTTTTACAGGCGACAAACATTAAGACTTCTCTAAAATTAGATGTATCTTTAATGACTTGGTTTGTTTTTGAGATAACAGAAAACTGTTAAAAAATGTGGGATAAGGAGAAAATGCTGATCACCAGCATTTTCTCCATTTCCTATGTTTACAAAATCCCTCATCTTTAGAGCCATTAAAGGTCCAGTGGGAGTGAAAAAAAAAACAATGCAGGTGTTAAAATGAATTTAAATTTAATTCATACCCTCTAAAAGTATGGAAATTACTGTGAAGATGACAATCTGTTACTATATGGTTGACCCAAGTCTCAGTCGCAAGCAGAAAAATGAACTTTAACCCTTGGGCTGCTAAGCGTGACTCACTGACCTTTTGCAGACAGTGTACATCAAGATCAGACTGCACAGAATGTGCAGTCTGATCTTGGATCTACACTGTTCAAAAGGGAGATATCTTTCCCTAAAATTTACCTATGAAACAGCACCCTGAAAATTATTTATGAAACAGCAGCATTTGGGTTTTTACTATCAGCTTGAAAGTTTCATTTAACTTTTTTAGCAGGATAAGGGTTAAAACTAGGTAAAAAGTTACGAAGTCACTCTATCTTTTGTTGACTACTAGGCCTTTAAAACAGGTAATCATTTGGTAAAGGGTTAAAAAGTACTTTTGATGAAAATAGAACAATAACTTACAGATTGATTGAGGCTGCAACCTTACACCCAACTTTTTGCAGTCATTTTGACAAAGCTGTTTCGGCTCTGCTATAATATCTAAATACCCTGAGATCTGTATCATTATGACTATGCTGGCATTGATAGGCACCTGTAAAACATTAACCAATTTACCATAAAACTCTTTTATTAGCAATCCAGAAAGACAATCTAAGAAAGACAAGTTTTGAAAACTTGATAACCAGCATGTTCTCCCTTTTCCACAATGATTTTTACTCTCTCACAGCCAAATTTCACTATTCAAGCCACATTTTTATTTGTCGCCAGCAAGTGTTCACAGTTTGAATAGTCTAAAATCTTGTCCTGTGGTAATGAGATAGTATAATACATGTACATGCATATTTTATTCCCATTAACCCTTTCCCAAACAAGCCCTGGTTTTCATGTGTCTGCAGTACAAGTCTTTTGAAAAACGAGCAATTTCTCCTTTTCCCACAGTGTTTTCTACCCTTTTTGAGACCTTTCTGCCATTTTCATCAAATTTAAAATTGTTGTCTGCAAACTCTTTCAATTTGGACCAGTCCAAAATTTGTCGTTGTTTTCAAAAACTTTATTCCTTAAGATTTCAGAAAAATAACAGAATAACCCTTTACCAAACGACAAAAATGTAGGCTTTCCCAAATTGAAAGAATTTGCAGACGACAATTTATATGTGACTCAAATTGTGCAATGTGTCTTTGAAAAGGTAGAAAACAATGTTTTCAAAAGGCTTCTTCCTCAGGGTTGTTAAAACCCGGGATTGTGTGGTAAAAGTAAAAGGGTAAAAGTTGAAATACAGACTATGAAGAGACACAGTCTGTAATTTCTTACTTGAATAGACTGGTTTTCAGCATAATCTGAGGAAATAAACAGCCAGTTATGGTGGGATAGCTCCACAGGACTTGGTAACAGGACTGGTCGCTTATAGACCTTTCTGAATAGCTTTGCTGCCTCAGTAAAACAGTTTTGCCTGTAAAATAGTTTAACTCTCTACCACATAATCCAAGATTTTAACAACCCTGAGGAGGAAGCCTTTTGAAAACATTGTGGGAAAAGGAGAAAATGTTAAATACCAGCATTTTCTCCTTTTCTCACAATGTTTTCTACCCCATCAAAGATAAGTTCCATCATTTGAGTAACATTTAAGTCTTTACCAAATGACATTATTATAGACAAGTCAAAATTGAAAGCATTTGCAGACGACAAAATAAAGGTGACCCAAAAATTGAAATTTGTTTTGGGAAGGATAGAAAACATTGTGGGAAAAGAAGAAAATGCTGGTTACCAGCATTTTCTCCTTTTCCCACAATGTTTTCAAAAGGCCTCTTTCTCAGGGTCATTAAAAGTCAGGATTGTCTGGTAAAGGGTTAAACTGTCCTCTGCAAATGCTTTCAAAGTGGACAAGTCTACATTTTTGTTGTTTGGGAAAGAGTTACATACATAAAACTGAAATATAAATCAAAATTTACATGAGCCATGCTCTGGCAAAAGGGGGGCTTAATGCATCTCTGTAATGCATTATACCAAGCAAGTCATCACCTAATCACGGATCCATAAAATCCATTTTGTCCAACAACTGACTCTATCATGAGGAAGACTCGTCCTTTGACATACAGATAATTGACCAATAGCGAAAAGTTTCGGCCCGGGTCAGCCTGCGCGGACTGCGCAGGCTGACCTGGTCGATACTTTTCGCAGATGCATTATGCCCCCTTTTCACAGAGAGTGTCCCAAATGTTTTTATTTCTTTTTAAAACAAACCATGTACATATACTAACTCATCTTGGTTCCCTGAGGAAACATATTTTGCAATTGAATAAACAGTGATGCAAAAGCAGTGCATGCAGTATGTTTTTCACTTAATAAACTGCCAAAAGAGGGCAAAGTGGACAACATGAAAATACACAAAAACATTCAAGCAAGAGAAAATGCCTTTTCAGGGTTGTTAAAACTCAAAGGATTAAGATGGATTTGACTGTTTTTTTTTTTTTTTATTTCCGTGGTATTCTTGCTAGAAATTACAAGTATATCATACAGTGTATATCCAAGTTTTTGTTCAGTCTGATCTTGATCTGCACTTTCTGAAAAAAAAGCATCAAACTTTACTCTGAATATTCTAAATGATAATATTCTTTTTTCACACTTACCAGTGGGCATAATATTGTGAAAACTGACTGTTGCGCAATTCTGTAAGAAAAACCCTTTGGTCCCTTTGCACTTTTTTTATATTGCTGGAGAATTTACAGCAAGCAAACAGATTGAGCACTTCATCTTCTAAATACATCTGAAAAGAATACATGGGCAAAAAAAAACTGAAATGATCAACTGAATGGTGTTTTATGCCACTTTAATATCATTTCTGTAATCTCAAGGCAACAGCTCACATATTTATGTGGGTTCTGGGTTCTAACTATTCAAGGCCAAGACTCAACTGTCTTGCCAAGGGACACTCCCACAAAAGTCTAGCACCTACAGTGAGAAGTGAACCTAAAGCTTCCAGATGTCAATTCCTACACCTTTAAGTCTTTACCACACAACAAAAATATAGGCTTGTCTAAATTGAAAGCATATGAGCCATGCTCTAACAAAAGGGGGCTTAATGCATCTCCGCGATGCTTGATACCATGCGAGCCATCACATAATTATGGATCTATAATAGTTATTTTTTTAAAAACCGACTTAATCATGAGGTAGACTGGTCCTGTGATATACAGAAAATTGACTAATAGAGAAAAGCTTTGGTCCAGGTCAGCCTGCGCGGACTGCGCAGGCTGACCTGGGTTGATCTTTTCGCAGATGCATTAGGCCCCCTTTTCACAGAGCATGGTCCATTTGCAGATGACATTTCAAATGTGGCTCAACTGATGGAATTTATCTTTGAAAGGGTATAAAACATTGTGAGCAAAGGAGAAAATGCTGATAACCAGCATTTTCTCCTTTTCCCACAATGTTTTCGAAAGGCTTCTTCCTCAGTGTCATTAAAACTCAGGATTGTTTGGTAAAGGGCTAACACGAAGAAGAAAGTTTCAGCTAATTTTCTAAGGAAATAACTACATTCTATGTCATCCAATGTCATGTAGGCAATTATTGTATTAAAATTATGAATAAGTCAATCTAACCCTTTCCCAAACAACAAATTTTAGACACTTTCAAATTCAAAACATCTGAAGACAATAAATGTTAAATTTGTACAAAAGAACTTAAGCTCTCTGATAGGATAGAAAACATTGTGGGAAAAGGAGAAAATGCTGGTTACCAGCATATTCTCCTTTTCCCACAATGTTTTCAAAAGCCCAAGGGTCATGAAAACCCAGGATTGTGGGATAAGGGGTTAAACATACAGATACAATAGTCAATGGCTCTTAACCCTTTCCCAAATGACAAATTTTGGACTGGTCCAAATTGAAAGAGTTTGCAGACAACAATTTTAAATTTGATGAAAATGACAGAAAGTTTTCCAAAAGGGTAGAAAACACTGTGGGAAAAAGAGAAATTGCTCGTTACGAACAATTTCTCCTTTTCCCACAGTGTTTTCAAAAGACTTGTACTGCAGACACGTGAAAACCAGGGCTTGTTTGGGAAAGGGTTAAACCTTACAATACAAAACAAGACTTCTGTTATTTTTTCTGATGGTGAAATAAGTTCCAGATCAAACTATAGATAACATGCTGTCTAATCTTGGATCAAATTATGTTTTAAAAAGCTGGCTACTACAGTGATATAAAAAGTAATGTCAATACTGTAGAGCAATGACATAATATAATCTCCAAAATGGTTTGGCTGCTGTTTGTCAAAGTTCCAAAATTTTACCATGATCTTAGTTTCAATATTCTAATGTGACATACTTCTTTTTGCTTAGGCTCAAATCTGCTTGTACATTAATGGGAATCAGTGTTTCATACTATTTAGCATTTTTCCTGTGTTGAAACAATCAAACAATGCTACAGCAGTATGTAATTCTTGTCTTTAAAATATGTATGTTAACCCTTTAACCCTTTACCACACAATCCCAACTTTTAACGACCCTGAGAAAGAAGCCTTTTGAAAACATTGTGGGAAAAGGAGAAAATGCTGGTAACCAGCCTTTTCTCCTTTTCCTACAATATTTTCTAACCTATCCAATACATAAATCACTATTTAAGCTACACTTAATTTGTCGTCTGCAAATGCTTTCAATTTGGTCCAGTCTAAAATTTTGTTGTTTGGTAAAGGGGTTAACAAACAACAAAATCTTAGACTTGTCTAAATTGAAAGCATTTGCAGATGAGACAGTAAATGTGACTCAAAAATTGAAATTTGTTTTGGGACGGGTAAAAATATTGTGGGAAAAGGAGAAAATGCTGGTATCCAGCAATCTCTCCTTTTACCACGATGTTTTCAAAAGCTTTCTTTCTTAGCATTGTTTAAAGTCTGGATTGTGTGGTAAACAGTTGAAGAAATACATAACGGTTGTATTATATATGTGATAAATGTATCAGTTTACCTTAATGATGTCTTTTACAGTCATTTTTCCATTCCTGTATACATCCTGCTTTGTCAGCACTAGAGGTAGACTCTTGTATAAATAAGTATGAGACATTTCCTCCATATCTATGTGTTCAACTTGTTTTATACGGGTAAAATTTGAACAAACCTAAAACAAAGTGTGAGAAAAGAAAATAGCCTTTACGTTAAAGGTCCAGTAGCTGCCAAAATGGGTCTTGAAATGCATTTAACTTTTAATCATGCCATGTAAAAGTATGACAGTACTAAAGTGAAAGTGACAATCTATTACTGTACAGTTGGTCCAAGCATTAGTTGCTTGGAAAAGAATGAAATTAAAAACCATCTAAAAATAAACAAAAGACAGAGCGACCTGGCAACTTTTGACCTAGTTTTTAAATTCATTTTCCTGACAGTGACTAACACTATAACTGACCGTACAAAAACAGATTGTCATCTTCACAAAAAATTCCATAGTTTTAAATGGTGTGATTCAAATTCAAATGCATTTTACATCCACATTGTTTTCTTTTGGATGCTATTGGGACTTTAATAAAATATATTAAATGCAATACTGGTAATTGGTTACAGTAAGTTTTGCTGCAGTATTTAACAGTCCAAACCCTTTGAGAGCCTGATAAAATGAAATGGACATTTTCAGCCAGACAGCAAAAAAGATACATGATATTCAGTGTCAAGGCCATTTTAGCTAAGCTTTGTAAAATAGTGCACAGATCCACTATAAGATTCTATTGACTATTTATCACACAATCCTGAGTTTTAACCACCCTAAGCAAGGAAGCTTGGAAAACATTGACGGAAGCAGAGAAAATGCTGGTAACCACAATGTATTCTGCCTTATCAAAGACTAATCTCAACATTTAACTCTTTACCACACAATCCTGTGTTTTAACGACTCTGAGGAAAAAGTCTTCTGAACACCTAGTCAGAAAAGGAGAAAATGCTGGTAACCAGCATTTTCTCCTTTTCCCACTAGGTTTTCTACATTTTCACAGATAACTACCATCAGGTCAGCTTAATTTGATTTGACGTCTGCAAATGCTTTCAAACTGGACCAGTCTAAAAATTTGTCATGTGGTAAAGAGTTAAGCCACCTTTAATTTGACTTCTGTAAATGTGATCAATTTCTACAAGTCTGAAATTTTATTACTTGATAAATAGTTAATAATAAGCAGTCTACACAGGCTGAAATAGGTTGAAACTTTTTGCTATTTGTAAATTTTCTGCTCGTCATATGCCCATTTTACTTCGAGGTTCAGTCAATTGGTAGAGTAAATGGATTTTATCATATTCATGGATCCATAGTTATATGATAACTCGCTTGATATAATGCCAGATGGGGGATGCATTAAACCCCCTTTTGCCAGAGCATGGCTCATTTATACAGATTTATTTACGCTTTTTTGTTTGATAATCAAATATTATCATTGGTTACTTTAACCCTTTAAGACACAGTCCCGAGTGAAAAACATTGTGAGAAAGGGAGAAATATCTGGTTATCATTTTGGTATCCAGCATTTTTTTCTTTTCCCTCAGAGTTTTCTATCCTTTGAAGTGCAGAAATCACCACTGAAGCAACATATAATTTGTTGTCTGCAAATGCTTCCAATCTGGTCCAGTCCGTAATTTTGTTGTTTAGTAAAGAGTTAAATAAAAGTTTCGTGTTTAAGTATGATAAGTCCTAAAACATGAATATTCCTCTGCGAGCATTGAGCAATTGCATTCAGTTAACCCTTTACCAGGTGACAAAATTTTAGCCTTGTCAAAATTGAAAGCATTTGCAGTTGACAATTTCAATGTGGCTAAAATGGTGCAAATTTTCTTTGATAGGGTAGAAAACACTGTGGGAAAAGGAGAAAATGCTGGTTACCAGCATTTTCTCCTTTTCCTACAATGTTTTCAAAAGCCCCCTAAGATCTTTCCCAGGGGTGTCAAAAGGTGGCATTGTGCAGTAAAGGATTAAAAGGGTACAATCTTGGCATTTACATAATACTATTAGGATGCTGTGCTGCAATTGGTAATTCCATCTATTTCTGAGAGATCAGATATAACATCATCATGCCCATTTGAATACCATCCAACATAATCAATGTGTCCTATTAACATTCTCACAAACCTGTGCGAAATGCCTGAATGAAATCTAAATAAACTTCAAGAGGCTATGTAGCCCATTGACCTTTTACCGCACAATGCCGCCTTTTAACGCCCCTGGGAAAGAAGCCTTTTGAAAACATTGTGGGAAAAGGAGAAAATGCTGGTAACCAGCATTTTCTCCTTTTCCCACAATGTTTTCTACCCTATCAAAGAAAAATTCCACCATTTGAGCAACAATGAAATTGTCATCTGCAAATGCTTTCGATTTGGAAAAGGCTAAAATTTTTGTCGTCTTGTAAAGGGTTAAGGAGGTACCATTGAATTTTTTTTTTATATTAACAGCTTGCTAGTTAATATCTTACTAAATTCTTTAATGAAATTGAAATAACTTAGAAATCTGATCTGATCATAAAAATCTTAAAGCCCTCTTTACCCTTAAAAAACTGTTTCAGCAGAATTAAATTTACGGTAGAATGATGCATACCTCACAGTTTTCCTCCTTAAGCTCCATGGATGGGTCTTTTTCTAATGGATTTGGAATAAAACATCTGAGATTGCTTAATCTGGCCAAACCAAACCATCTAAACAGCTACAATCATTGAATTGATAAAATCAATTTATACATAGTACAGTTTAACTCTTTACCACACAACAAAAATTTAGACATCTAAATTGAAAGCATAATTTATGCAGACCACAAAGTAAGCATGACTCAAAAACTAAAATTTGCCTTTATAAGGGAAGAAAACATTGTGGGAAAAGAAAGACATGCTGGTTACCAGCATTTTCTTCTTTTCCCACAATGTTTTCAAAAGCCCTCTTCCCCGGCTTCGTGGAAACCCGGGATTGTGTTGTAAAGGGTTAAACACAAACACATGTAATTTTTATCCCTAAAAGTGCCTAATGAACCTAAAGGCTTAATGCATGATAGCAAGCAAGTCACCACAGTACATGTATTATAAAATCTGTTTTGTATGACAACCCATTGAATCATTAGGTAAACTGGTCCTTTGACATGCACAAAATTGACCAAAAGCAACAAGTTTCTGCCGAGGTCAGCCTGCACTGACTGCGCAGGCTAACCTGAGTCAACACTTTTGGCAAATGCATTAAGCCCCCTTTTCACAGAGCATGGCTCAAATGGTTTTTTTCAAGATTACTCTTATCCAGAATATTAAAAATTCTCACCATAGCCTATAGTGTCAATCATGGATAAGACTGCAAATTGTATGCAGTCAGATCATGATCCACACTAGCTGCAAAGTACCTATCCATGCATTTTTGGAAAGTCATTTACGAGTACACTGCGCATCTCTCTTTCCCGGTAGTTTTCTCATAAACACAATTTCAAAAAAAATAGAGAGGACCAAGAGAAGTATTTTGGTAGATGATGCCACTGAAAACAGGTCATTACACGGCTGAAGTGGGTTAGAATGAAAATAGCCCAGCAGAAGACTGTGCTTCAACATCAACGATGAAAAAGCCAAATAAATTTGCACTTTCTAAACCAGGAAAATTGACCAATTAGACTGAATTCCAGTTGTGATTTTGCCAGTATATTTCAAAAAATCATGATCAACTTAGATCACAGCAGTGGCATCAGACATTTAGTTGGTGAACATAGCTTGTTTTTGGCTGAAATAGATACTTTCTATTGAAAAATGGATATTCTATTAGAAAACAGAAAGTATCCATTTTGGCCGGCAACAAGCCATTTTCACCAACTAAACATCTGATTCCTTTGATCAAAGATCAGGCTATTGGATCGAAGCCGTCTTATCCAGATATACTTTGTTCGAAAAATGCAATCAGATCTTCATCAGTATTGTTAACAAAAAGGACAAATTTGTACCATGTTCTATAAAAGTTAAAAAAAGGCAGAAGAAAGAGAAAATGAAGAAAAATTAAATTGTGTGTCTTCTTCACTACATTCCTGGCTACACTCCTTTTAAATACTTTGATGTAATACCTGGAGATTTAAACTTCTAGTCGTTGAGTTGACATACTTATTTACAGGATCATAGTTTAATGCTACTGCCAACAACGCAACTAACGCAGATAAGATCAGGAATGAACGAATACAACTGGATTTTCTGTATGGGTTGTACCATTTTAGAAACGGTTTAGCAGCTTCAAAGGTCTTGAATGAATCTATATCATTATCAACGCAGTACTGGTGCAGCTTTTCTAATTCCGCAGTGAAAAACTTGACATTTTTCCGTTTTATCTCGTCGGAGGTCAGTTTCAATTTTCCTTCCGCCTCCATGTTGAAACCACTTGGTGTATTTGCTTTGAATCTTGCGACAGACAGAAATCTATCTGTTCTGATTAGATTTATGGAACGAAGTTACTTCTGATATTCTCTCCAAAAATCTAACACAGACTATTTATAATTGAATGTAAGGGAGCGCTCTTCTGTTTTAGATCATATATTCTACGAAAGAGAATGCTTTTCATAGAAAGGCAGACTGGTTCGTTTCAATTGCATATAGTCTAATCAAATGCAGCATCACAATGTCAAAATGTATTTCGCGATTTTATTTTTGCAAAAGACTTCAGCTTTCTCTAGGTAGCTGCCTGTACAAGCAGGAGTCTAAACAAAGGAGAATGAAATACACGAGTCATCTACTAAATCAATATGTCCCCCCAGATTGGACTAAACCAATAGCTAATCTTCCAAAAGTGAAAGTACAGGTTTGAATCAAAGTATCGCGACTACTCAGAGTCAGTGTAATATACCTAATGTCTTGTTGCCATGATAGCTGTTTTAACACATTGTCTTCTGCAAACGACTTTTTTCATCTAGCATCAGGCTACTTGTGAAAGCATTGTGGCTGAAGAAGAAATTAGCAGTTACTCGTTTTTCCGATATTGTTTTCACGTGCAAGTCATGTGTTCATGAAATGACATTGTTTTATAATTATCACCATTTTCAGACGTGGTTTTTGAGTTGACTCTTGCAACACTGTTCAAATGAGTTATTACATTTTTTTTTTTTGGGGGGGGGGGGGGGCGTGTATTGAATTTGTCTAACTAAACTCCGTATTCCCTCTTAATACAGTATGAGAAAACTTGAAGACAATTTTGAATCAGCTAGGCTCTATACAAAGACTGTTTACAAGAGAGTGTTTTCATTTAATCTTTCAGTGAGCCAGTTGTTCAGGGAAAATGTTGATGATAACGATTTTTCAAAACAAGTTTGACTCCATATATACTTTTGCAATCAGAGTAGCTAGGAAAACATACAGTCCAACCGGGACTCAAACCCATGACCCTTGCTCACCGTGCAAGTGCCTTACCAATGGAGCTATTGGGCCATGTCTACTGGCTATGCTACCAGATTGACGCTTTACCAAATGACAAAATTTTATATTTGTCCAAAATCAAAACTGTTGTAGATGACCAATTATATGTGACTCAGTTGATGAAATCTGATTCTAAAAGGGCAGAAAACATTGTGGGAAAAGGAGAAAATGCTGGTTACCAGCATTTTCTCCTTTTCCCACAATGTTTTAACCCTTTACCACACAATCCCGACTTTTAACGACCCTGTGAAGGAAGCCTTTTGAAAACATATTGGAAAAGGAGAAAATGCTGGTAACCAGCATTTTCTCCTTTTCCCACAATGTTTTCTACCCTTACCAAGACAAATTTCAATTTTTCAATCACGTTTATTCTGTTGTCTGCAAATGCTTTCAATTCGGACCAGTCTAAAATTTTGTCATTAGGTAAAAGAGTTAAAAAGGCTTCTTTCCTAGGGTAGTGAAAACTCAGTATTGTGTGGTAAAGGGTTAAATCTGGTCGAGGAACAGAAAACCCAACTGCATTCACCCCTTGCATTTGAATATAAGTCCATAAATATTGCTTACCACTTTACCACACAATCCCAAGTTCTAGCTAACAGCCCTGAAGAAAAAGGCTTTTGAAAACATTGTGTGAAAAGGAGAAAATGCTGGTAACCAGCATTTTCTCCTTTTCCCAGAATCTTTTCTACACTATCAAAGACAGAAATCATCATTTGAGCT
This sequence comes from Tridacna gigas, assembly GCA_945859785.2. Classification (NCBI taxonomy): domain Eukaryota; kingdom Metazoa; phylum Mollusca; class Bivalvia; order Cardiida; family Cardiidae; genus Tridacna; species Tridacna gigas. The sequence continues at coordinate 4,092,054 of OX244037.2, forward strand.
ACATTCATTTTGTCGTCTGCAAATGCTTTCAATTTGGTTTGGTCCAAAATTTTGTCGTTTGGTGAAGAGTTAAGAATATTCTCAGTCCTATTCTCCAAGACTTTCTACATTTGAAAGTAACACAACTCCTGATTGGCTCAACCAAATGGTTTAGCCAATCAGGAGTTGTGTTAATTTCAAATGTAGAACATTTTGGAGAATAAGACAAAGAAAGTTCCCAAGAATGGTTGGTAAATACGGACCCTAGACTGGAAACCAACACCTTTTGCTCACAGACTGGTCCAGCTGTTGGTTTAAATTTATTTAGGAACAGGTAACCCTTCTAGACACAATGTATTTTTCATTCTTTTTTATTTCAGTTAGCAAATGCCTACACCCCCATCCATGAATGGAGTCTACCAGGTGTTCCAGAGGGTTTTACAATATCCATAAAAAGAGATGACATGACAGGAAGCACTTTGTCTGGTAACAAGGTGAATAAGTATGGTGGTTATCTCTTTACTTGACGACAAAATATTAGACTGGTCCAATTTGAAAGCATTTGCAGACGACAAAATAAATTTGACTCCAAAATTGAAATTTGTTTCTGGAAGTGAGGAAAACATTCTAAGAAGAAAATGGGTAACAGCATTTTCTCCTTTTCCCACAGTGTTTTCAAAAGGCTTCTTACTTAGGGTCTGTTAAAGTTGGGATACTAGAGTGGTAACGTGTGATGAAGGGTTTAGCTTGTCAGATGCTTGCTTCATAAAATTTTTATAGATTAATTCTTTTTTGCAGATCCTATATATCTCAAATTTCATTATTTCTCTATACAGGTTAGAAAGTTGGAGTTTTTGATGGCTGATGCTATATCCCGGAATTGCAAGCATGTGATGACCTGCGGTGGTATACAGTCAAACCACTGTCGGGCCGTTGCCGTCTGTGCCAGGCAGCTTGGACTACAGCCCCATCTAATGTTGCGGACAGATATACAGGTGAAAGTTTCTTTTTTGTGTTGCCTAGACTTAATAGACCTTTCGACAACAGGACAGGACAGAGTTAATCCTTTACCAAACAATGTGAAGTTTTAATGACCCTGAGAGAACAGGGGAAAAAGGAGAAAATGATGGTGACCAGCACTTTCTCCTTTTCCCACCATGCTTTCTTCCCTTTTATTAGCTCACCTGAGCACGGAGTGCTCATGGTGAGCTATTGTGATCGTGCTGTGTCCATCGTCCGTCGTCAACTTTTTACCTTGTGTATGCTCTAGAGGCCACATTTTCAGTCCGATCTTCATGAAACTTGGTCAGAATGTTTGTCTTGATAAAATCTCGGATGAGTTCGAAATTGGGTCATGTGGGGTCAAAAACTACGTCACTAGGTCAAATCTTAGAAAAACCTTGTGTATGCTCTAGAGGCCACATTTTCAGTCTGATCTTCATGAAACTTAGTCAGAATGTTTGTCTGGATAAAATCTTGGACAAGTTTGAAATTGGGTCACGTGGGATCAAAAACTAGGTCACTAGGTCAAATCTTAGAAAAAACCTTGTGTACGCTCTAGAGGCCACATTTTCAGCCAGATACTTGTGAAATTTGATCAGAATGTTTGTCTTGATAAAATCTCAGATGAGTTCGAAATTGGGTCATGTGGGATCAAAAACTAGGTCACTAGGTGAAATCTTAGAAAAACCTTGTGTACGCTCTAGAGGCCACATTTTCAATCCGATCCTCATGAAACTTGGTCAGAATGTTTGTCTTGATAAAATCTGGGGCGAGTTCGAAATTGGGTCATGTGGGGTCAAAAACTAGGTCACTAGGTCAAATCTTAGAAAAACCTTGTGTACGCTCTAGAGGCCACATTTTCAGTCCGATCCTCATGAAACTTGGTCAGAATATTTGTCTTGATAAAATCTCGGACGAGTTCGAAATTGGGTCATGTGGGGTCAAAAACTAGGTCACTAGGTCAAATCTTAGTAAAACCTTGTGTACGCTCTAGAGACCACATTTTCAGTCAGATACTTGTGAAACTTGGTCAGAATGTTTGTCTTGATAAAATCTGAGATGAATTCGAAATTGGGTCATGTGGGGTCAAAAACTAGGTCACTAGGTCAAATCTTAGAAAAACCTTGTGTACACTCTAGAGACCACATTTTCAGTCAGATACTTGTGAAATTTGGTCCGAATGTTTGTCTTGATAAAATCTCAGACAAGTTCGAAATTGGGTCATGTGGGGTCAAAAACTAGGTCACTAGGTCAAATCTTAGAAAAACCTTGTGTACGCTCTAGAGGCCACATTTTCAGTCAGATACTTGTGAAATCTGGTGAGAATGTTTGTCTTGATAAAATCTCGGACAAGTTTGAAATTGGGTCATGTGGGGTCAAAAACTAGGTCACTAGGTCAAATCTTAGAAAAACCTGTTGTACACTGTAGAGGCCACATTTCCAGTCCCGTACTCTTGAAAAATGGTCAGAATGTTTGTCTTGATTATATCTTGAAATAGAACGAAAATGTGCCATGTTGGGTCAAAAACTAGGTCACCAGGTCAAGTCTAAGAAAAACGTTGTGTATGCTCTAGAGGCCATATTTTCTGTCCAGTACTCTTGAAAGTTGGTCAGAATGTTTGCCTTGATATTATCTCTGACTAGTTTGAAAATGGGTCATGTCGGGTGAAAAACTAGGTCACTAGGTAAAATCTTAGAAAAACCTTGCGTAAGCTCCAGAAGCCACATTTTCTGTCTAATACTCTTGAAAGTTGGTCAGAATATTTGTCTCGATGATATCTTAGTAGAATTTGAAAATGGGTCATGTTGGGTCAAAAACTAGGTCACCTGGTCAAATCTTAGAAAAACCATGTGTAGGCTGTTGTAGCCACATTTTTTGTTCAGTACTCTTTTAAAGTTGCTCAGAATGTTTGCCTTGGTAATGTCTTGGATGAGTTTGAAAATGGGTCATGTTGGGTCAAAATCTAGGTCACTAGGTCAGATCTTAGAAAAACCTTGTGTACGCTGTAGAGGCCACATTTTCAGTCCAATACTCTTGAAATTTGGTAAGAATGTTTGTCCTGATGATATCTTGGACCAGTTTGAAAATGTGTCATGTTGGCTGAAAAACTAGGTCACTAGGTCAAATCTTAGAAAAACCTAGTGTACGAATGACTCGCAGAAAGAAGCCTTTTGAAAACACTGTTTGAAAATGAGAAAATGCTGGTATCCAGCATTTTTTCCCTTTTTCACAACGTTTTCTATCCCTTTGAGAGACCAACCCCACAGATTGATCCACATATTATTTGTTTTATGCAGAAGGTTCAGACTGATGAGTTTAAAATTTTATTGTTTGGTAATACATATATCTCACAAGATGTTGGAAATGGTCAAAAGGCTCAGGTGAGCGACTCCAGGGCCATCATGGCCCTCTTGTAAAGACAAATTCCATCATTTGAGCTATAGGTGATTTGTCATTTGCAAATACTTCTTCTTTGAACAATTTCGAAATTTTGTCCTGTAAAGAGTAAAGATTTAATTTGTTTGGGTCCTTCATGGCTCATTGGTTAATTTATTACCAATAAGAAAAAATTTTAGACAAGTCCAAAATGAAACCATTAGAATTTTGCAGACGATTAAACAAATTTGCCTCAAATTATGAGATTTGTCTGTGATAGGGTTGAAAACATTATGGGAAAGGAGAAAATGCTGGTTACCAGCATTTTCTCCTTTTTCCATATTGTTTTCAAAGGCCTCCTTCCTGAGGTTGTGAAAGACACAGGATTGTTTGGGAAAGAGTGAAAAAATAAGCAGCTATGACAAGATGTAATAAGAGGTGTACTGGTACTTTGAAACGATGGTTCTGTGCTACTCTTCTGGTGTCATGATTGTGACTACAAAAAAGGCCCACAGAGGCCCGCAGAAAAAAGATGTCTAGATGTTGGACCAACCACAAAGTACTAGTTTGTTCTTTCAGAATTAATACCCAGAAGAAGGGCAAAAAACTAGTTCATACAGCTAAGGGGAAAAATTACCAGGGCATAGAAGTGGAATGCTGAAAAAAAATAATGAAAATGATTTCTTTCTTCCTGTACTAATTCTTGACTTGTCCGTATTCGAAGCACATGCAGATGGCAAGTGAAATGATTACTCTGACAGGACACTTGCTGCTTAAATGTGGCTCACATGATGTATGTCTTTGACAGAATACAAAACATTGTGGGAAAAGTAGAAAATGTAGATGAACACAGTTTTCTCTTTTGCATAAAATTTTTAGGAGCCTTTTTCCCCAGGATTGTTAAAACATAGGATTGTTTGGTAATGAGTTAACCCTGTACTACACAATCCCAACTTTTAACAACCATGAGAAAGAAGGCTTTTGAAAACATTGAGGGAAAAGGAGAAAATGCTGGTAACCAGCATTTTCTCCTTCTCCCACAATGTTTTCTACCCTATCAAAGATAAATACCTTGATTTCAGCCACTTGTGATTTGCCATCTACATAAGCTCTCAGTTTGGATAGGTCTAAAATTTTGTCATTTTGTAAAGGGTTAACCCTTTACCAAACGACAACATTGTAGACTTGTCCAAATTGAAAGCATTTGCAGATGACAAAAATAACTGAGACTCAAAAATTGAAATTTGTTTTGGGAAGGTCTGAAAACATTGTGGGAAAAGGAGAAAATGCTGGTTACCAGCATTTTCTCCTATTCCCACAACGTTTTCAAAAGGCTTTTTCTTCTGGGTCGTTAAAACCCATGATTGTGTGGTAAAGAGTTAAACAATTACACATACTGCTTTTGGTTCCAAAATCTTAGTTTTCAATGATAATGATTAAGTCTGTGTTACACAGCCACCTGTCCTAAGAGGTTGGTTTTCCATTGTTGTCTCAGGTGTCTGTTAAAGACAAATTTAAAAATGTTTGTATTTTAAAGACAGGATGAAGATGCTGTCGGTTGTGCTGGTAACCTTCTCCTGAACAGACTGTGTGGAGCAACCATGTACTTGACACCTAGAAAATCTCCCTACCTCACACATTTAAAACCTAGAATGAAGAAAATTGCAACACATATAAAGTAAGTGGCAAGTCTCTACCAGTTGTGTTTTGATTGTTTGGCTTTGGAGAAGAAATATATATTAAGCTGTGCTTCTGTTCTGATCCTTTTCCACATTGCTAACTTTGTTGTTTGATTGTAGTTGCTTTTTTCCTGTATATTGTATTACTGTTGAATAAAATAAGTTTAAACTAAAATACTGGTTACCAGCATTTACTCCTTTTTCCCACAATGTTTTCAAAAGCCTTTCAAAAGCCCTTTTCCTTTGGGTGGTTAAAACTCAGAATTGTGTGGCAAAGGGTTAACACACAGGGAAGCTTGATACCCTTACTGTTTGATGATTTTCTTCGATTTTAAGCAAACAGAGACTTGTACAACGTGGCTGTTTCTGTTATTTGTATGTTCAATTTCAGAGAGACACTAGGAGAAGAGAGTTACCTCATACCAGTGGGAGGTTCAGATAGTGTAGGACTGTTTGGTTACATAACTGTGTTTCAAGAATTACTAGAACAGGTCTGAAATATTCCTGCATTTTTAGTAAGCTTTTTTGGATTGATTGGTTGGTTGGTTGGTCGATTTGTGGGTTGGTCGGTCAGTCATTCAGTCGGTTGGTGTTTAACACTTTACCACACAATCTTGACTTTCAACAAACCTGAAAGAGTAGGCTTTTAAAAACATTGTGGGAAAAGGAGAAAATGCTGGTAACCAGCATTTTCTCCTTTTCCCACAATGTTTTCTACCCTATCAAAGACAGAAATCATCGATTTAGCAACATTCAATTTGTCATCTGCAAATGCTTTCAATTTGGTCCAGTCCAAAATTTTGTCGTTTGGTAAAGAGTTAAAGCTGTTTTCGACATCATTTCAGTTACAATGCAGTGGCCAGTGCACCTATCCATGCTTTCCTGGAGTCTCTTTCGCCAATATTCTTCCCAAGCCACCAGCTGTTTTATCAACATAACCATCAATCAAACAATGATCAGCAGTGAGAAAATAATTAATCCTTTTGCAATAACTATCATCAGTCCTCGAAAGAAATTTTGTCATGTGGTAAAGAGTTAGTCTTTTACACTATCCTGAGTTTTAACGATCCTGAGAAAGGGGCTTTTGAAAACATTATTGGAAAAGGAGAAATTGCATGCAAGCAGCATTTTCTCTTTTTTCTGACAATGTTTTTCTGCTTATTCAAGGACAGACACTGTCATTATAAAAAAACATTTGAATTGTCCTCTGTAAATTCTTTCAATACAGATGAGTCTAAAATTTTGCTGTGTGGTAAAGGGTTAAAGAAAATGTTGGGCAAAGGCTGATGTACGGGTTGGGCTTTTTCACTGAAGAAGAGGACCAAAATTGATGTTTGGAACATATGTGTATATGTGACAGATTTTTGGGGTTTTTTTTTTGCAGGGTGCACAGGACAATTTTGATGACCTTGTGTTTGCATGTGGTAGTGGTGGAACTGCAGCTGGGCTGGCCATTGCAAATTTTTTAACAGGATCTAAGCTGAGGTAATGTTTTATTTGCTTGTTTAACCCTTTACCAGACAACAAAATTTTAGTCTTGTTCAAATTGAAAGCATTTGCAGACGACAATATCAATGTGGCTCAAATAGTGCAATTTTTCTATGATAAGGTAGAAAATATTGTGGGAAAAGGAGAAAATGCTGGTTACCAGCATTTTCTCCTTTTCCCACAGTGTTTTCAAAAGGCATCTTTCTTAGAGGCGTCAAAAGGCGGCATTGTGCGGTAAAGGGTTAACCCTTTACCAAGCAATACCAAATTTTAATGACCCTGACAGAAGAGACTTTTGAAAACATTTTTGGAAAGGGAGAAAAAGCTGCTAACCAGTATTTTCTCCTTTTTCTACTTCAAAGATAGAAATCATCCTGTCAGCAACATTAAGTTTGCCATCTGCAAATGCATTTAATTTGGACAAGTCTGAAATTTTATTGTGTGGTAAAGGGTTAAACTAAAGAGAATAAGCATTGTTAGTCACAGAAAAAATGGCCAACTAACAAACACATAGTAAGAGTTAACATTCAAACAAATGAGAAAACATTGCAGCAAAAATAGGAATTACTTGTTGTGAACATACTTTCCTTTGCAAGAAGGAGAACTTTCATATTGTCTGCTGTAATATGACAAAATGTTGCCTCTAAATAGAAATAGGTAAAACCATTACCAAACAATCCCTTATTTGAATGATCCTCAGTTAGAAGGCTTTTGAAAACGTAAAAGAAAGAGGAGAAAATACTGGTAACAAGCATTTTTCTCCTTCTTTCCAAAGGCAAGTCCCATATGTTAACTGTTTTCCAAACGACAAAATTTTGGCCGAGATCAAATTAACCCTTAGGCTGTTTATCGCGACCCACCGACCTTTTGCTGACAGCGTAGATCAAGATCAGACTGCACAGAACATGCAGTCTGATCTTTGATCTACACTGTCCAATAAGGAGATATTTTACCTCCAAAAATACCTTTGAAACAAGAAAGTTTTGGGCTTCTACTATCTACTCTAAAGTTTCATTTCTTTTATTCAGCAGGATAAGGGTTAAAAGCATTCGCCAACAACAAATTAAATGTTGCTAAAATAATGATTTCTTTCTTTGATAGGGTGGAAAACATTGTGGGAAAAGGAGAAAATGCTGGTTACCAGCATTTTCTTCTTTTCCAACAATGTTTTCAAAAGCCTTCTCCTTCAGGGTTGTTAAAAGTCGGGACTTGTGTGGTAAAGGGTTAATTCCCAGGTCAAATTTGTTGTCTTAACCCTTTCCCAAACAAGCCCTGGTTTTCATGTGTCTGCAGTACAAGTCTTTTGAAAACACTGTGGGAAAAGGAGAAATTGCTCGTAACACAGTGTTTTCTACCTGTTTTGAGACCTTTCTGCCATTTTCATCAAATTTAGAATTGTCGTCTGCAAACTCTTTCAATTTGGACTAGTCCAAAATTTGTCGTTTGGGAAAGGATTAAAATGCCTTTGATATGGACATGTTTAAAACTTCATCATCAGGTTAAGGCTTTACAGATATATTTCAGCTGCTACACACATACTCAAATGATCTTTATTTAAACCATTCTCTGGCAAAAGAGGGCGTAACCCTTTCCCAAACAAGCCCTGGTTTTCACGTGTCTGCAGTACAAGTCTTTTGAAAACACTGTGGGAAAAGGAGAAATTGCTCGTAACGAGCAATTTCTCCTTTTCCCACCGTGTTTTCTACCCTTTTTGAGACCTTTCTGCCATTTTCATCAAATTTAAAATTGTCGTCTGCGAACTCTTTCAATTTGGACCAGTCCAAAATTTGTCATTTGGGAAAGGGTTAATGCATCTCTTCGATGCATGATACCAAGCAAGTTATCATAGTATTATACATCCCTAAAATCCATAATGTATACAAACCTACTGCATCATGAGGTATGCTGGTCCTTTGACATGCAGAAAATTGATCAACAGCAAAAGGTTTCGGCCAAGGTCGGCCTGCGCAGACTGGGCAGGCTTACCTGGGTTGATATTATATTTTGCAAATGCATTAAGCCCCTTTTTTCACAGAGCATGGCTCATTGATTTTATTTCAGAATACATGGGATAGCTGTGAGTGACAATGCCACATACTTTCACCAACATGTCAATGAAATGATACAAGCTTGTGGGTTAAAGGTCAAGTCAGAGAATGTCCTTGACATTGTAGATGGCCATAAAGGTAGAGGGTATGGTCTCTCAACCCAGGAAGAACTTGGTTAGTCTGTTTGTTCATAGGCCACTGAAACTCCATTGGTCTATTACCGGACAACGAAATTTTCCTTATCGGACACTGTTACTATAAATAGCACGTTGGCAACTGCCTCTATATTGTATATGTGTGTGTGTGTGTGTGTGTGTGTGTGTGTGTGTGTGTGGGTGTGTAGACCTTGTCTTATTATATACAACATAGAGGCAGTCGCCAATGTACTATTTATAGTAACGGTGTAAATGAAAATTTGAGTATTCCCTGATATACAGGCGATGCACCAATTCGCAAGTATTTGATGATCAACCAAGAAAAATGTTAGTGTTCCGTAACAGACCAATGGAGCTTCAAAGGCCTGTGGTTTGATGTTTTAAAACATATGAGCCATGCTCTAGCAAAAGGGGGTTTATATATGCATCTCTGTAGTGCATTATACTAAGCAAGTCATCATATAATTATGTATCCATAGAAATTCCATTTTGTCTAACAACTGGCCGAGCCCCGTAGCTCAGTTCGTAGCGTACAGGACTTGAGAACAGGAGGTTGCTGGTTCGATCTCCGGCTCGGCCAATTTCTTTCCGAGGATTGATGATAGTCATTGCGACAGGATTCATTCCTCTCTCACCGCTGACCATTGTCTCCACAATGGCTCTGTGGGAAAGCAGCCAGTGGCTTGGAAAGAATATTGTGCGGAGTACTGGTAAAAGAAACTCCAGGGAGCCATGGACAGGTGCACTGGCCACCGCTATAGAACTGAAATGATGTTGAAAACGGTGTTAAACACCATAAAATCAATCAATCTTTGTCTAACAACTGGCTGAATCATAAGGTAGAGTGGTTCTTAGGCATGCAGAAAATTGACCAATAGCAAAAATTATTGACCTAGGCCAGCCTGCACAGGCTGACCTGGGTTGCTACCTTTTGCCTGTGGATTAACCTCCCCTTTTCACAGAGCATGGCTCAGTTATTTTATTTCACTTTGTCTACTTTCTCAGCAGACTTGTTTTCCTGTAAATGACAAATTCTTTAATTCTTTACCAGACAACAAAATTTGTGAAATCCAAATAGCAAGTATTTGTGGATAACAAATTGTGACTCACAGTAGGAGATTTGTCATTGAAACTTTACCACACAATCCTGTTTTTCAATTACTCTGAGGGAGAAGGCATTTGAAAACATCCTTGGAAAAGGAGAAAATGTTGGTGTTGTTAAGTAAAGAGTAAAATGAATAAAACAAACACACACACACCAGAAGAGCAGGTAAATTTCACAATATTGTGACTCAGCTATTTCCCTTTTTTGGCTTAGAAATTTTCCCTGAAAAAGTAACTGCGGCCAAGTGTTACTGTGTTACCACCTACATGCAGTGCTCTTATTAGCTCACCTGAGCACAAAGTGCTTAAGGTGAGCTTTGGGGATCGTGCTGTGTCCAGCATCTGTCATGCATCGTGCTTCGTCCATTGTGTGTCGTCAACATTTATCTTGTGTGCACTCTAGAGGCCACATTTTCAGCCAGATCCTCATGAAACTTGGTCAGAATGTTTGTCTGAATAAAATCTTGGACTGGACAAGTTCAAAATTTTAGTCACATGGGGTCAAAAAGTAGGTCACAGGGCCATGGGATCAAAAAGTAGGTCACAAGGCCAGATCTTAGAAAAAGCTTGTGTGTACTCTACATCAGCCCGATTCTCATGAAACTTAGTCAGAATGTTTGTCTGGATATAATCTTTGACATGCTTGAAATTGGGTCACGTGGGGTCAAAAAGTAAGTCACGTGGCCAAATCTTAAAAAAAAAAGCATGTGTACACTCCGGAGGCCACATTTTTAGCCAGATCCTCATGAAACTTGGTCAGAATGTTTGTCAGGATAAAATCTCGGACAAGTTCAAAATTGGGCCATGTTGTAGGTCATGGGGCCAAATCTTAGAAAAAGCTTGTGTGCACTCTAGAGGCCACATTTTCTGTCTGATTCTCATGAAACTTGGTCAGAATTTTTATCTGGATATAATCTTGGACAGGTTTGAAATCAGTTTATGATGGGTCAAAAAGTAGGTCACAGGGCCAAATCTTAGAAAAAGCTTGTGAGCACTCTAGAGGCCACATTTCCAGCCTGATACTCATCAAACTTGATCAGAATGTTTTTCTGAATAAAATCTCGGATTAGTATGAAATTGGATCATGTCGGGTTAAAAAGTAGGTCACTGGGCCAAATCTTAGAAAAACCTTGTGTGCACTCTAGAGGCCACATTTTCAGCCTGATACTCATGAAACTTGGTCAACATAATTGTCTGGATGAAATCTGAAATCGGACAAATCTGAAATTGGGTGACATTGGGTCAAAAAGTAGGTCACTGGGCCAAATCTTAGAAAAACCTTTTGTACACTCCAGAGACACATTTTCAGCCTGATACACATGAAGCTTGGTTAGAATGTTTGATATGATAAAATCTTTGACACATAGAAAATTGAGTCATGTTGAGTCAAAAAGTAGATCACTGGGCAAAATCATAGAATAACCTTCTATGCATTCGATACTTATGAAACTTGGTCAGAATGTTTGTCTGGATAAAATCTCGGACATGTTCTAAATTGGGTCACGTGGGGTCAAAAAGTAGGTAAATGGGCCAAGTCTTAGAAAACCTTGTGTTCACTCTAAAGGCTACATTTTCAGCTTGATACTCATGAAACTTGGTCAGAATGTTTGTCTGGATGAAATCTGGGAGAAGAATAATATCAAGTCACGTCAGTCAAAAAGTAGGTCACCGGGCCAAGTCTTAGGAAAACCTTGTGTGACTCTAGAGGCCACATTTTGAGCCAGATTAGAAATTCAAAAATAGGCTAAAGCAGTCAAAAAGTAGATCACTTACACCCATGCATTTTACATCATCACAACCAGGATCTTTTCAGCCTTACCAATCCTAGGTGAACTAACTCAGGTGAACGCTTTAGGGCCAAGAGCCCTCTTGTTTTAATTAACCCATTGCCACATAAGCTTGAGTTTTAACGACCCCAAAGGAAAAGGGCTTTTGAAAACATTGTGGGAAAAAGAGAAAATGCTGGTAACCAGCATTTTCTCCTTTCCCACATTGTTTTCTACCTTTTCAAAGACAGATTTCATAATTTGTGCAATGTTAAGTTTTTAGCCTGCAAATATTTGACCTGTCTGAAATTCTGCCATTTGGTCAAGAGTTACATATTTTTGTTTGCAGATTTTATTGTTCACGTAAGCCTATCCACCGGTATCATGTTAGACCCAGTGTACACGGGGAAAGCTGTCAAGGGCCTTGTTTATGAATTAAACAATAATGCAGACATGTTCAAAGGACATCGAATTCTGTACTTGCATACAGGTATTGTATGTTTGTTTGTTTATCTGGTATCTTTAGCTCAAACACAAAGTGTGCAAGGTAAGCTTTTGTGATTGTGCTGTCTCCGGCACCTGTATTGCATTGTACGTGGTCAACTTTTACCTTGTAAATGCCCAAGAGCCTGCATTTTCTGTTGGATACTCATGAAACTTGGTCAGATTGTTTGTCTTGATAATATCATAGATGGCTTTGAAACTTGGTCATGTCACATCAGAAAGTAGGTCACTGGAACAAATTTTAGAAAAACCTTGTCTGCACTGTAGACACCACACTTTCATTCAGATACTCTTGCACATTTAAGAGAATGTTTGTCTTGATAGTGTCTCATACAAGTTTAATATTAGTACAAAATGGGTCAAAAAGTAGGTCATTTGGACAAAACTTAGAAAAACCTCATGAAAACTACAGAGGCCACATTTTCAGCCAAATACTGATGAAGATACACAGGCTAAGGTGAGCAATTCAGTGCCATCATGGGCACTCTTGTTTTGTTTGTTTAACATCATTTTCAACAGAATTGAACAAAATGTCTTTTTTTTAACACTCATGTATAGCTCATATAGAAGATATCAGCAATATGTAACAGAACTAATTATGACAACCGTATTCGCAAAATTTGTCATGTGATGTAGCAATGTGTCTATTAACCCTTTACCACACAATTCTGAGCTTTTAACGACCTGGATGGGGAACTCTTTTGAAAACATTGTGGGAAAAGGAGAAAATGCTGGTAACCAACATTATCTCCTTTTCCTACAATGTTTTTTTACCCTTTCAGAGATAAATTCAATCATTTGAGCCACATTTAATTTGTCGTCTGCAAAGCCTTTCAATTCAGACAAGTCTGAATTATTGTCGTTTGGTAAAGAGTTAAGTATGGGAAAGAAGATAGGAAATGGAGCAGAGGTAAGCCCTTCTGCCTTTCATAATTCCTGTCTTCCATGATTCATTGTTATCACTGTTTTATATATAAGCCATACTCTCTGAAAAGGGGGCTTAATGCATCTGCAAAAAGTATTGACCAATGTCAGCCCATGCTGTCCACGCAGGCTGACAGGTTTCTATACCTTTTGCTATTGGTAAACTTCCTCCATGTCCAAATACCAATTCTGTCCCCATATTCAAATGATATAGTCATCAGACGAGATGGATTCTGTAAATCCGTGATTATGTAATGGCTTGCTTGGTATAATGCATTATGAAGATGTGTTAAACCTCTCTTTGCCAGAGCATGGCTCATATGCATAAAAGTGTGGTGTCCCAGATCAGCCTGTGCAGTCTGTGACTAATCGGAGACGACACTTCCCGTTTTTGTGTGATTTTCTGTTTCATGAAAGTCTACTTAACAAAAGAATCTTATGTAGTCGTAAAGTGCTGTCTCGGATTAGCCTGCGCGGACTGCGCAGGCTAATCCGAGACAACACTTTACGCAAATGTCCGAAGGCCCCTTTTCGTGTGTTGAGGGCCATATATCTCTGTGGCCAGTGCTCATATCCATACATGTAAGTTTCTGGACTTTCTTCAACTCTTTACCAAATCACAAAATAAAAGACTTGTCTAAATTGAAAGCATCTGCAGACGACAAATTAGATGTGTTTCAAATGTTGGGGATTGTGTTTGAAAGGGAAGAAAACATTGCAGACACTCAGCGTTTTCTACATTTCCCATAATTTTTGTTGGAGGATCTTTATTCATGGCCATTTAAACACAGGATTTTTTGGTTAAAGAATAGGCCTAAGTCTTTACAACAGTTAATCCTTTACCACATGACCCTGAGATTTAATGACCCAGAGAAAGAAACCTTTTTAAAACATTGTGGGAAAAGGAGGAAATGCTGGTAACCAGCATTTTCTCCTTTTCCCACAATGTTTTCTAAACCTTTTACCAACAAATCTCATCATTTGTGCCATGTTTATAATGTCGTCTGCAAATGCTTTGAGTTTGGACCAGTCTAAAATTTTGTTGTGTGGTAAAGAGCTAGGTAATATTTTACGAGGTTGAGTTATATTATACAAGGATGATACAGAAGTCATCCACTATAAAATTTGCATCTGCCGTTGAGCCCTATATAGCGTGGTCGGTAGTGCTTAAAGCAGGGTTTCGAATCTCGATCACAGCCAATTTCTGTCTGAGGATTGATGACAGTCATTGCAACAGGATTCATTCCTCTCTCACCTCTGGTCATTGTTTCGACAATGGTTATGTTAGAAAGCAGTCAGTGGCTTTGGAAGAATATCGTGCAAAGTACAGGTAACAGAATCTCCAGGAAAGCATGGATGGGTGCACTAGTCACCGCAATATATATGAAATATTGTTGAAAACAGTGTTAATCACATGCAATCAATCAATCATTTCTGCAGGTAATTATATGAATCTTCAGCAATGGAGGAAGAAACAGTTAAGTTATTTTAAGCCATTTCTTATTCATTGTCTATTTCAGGTGGAATTTTTGGACTATATGATGAAAGAATCAACAAAACATTGACAAATGGTCATTCTACGAATCAAGTAAAAATTTGGAAAGATATTGATGAATCACCGTTTTAGTGACAAACAGTGATTTGTATCCATAAATAGTTCACATATCTTTTAGGGTCAAACATGGCAAAATACTAGACTGACCTTTACTGAAAGCATTTGTGTCATGCGTGAGGAGGTTTAACTCTTTACCACACAATCCCAACTCTTAACGACCCTAAGAAGGAAAACTTTTGAAAACATTGTGGGAAAAGGAGAAAATGCTGGTAACCAGCATTTTCTCCTTTTCCCACAATGTTTTCTACCTGTCCCATAACATATTTCAATTTTTAAGTCACTTAATTTGTCGTCTGCAAATGCTTTCAATTTGGACTAATCTAACATTTTGTCGTTTGGTATAGACATAATGCATTTCTTGGATCCATAATACCAAACAAGTCATCACATAATTATGGATCAATAAAATCAATTTGTCAAACAACCCACTGAACCATGAGGTAAAATGGTCCTTTCACATGCAGAAAATTAATTGAAAGATAAAAGTTGCAGTCTAGGTCAGCCTGCGCGGATTGCGCAGGCTGACCTGAGTCTATCCTTTTTGCAGAGGCATCAAACCCTATATTCACAGTACATGGCTTATTGTAGGTGATAAATGTCACTCAAATGAACAGATTTGTCCAATGAAATGGTAGCGTACCTTGTGGGAAATGCAGTGCTGGTTATGCGCACTTTCTCATTTTCCTACAATGTTTCAAAGCCTCCTTCCCCAGGGGTGTGAAAACGTGGCAATGTTTGGAAAAAGGTTTAATTGCTTTGATAGTCCATGTATCACTATTTAACTTCAAGTCAGTATTACATGTCACAAATATATATATATGAGTCATGCTCTGTGAAAAGGGGGCTTAATGCATCTGCGAAAAGTATCGACTCAGGTCAGCCTGCGCAATCCACGCAGGGTGACCTGGGCTGAAACATTTGGCTATTGGTCAGTTTTCTGTATGTCAAAGGACCAGTGTATCTCATGACTCAGTCGGTTCTTATACAAAATGCATTTTATCCATCCATAATTATGTGATGACTTGCTTGGAATGATGCATCACGGAAATGCATTTAGCCCCCTTTTGCCAGAGCATGGGTCATACAACACCGTAAATAGTACAGATCGATACAGGTGATAACAGTTAAATGGTACAATCAGATAATATAAGTTAAAATCTTAAGTAGTTTTGTTTTATGTTAAACCATTTGTTACATAGGATTTCTTTTTAGCCAAGACCCCAGCAACTCAGCCTCATGACTGAGGGATAGCAGTCGAGGGGTTATGAATGCGAGTCACGCGGAGAAAGTTCTTTCTCATGTCTATATTTAGACATTAAGTTCACATGACTTAGTTGACCAATCAAATTTTGTGTCAGATTTTTCAATTGTTACGGGGATTTTGTTATTTCATAGAGGCTTTACAGTTGTTGTGGTGATTTTGTTAATCCATCGGTCATTGTTCGTAGACGGTTACCTCAAGTAAAACATTATAGCTTTCACATTTTTTCTATGCTGCTACATTACGAAGGTTGGAAATACAATGTACCAAGCTGACATTTTCACAGCTATAAACTTTTATTTTTTCATTTCTGTATCGACTTGATTGCAGAATTGAAAACTATTACTTGGATTAGATTTTGTCGCGGTCATTTTTCATTGTTAATGAGCGCAAAGAACCGTCGATGCACTGATTTTCAAGAAAACTAGGACTGCCAATAAAAGTGACGTAATAATCCTGCTGTGTGTTTTTTACAGAGAAGACAAGTTATTAAATCTAACACACACACACACACACACACACACACACACACACACACGGATTTCTAAGGTCAAGGCCAGATAATTCTTAACGGTTTACCTCGGACACCCGAACAATGCACCTGACATTGATACGAAGATCGATAAGAAGCTGTCAATTTATGCACCTTGTACATGTACAGATTCTGGGTAATACGTGTAGTTGACCAAAATTTCAATACAATATGGGGGGGGGGGCGGGAGTTCGAGGCACAAACTTAACCCTTAAGCTGCTAATCGCGACCCACTGACCTTTTGCTGCGGACATTGTAGATCAAGATAAGACTGCACAGAACGTGCAGTCTGATCTTTGATCTACACTGTCCGATACGGTATCTTCTTTCCGCTGAAATCAACTTTGAAACCGCAATGTTTCGGCTTTTAGTATTGAGTAGAAATTTGCGTTTCATTTATTCAGCAGCTTAACCCTTTACCGCACAATGCCGCCTTTTGACGCCCCTGAGAAAGAAGCCTTTTGAAAATATTGTGGGAAAAGGAGAAAATGCTGGTAACCAGCATTTTCTTCTTTTCCCGCAATGTTTTCTACCCTATCAAAGAAAAATTACACCATTTTAGCCAAATTGAAATTGTCGTCTGCAAATTCTTTCAATTTGGAGGAAGCTAAAATTTTGTCGTCTGGTAAAGGGTTAAGTGTTAACAATAAGATACGAAACGACAGATAGATGCACGAATAGGCTTATTTCGGTAAGCCCTCAAAAACTTTCGTTCTATAAAAATCTCATTCATTGTTGTATGGAGACGGATTGACGAACTTATGGCTGCTTGGGACTGGATGCGCTTTTGCGGACAGTTTAGATCAAGATCAGATTGAACAAAACGTGCAATCTGATCTTCAATCTACTCTGTCCGATTGGGGTATTTTTTTCCCAGCGAAAAGATCTTTGAAGTCGCGGTATTTGATTTTTTTAAATAATGACAGAAAATCTTCAATTATTTAGCCGTGTAAGGCCAATTAATCTGTACTTTATGTTTTTTTTTTTTTCAGTATTGACTAAAAGTGTTAATTTGTTCAGCCGGTTAACTCTTTACCAAACGACAAAATTTTAGACCAGTCCAAATGGAAAGCATTTGCAGACGACAAAATAAATGTGACCCAAAAATTGAAATTTGTTTTGGATAGGGTAGAAAGCATTGTGGGAAAAGGAGAAAATGCTGGTAACCAGCATTTTCCCCTTTTCCCACAATGTTTTCAAAAGGCCTCTTTCTCAAGGTCGTTAAAATTCGGGATTGTGTGGTAAAGGGTTATAAAGGGTTAACCATGTTTTATTCGGTTTTTTTTTTTTGCCTGCTAAAATTTGTTTCAAGGAGGTAATACAATTTAACCGACAGTCGAAGGGTAGTGGTTATACGAGAATTATTGTCGTCCGTTTTATTTTTCTGATCACATTTTTTTCCCAATCCCTTGTTCTTTGAAAATGGTCACTGGTGACCAAACGACAATAAAACACGATATTATGACAGCTATGAGAATTGTGAATATAGAAACCAATCACTTAACAAAACTATGACAGTGTTCCAGAAATTATTTCACCGGAAACAGCCGATACCATTGACTGGTACACGAAATCCAATCTTAAACTTACACTTCACCAGATGAAACAATTCTAGGCTTGTCCTTCCTTAAAACTTTTGCAGACGAGAAAATAATGGGACTTGTGTTTAAGGGTGTTTGAAAGGTTGGAAACCATTGATGGAAAAGAACAAAATGCTGGTTACCTGCATTTTCTTCTTTTTCATCAATGTTTCCAAAGACTTACTTCATCTTTTGAACCACTTGACTGGTACCCGTCGTTCAGTCTTACGTTTAGATCCTACTCTTTACTAAACGGCATTGTTCTAGACTTGTCCAAATTGAATTTTTTTTTGCAGGCGATAAACTTACGTTGCTGAACTGATGAGATTAGTAGTTGAAAGGGTGGAGGTCATTGTGTGGGGGAAAAACGGCATTTTTTCATTCTTATACGTTTTCACAGGAATTTTATATATGTATGTATACGATCTCTGGCTTTACAGACTTTTCTTTAGGGTCTAAGATATCACTAACTGGTACCCGTCATTCAGTTCTACACTAACCCTTTCCCAGACGACGTCAATCTAGTCATGTCCACGTGAAATTCTCTATAGCAGGTAAAATGTTACGTGCCTAGAGTGATGGCATTTGTATTTGAGAGAGTAGAAATCATTGTTGAAGAAAGGAGAACATCCTGGTAAGAACAACATTATTTTCTCGTTTTCCCACAAAGTTTACATAGGCTTTTTTCGTCAAGGTCTTCGATACCACTGGCTGGTATACGTTACTCAACTCTACGGAAACTCTACTTAACGACGTAATATTAGTTTTTTTTCGAAATTGAAAGCATTTGCATTCCAATAAATTAAATATGGTCGAAATGATTGTGTCTGCCTTTGAGTGAGTATTTTAACCCTTTCCCAAACAAGCCCTGGTTTTCACGTGTCTGCAGTACAAGTCTTTTGAAAACACTGTGGGAAAAGGAGAAATTGCTCGTAACGAGCAATTTCTCTTTTTCCGACAGTGTTTTCTACCCTTTTTGAGACCTTTCTGCCATTCTCATCAAATTTTAAATTGTCGTCTGCAAACTCTTTCAATTTGGACCAGTCCAAAATTTGTCGTTTGGGAAAGGGTTAAACAATTAGTAAAACGGAGAAAACGCTGGTGATCAGTATGATCCGTATTTTCTCCTTTTCCAGCTACGTTTTCTAAGGCTTATATCTTCAGTGTCGTGGATGTCATTGACTGGTTCCTGTCAAGCAATGCCACACTAACACTCTACCAAACGAATAATTCTCGATTTCTCTGTATTGAAAGCAGACCAACAAATTAAACGAAATTGATTCAATCTTCTGTTGAAAGATCACTCACGCGGTTCAGGGTGTTAGCCCTTTTCTCCCCAAGCCGTTTTCCTGTGAGTCAAAATTCAGAAGGACAATTAACTCTACCGAACAATTAGTGACTCAAAGGTAACCAGCATTTCTTCTTTTCCTACAATGTTTTCTGCCCTTTCAAATACAATCCAATCATTTAAACCACAGTTAACCCTTAACCACACAATCCATAGTTTTAACGATCCCCAAGGGTTGGGATTTTGAAAGCATTGTAGGAAAAGGAGAAAATGCTGGTAACCAGCATTTTCTCCTTTTCCAACAATGTTTTCTACCCATTCCAAGACAGATTTCATACTTTGTACAACATTTAATTTGTCGTCTGCAAATGCTTTGAATTTCGACGAGTCTAAATTTTGTTGTTTAACCCTTTCCCAAACGACAAATTTTGGACTGGTCCAAATTCAAAGAGTTTGCAGACGACAATTTTGAATTTGATGAAAATGGCAGAAAGTTATCAAAAAAGGGTAGAAAACACTGTGGGAAAAGGAGAAATTGCTCGTTACGAGCAATTTCTCCTTTTCCCACAGTGTTTTCAAAAGACTTGTACTGCAGACACGTGAAAACCAGGGCTTGTCTGGTAAAGAGTCAATTTGTCAACTGACAAGGTTCCCAATATGGCCAAGTCTAAAGTTTTGTCATTTGGTAAATATAGTAACAGAGTCAAAGGACATGAAAGCGGCTTGGGAGCGGTTACCAGTTTGTTGCTACGTCATATAGTATATAGGGGATTGGCGTCAAACGATTCCGTTAGCAGTGACAGCTCTGTAACCAACAACACGGTCTAAAAACTTGGGCATTGTATACCATGGCGATTCGCGGCATCTTTTTCTTTGGATTTTTAGTTTTATTTCTGGTCTTACTGGAAACTTCGTCGTCTACATCGCTTTCAAGGTGAGTTCTGCCAATCATTATGATTTAATTGTAGCCTAATGTGTTTTAGATGTAACTTTTTACTGGACGTCAGACGTCAAAATTTTACACGTTTTTTTTTTTTTTTTTGAACATTTGCAAAAGGGAAATACATTTCGGCTTAAAACGATTGTATTCAGTATATGGTAAGAAAACTATGTGAATATGATGAAATGAGGGTTTTCCCTCTCTAGCAATGTTTTAAGCTTTTACCACACGATAAACTTTGATGACTTTGGACTCGACCAAATTGAAAGCATTTCCAGACGACAAGATGAATGTAGCTCAAAAATGATGTCTGCCTTTAATAGGATAAAAAAAAAAATGTGTGAAAAGGAGAAAATATTGGTTACCAGCATCTTCTCCTTTGCCCACAATGTTTTCAAAAGCCTTCTCCTCCAGGTGCGTTAAACCTCGAGATTATGTAACAAAGTGTTAAAAAGTTTCTCAGAGTCGTTAAACCCGGTAGTGTTTGGCAAAGAGTTAAGTTCCAACAAATTGAAAGTTTGGTTCGATGGACTTGATCGGCAAAGTTTGGTTTTTAAACTTTTTAAACTTTTTGTCAAACGAGGCGGACTGTAAAGTTTGACATTAATAGGCCTCGCCTATTGTACAGCTGTCTGGACAAATATGTCTTTTAAAAATATGAGCTATGCTCCCTGAAAAGGGGCTTAATGCATCTGCAAAAAGTGTCGACCCATGACAGCCTGCGCAGTCCGCGCAGGCTGACATGGGCCGAAACTTTTTGCTATCTCTGAAAAAAAAAAAAAAAAAATCTGCATGTTGAAGGACTATTCTACTTTTGGTTTCAATCGGTTTTTAGACAAAATGGATTTCATAGACACATGACTATGTGATAACTTGCTTGGTATAGTGCAACACAGAGATGCATCAAGCCCCCTTTTGCCAGAGCATGCCTTATACGGATTTATGAAGGTAAAATTATACATGTACACTTTCGAAACCGTGGGGAAAATAGGAGAATTGTCTGTAATGAGCAATTTCCCACGTGGTCGCTACACTTTGTAAAGTAGCGAGAAACAAAATGAATGTTTGGTACGAGGGACTTAATCGACTGAGTTTGATATCTGAAACGTTACTTTTTGTCAAAAGAAAGTGGACTGTAAAGTTTGCCATTGATCAATACTACCGAAAGCGGACTGTAAAGTTTGCCATTGATCAATACGACCGAAAGTGGACTGTAAAGTTTGCCATTGATCAACACGACCGAAAGTGGACTGTAAAGTTTGCCATTGATCAACACGACCGAAAGTGGACTGTAAAGTTTGCCATTGATCAACACTACCGAAAGTGAACTGTAAAGTTTGCCACTGATCAACTCTACCCATTGCATCCGAAAACTAAATTGCAGCAGATGTTTGTCTTTAAAAACACAGATACACGTTTTATTTATGAGTCATGCTCTGTGAAAAAGGGGCTTAATGCATCTGCAAATGCAATCTGCGCAGGCTGACCTGGGCCAAACCTCTGCTTTTGGTAAATTGTCTGCATGTCAAAGGACCAGTGTACATGTGCCTCGTGATACAGTCGGTTGTTAGACAAGATGGATTTTATGGATCCATAATTATAATGATGACTTGCTTTGTATCATGGATCACTGACGTGTATTAAACCCCCTTTTGCCAGAGCTTGGCTCATATGTACACTTGCGAAACCGTGGTGGTAGATAGAAGAATTGTGTGTAAAAAGCAATTACCCCCCCATGATCGCTACGTTTTGAAAAGTGACAAGAAAGCAAAGTGTTCTGCAGGCGATTAAAGGTTAATATGAAGTTTATAATACGCAACGAGTCGACTTTTCAATAATATCAATTTTTTTTAACCCTTTACCGCACAATGCCGCCTTTTGACGCCCCTGGGAAAGAAACATTGTGGGGAAAGGAGAAAATGCTGGTAACCAGCATTTTCTCCTTTTCCCACAATGTTTTCTACCCTACCAAAGAAAAGCTGCACCACTTGAGCCACAATGAAATTGTCGTCTGCAAATGCTTTCAATTTGGACAAGGCTAAAATTTTGTCGTCTGGTAAAGGGATAAAAGACAAGTTTGACCATTTTAGCATTAATTAAATTGTCGTCTGCAAATGCTTTCAATTTGGACAAGGCTAAAATTTTGTCGTCTGGTAAAGGGATACAAGACAAGTTTGACCATTTTAGCATTAATTAAATTGTCGTCTGCAAATGCTTTCAATTTGGACAAGGCTAAAATTTTGTCGTCCGGTAAAGGGTTAAAGAATTCTAACGTAGACCATGGCAGATTCGTTTGGGTTCAGTTGTTTCAGAGAAGAAAGTGCCCGGCCGGGTAGCTCGGTGGTTAGCCGCTATCTGACTCGTGACCCGGTGGTTGCGAGTTCGATACTCAGTTAAGGCAAACTATCTTTCCGGCGATTTTTCGCTTCTCACCTTTGATGCATGTAAGAAAAGTAGTCAGTGACTTGGAAAGAAAATTGTGTCAGTGGTGGTGTAAGAAAGCCGGGAAACATATGCATAGGTGCACTGACCGCTTTGATATGATCTAAGCTGTTAAAACGGCGTTAAACTCCAATACAATTACAAAAATACAAAGAGAAGAAAGTGTTTCAAACAAAAAGTAACGCATGCACATTTAAAGAATTTATCTACGTGTGTGTTTCAGATTTTTTTAACCCTCTACCACACAATTTCGAGTTTTGATGACTTTGAAGAAGAATGCTCTTGAAAACATTGTGGGAGAGGAGGAAATGCTGGTAAAAATACCACAGGAAAAATACCTCCTTCGGAATTCGCACCTTCAAGAAGCCTTTTCCCTCAATGTTTTCTACCTTTTTCGAGACAAATTTCATAAATTGGGCCACATTTAATTTGTCGTCTGCAAATGCTTTCAATTTGGACAAGTCTACATTTTTGACTTGCGGTAAAAAGTTAAAGGTGTCAGGGTATTTGACATTTTTGTAAGGAAAAAATATAAGACTGTTAGCTATAATTCTGGAGTTGGGAGGAAATACCGAAAAAAAAAAAATATGCCTCCATCGGGAGTCGCACCCACGACCTTCAGAAACTATAACTCAGCGGCTGTACTAACTTAGCTTATCCGACAGCCGTTCTTTTACCGTGCTAAAATTTTTTTAAACCATTGTTACGCAATAACGGCTGTTCCGTTAATAACGCAATAGAAAATTCAACAGAAAAAAGTACCTAAAAACTGGGCAAGTCCTCTTGTTTTCTGCATGTAAGCCATGCTCTATGAAAAAGGGGGCTTAATGCATCTGCGAAAGTATCTGTGAAGGCTGATCTGGACCGAAACTTTTCGCTATTGGTCTATTTTTCTGTATGTCAAAGGACCAATCTACCTCATGATTTAGTCGGTTGGTAGACAAAGTGGACTTCATGAATCCATGATCATGTGATTACTTGCTTGGCATCATGCATTACGGAGATTAATTAAACCCCCTTTTGCCAGAGCATGGCACATGTATTCGTCTATGGTTTAGCTACAGATCTAAAGCTATATTGGAAATTACCAGTCTTAGATAAGATTTTCTAAAAAATCTTGCGAAACAAAATCTGTTCGGATGCCACTCTAGCACGGAGACGGGCCCCGGTTTCAATGAAAATATGCCTAAGTCTTTTATTGTGTTCAAATCTGCTAACTGACTCACAGTTTTCCCATTCAAGCTTAGTTAGTTATTTAAGACGCATTTAACAGAATCCAGTAACGTTTAGGAATCCTGAATTGACACAGTCTGTTAAATGGGTCATGTCTTAAACTGGCAGCCTGTTATCGATCTTCGTATCAACAACAGGTAAACCAATGCTTACAAGTCGAGTTTCTGCCCGGTTCGGGATTTCGTGAGATAACACGAGACTTAGAAATTTAAATTTTGATGTCATTTATGCAAGGAGATAGATAAAGAATAGACTTCTTAGCGATTTTGATAGATTGATCGTGGTCAGAAAAAATATTGTCTGTCATGAAAGTCTTAGCCAAAAAAGGACTATTGTTCGGTTATTTTCAAACAAAATAAGGCATTCTGCTACGAGCTCTCTGATTGGTGGATTTGGTACATATGAAGACCAATACCTGCCGTCGATAAATCGGGTGTTGCTTGTTGTCTATCGGACGGCTACGGGAGATACAACGGGTACCAGTTTATTAAATGGGTCATGTCTAGTTATTTTGCTGAGTTGAGTCTAAAACCATGGTCGTCTCGGCTCCGGATATGAGAACGTTACTGTTTCTCCTTTTGTCACAAATATTCTTCAGAAATATTCATGTATAAACCCATCACCCGTTACTACACAACCCCGAGTTTTAACGACCCTGAGGATGAAACCCTTTGAAAAGATTGTGGTGTAAAATATAAATAGAATGTTTTATACCTTTTGACAAACAAATTTCAGTTTTTGAGTCACACCTATTTTTTCGTCTGCAAATGCTTTCAATCTGGACAAGTCTTAAATTTTATTCAAGAGTTAATTCACGTTGATGATTTTTTCATTTATTTTTTCAAGTATGTATTGAGAGTAGGGGGGGATTAGTTTGACAATAAAAGCCAGTTTCCAGGTCAGGGATACTAAATTGGTAAAGGAAAGCCTTTCAATTCCCACATCAGTTTGTCGATTAGACTTTATTCGTTTGGGAATTATAGATAATTATTGAAGATTGCACGGACAAACTAATCTGTATGTTACTGACGCAGGCTCTGTTTACACTGATGCTATTTTTGTATCAGGTATGGTTTCACTTGTCTGAAAACCAGTCTAAATCCAAGATAATGAAAAGACGAACATTTTAATTCGTTGGTACAAAACGTCATAGGCAATCAGGCGTTTTGTTTCAATAGAAATTTGTATTAAATTTATTCTTGTCGGTGACGTCTTCACGCACAAAGATTTTAGACACACTTGAGTGAAAATAGGTATGAGTCCTGTTCTGTAAAAGGGGAGCTTACTGCATCTCCGTGATGCATTATATCAAGCAAGCCATCACAAAATTATGGATCTATAATAGTCACTTTTTTAAACAACCGACTGAATCATGAGGTAGACTGGTCCTTGGCCATACAGAAAATTGACCAATAGCGAAAAGTTTCGGTCCAGGTCAGCCTGCGCGGACTGCGCAGGCTGGCCTGGATCGATACTTTTCACCAATGAATTAAGCCCCCTTTTCACAGAGCATGGCTCATATAATTATTGCATTTTTTACAAAAACTTCTATGACACTATTTTAACCCTCATTCCTGCGTAACACTAGATTTTGGTCCAAAAGAATTTTTCAGAGGAAAATAAAATTCATCGGGATGTGACTTTTTACTCCTTATTGCAAGGCAAAAAACACACATGTGCACACATACACAAGTAGTTTGCATGGTTAGAATTGTAGGAAAAAAAATCTGTTTACAATAAACGCCATTTCCTGTGCTTACTACGTATAATTTTATGCTCGAATAAAATTTTGCCAAAGTTTATTTCTGTTCATACTTTAGTTTTAAAGCCATGTTTGCAGACGGATAAAAGATATCCGGTTTTGCAATAGACTCAAAAGCCTTCTTCGTCAGTGTCGTGAAAACATAGGACAGAGCTCCAGATAGAGGGAGTGATTTTGAATTCAAAACTGAAAATATTAATTATTCTCCACTAAACCCTATGTTATGGGTACTCATTAGAATCGTCTCAACGAGACAATTCTAATGAGTACCCACAACATAGGGTTTGGAAGAGAAGTGATGGATTTAGAATACCATCACCCCCTCTTATCTGGAGCTCTAATAGGATACTTTAAAGAAGGTTAATAGAAAGTTCCTTTTAACCCGTATCCCGTATCCTGCTAAATAAGTTAAATAAAAATTTTCGGACGAAAGTGAAAACGCGCATGTTGCTATGTCAAAGTTTTTTTTTTTTTGAGAAAAATAGCTCCTTGTCGGGCAGTGTAGATCAAAGATCAGACTGCACGTTCTGTCTGATCTTGATCTACGCTGTCCGCAAAAGGCCCTTGAGTCGCTCTTAGCAGCCATACAGAAAATTGACCAATAGCGAAAAGTTTCGGTCCAGTCAGCCTGCGCGGACTGCGCAGGCTGGCCTGGGTCGATACTTTTCGCAGATGAATTAAGCCCCCTTTTCACAGAGCATGGCTCATATAATTATTGCATTTTTCAACGTTTAATGCGTTACTAGACGACACAATTTTAGACTCGTCCAAATCGAAAGCATTTGTAGCCAATTCAAATATGGTCTACAATACATGTTCTGTGCAGTCTGATCTTGATCTATACTATCCGCTAAAGGTCATTAAGTCGCGCTTAGCAGCCTAAGGATTAACATATGAGTTTCAGACGTTAATGTCTCATCCCTTACTCAAAATCTAGCATGCAGTCTGATCACCTATCTAACAGCGATTCGACTGAATCAAACATCTTTGTACAACACTTATAATCAATTTTACACAAGTACCTTCACAGCACAAAGGCGCGTCGCAAAAGAAATGTGGCAGGAGTATGTTCATTTAAAAGATAAAATGTCGTCAGCAATTGCTTTGACTTTGGAAAAGTCTAAATATCTATCGTTTGGTAAAGGATCAAAAGTCCTTGACCTTTTCCTTGGCCATATAAGTCGATTTTGTAATCTCCGTTATTTCCTGTTACAGCATACGCTTCGGTTGACACGGAGAATGCCATTTGATAATGCCACCGTGAAAAGTTGATACTTTAGTCGTATAAATTGAGTAGGAGAAGGTGAGAGAGAGAGACGGGGAGAGAAAAGGTTTTGATGGAAATTTAAATAACAACACTATTCAATATCAAAATTGCATTATAATGCATGTTTTAAGGTTATGGTGAAAGTAGTTTACATTTACTAACATTTTACAGCCTTTCGAGTACTTTTAATATAATGAACAGATAAAGAAACGCAACTTCAACTTTACATGTGTGTACTTTGAAAGATAATCCATTTCGCAAAAAATTCGATTCATGTCATGATTGGGTAATCATTCCTGAATGCAATCTTGAAAGAGGTTTTCAAATGTAAAATATAATACGTATGTCAAAAAAATCGAAATATTATCCAATGTTCGCTTGAAATTCAATTATTTTGATCGGTAAATATTCATGCACAGTGCAATTTTGAGTAGCGTGCAATCATGTGGGACGAACAAGCCCTGGCACGAACAAGCACGGGCGAACTGGATTTGGGACGAACAAGCTTAGGCGACAAAGATCGTGTCATTCGGCATACCTCGGGTGATCCGGTGATCAAATCCCTCGGCTGTATCACGTAGCTTGATATGCACCTACACGGTACATTTCACACATCTCCGGAAGCACACCGCTTTACCGTTAATTGTAAGGCACCTCTTTAATTGTAAGGCACCTCTTTAGAAAGAACACATGAGTAAATTTTCTATCGTTATCTTTCTAAGAGTATTTCAGTCGGCAAACAGTTTGTACATTCAATTTTTAGCGTGGTTTATCGATTCCGTTAGGAGCTTTCATCGACAGATCGATAGAAGTGAATAACTTCACAGTGGTTGTTCATGTCGTCGCTAAGCGACCCACAGGGGCGCCGCCATGTTTAAGATCATGTGATTGGTAGTTCAAAATGGAAGCCTCCTTTATACAGAAGAGGTTAGATGTAGGTACGGAATCGGCCGAGTTGTGACGAGTGAGATCGTGTGTATCATTGCGCCAATAGAAGGCATTCGGCATACCTCGGGTGATCCGGTGATCAAATCCCTCGGCTGCATCATTTAGCTTGATATGCACCTACATGGTACATTTCGCACATGTCCGGAGGCACGCCCCTTCACCGTTATTGAGATTGTAAGGCTCACCTTAAAAAAGAAAACATGAGTAAATTTTCTGTCATTATCTTTCTAAGAATATTTCAGTCGGCAAACAGTTTGTACATTCAATTTTTAGCGTGGTATATCAATTCCCTTGGGAGCTTTCATCGACAGATCGATAGAAGTGAACAAGTACCACATAGGGTGCTCTAGGGTCAAAGAGCTTGAAAATGCCTCTTAACCTTTTCTAGCGTAAGATATTTAAAATGGTGGCTTCGAAAATTTGTGACAGATAATTTTTGATCACGTGAGTTATTATTCGAAATGCATTTTTTATTTTTCGAAAGGAAAATGTTGATATGTCTACGATCCGTGTTTTTATCCATCTAACAATGAAAGTGCAATATATAAAAGAACAAAAAAAAAAAAAAAAAAATCCCCACAAATAAACAAAAAAGTTATTATGGACCCCGATCTGGTAATCAAAGTACAGTAGATATAGGTGGATGTTAAAACAAAGCATGGAACCAGTTCAATATGGCAGCCTCCATAGGCACTTTACAAAACCGAATAAAAATATAGTGCCGCCGCTCATGCGGCGCCACAATAACTTCACCGTGGTTGTTCATGTCGTTGCTAAGCATCTACAGGGGCGCCGCCATGTTTAAGATCATGTGATTGGTAGTTTAAAATGGAAGCCTCCTTTATACAGACGAGGTTAGATGTAGGTACGGAATCGGCCGAGTTGTGACGAGTGCAATAGAAGGCTCACTCTCTTGCACTACGAATTATTCCCATTCACCTCTTTAGTTGGCTCAGAAAGTAGTCCGTCATCACGTGATATTTTCGTCACATGACCATAACTCAAAATGGCGACACAAACGCCGGTGAAAGAAAGCCCAATCGATTGTTTTGTGTGCTGTTTAAACAGCATACGGCCAATCAGACTTAGTGGTAGGAAATGTGAAAAAGAGGGATTTTCTGAAAAGCTTAAATGTCTTTTAAAGGACGATAACTCGTTTTTTAATTTTGTTTAAATTGTCATCATTCATGGGCGCAGCCATTTTTTTTTACAATTTGCGTAAGATTCTGATCAGTAAAGAAGCTTGAAAAAATAGTTCCATTGTATACAGGTAAATTCATCAGTTTGAATGCACCTATAATGAATCCGGAATCATATTTCCTTTGTCTACTTTATTATGTTACACATGAAACAGTTAAACAGTAACAAAACATGTTTTCCTCGGTTTGACAAGATTCTTGTCATTTAGCCCGTTGCAGAGATGTATGGTGAGAGTAACGACCGACAACTCTGCTCGGCGATTGTAGAAGGCTATGAGCGGCTAAAGCTATTTTTCAATAAAAAGGAAATATTTCCACCGTCGATGGCCTTATCCAGTTTATTTTAATACACCATTTTCAATTTTATATCTGAGTGCTATCGAAACATTTATTTGTCTGAGAAAATTTGAGTTTAATTGGGTTCACTTCCTACGGTTCTGCACAAACTACAATGCATGATTTTCAAAATGCCCTATTGAACTCATAGTTGCATTGTCTTCGACAAATGCCACAAAAACTTTTTTTCTTCACAATCGTACCTAAATTTATGCAATAATTAGTAAGCGAACAATGAGTGGCGAAGATGAAAGATGCTGAACGGAAGAATGAAATACTTCTAATCACCGTTATAAGATTTTACAGGATATCTTTTGTGTGTGTGTGTGTTTTGTTTTTGTTTTTAATTCTAATTCGAATATGGAATTCATTGACTGATTGACTCCGAAATCTTTTTGGGATAAAAAGGACCGAGGAGAAATTATGAGGGTTTTTTTTTTTTTGTTACCTAGCAACAGCTTTAAGTATTAAGCTTATGATAATGTTAATTTGACACTTGATGAGAAGCAGTTACTCTTATACGAAGTTTTAGTTCTTATGTAGTTATTCATAACGCTTTACCATACAATCCCGATTTTTAACGACCCTGAGAAGGAAGCCTTTTGAAAACATTGTGGGAAAAGGAGAAGATGCTGGTAACCAGCATTTTCTCTTTTTCCCACAATGTTTTCTACCCGTCCCAAAACAAATTTCATTTTTTTTTTTTGTAACATTCATTTAGTCGTCTGCAGATGCTTTCAATTTTGACTGGTCTAGATTTTTGTCGTGTGGTAAAGAGTTATCGCCCTTGAATAAATGTTTTTAAAAACACTGTAGGAAACGGAGAAATGATGCTAACTAGCATTATTCCTTTTCCTACAATGTTTTCAAAACCTGCCTTCTTTAGGATCATCAAAACATTGCATTGTGTGGTGAAGAGTTATGCTAATAAAGGAGGTTTATTGTAAATTTGTCCTTGTTTGACAGGTGCCTATCGATGCCAGCATGGTCGTAACGATACAGATGTCTTTCAAAGGCAAAATTCCATCTTTTTAGCCATTTACGACACTATAACCGTGTTTTAACGACAATTAAAAAAAACTTTCGAAAACATCGAGGGAAAAGGAGAAAATGCTGGTAACCAGCATTTTCTCCTTTTCCCACGACGTTTTCTATCCAATTAAAAACAAATCACATGCTTTGGTGCCCCTTGAATTTGTCGTCTGCAAACGCTTTTACTATAGAAGAGTCCAAAACTTTTGTCGTCTGGAAAAGAGTTTTTTAAGAAAAGCACTGCTCTGGGAAAAGTTTCTAGCGCTGACTGCGCAGGCCGGGATGAATCGATACTTTTTGCAGATGGTTTTTTAACTCCATTGTCACAGAGAATGACGCACATGTAAACGTGTGTCAATAACGAGAAACGGATTTTCTTTTCAGTTTTGTTTTGTATGGTGTTAACGCCGGTTCCAACATTATTTCAGCGATATCGCAGCGGCTGCGATTATCCACGCTTTCCTGGGGTTTCTTTCACGAGCGCTACTTCGCACAATGTTTTTGTTCACAAGCTACTGGCTGCTTTCCCACATAACCGACCGTCGAAACAATGATTATGGTGAGAGAAGAATGAATCCTGTCGCAATGCCTAACATCAATTCCCGAAATTGGTCGACTGCATTAAGCCCCCTTTTCATACAGCACGACTCATTTGTAGATAATAATTGTCACTCAAATGATGAGACTTGTTTCTTGAAAATGAGCCACGCTCTGGCAAAAGGGGTTTAATGCATCTCCGTGATGCCTTGAACCAAGCAAGTCATCACATAATTAGGGATCCATAAAATCCATTTTGTCTAACAACCGACTGAATCATGAGGTAAACTGGCCCTTTGACATACAGAAAATTGACAGATAGCGAAAAGTTTCGGCTCAGGTCAGCCTGCGCGGACTGCGCAGGCTGACCTGAGTCGATACTTTTCGCAGATACATTAAGCCCCCTTTTCACAGAGCATGGATAAAATATATCTGAGCTGCTGCTGCAATGTTTCTTTCTTTTTTTTTTCCCCTTAAGACGGGCCCGTTTCAACCATGACTTCGACTTAAAACCAATTTGTGAGGCACTGCTGGTTAAAGAATGTCAGTCAATATAAATCAAGGTTCAATACAAGAATGTACCACGTATGAAAACACTGTGACCAAAGACTATATTCTCTCTATGTATATGTTTTTTTTTTACTCGCTACAGTGTTTTCGAAACGGGTCTGTTGCACGTTGAAAATGATAGTTTGCAGGAATTAACCCCTTACCTCACAATCCCGAGTTTTAACGTCCCTCAAGAGGAAGGCTTTTGAAAACATTGTCAGAAAAGGAGAAAATGCTGGTTACCAGCATTTTCTCCTTTTCCCACATTGTTTTCTACCTACCCCATCAACAACAGAAATCATCGCTTGAGCTACATTTGAATTGTCGTCTGCAAATGCTTTCAATTTGGTCGGGTTTAAAATTTTGTCGTTTGGTATAGAGTTGATGGGATTGCGATGGGATTGCGCTTTAACAGACAATCTCGTGTTTTTAGGACCCTAGGGAAAAGGCTTTTGCCTGAACAAATAATGGGAAAAAAGGAGATGCTTGCAATTTCCTTTTCGTATATAATGTTTCGTTCGTTCGTCCGTCCGTCCGTTCGTCCGTCCGTCCGTCCGTCCGTCCGTCCATCCATCCATCCATCCATCCATTCATTTATTCATTCATTCATTCAATCATTCATTCATTCAATCATGTTTGTTCGCATGTGCTGAGGTCTATCAATATTTACCAGTAATCCACCGTTCATTTCCTATTAAACGGTTATAATTATTACTTAGGTGACATATAGGCCCATGGGGCCAAGTGTTGAAATTTTATATTTAAATATTTGTAAAACTCTCATGTAATTGTATAACACATGTCACTATAATACAAAAAATCTTAACTTACTTCCTTGTTTTCTATCATTTCATGGCCAACTCTATCATTTAGTACGGATTTAATCCGTCGTCTGCAGAAAAAGCTACACTCTGTTAAAAGGGGTTTTATATATGATACATCTGCAAAAAGTATCGACTCAGGTCAGCCTGCGCAGTCCGCGCAGGCTGACCTGTGTCGAAACTTTTTGCTTATGTAAATTTTCTGCATGTTCCAGGACCATTCCACCTCACGATTCAGAAAAATGAAATTCAAAACCAGGTAAAAAAAATAAACGAAAGATAGAGTGACCTGGCAACTTTTAACCTAGATTTAAAATTCATTTTTCTGCCATTGAATAATGCTTGCATCGACCGTACAAAAGCAGATGGTCAATCTTCACAATAATTGCATACTTTTAAATGTTATGCTTTAAATTTAACACCTGAACCATTTAATTCTGGCCGCTATGGGCCTTTAAGGACCAATTTTCTGGCCTGGTAAAGAGCTGGGCAACAGTCGAATTTTTGCATGTTCGAATGACTGAAAGAATCAAACTTACCTTGCATGTTCGATCTTTATCTTTACAGAGCTAAAAGACTGTTCACTCTCTCCAGTATACAAAAGATTAGACGGTTTTGTGATCAGAACGGGGACGGCCTCATCTACAGTCGCACAGAAATGGGTTGTCTCAACAGGTTTACAAACTTTTTGGCGGTTGGATAGACGAGAGCGCCACCTTGAATCGAAATGACAGCCTTTCGGACAGAACACAGCGTCACCTAGTGTCAAAAATCTCAGCCCTCCGACAATGAGACAATTTTTGTTTTAATCTGTTAAAAAAAAAAGGACAAATCAAAGACAAAATCTTCTTAGTAATTATGCCTTTTCTTTCTCTGTAAAATCTCGGAATTTCTCAACTTTACAGGGAAAAAAATGTCCAAGTTCTTAGTACTAGTGGTAAACTGCTACTCGTTGTATCTACCTGTAACGACCCGACAGAGTGGCAGCGGATTTCGTATTTTCATTGACATATGCACCCTGCAAAAGGGGATTTAACCCTTTACCAAACGAAAAAATTTTAGCCTTGTCCAAATTGAAAGCATTTGCAGACGACAATTTCAGTGTGGCTGAAATGGTGCAATTTTTCTTTGATAGGGTAGAAAACATTGTGGGAAAAGTAGAAAATGCTGGGTACCAGCATTTTCTCCTTTTCCTACAACGTTTTTAAAAGGCTTCCTTCCCAGGGTCGTCAAAAGGCGGCATTGTGTGCGGTAAAGGGTCTCAGTGATGCCTTATACCAAGCAAATCATACTATCACTTTGGATCAATAGAATCCATTTTGTCTGACAACCGACTGAATCCTGAGTTATGATGGTCCTTTCACAAGCAGAAAATTGACCAATAGGAAAAAAAATCGACTCAGGTCAGCCTGCGAAGTATGTGCAGGCTGACCCGAGTCGATACTTTTTGAAGATATATTAAGCTCCCTTTTCAGAGCATGACCAGCCCTACCCAAATTCTTTTCCAGTGACTCGTCATTACGGTTTGGAGAATCTGCCATGATCTAAGCCTTTTGTGGCACACAGCTCTGTTGTTTCTTTGACACACTTCTACACTTTATCTTCTTTTTACTTTTACTTCGTTTTTATTGTTTGAATTTGCCTGCAAATAGGCAGGGGTTCCTTAAAATAAACATGTTTGCATTTCTAACCAATCATAGATTTCCGTTTATTCATTCAGAACCAAAAAGTAGGACAAAAGCCAGCACATTCAGCTACGCCGAAAAACTAAATTTTGTTATTACAAAGGTATTTTTGGGGGAAATATCTCCTTATCGGACAGTGTAGATCTAAGATCAGACTGCACGTTCTGTTTAGTCTGATCTTGATCTACACTGTCCGCAAAAGGTCTTTGAGTCGCGCTTACCAGCCTTTAGGTTAAAACTCAAAGATTTAACGCGTTACCGGAAGACAAAATTTTAGACTTGTCCAAATTGAAAGCATTTGTAAACAATTCAAATATGGCTAAACTGATGGAATTTGTCTTTAAAACGGGGAAAGAAACGTTTTGGGAAAAGAAGAAAAGACAGTTAGCAGCATTGTCTCCTTTTCCTGCGATTTCTTTGAAAGGACGTCTGTCTGGAAAATACGTTTTTTTTTTTTAAACTCTATACCAAACGACAAGACTAGTCCAGATTGGAAGCATTTGCAGTCGACAAATTAAAAGAGGCCAAAATGACAAAATTTAGTCCTGATAGTGTAGAAAACATTGTGGGAAAAGGAGAAAATTCTGGTGATCAGCATTTTCTCCTTTTCCCACAATGTTTTCCAAATGCTTTTTATGCAAAGTTGCTTAAAGTCGGGATTGTGTGATAAAGGGTTGCCAGCATTTTCTCCTTTTCCCACAATGTTTTCAAAAGGCTTTTTGTGCAGGGTCGCTAAAAGTCGGGATTGTGTGGTGAAGGGTTAAGGGTTAGCCTATACGCTATGTAAAAAGCAACTTGATTTTCTCCTACGTATAATCCTGCTTATTAGCAAGGAATTTGTAATCCTAATTAGAATTTCAAGAAAGTTGTTAAAAACCCATAACTGCACAAGTACGACTCTTTATGGCTGGGAGGTATAGAAACTTATGAAAAAAAAGAGCGAGAAAAAAAGCTTGAATTGCCCGTAACAAGCTATTTCTTCCTTTCTAATTTTTTTTTCCATGTCATTGAAAAAAAGACATTTTCCTTTACTTAAAATGTTCCTCCTTCCTGTCATTTGAAGTAGTTAGTGTTAGGTCAAAAAATTAACAAGTGCAGTATTACCTTAAATATTCACCGCCCAACAAAACTTTAGACCCGTCCATATTGAGGAGATTTGCAGACAACAGACCAGATAGGGCTGAGATGGTGAAATTTGTCTATAAATGTTAGAAAGCAATCGTTGGAAAAAGGAGAAAATGCTGGTTACGAGCATTTTCTCCTTCTCACAACAATGTTTTCAAAAGGCTTCTCCAGGAAGGTCGAAAGAACACGGACCTGTTTGGTCAAGGGTTAATGACATAACCCTGGATCATCTATAATAATTACAAAACTATCGAAATGCAAGGGACGGTTGAAAGTAACAATTACCAGTTAATACAAAAGCTTCCCCCGTTTTACTAATTTAACTCTTTACCAAACGACAAATTTTTGGTCTGGACCAAATTGAAAGCATCTTCAGACAACAAATTCAGTTTTGCTAAAATGATGATTTATTTCTTTGATAGGGTAGAAAACATTTTGGGGGGAATAGGAGAGAACGCCGGTCCCACAATGTTTTCAAAGGCCTTCTCTTTCAGGGTCGTTAAAAGTTGGGACTGTGTGGTAGAGGGTTAAATCTTACACAAAACGCACTTGGTTCAGACAATCTGGAGAAAAGTAACCTTGAAATTGCACTTATTTTGGTCTTATTTCCGATTTGAAAATATCCTTTTAGGGTTTTATTCAATACTTAAAGTACAAACTGAGAAAATTGTTCGTAAAGTGCAACTTTTCCATTCTGCTACAACATTTTCATACAAGCCATGCTCTGGCAAAAGGGGCTTAATGCATCTCCGTAATGCATGATAGCAAGAAAGTCGTCACATAATCACGGATCCATAAAGTCCATTTTGTCTAACAATCGACTGAATCATGAGGTAAACTGGTCCCTGGACATACAGAAAATTGACCAATAGCGAAAAGTTTCGGCTCAGGTCAGCCTGCGCGGACTGCGCAGGCTGACCTGGTCGATACTTTTCGCAGATGTATTAAGCCTCCTTTTCACAGTGCATGGCTCATATGTATTCGTCGTGTGTTAACTGTTTACCAAACGACAAAAGTTTGGAGTCGTCCAATTTGAAAGCATTTTCAGACGACAATTTAAATGCGGCTACATTTATGATAATTAGCTGTCAAAATTGTAGAAAACATTGTGGGAAAAGGAGATAACGCTGGCTACAAGCATTTTCTCCTTTTCCCACTATGTTTTCAAAAGCTTTCTTTCTCAGGGTCGCTCAGGGCCTGTTAAAGGGGTGAAGTCTCCTCATGTTGATAATTCATATTTTAAAGGAATGTTTTCGAAATTGTCTGCTTTAATTTCGTGCAGGAGGTAATGGATTTGTTCCCTTGATTATCTTGAAGATACATTCTCACAGAGAGAGAGAGAGAGAGAGAGAGAGAGAGATGCTGTTAAATCTTGAAATACTGTAAAATTGTTCAGAATTTAGTCAGCTGTGTAAATATAGATAAATTACCGATACTGTATATAAATGGTGTAAGGGAAAAAGAAGCTCAAGAAAATCGTCTCCGATTCAAGACTGGAAACGACATTAGGGATTTCTTTGATGGCCTCCAGAAGAAGAAATGCATTTTCTATCGAGCCTAATCTGCGCAACCTTGTACCCGTCAGGGGCAACATTTGGAATGAAAATACAAGATTGATTACAGCTTCATACAACAAAGATGAAATGGGTTGAAAACTGGCTGAAAACGAGTACAGAAGTGTCTATAAGTGACCAAGGTATAAAGGTTATTGTTTTTTTTTCTGTTGACAAGTAAACAATTATTACCAGCTGCATTTCGCAAACAATTAACCCTTAACCCTTTCCCAAACAAGCCCTGGTTTTCACTTGTCTGCAGTACAAGTCTTTTGAAAACACTGTGGGAAAAGGAGAAATTGCTCGTAACGAGCAATTTCTCCTTTTCCCACAATGTTTTCTACCCTTTTGGAGAACTTTCCGCCATTTTCATCAAATTTAAAATTGTCGTCTGCAAACTCTTTCAGTTTGGAAGGGTCTAAAATTTGTCGTTTGGGAAAGGGTTAAAGCAGCGTGCAATTAGATAGCGAGTAACTGAGACTGAAAAATTAAAAAAAAGAAAGTTCAGAAATCGTCGTGACAGTTTAGTTAAGGTTGATTTATTGAAGAGTATTTTACGCCGCTTTCAACATTATTTCAGTCATATCACGTCGACAGCTAACATATTCACGTACGTCCTTGGTTTCACCAGTACCAGCCCGGGGCTCTGAAGTGTCTTGCCAAAGGACACTCCCACAAAAAGCCCAATGCTACCAGTGAGGCTTGACTGCCCGGGGCCTCCAGGTTACGAGTCCTACACTTTACCACTGAGCCACGCATGACCCCAGGAGGGTCTCCTAAATTCTAGGTTCTATAATAGAAGATCGTATACAAGTCATACAATTAGTAAGTTGAAACATAAACCTATCTATTCCCATTCCTTTGAGACAGATGCGAGATCTATACACCGGAAAATTGTAATTATAACTTTAATATCCGCAGTGCTCCCTCCGCGATTGTGTGGGAGTGACTTTCTGAAATCTTTCTAGATTTATTAATGAACCGTGCTATGTGCAAAGGGGGCTTCATGCATCTGCAAAAAGTATCGACCCATGTCAGCCTGCGCAGACCGCGAAACTTTTTGCCATTTGTAAATTTTCTGCATAGTAAAGGACCACTCTATCTCCAGATGCAGTCGATTGTTGGAAAAAAAAAGTGGATCTTATGGAACTATAATTATGTAGTGATTTGCTTTGTAAATACGTCACAGAAATGCATTAAGCCCTCTTTTGCAAGAGCGCGACTAATCTATACTTTCCAGATCGTAATCTCTCTCAGCACCATGGGCGACAATAGGGACTGTCTCGGACGGGCATAGATCAAGATCAGACTGTGCAGAACGTTCAGTCTGATTATAGATCTAGATCGTCCGCGTGTTTATTCAAGCCTTTGAGATAAATATCTAAGTTTCACTAGATTGTATTTATTAGTCGTCCACAAGAGTTGACTTTATACGAGCCACGCTCTGGCAAAAGGGGCTTAATGCATCTCCGTGATGCATGATACCAAGCAAGTCATCGCATAATTATGGATCCATAAAGGCCACTGTTTTTAACAACCGACTTAATCATGAGGTAGACTGATCTTTGAACATACAGAAAATCGACCAATAACGAAAAGTTTCGGCCCAGGTCAGCCTGCGCGGATTGCGCAGGCTGACCTGGGTCGATGCTTTTCGCACATGCATTAAGCCCCCTTTTCACAGAGCATGGATCATATATTTGACACTGAAAGAGTTATGGGTCTGTAGATACAAAACGATACAATAAAGTAGTAACTCAAACAACACTTTACAAAACTACAGAATTTTAGAATCGTCCAAACCCAAAACTGCGGCAGACGACACAGTAGATGTTGCTCAATCGGTGAAATTCGTCTCTGAATGGCTGGAAAACATTGTGGGAAAAGGAGAAAATGCTGGTTACCAGCATGTTGTCCTTTTCCCACAATGTTTTCAAAAGGCTTCTACCTCAGAGTTGTTAAAACGGGATTGTATGGTAAAGGGTTAAAAGAAAAATCTGATCAGACGAAAATCGGTATTATGGATTTCAATCCTTTATCAAAAGACCTTGTTTTTTATGAGCCCGGTAGCTCAGCTCAATCGGTAATGTACACGCCTTGAAACTGGCCTCCACGTGAACTGGCCTCCACGATATAACTGAAATGTTGAAAACGGCGTGAAACACTAGACAAACAAACAAACAAAAGACCCTGAGGTAGAAGGCATTTGAAAACATCATGCGTAAAGGGGAAGTAACAAGCATTTTCTCCTTCCCCTACAATGTTTTCAAATGACTTCCTACCAAGGGGCTTGAAAACAAGAGATGTTGCACTCAACACATCAAGTGTGGCGCAAATGATGGAGGAAAAACTTTAAAAGGGTCAAAAATCTTGTGGAAAATGCTGGTTACAGGCATTTTCCAACAATGTTTCCAAAGGGCTTCCTACCACGGGGCTTGAAAACACAGGGTGTTGCAGACAACAAATCAAGTGTTGCGCAAATGATTGAAATCAAATTAAAAACAGTAGAAAACATTGTGGGAAATGGAGAAAATGCTGGTTACAAGCATTTTCTCCCCTTCCCACCATCTTTTCAAAGGACTTCCTACCAAGAGGCTTGATTGATTGATTGTATGGTGTTTAACACCGTTTTCAACATTATCTCAGTTATATCACGGCGGCCAATGCACCTATCCATGCTTTCCTGGAGTTTCTTTTACCAGTACTCCGCACATTCTTCTTTCCAAGCCACTGGCCGCTTTCTCACATTACCATCGTCGATACAATGGTCAGCGGTGAGAGAGGAATGAATCTTGTCGCGATGACTATCATCAATCCTCGGAAAGAAAAATGGCCAAGCCGGGGATCGAACCAACGACCTCCTGTTCTCAAGTCCTGTACGCTACCGACTAAGCTACGGGGGCTTGGCCCATGAGGCTTGAAAACACGGGGTGGGTTGGTGAAAGGTTAAGTCTTTCAGCAAGCTATCAAATTGCCGAAAAAAAAAAAACCGCATAGAATGAACGATAAATAAAAACTAGTACGATATCTTGTTTCTTTATTAGTTTTTTGCCCCTTTATTAGCCCCTTATATCCCATAATTGATCCCGTAAATTCTCTCCAATAACTCTAGCCTGGGTTCCAATCCTGTCATTTTTTTTTTTCTCCTTTTTTATAGTTGGACGTTACTATGTCAGAAGTTTTGACAAATTCACGTCCAAATATATAAAAGGAAAAAAAAAAAAAACGGACTGGAACCCAGCCTACAATAATTTCAATATGTGTCATGCTCTGTGAAAAGTGGGCTTAATGCGAAAAGTATCGACTCAGGTCAGCCTGAGCAGTCCGCGCTTACTGACCAGGGTCGAAAGTTTTCAGTATTCGTCGATTGTCTGTATGCCAAAGGAACAGTCTACCTCATGATTCAGTCGGTTGTTAGACATAACATAGAGTTTTGGGTTCCTAATTATGTGATGACTTGCTTGGTATCATGCATCACGGAGATGCATTAAGCCCCATTTTTCCAGAGCATGGCTCATATCTGGAGTGTATCAGTATAAAATATACAAATATCTATTCTTAAAGTCCTATGCCCTCTTGATTTTTATCCTCCATTTCCTTAAGAGGGTAAAAAAAATCATCAAGATTATGTGAAAAATAATTCGAAGAAATCTGTAATAGCAAATTTATAGCATTTTTGCATACGGAGATTCCGTCGTGTCAGACTGTGCAATGGAAATACTTCAGTGGTAAATATACTTTCTGCATGCATTTTTTAAAGACCTCCCTGCAGTATGCAAATTACTTTGCACCTCATTACCATATTTCGGATCTTTCCTTGAAATATACAGAATAAAGGGGTTTTCCGTAGTTATCCTGTTATCAAAGCTTCAGTGAAGTGAACACCATTCTGATATCTCTTCTGAAATGGTTGTCTACCTATTCAACAGCTGTCTCTAATTTCTTTGCCCAGTTTTTTTTTAAATCAAATAGAGCATGGGGCTTTAGCCCTTTCCCAAACGACAAATTTCGGACTGGTCCAAATTGAAAGAGTTTGCAGACGACAATTTTAAATTTGATGAAAATGTCAGAAAGTTATCAAAAAAAGGGTAGAAAACACTGTGGGAAAAGGAGAAATTGCTCGTTACGAGCAATTTCTCCTTTTCCCACAGTGTTTTCAAAAGACTTGTACAGCAGACACGTGAAAACCAGGGCTTGTTTGAGAAAGGGTTTAAAAAAAAAAACCACACACACACAAACACACACACAGTGAGACACAATTACAATTTTTTAACAATGACCGCTACCAAATCAATAAATAATGTAATATTTAACTGAAATGTGCATAATTCTTGTCTACAATAATGATGTATTGTATTGGGCTAGAAACCAATCTTTATGCCCGTGTAGTAATACACTTTTTAAAAACACTTTGGGTAAAGAAGCAAAATCATACATGTATGTTGCATGCCACTGCACCATTCCTACAAAACTTTCTCATACAATTTAAGAAATGGATTTGATATATCTTTAGGTTTTAACAAACTGTTGCACATGGGCTATTCTAGCATGCTGAACCCTTGACTCTTTACCAAACGACCAAATTTTAGATTTGTCCAAATTGAAAGCATTTGCAGACGACAAAATAATTGTGGCTGAAAAAGTGAAATTTGTTTTGGGAAGGGTAGAAAACATTTTTTGGGAAAAGGAGAAAATGCTGGTTACCAGCATTTTCTCCTTTTCCCACAATGTTTTCAAAAGCTTTCTTTCTCAGGGTTGTTAAAAGTCTGGATTGTGTGGTAAAGGGTTAACAACCCCTGAGAAAGAAAGCTTTTGAAAACATTGTTGGAAAAGGAGAAATGCTGGTAACAAGCATTTTCTCCTTTTCCCACAATGTTTTCTACCGTATCAAAGACAAATCGCATCATTTGAGTCACAATGAAATTGTCGTCTGTAAATGCTTTCAATTTGGACGGGTCTAAAATTTTGTCGTATGGTAAAGAGTTAAAGTGCCTTTCACTTTTTTAGCTGTGCAGATCAAGATCAGATGGCACAAACTGTGCAGTCTGATCTTTCATCTACACAGTCTGCTTTTCTGAGACAGTCTGGACAAGGGCAATCTTGAGATTTCAGTTATTATGGTTTCACTTCACAAATGAAATACCTGTGAGATTTATCCGGTGCTCTAACGGTTATATTTAACTCATGTTGTAACTAGTTCAGTCATCCATTTCAAATACTTGTTTTTTTTTAAATATGCTTTTCCATGCTGCTTTCAATATTATATGAGCCACGCTCTGGCAAAAGGGGGCTAAATGCATCTCCGTGATGCCTTATAACAATTGATTGATTGTAGGGTGTTTAACGCCGTTTTCAACATTATTTCAGTTATATTGCGGCGGCCAGTGCACCTATCCATGCTTTCCTGGAGTTTCTTTTACCAGTACTATGCACAATATTCTTTCCAAGCCACTGGCTGCTTTTCCCGCATAACCATCGTCGAAACAATGGTCAGCGGTGAGAGAGGAATGAATCCTGTCGCAATGACTATCATCAATCCTCGGAAAGAAATTGGCCAAGCCCGGGGATCGAACCAGCGACCTCCTGTTCTCAAGTCCTGTACGCTACCGACTGAGCTACGGGGGCTCGGCGCCTTATAACAAGCGAGTGATCATATTATTAGGGATCCATAAAACTGATTTTGTGTAACAGCTGACTGAGCCCTGAGGTAGACTGGTCCTTTGGCATGCAGAAAATTGACCAATAGCAAATAGCAAAAATTTTTGGCCCAGGTCAGCCTGCACTGACTGCGTAGGCTGACCAACCTGGATCGATACTTTTTTGCAGATGCATTAAGCCCCCTTTTCACAGA
Source organism: Tridacna gigas (assembly GCA_945859785.2). Taxonomy (NCBI): domain Eukaryota; kingdom Metazoa; phylum Mollusca; class Bivalvia; order Cardiida; family Cardiidae; genus Tridacna; species Tridacna gigas. The sequence goes on from OX244037.2 coordinate 4,134,636, forward strand.
GTATAGCTCATATGTATATCATTAATATGACGGCAACAGCTTTCATATTCAAGTGTTCCCTGACCATCACCAACACCACGCTTGAGCTCTGCAAAACCTTGGCAAAGGGTACTCTCACATGACAAGCACTGCCAGCAGAGGTCAGGATCAACAAAACTCGGGATTGTATGGTAAAGGGTTAACTTGTGAGTTGAAGGATTAACAATATCTACAAAAGTACAATGATTCACACTTAGCAGCCTATGGATTAAAATACGGGGAAAAAAAAGGTAACTTGAGACCTACAATATCAATCACTGACACAGCGGACCACTGTGGAGTTTATAATTGACAACCAGTAGGTGCTAAATTAAACTGCCTTTTATTAACTTCAGTTGCTTTTACATCAAGTGTAGACCAAGATAAGACTGTACAAAACATGCAGTGACCCTGATAATTGCAACTGAGCCATGCTCTGGCAAAAGGGGGCTTAATGCATTCCCGTGATGCATTATACCAATCAAGCCATCACATAATTATGAATCCATAATAGCCACTTTTTTCAACAGCCAACTTTATCATGAGATAGACTGGTCCTTTGACATACCGAAAATTGAACAATAGCGAAAAGTTTTGGCGGACCGCGCAGGCCGACCTGGGTTGATACTTTTCGCAGATGCATTAAGCCCCCTTTTCATAGAGCACGGCTCAATTATTTGTGTCTTATTTCCAGACTGAAAATGTCTGCTTGGTTTATTTGGTTCTCAAAGGATAAATTTTGTGGGTTTTTTTTTTTTGTCCTCAATAATTCTTCCCAGTATGATTTATACACTAGACACATCTTCATGATTGGACTTTTTTATGACAACAAATATCTATAAACAATGACAAGTCTTTACCAAATGACAAAATTTTAGACTCATCTAAACTGAAAGCATTTGCAGACAACAAATAAAATGAATCTAAAATGACAGAAGTTCCTTCAGAAAGGTCAGAAAACATTGTGGGATAAGGAGAAAATAGTGGTTACCAGCATTTTCTCCTTTTTACACCATGTTTCCAAAAGCTTCTTCCCTCAATGTCATCAGAAGTCAGAATGGTGTAGTAAGGGGTTAACTCTTTACCAAACAGTATCATCTTCCTTATGTCCTTGGGGAAAAACACTGCTAGAAAAGGGAGAAAGTTCAAGTACTTGTATACAGCATTTTCTCCATTTCACACAATGGTTTTTAACCCGACCAAAGACAATTTTTCCATCCTTCACGCTACATTTGATGAAAATCATTTGAACAATATTTAATTTGTCATCTGTAAATGCTTCCAATTCAGCAGAGTCTAAACTTTGTTGTGAGGTAAAGAGTTATTAATTTGAACCATTTTTTTTTACCCTTATTCACACTTAGTTTGCATAGAGTTTAACCCTTTCCCAAACGACCAATTTTGGACTGGTCCAAATTGAAAGACTTTGCAGACGACAATTTTAAATTTGATGAAAATGGCAGAAAGTTATCAAATAGGGTAGAAAACACTGTGGGAAAAGGAGAAATTGCTCGTTACGAGCAATTTCTCCTTTTCCCACAGTGTTTTCAAAAGACTTGTACTGCAGACACGTGAAAACCAGGGCTTGTTTGGGAAAGAGTTAATTATGCTTTCAACAGTATTTAAGTCACATCACACACAGGGGCTAACAAAAGTCTATCTTTGATTCTATTACAGTGTACAGTGCCTTTCCAAAGGTCATTCCAACTCTTCTATAATTGATTAACTGAAATCGAATCAATTAATGTAAACATTTTTAGAAAAGATGAAATTCTTTGTGACAAGGAATTGCTGGAACTTCTTTTTCCCACAATATTTTCCATGTAATCAAAAACAGTAAATTCCTTTCCTTCATATATGTCTTTTATTGCCACTAATTCTAGTATGTGAATTGTTTTAACCCCTTATCACACAGTCCTGAGTTTCAACAGCCCTATGGAAGAAGACCTTTGAAAAAACTTTGGGGAAAGGAGAAAATGCTGTTAACCAGCATTTTCTCCTTTCCCCGAAATGTTTTTCTACCCTGTCCACACAAATTCCAACGTTTGAGCCACATTTAATTGTCGTCTGCAAATGCTTTCAATTTAGATAAGTTTACAATGTTCTCTGCTGAAAAGTTAAATCAGCCCACTTCACAAGATGACAAAATTTCAGACTGGTTAAAATTGAAATCATTTGCAAATGACATATAAATATAACTCAAATGATAAAATTTGTCTGTGAAAGGGTAGAAAACGTTGTGGGAAAAGGAGAAAATGCAGGTTCCCAGCATTCTCCTCTTTTCCCACAATGCTTTAAAAAGCTGTTTTCCCCAGGTCCTTAAAACATTGTGTTTTTTGGTAATGGGCTGAGAGAAATTTCAAAAGAAAAACTGTTTAAATATAAATTAGGCAAATTTGCAAAACATTATGAAGAATGAAACAAATCATCATATTCAAAATAAATTTGTTCATTTATCACTCCGTTTCCATTCTTGCCTTTAAACGCAACATATTTTGAGCATATTTATACATTTAATTTTGCATATTAGGTAAAATCAAGGTTTTTAACATGACACTTTGTGAAACAAAGCACAACTCAATATGGCAACATTCTGCAAAAACATGTAAACATAAATTCTTCAAATAAAAGCCAACTAAAATAAATATGCAGTCAAAAATTTCAAAAACATCCTGGTAAAAGTAATAACTGTAACACTTATAGTACAAACTGTATCAGCGGCCACCTCCGTTTACCCTTCACCACACAATCCTATGTTTTAAGAATCCTAAGGGAGAAGCCTTTTGAAAACACTGTGAGAAAAGGAGAAAATGCTGGTAACCAGCACTTTCTCCTTTTCCCACAATGTCTTCTACCTTTCTAGAGACAGACTTCATCATTTGAGACACACTTTATTTGTCGTCTGCAACAACTTTGAATTTGGACCAGTCTAAAATTTTGCCGTTTGTTAAAGGGTAAAGCAAGAAGCATGTTTTCAGTAAACATATATTGAATTCCAAGCAAGTGCAGATACATAGAGGATAATTTATATGTTTTTTTTCTGTGAAAGATCGAAATCTATTTCATATGGTGAACATCATCAGTAATATTTTCACCAGTGGAAAAGCCATGAGTAAAAATATTACCGTAGGATGTTCACGATACGAGATAAATTTTGATCTTTCACCGAAAAAAAAAAAAAAAAAAGACAAACATTGTATTTATTTCATACTTCTTACCCCTTTTTTGTTGGGACTTGCAACGTACAAGGGAGATCTCGGTATTTCCGTGCCAGTGACTTTACAAATCGGTAAATTCACTGTTTGAAACTGTGAAATAATCAAACCATAATCCACCATTATTTCCCAACAAACTACAGAAAAACATGAAATAAATTGAAATGTACATGTACCTTTCTTTAGCAAGCACCTGACATAAGCTAAAATATTTTGATTGTCCCAGAGGTGCTTGTATAATAAAGGTTTAACGGTACAGAAAGAACTTTTAACCCTGCACTAGACAATGCCATGATTTTGTGGCAGAAGGCTTTTGAAAACATTGTTTGTAATCAACATTTTCTCTTTTACCCACAATGTTTTCAAAAGCTTTTTTTTTATTTAGGGTCACTAGAACAAGGGTTTATTAAATTTTGTTAACCCTTCACCACACAATCCTGAGTTTTAACAACCCTGAGGAAGAGGGCATTTGAAAACATAGTGGTAAAAGGAGAAAATGCTGGTTACCATCCTTTTCTCCCTTTCCCACACAGTTTTCTACCCTTTCAAAAACAAATCGTCATTTGAGGTTCATAAATTTTGTCTTGTGAAATTGCTTTGAATTTGGGCAAGTCCAAAATGTTTTCGTTTGGTATAGGGTTAAATGAATACAACTTTTAGGTAGGATCAGAATGCCAAGCACCATTGCAGTTGCTCTAGTTGACATTGTAGATCCAAGATCAGACTGCCCAGAATGTCTGATATCAAGAACAGAGAAGTATTGTTTGCCTACATAGCATATAAAATCATAGAGCAAAACCAACACTTTCAAGTTTATGCTTGGTCAAATTAAAAAGTGCCAAAAATGCTGCCAGTTTGGTTGCACTCATATAAAAATCATACTGTGGAAGGGTAGCAAAGTTTGTCTGTATCGCAGACAAGCTGGAATCTGATTGAGTATCTGAGAGTTGTTCCCCTTTTGTTTCTGACCCAGTATACCTCCCCTGAGCGGCCTGGTCCATAAATCGAGGCGTTCTTTGACTGGAGACATCAGACATATTGGCCAGACCACTGGTACCTTGTTCCATTAACTGATCTAACCCTGTATTAGGCAGTGTTCTGTTTATAACTGGCTCGGTGAAACTAGCCGGATTAGAACCGTCTCCGAACTGTTGTGCCACAAATTTTGACGCCCCATCGATAAAGGCTGTAACTCTTTCATCATTAGTTAGTCCAACCTGTGAGAATAAACTATGATTTAATATCAGCGAAGCAGAAAATGGGGAAGGGCCCTAAATAATCTAACCAAGCCCTGCTAGCTCAGTCTGTGGTGTACAGGACTTGAGAACAGGAGGTCGCTGGCTTGATCCCCGGCTTGGACAATTTCTTTCCAAAAATTGGCGATAGTTATTGCCACAGGATTCATTCCTCTCTCACCGCTGACCATTGTTGTGATGATGATTATGTGGGAAAGCAGCCAGTGGCTTGGAAAGAATATTGTGTGGAGTACTGGTAAAAGAAACTCCAGGAACTTCCACGGATAGGTGCACTGGCCCCTGAGATATAACTGAAATAATGCTGAAAACGGCGATAAACACCATACAATCAACCTAAATAATATATGCACAAGAACCCGCGTATCGTATTGTGAAATGTATCAAACAATCCAAGTTCTAACCACCCTGAGGAAAAAGGCTTTTGAAAAAAAAAAGACATTTTTTTGTGGGAAAAGGAGTGAGCCACTTTAAATCAGTCATCCACAAATGCTTTCAATTTGACCACATCTTAACCCTTAGGCTGTTAAGTGCAACTCAAGAACCTTTTGTGGACATTGTAGATCTAAGATCAGACTACAGAGACCATGCAGTCTGATCTTAGATCTACAATGTCCAATAAGGAGATATTTTTCTCAAAATAAACTTTGAAAAGGCAATATTTAAGTTTTCACTATTAACTTGAAAGTCTCGTTTTAGTTATTTAGCAGGATAAGGGTTAATTTTTGTTGGCTAATTAACAGTTGAACCTTGACCTATTTCCACATGATCCTGAGTTTTAACGACCCTGAGAAAGAAGGCTTTTGAAAACATTGTGGGAAAAGGAGAGAGCTGCCAGGCACAATTCAGTACCCTTTTGCAGACAGTGTAGATCAAGATTGGATTGCAGAGAAATAGCAGTCTTATCTTGCATCTACTCTGTCGGACACAATATGATTTCTCCAGTGAAAAGAACTCTGAAATCTGAATACTCTGTTTTTCACTTTTGGCTGAAAATTTTCATTGCATTCACTTATGTAGCAGTTTCACCATTCACCACACAAAGAAATTTTAGACTAACCTAAATGGAGAGCATTTACAATGTGAAAAATTAAACATGGCTCAAATGGTGAATTTTGTCTGCTAAAGGGAGGAAAACATTTTGGAAAAAGGAGAAAATGCTGGTTAATGGTTACCTGCATGTTCTCCTTTTTCCAACAATGTTTTCAAAGGCCCTCTTCCTCAGAGTTATTAAAATTCAGGATTGTTTGAGAAAGGGTTGGGGGATGGGGTTCAGCTTTTACATACCTGCTGGTCATTAAATGTCTGTGAGTCCCTTTGAACAATGTTTAAGATTGGCTGGTCACCTACAGTGACTCCACACTCTAGTTCTATCACAGAGAAAGATTGCTGTTGGCTGTCCTCTTCATGATTTATCTAAATATGAAATTTAGAAAAGGCCAGATTAGGTTTGATTGTTCAGGGCTTTAACATGTTACCAAATAATTCTGTGTTTTTAAGACCTAGAAGGCTTTTGAAAACATTGCTGGGAAAAGAGAAAATATGGGTCACCAGCAAATTTTTCTTTTCCCACAATGTTTTCTACATTTTCACAGATAAATTCCAACATTTAAGCTGCTTCAATCTGTTTTCTGCATATGCTTTCAATTCAGAAGAGTGTAAAACTTTTATGTCTTGTAGAGCTAGATATAAATACATCTCAATGCTTGTGTAGTTTTATAGCTGGGACCATTCTAAATTGCATTCTACTTCTGAAGAATTTTTATATATGACAGAACACAACTTCTGATTGGCTAGATCTAATGATTTAGCTAATCAATGTTTCTTTCTAAACTTAACCATTTACAAAACAATCCAACTTACAACAAACCTGATGAAGAAGGCTTTTGAAAACATTGGGGGAAAAGGAGAAAAAGCCCGTAACCAGCATTTTCTCCATTTCAACACTTTGAAACAGAAATTTTGTGTTTTGAACAACATCTGAAATCTGCAAATGCTTTCAGTTTGGATAAGTCCAAAATTTTGTTGTTTGGTAAAGAGTTAAGAATGCTACTTAGATGGTTGGTGAGTAAGGGCCCTGAACAGTTTAAACTACAAGAAAGCCTAACTTACCAGGAAGAGTATTTCAGGCGTGAGTATCAGGGTGACTGGTACCAATGAATCAGTGAGGTCAATAAAGCTGGCTTCCATACAGCACAGAATGTCTGTCGATGGTAGGGAAGGTAACAGTTTTCTACAAAATGATAACAAAATCTCGTTTTATCTTTACTAATATGCCCAAACGATATAACTGAGCCATGCTCTGGCTAAAGGGGATTCAAGCTTGCCGGGGTTGGCACTTTTTGAAGATGCATTAAATCCCCTTTTCACAGAGCATGGCTCAATTTTGAAATGTCCTCACATTCCAACATAAGATTTATTTGTAGATAATATATCATGATTAATGATAAATACATACAGTGCATATTTCAGCTGTCCACATGACGACTCTGTGATTTCCATGTTGACAGGCAGGGTGCGTGGCTGTGCGTACTGACTTAATCCAGTTCCTTGTAAGATGCCTGAAAAGATGGAAAATGTAAAAATTAATTGAAGTTTTCCGAGTCCTTTACCAAACATCAAATTTAAAGACCTTTTGAAACAATTGTGGGAAAAACGAGAAAATGCTGGATACTAACATTTTCCCCTTTTCCCACAGTATTTTCTACTCTTTCACCAACAAATTCCATAACCTAAACCACATTAAATTTGTCATCTGCAAATGCTTTCAGTTTGGCCCAGTCTTAAAATTCTATCATCTGTAAAGAATTAAGGGCATGTGCTATTTTTTACCTTAACCCTTTACCAAACGACAAAATTTTATAGACATCCAAATTGAAAGCGCTGGCAGATGACAAATTAGATGTGACTTCAATGATGAGATTTTCTTTGGAAGGGGAAAAAAATTGTGGAAAAAAGGAGAAAATGCTGGTTACTAACATTTTCTCCTTTTCCCACAATGTTTTCAGAAGCTCTGAATTTGAGGGTTGGGATTGTGTGGTAAAGGGTTAAAGGGTTTCTTTAGGTTGTTTGGAAATAATGTCAATTAACTCTTTCATTGCACATGTTGACTTCAATAGTTTTTGTGGTTGGCATACCTAGATCAAGATCAGCCTGCACAGAACATACAGTCTGACCTTGTATCTACACTGTCTGCTACCTGCTGATAATCTATGATGCAGTTAAAAATTACTTTCAGACCTCTAAAAAAAGGTTGAATTCATTTTAGTGGCAGCGAAAGAATTTATGATAAATGTGGAATGCTTTTAGCTGCACAACGATGTTTACCCTTTCGAAATGACAAAATTTTAGACTGGTCCAAATTGAAAGCATTTGCAGATTAAAAATCAGATGTGACTTGAATGTTAGCATATGTCTTTGGAAGAGAAGAAAACACTGTGATTACCAGCATTTTCTCCTTTTCCCACAATGTTATCAAAAGCCTTTCTCTCCAGGATCTATAAAACTTAGGATAGTGTGGTAAAGGGTTCAGCTAGTTTGTACTTACCTTGTCCAGTTTGAGATACAAATTCTGCAGCGCCCCCTATTGGCTTGGTAAATACTCCCACAAGGCCTTTCCCCATTCCTGTCATTAGACTGGCTGTTTTGGACTGGCTCCCTGCTTCTGTTCTTACTAAACTCTGTATTGGCTGATCTGCAAGTCCAGCTATGGCCCCTGAAATCCATACAATTTAACAAGTTCATAAATGGATAAAAAAAAAATCATATGTTGACGTCAATATAGGTAGATTTGACATTGTAATTTTAGTACATTTAGGGCAGATAATTTAGAAAGTAGCACACTGAGCACTTTTTTATTCTTTATTTGCTTTATCAAACTTTGCACTGCTTTTCTATGCATCTTAACCCTTTACCACACAATCCTGACTTTTAACAACCCAAAGAAAGAAGGTTTTTGAAAACATTGGGAGAAAAGGAGAAAATGCTGGTAACCAGTATTTTCTCCTTTTCCCACAATGTTTTCTATCCTATCAAAGAGAGAAGTCATCCTTTTAAAATCATTTAATTTGTTGTCTGCAAATGCTTTCAATTTGGACAAGTCTAAAATTTTGTCATTAGGTAAAGAGTTACACTTTTTGTCAATTCTCTTCCATTCTGTAGAAGTCTACATACTGCACTACACAATATTTCACCCATCATTACCTAGCAAACTTATGCCCAGTCCAGTCAGCCCCTGAATGAGCCCATCCCCGACCCCGTCTGGTCTGTGCCTTCTGCTCTCTTCCTGTCTCTCAAGGTGCGTTCCATCCAGAGATAACCTGTCCATGTTCCTAGAGACACTGGATGCAAAATTGGTCACTGACTTCAGCATACCTGTAAACATGGCCAAGTTTTATGATGCATGAATTTCAAATTGGACCAAATATTTCCTGTTTAACTCTTTACCAAACGACAAAATTTTAGACTGGTCCAAATTGAAAGCATTTGCAGACGAAAAAATAAATGTGACTCAAAAATTGAAATTTGTTTTAGGAAAGGTAGAAAACATTGTGGGAAAAGGAGAAAATGCTGGTTACCAGCATTTTCTCCTTTTCCCACAATGTTTTCACAAGGCTTCTTTTTCAGGGTCGTTAAAAGTCAGGATTGAGTGGTAAAGGGTTAAAATTTTGTTTTTACTCTTTACCAAACAATCCAGAGTTTTAACAACCCTGAGAAAGAAGATTAACCCTTTATCACACAATCCCGACTTTTAATGACCTTAAGAAAGAAGCCTTTTGAAAACATTGTGCGAAAAGGAGAAAATGCTGGTAACCAGCATTTTCTCCTTTTCCCACAATGATTTCTACCCTTCCAAAAGCATATTTCAATTTTTTTTTTAAGTCACATTTATTTTGTCGTCTGCAAATGCTTTCAATTTGGACTAGTCTTAAATTTTGTTGTTCGGTAAAGGGTTAAGAAAACAGTGAGAAAAGGTGAAAATGCTAGTAACCATCATTTTCTACTTTTCCCACAATGTTTTCTACCCTTCCAAAAACAAGTTTCAATTCTTGAGTCATATTTATGTTTTTGACAGCAAATGCTTTCAATTTTCGCAAGTCTATAATTTTGGTAGAGTTAAACCTTTACAAAACTATTCCACTTTTACAACTCTGAGAGAGAAGGCCTTTAAAAAAAACATTTTGGGAAAAGAAAAGAGTGCCAGCTACAACTGTTTCTCTTTTACACAATGTTTTCTACCCTTCTGAATACTAATCACATCATTGGAGCTACAGTGAATCCGTCTTCTGCAAATGCTTTCAATTTTGTGGAGTCTAAAATTTTGTTGTCTGATAGACAGTCAATTCCAAACAAATATCAGACTATGACACACAACATAAATTACCTCTTTACAAAACGACAAAATTTTGTACTTGACCAAATTGAAAGCATTTGCAGATGACAAAACAAATGTGACTGAAAAATCGAAATTTATTTTGGGAAGGGTAGAAATTTATTTTGGGAAGGGTAGAAAACATTGGGAGAAAAGGAGAAAATGCTGGTTACCAGCATTTTCTCCTTTTCCCATTATGTTTTCGAAAGGCTTCTTTCTGAGGGTAGTTAAAGACGGGATTGCGTGGTCAAGAGTTAACAAAGAAACGTAAGATTCATGTCTGTGTTCATAACTGTGAAGTTGTATGCTACTGATATAGGGCTGCTGGTAAAAATGTCATCTATAACATCTTGACAGCATGGCGAGATGCCAAAATTTTTCTTTTGGTTCCATCAAGCAAATGAATCTTAGATTTTGTTAAAATTACATATTATAAAAAAAGTCTGGCTGAGCCCTGGTAGTTCAGTAGAAATGAGCCAACCAATCCAAGGGTAGTGAGTTTGAATCTTCACACAGTCAAAATTCTTTTCAAGGATTAATGAAAATTATTGACATAGAATTTTCTCTTTTTTCCACAATGTTTTCTATTGTTTGACAGGAATTTCACCTTATTTGAGCAAAATTTAACTTATCATCTGTAAACACTTTACAAAATTTTTTTTGTTTGGCAAAGAGTTAAAATACTAGCCTTGAAAACCAGGCAAAATTCTATAACAAACCTGTTGTAATGTTTTTCACCATCGAAGACGTTCCTTGGGACACTCCATGAACAAATGCCCCTGGACCCCGCGTTAAACCCCTGTATGGCATTCGGAAAAAATCTGCAACCCCTGTACCAATACTTCGCACTAGTCCAGTAGGATTACCCAGAATTTCTAGTGACCCTACCACAGCCCCTAAAAAAAAAAAAAATCATATAAATGAACCATGCTCTGGTAATTGGGGGCTTAAAGCATCATGATGCCTTATATCAAGCCAGTCATCACATAATTATGGATCCATAAAGTCCACTTTGTCTAACAATTTACTGGATCCAGACTCAGACTGGTCCTTAAACATGCATAAAATTTACAAACAGCAAAACGTTTCAACCCATGTCAGCCTGCACGGACTCTGGAGGCTGACATGGGTTGATATTTTTCTCAGCTGCACTAAACTCCCTTTTACAGATCATGCCTCAAATTTATATACATATATGCTGTATTATAACTAAATGACATGTATGTGCGGCATTTTATTTCATTCTGCAACAGAATTAAAAATTTTGTAACTCGATACCTAAAAACATCCTCAAATATCTTAAACTTCTTACATGCTACAAAAACAAATACAGACAACTTGCAGACCTTAGTCTACACTTCTAATTAGAGATATTCCAGTCAACAAATTCTTTGAAATACAATATTTGGGTCATCACTTATGATCTGCAGAATGTCATTTTCATACAGCAAAAAGTTATCTTGAAGTTGCATTTTGTTATCTACTCTTTTAAAAAAAAAATCCCATCACACTTATTTTGTTTTCTGCAAATGCTTTCAATTTGGATGCATCTACAATTTTGTCATCTGATTAAGTCTTTATCGCACAGTCCCGACTTTTGACGACCCCGAGAAAGAAGCCTATTGAAAACATTGTGGGAAAAAGAGGAAATACTGGTAACCAGCATTTTCTCCTTTTCCCACAATGTTTTCTACCCTGCCCAGAACAAAGTTCATTTTTCCAGTCACAATCTTTCTGTTGCCTGCAAATAATTTCAATTTGGACTAATGTAATATTTTGTCATTTGGTAAAGAGTTAACTCTTTACCACACAGCACGATTTTAGACTAGTCCAAATTGAAACCATTTGCAGACAACATGATAAATGTGACTGAAAAATTGAAATTTATTTGAAAGGGCAGAAAACATTGTTAGAAAAAAAGAAGAAAATGCTGGTTACAAGCATTTTCTCATTTTCCAACGATGTTTTCAAAAAGCACCTTTCTCAGGGTCGTTAAAAGTCGGGATGTGTGGTAAAGGGTTAAGTGTTAGAAAATGCACATACCTGCTCTAAACAAGGCCCCTGAGGCATAATGCATGACAACAGCTCTAGTTAGGAAATAGCCACTAGTACACACACCCTTTTTCTCAAACTTTCCAAACGACAGAGGCGTATGGTCTGAGGCTATAAATAACTTCAGTGAGGCATGGACGCTGAGCAGCACATCCAATGGCTGCAAAGCTAAGTAGCCAATCACAATTGGATTTGATAAAGTTTTTGCAATACTCTTCACAGATGAAGGTAGTTTTAACAATTTCACAGGAACCAGCTGGGAATCACAGAGGGGTACCGGCAAATACCCTTCTGCTTCTTTGATACATCGAAAGATAAACGAGTCGTCAATATAGAAACTCAGTGGTTTTGATGAAAACTCCACAGATTCTATCACAGTTTTCAGACTGTCAACAGTTCCAAAAAGAACTTGAATATGAAAGACACTTATGGATTTCAGTACAGCTTGTTTTTCCAGAATGTTCATCTGAGCAAATGGCAGGTTATCACTATTGTACGGCGTCTTATCAGCATTTTGTCTCATAATTACGACAGGAAAATCATATTTTCCTTCCTGATGGTTTTGATTGTCTAATTGCACATCGCCCGCACTAAACACAAAACAGTTTCTATGGTAATCTAACTTGTTGTCAAGGTAACTAGCTGGATATGTTGCCATAAATAAATCATCCACCGTTAACCTGACCAACTCTCCATGAGCCACTGTCTGTGTCAGCTCATCTTGAATTATCAAAGAAATCTGGTTAACAAGAAATCCCACTGAAATATGAATAGATTGGCTTGGCTTTTTAGTTATCTTTGTTTCCTCTGATTTTGTTAAATCAAGATCAGTATTCTCCACATTTGTCACAGTTGGTTTTTCATTTACCATATTTACATCACTAACATTGTCCTTGTTGTCAATAACAACCATTGTGTCCTTGCCCTTGAGTCGACTTCTTATCTCTTTAGCAGAAACATCTGCCTTAGTGATTGGCTGTATAGTTACATATGTAACCATAGCAACCTGCATCACATGCACTTTGACATCGGCAACACCAGGAATGCTTACAAAGTTATCAGCAGCCATCAGAAGGTCTATAGGTTGACTCCATACTAGACAAGATATATTGGAGGTGCTATCACAGTTGGAAGGGAAGGCAGAGATATGTAGTTTTGGAATGGTGTGTTTGTCAACTATCTGCGGAAATAATGTGTTGAGATGTGGTGGAGTGTAATACGTAGCCTGGTCAGGTTGTAAGACAGGCAGCTCATCTACCAGTTCTGTCTCCTCTTGTACAGTGGTGCCTGGAAAATATATTAGAGGACAACTTTTGGTGATAAATCATCAGAGGACATTGCTGATGTTTTTCTAAACATGTTTTAACTCTTTACCAATTGACAAAATTTTGGACACAACCAAATTGAAAGCATTTGCAGACGACAAATTAAATGTTGCTAAAATTATGATTTCTATCTTTGATGAGACAGAAAACATTGTGGGAAAAGGAGAAAATGCTGGTTACTAGCATTTTCTCCTTTTCCCACAATGTTTTCACAAGCCTTTTTTTCCAGGGTCGTTATAAGTCGGGATTGTGTGGTAAAGGGAGAAACCTTTTGCAAACCAATCTATATTTGCAAATAATTCTAGATCTATATTTCTAGGGCTATTAATTCTTACCCAAATGACAGATGAAATTCTGGACCTGTCCAAGTGACATGGGGCATAATGGAAAGTTTGGGCAAACAGTTTCTGAGAAGAAGATCCTTGAAGTGTGACAGATCAATGCATGTTCAAAGTGTCTTACCTTGCATGCCGTATGTGCACATGCAGTATAACCCTTTACCAAACAATCCTAGATTTGAACGACCCTGATGAAATAAGCTTTTGAAAACATTGCGGGAAAAGGAGAAAATGCTGGTAACCAGCTTTTTCTCCTTTTCCCATAATGTTTTCTATCCTATCAAAGAAAAATCTCTTGATGTGAGCCTCATTTGATATGTTGTCTGCAAATGCTTTCAATTTGGACAAGTCTCAAATTTTGTTGTTTGGTAAAAAGATAAACAGGATCTGACATGAGCTGGCGATTGAGATAAAATTTTATTAAATGAGTCTAGGAAAATGTTATTAACCCTTTCCCAAACAAGCCCTGGTTTTCAAGTGTCTGCAGTATAAGTCTTTCGAAAACACTGTGGGAAAAGAAGAAATTGCTCGTAACGAGCAATTTCTCCTTTTCCCACAGTGTTTTCTACCCTTTTTGATAACTTTGTGCCATTTTCATCAAATTTAAAATTGTCGTCTGCAAACTCTTTCAATTTGGACCAGTCCAAAATTTGTCGTTTGGGAAAGGGTTAAGCCAGCCTTTAGCTCATTAAATAACATTTTTTTCTGCACAAGTTTAATAAAGTTTTATCTCAAAAGCCAACAAATGTCAGATTCTTTTTATATCAGATAACGATATTTTACAAATTAAAGATAAGAAGATGCAAATCCATCTTTGCATGCGTGGTAATATCCATTAAAAAAAATAAAGTTTTCTCAAATGCTAACAACAAATGTCACATTCTTTCTATCACCTAACGATATTTTATAAATTATAGATTAGAAGATGCAAAACCATCTATCCATAAAGAAAAAAAAAAAAAAAAAAAAAAAAACCATTCACTTCTACACTTCTATGAAATACGTACAAAATGACGTCAAAAATGACATCACGGAATTGTGATATCAAATGTGTGTAAGATAAAAAAATTTGTAATGTGTATATTACACTGAAAACAAGGGACGTTATGTGATAAAAATAGCTCATATATTAAGAAAAATAGATCCTCACCTGATAAGGACAAGTTCATTAGCGTTTGACCAAAGTACAGCGGAAATCGACATCTGTTTGTGATGTGACATGTGGGGGCTCGATCTACATCTATCACAAAGTACATCACACCTTGTTTCTCATGCCCTGTGATACACAGTGGGACACTTTCTTGTTCTCCACTTGTCTTCATCACATCTATACAACTGGTAACTTTACAACCATTTTCATTGGCTGATATCCTTAATGGCACTGACCAATCAGACTGAAGCTGTGCTTTGCTACTAACAATGTCTTTGTTGCAAAGAGTGTCTCCAATATCTCTATCTGTTTTGAAGTGTTGAATTTTCATATAAAACACAAATTCTGTATTGCTGTCAATATCATCTTTAAGATCTTCTGTAAAGACCAGTGGCAACAAGGTCAAAGGATGAAGGTCACTTTTGTCACCATGGCAACCTTTGTCAGTTGGAAAGAGAAATCTATCCCCTACTTGACTTTTAATCTGAAAGATATATTTTTATCAAAGGTCACTCACGTAAGTACAGAATAACTTTCAAAGAAAAGAGCCTGCAACAGTTCCTGCTTTCTTTGAGAGTTTTTTTAAATTCCATGCATCAGTTGCCTTGTCACTGTCCAGGGAAAAAAAATCAAACCATCATTACTCCTATGTTAGTTCAACGTTCACAGTCACAATCGCAGATCCTAAGTCCCCATGGTACAAATGCTTCTATTAAAACTTCAGCTAAGTTAAAAACTGTGGGAGGTGAAGATGACATTGAATTGTAGGGATCCCTTGTACCAAAATACTTCGCAAAAAAAAAAACCTGCTTTAACTCTTTACCAAACGACAAAATTTTTGACTGGTCCAAATTGAAAGCATTTGCAGACAACACAATAAATATGATTAAAAATTGAAATTGTTTTGGGAAGGATAGAAAATATTGTTGGAAAAAGAGAAAATGCTGGTTACCAGGTTTTCAAAAGGCTGCTTTCACAGGGTTGTTAATACTAGGGATTGTGTGGTAAAGAGTTAAAGGGTCACCCTCATCAACCAGCCAAGTTGGAAGTCGGGAAACTTTGTACCACATGTTTGTCTTTAGTTTGATAAATATGTGCCATGCTCTGTGAAAAGGGGGTTTAATGCATCTTCAAAAAGTGTCAACCCAGGTCAGCCTGCTATTGGTCAGTTTTCTGCATGTCTACTGACCATTCTACCACAGGGTATTTTTGCTATTGGTCAGTTTTCTGCATGTCCACAGACCATTCTACCACAGGGTTCAGCTGGTTGTTTGACAAAATGGATTTTATATGGATCCATAATTATGACTTGCACAGTATAATAAATCCTGGAGATGCATTAAGCCCTCTCATGCCAGAGCATGGATTATATGTTAGAAGAGAAACCTGTAAAGTCAGTCTACCTTTCCAGAGAGCTGTGGTACAGCAAATGGACAAACATTCAAATCGTAACTCGTGAAATTGGTAAAGTTGATTCTCTCCCGGATTGAGATGACCTGCATTTTGTGTTTGATGTTTGACGTTAAAGTCAGAAAGCAAGCCTGAAAAAAAAGAAATCACATTAAACTGAACATTTGGTCTTTCCCATTATTTACGGATTACAATTCTACCCTTTACCGCACAATGACGCTTTTTAACAACCCTGTGGAAAAAGCTTTTTGAAAACATTATGGGAAAAGGAGAAAATGCTGGTAACCAGCATTTTCTCTTTTTCCCATAATGTTTTCTACCCTAGAGAAGACAGAAATAATTACTTGAGCTACATTTAATTTGTCGTCAGCAAATGCTTTCAATTTGGTTCAGTCAAAAATTTTGTTTTTTGGTAAAGGGTTACTACAACATAATTACAATGATTGCACTAATACAACTTTTTAACCTTGAAACTGACAATTTCTGGAAGACATTATGGGAACAGGAGCAATGGCCTGTCACAAGAACTTGCACCATATCACGCAATGTTTTCCATACTGTCAAAAGCTAACTTGTCTATCTTGAAGGAATTTACAAACAAAATTGTAACTGTTTTTCAAATGATTGTATTTGGGCTTTGAATAAGTAGAAAAGATTTTCCCTCAATGTTTTCAAAAGCTCTCAACCTCAGGATTGTTAAAACTTGGGATTGTGTTGCAAAGGGTTAAACATCAAATTTAAGTTATTGTCATTTCTTAAGCCCACACTGGTATTTTGCAATTGGTTTTAATCTTAAAATTTAATGTTTTACATTGACACCAAGGCTAACCAATTTAATCAATCATCTTCATTGACTTATCTTGTATTCCAAAAGTATTGTGCAAAGATATGCAGTTTAATCAAGAAAAATTGTCCAAATAAATCATGCTAGTTTTCCTGATGTTCTAAATTGTTTTCAACAATATTCAGTTATTCTGCTAGTGTACCTATCCAAGTGCTTGAAGATTTTGTTTATCTGTACCTTGTAAAACACCCTACCAAGGCATTGGATGCATTCTTAAAATGACTTAAAATGGCATCATCAAAAAGCAGTTTGGTTTGAGAAAGGAATGAATCCTGTTGCTGTGACTCTCATCAAAGGTTACAAAGAGTTTTTGCTAAAGCCAGAGATTCCAGCCAGCAACTCTGGATTACTAGCCCTACACATTAAACATGAACCCTTTACCAAACGACAAAATTTTAGACTTGTCCAAATTGAAAACATTTGCAGATGACAAAATAAATGTAACCCAAAAATTGAAATTGGTTTTGGGAAAGACAGAAAACATTGTGGGAAAAGGAGAAAATGCTGGTTACCAGCATTTTCTCCTTTTCCCACAATGTTTTCAAAATGCTTCTTTCTCAGGGTCATTAAAACTTGGGATTGTGTGGTAAAGGGTTAAGCAGCTGGGGCTTTGCGGAGACAAGAGCACTGCATCCAAGTGTAAACGCTCTGCTACAGTTGCTCTTAGTTTAATAATTTTTTACATTAATTGAGAAACAAGTTCTTGCAACTTATACCAATCTCTCTCGATTCTGCCTCCTGGGAACAACACCAGTACTCGCGCCGAATGTGTGGGCCAATGAACAGTCCTAAAGTTGATTACTGCTCCCGGGAATCAAACTCAGGACCTTCTGGTTACGAAGCTGACACTCTACCTGACCACCACCAACACTTGCTTTTAGTGAAAATTTAAGTCTAAAAATGGGGCAAAATTGTGTCAAAAATAGTTTGGTGGTTATCTTTCAGTTGTATGGGTTCCCATTTGATAATTAACAACTTGTCCAAGTTTGAAGTATATATCTCTAGTAATGACAGAGATATTATGAATTGTCAAAGTTTGTGCACAACGACAGACAGCGCCATGGCTATGACAATACCTTGATGTTTTTTTTTAAAACAGTAGAGCCAAAAATAATTTATTCTTGGGTATGAAAGTTCTTACCTTACTAACTCCCTTATCTTTCAGAAATATTGGCACAATGACATGGGAATCTATATACAAAGTCTTGCCCACATCATGTCTGTATCTCTGTGCATTCACCTCCTCTTCAGACATGGGGATGGGTGCAGAGAAGTATGTAGTGTTGTTCATCTTCACGCCAACATGAAATGATCCCTGCAAATATAGTTGGAAAAATGTTTAACTTTTTACCATAAAACAAAGTTTTGGACTTTGGAATTTGATCTAAAACACATAGCTTAGACACCTGGATTTGTCTTTGACAGACATTTTCACCTTGTCCCACAATGTTTTACAAAGCCTTGTTCCTCAAGATTGTTTAAATTCCAGATTGTGTGGTGAAAGATTCACCAGAGCTCCAGACAGAGGGAGTGATTTTGATTTCAAAATTGAAAATATTAATTATTGTCCACTAAGCCCTATGTTATGGGTACTCATTAGAATCGTCTCACTGAGACGATTCTAATGAGTACCCACAACATAGGGTTTGGAAGAGAAATAATCGATTTAGAATACCATCACTCCCTCTTATCTGGAGCTCTGATTAACAAATTACTGTACAAAGTCATATAAGCCATTCAATCTCCGAGCAGAGTTGTCGTTCGTTACCTCACATACATCTCTGCGATGGGCTAAATGACAAGAATCTTGTCAAACCGAGGAAAACATGTTTTGTTACTGTTTAACTGTTTCATGTGTAACATGATACAGTAGACAAAGCAAATATGATTCCAGATGCATTATAGGTGCATTTAAATTGATGAATTTACCTGTATACAATGGAACTATTTTTTCGAGTTTCTTCACTGATCAGATTCCTACGCCAATTGTAAACCGAATGACTGCGCCCACGAATGAAGACAAGTTAAACAAAATTATACAGTCCTGTGACAGTTTCGACAAACCGATGGATCTAAGTTTGTAACATCAAAGAAGAGATTGTCGTTCTTTAAAACACATTTTAGCTTTTCAGAAAACCCCTCTTTTCCACATTTTCTCCCACTAAGTTTGATTGGCCGTATGCTGTTTGAACAGCAAACAAAACAATCGATACATCTTTCTTTCACCGGCGTTTGTGTCGCCATTTGGGGTTATGGTCATGTGACGGAAAATCTCGCGAGAGGACGGACTACTTTCTGAGCCCACTACAGAGGTGAATGTGAATGAACCGGAGTGCAAGAGAGTGATAAGCCATTTTGTGCCAAAAGGGGGCTTAATGCATCTCCGTAATGCATTATACCAAGCAAGACATCACATAATTCGGGACCCATAAAATCCATTTTGTCTAACATTGACTGTATCATGAGGCAGACTGGTCCTTTGTCATACAGAAAATTGACCAATAGCAAAAAGTTTCAGCTCAGGTCAGCCTGAGCGGACTGCACAAAGGGTTAAAAATCAATTTTTACCTCCAGTTTGGGTGGGCTCAATGTCTGGCCTTTAGGTATGTCATATGAAATATCTTCCGTGCCCATAATAACAAGGTCAAGGTCACACAGGTTTGTTACCAGGCAAGCTGGGGTGATGTCCACCAGTACAGTTGGGCAGCCAGGCCAATATTCAGATAGAGATACATTCAAGTCAATGGTTGGCTGACTGGCAAGCTTTAATTCTTGGTAGGTCAGGGCTTTTTCTGGTTTTTGAATATTCTCCCTGAAAAATTTGACCAATTATAAAGTCACCAACAAAAGCAATGAGCCATATTCTGTGATCCATGATTGGAAGCAAGTCATCACATGATCATGGATCCATAAAATCCATTTTCTCTAAGAACCAACTGAATCATGAGGTACACTGGTCCTTTGGCACGCAAAAATCTTACCAATAGCAAACCTTATTGGCCTAAGTCAGCCTACATGGACTGCGCAGGCTGACATGGGTTGATACTTTTTGCAGATGCATTAAGACCCCCTTTTCACAGAGCATGGCTCAAATTATATATACTTTAATAAAATGAGACTCCAAAACATTTTAACTCTTTCCCACACGACAAAAATGTAGACTTGTCCGAATTGAAAGCCTTGGCAGGCGACAATTTAAATGTAGCAAAAATGATGGAATTTGTCTTTGATAAGGTAGAAAACAGTGTGGGAAAAGGAGAAAATGCTGGTCACCAGCATTTTCTCCTTTTCCAACAATAATTTCATAAAGGTTTCCTCCTCAGGCTCATTAAAACTTGGGATTGCGTGGTAAAGGATAAATCAATAATTTACTTGGGTTTCAGTATTGTTCTCAAATGCCCCCATCATTTGAACTACGTTTAATTTGTAACTGCAAGTGCTTTCAAATTTGGTGTGGTCTAAAATCTTGTTGATAGGTAGAGATTCAATCCATGTGTCCTAGGTCTCCTACTACCCTAGATTTTAGACATATCTCTGACCAGTACAAGTGACAGAAAGGAAATCAAGAGTACTACAAGCAGGTGCCATCACTTGGCTGCAGTTGCCTGATTTCCAGAGTCGAAAAAGTGGCATAACTGCATAAAAAATATTTTGATGTTTACCTGCCCTTGTTGTATGGGTACCCCTTTTGATAATTAAGAACTTGTCCCAGTATGAAGAAAATATCTTCAGTAATAACAGAGACATTATAAAGTGTCAAAGTTTTAGCACAGTGACGACGACACAGACACCAACAACGCCATGACAATAACTTGACTTTTTCTTCAAAATAGCCAGGCTAAAAATGCAGAAAAAGGAGAAACTTGTTTAACCCTTAAAGCGCCTGTCACTACTACAGTTGCCTTTGCAGCCAGTGTAGGTCAAGATCAGGCTGCACAAAACGTGCATCCTGATCTTTGATCTACACTGTCTGCTTTCCTGATACACTGCAGACAAAAGGAACCATGAAATTGTGATTATTTAAGTCACATTCCTGGGACGAAAAATTCTGTTAGGTTTATTCGGCGCTTTAAGGGTTAATATATGTCAAATACAGAAAAAATGGCAATTGAGCAAATATTCAAATGTCAATTTTTTCCCCAGTACACTACAATGAGTTAAAAATAAATAAACAGGAGTTTCATACTCAAATTTGAGATCCATGCTGTAAGGCCAGGCAAACCATGTTTCCTGTTTCCAGTAATTCTGTAGAGAGAGGTAATCCACCTCCTGTACCGGAGATCTGCTCAGCTGATCTATCAGACCTGTGGACAAAGTCACACTGGAGCTGGACTTTCCTGCAGTGGGACTGAAATCAGACAGAGCCAATATGGATATTTATAACTCTTGCCTTATGCAGTATAACTTAATGCAACTGCGAAAAGTATCGACCCAGGTCAGCCTGCGCAGTTCGCGCAGGCTGACCTGGCCCGAAACTTTTCGCTACTGGTCAATTGTCTTTATGTTCAAGGGTCAGTCTACATCATGATTAAGTCAGTTGTTAAAAACAATTGGCAATTACTGATCCATAATTATGTGATGGCATGAGTGGTATTATGCATGACGGAGATGCATTAAGCCCCCTTTAGACAAAGCACGACTCAAATTTATTAGTAATTAACATTTTATAATTGACAATCTTTTATTCAAAAGCTGTATTTCATTATATACCAAATGGAAAAATCTAGGTTATAAACAAAGCAAGAATTTAGAAAAACCCATAAAAGCTACAATGGCATGTCT
Organism: Tridacna gigas; assembly: GCA_945859785.2. NCBI lineage: Eukaryota > Metazoa > Mollusca > Bivalvia > Cardiida > Cardiidae > Tridacna > Tridacna gigas. The sequence continues at coordinate 4,156,394 of OX244037.2, forward strand.
AACTTGATGTCTGCAAATGCTTCCAATAGAGACAAGTCCGAACTTTTGTCATCTGGTAAAGAGTTAGATACACAATTAGAAACAATGCTTTGAAAGCTTCAAAAAGCCACTATAAAGGATAAATCTACATGGTCTGCACTTACCTTAACTGGAATGTAAGAGAATGGTGTACATCCCCTCCAGCACACAACAACTGAAGGTCATGACCCCGCCCCGGGGCTTCTATCTGTTGATGCAGGTCGAGTTTACTGGTGTCAATATTTATGTACATGGTATATGGTAAGTGAGACCTCACTGTATAGAGTGGACACAGTATGACCTGAAATAAAGATTTACTCCTTATAAACTAGTACTACTACTTTTCTAGTGCCCCAAAAGGAGACAGCTTTTGAAAACAATGTGGGAAAAAGAGAATATGCTGGAAACCAGCATTTTCTCCTTTTTCCACAATGTTTTCTACCTTTTTAAAGACAGTAGTATGTACCAAGATTTTAGCCAAATTGAAATTGTTGTATGGAAATTGTTTTCAATAACCATATGCAAAAAAAAGAGAACTGTCTAGAAAAGAATCAGTTGGCTGGTTTACTTTAACCCTTTACCAAACGGCAAAATTTCAGCCTTGTCCAAACTGAAATTTCAGCCTTGTCCAAACTGAAAACATTTGCAGACGACAATTTCGATGTGGCTCAAATGGTGCAACTTTTCTTCGATAGGGTAGAAAACATTGTGGGAAAAGGAGAAAATGCTGGTTACCAGCATTTTCTTCTTTTCCCACAATGTTTTCAAAAGGCTTCTTTCCCAGGGGTGTCAAAAGGCGGCATTGTGTGGTAAATGGTTAAACCTATTCATTTTACATCAGTTGTGAAACAAGTTTTTCCAACTTAAATTTATCACCCTCAGTGATCGTTTCTTGGATACAAAAGTCAGTACTCGTGCTACTGTGTGGGTGATTTCAAGGGCTGATCCCTGGGCCTCTCAAATCAAACTGGAACTTTTGATCTGAGAGGCCAACATTCAATTCTTACACCTCTGTCTCCCACATAAACCATGCTTGAAATCGCAATATTGTGGTCTGTTTTCCTGATTGAGAAAGTCTGTTTCATTTTGGCCATGCTCTGTCAGAAGGGTTTTAATGCACTTGCAAAAAGTATCGACCCAGGTCAGCATGCGCAGTCTGCTTTTCAAAACTTTTTGCTATGGGTCAACTCTCTGCATGTCAAAGGACCAGTCTAGCTCATGATTCAGCCAGCTGTTTGACAAAATGGATTTTATGGATCCATAATTATAAAATGACATGCTTGATATTGTGCATCAGAGATGCATTAAACCCCCTTTTGCCAGAGCATGGCTCATTTATAGTAGTCATGTTCTTTGGAAAGGGGGTTTAATGCATCTCTGCAATGCATCATACCAAGCTAGTTGTCATATAAGACAGATCTATTTAATCTAAAATCCGACCGAGTCACAAGGTAGAATGAGGTGGAATGATCCTTTGACGTGCAGAAAATTCACCAATAGCAAAATTTTTTGAGCCAGGTCTGCCTACGCGGATGAAGCAGGCTGACATGAGCTAAAATATTTAGTAGATGCATTAACCCTTTACCAAACGACAAAATTTTAGACTTGTCCAAATTAAAAGCATTTGCAGACGACAAAATAAATGCGACTCAAAAATTGAAATTTGTTTTGGGAAGGTTAGAAAACATTGTGGGAAAAGGAGAAAATGCTGGTTACCAGCATTTTCTCCTTTTCCCACAATGTTTTCAAAAGGCTTTTTCTTTAGGGTCGTTAAAACCCGTGACTGTATGTTACCAGCATTTTCTCCTTTTCCCACAATGTTTTCAAAAGGCTTTTTCTTTAGGGTCGTTAAAACCCCTGATAGTGTAGTAAAGAGTTAAACCCAATTTTCACATAACATGGCTCACATGTATTTTAAGGTTTAACTCTTTACCAAACGACAAAATTTTCGACCTGTCCAAACTGGAAGCATTTGCAGACGACAAAATAAATGTGACTGTAAAATTGAAATTTGTTTTTGGGAAGGTTAGAAAACATTGTGGAAAAAGGAGAAAATGCTGGTTACCAGCATTTTCTCCTTTTCCCACAATGTTTTCAAAAGGCTTTTTCTTTACGGTAGATAAAACCGGTGATTGTGTGGTAAAGAGTTAAACCCAATTTTCACATAACATGGTTCACATGCATTTTGAGGTTTAACCCTTTCCCAAACAAGCCCTGGTTTTCACGTGTCTGCAGTACAAGTCTTTTGAAAACACTGTGGGAAAAGGAGAAATTGCTCGTAATGAGCAATTTCTCCTTTTCCCACAGTATTTCCTACCCCTTTTCAGAACTTTCTGCCATTTTCATCAAATTTAAAAATTGTCGTCTGCAAACTCTTTCAATTTGGACCAGTCCAAAATTTGTCGTTTGGGAAAGGGTTAAGGTAACACTTACAAATATCTGCAATGCTGTGTCCACTCTCTGTGAGAAAACTCTACACCAGATGCTGAAGGATGATTTCTGGTCACTGAATGTTATCTACAACATAAACGGTACATAACTTTACATAAAAATACTGTCAATTTTATTACAGATGGCCTTTAAAAGCAAGTTGCGAGTTCAAGAATGGGTATGGAATCAAATTGGTGGTCTTTTAAAGGAGTAGGGCACTTAACCCTTTCCCACACAATCCCGGGTTTTAACGACCCTGAGAAAGAAGTCTTTTGAAAAGATTGTGGGAAAAGGAGAAAATGCTGGTAACCAGCATTTTCTCCTTTTCCCACAATGTTTTCTGCCCTTCCCAAAACAAATTTCAATTTTTGAGTTACATTTAATTTGTCTTCTGCAGATGCTTTCAATTTGGACTGGTCCAAAATTTTGTCGTTTGGTAAAGAGTTAATAAAGATGGTCTCTAAATTAAGTATGACTGTATTGTTAAACTCTATCCCAAAAGTTAAACTTTACACTCTTCCATTAAAAGCCAATACAGATAACAAATTCAAAATTGGTAGAGATGAACAAACATTTAACTCTTTTACTACTAATGACGACTTGACTACCTTTTGTGGACAGCGCAGATCAAGATTAGACTGCACAAAACATGCAGTCTGATCTTGATCTATGCTGTCTGCTACTCTATTTTTAAACTATGATGAATTTCGTTTTAAATGGCAGTGGAAATCTATTTTTAGAGCTTGGAAAAAACATGTAATTTCTGGAGTTAGTAGTGAAAGGGTTAAAGCGGTAGAAAATATTTTGTAAAAAAAATTGCTTGTTACGAGCAAAATTTAAAGTGGTTGAAAATATTTTGTAAAACAAATTGCTTGGTACAAGCAATTTTTTCTTTTTCCCACAATGTTTCATCAGCAGACACATTTTCAAATGGGATTTTTGTAAGTGTTAAAACTTATCCATACATGACAACTTCGAAAACATCATTTTTAAGTATGGACCATCAACATAAAGTATGGTTTAACATATCTCCAAATGACAAAATATGGGACTAGACCAAATTGAAAGCATTTGCAGACAAAAAAAATAACTGTAGCTTAAGTTATGATTTCTGTATTTGATGGTGAAAATGCTGGTTACCAGCATTCTCTCCCTTTCAAACAATGTTTTCAAAAGCCTTTCTCTCCAGGATTGTTAGAAACTGGCATTGTGCAGTAAGGGATTAAGGTATACAGACATATGAAAATACAAAGATTGAAATCCACTGGTTGTCATTTCAATTGCATGCTTGATTGAACTCTTTCAGAGGATTTGATGAAAGTTATTGCAACAGGAGTCATTTCTTCCTTACTGCTGACCATTATCAAACAATGTGAAAAAGCAGCTAGTGGCTTGGAAAGAATGTTGTGCAAAGTACTGGTGATAGGAACTCCAGAGATGCATGGGTATAAGCACTGACTGTCAGAATATGACCAAAATGATGCTGAAAATGGTATTTGACATAAAACAAACAAACGAACAAATGAACAAATGAGCAAGTGAACGAACAAACAAACAAATGAATGGATGGAAAAATGATTGGAAAAATGAATGGAAAAAATTAATGAATGCATGAATGAATGTATGAAGAAAAAAAGGAAATAAAAAGATAAAGAAATAGATAGAAAATAGATAAATACACTTCGGGATACCTTCACAAGATTATTTTCCCTTGCACTAGCCCCTGACACATACACTTCTTTTGACCAGATGCCCCTACTACCCCAGGGCCTAAATTTGATCCCTTGTATGTCCGCAGGCTCCAAAATGTAAGACGGGATGGTATGCTCAGAGCCAACAACTGCCCTGTGCTCTTGGTCAGAACTGTTTGTTACGACTTTGACCTCTAGATGTTGGGACAGTCGATTTGACACCACAAGTTGGCCCGATATGATGATCTGAAATTTATGCAGATACATGTACAGTTATACAATATACATAGATTCTTTTAACCTTTCACCAAACAATCCCATGTTTTAACAACCCTGAAAAAGAGTCAATTTGAAAACACTGTGGGAAAAAGAGAAAATGCTGGTAACCAGCATTTTCTCCTTTTCCCACTATGTTTTCAATCCTTCAATAAACAAATTTCAAGTTACATTTATATTGTCATCTGCAAATGCTTAATACTATTTGGTCAGGTCTAAAATTTCATTGTTTGGTATAGAGTTCAATTTTTAGGTGAATATCCTGGAAAGAAAGCTTTCTGCAAATTTGGCTTCAAAGGTCTTCTAAAACATCAAATTACACACAATGTAGATCAAGATGACACATAACAGTTGCATCAACTAACCTTTGGTCTACACTTTGATACAGTCCATCCTATTACTTTTCTTCAAAATGGTGTAACCCCTCACAGAAAATCCCATATTTTAATGAACCTGAGGAAAAAGCCACTGGTATCCAGCATGTTCTCCATTTCCCACATTTTTTTTTACCCTTTTAGTGACAATTCATTTCCGCTACATTTAATTTGTCGTCTGAAAATATTTTCAATTAGGACCAGCCTAAAAATTCATTGTTTAGACTTCTCCAAATCAAAAGCAACTACAGAAAACAAATGCAAAAGTGACACCGATGAACTGAAGATCTTAGACTGGGTATAAAACATTGGGGTAAAAGGAGAAAATGCTGGTTACCAGTATTTTCTCCTTTTTCCACAATGTTTTCAAATGCCTTCTATCTTTGGTGTCAGTAAAATTACAGACTGTCTGGTACAGGGTTAAAGGATTTCTTTGAAATGTTGGCTGCCCCAGTCTGTTACCTCCATGCTGTGCTACCAGCTAAGCTATATTGTTGTACATTGTAATTGGAAAATGAAAATATGAAGCTTCTTTCTTGTCGGTGTTGCTAATGAGAACTGTCTGATGGCCCATGAAAAATTCTGACAAGAACAGCCTTGCTACTGTCTTACTATTGTCTCTTTGTCTGTTTGAAAATGTCTTATTTCATTTCATTGGTTGTCATGGGAATCAGCATTTCATGTGCTTTAACTCTTTACCAAACGACAAAATTTCAGACTAGTCCAAATTGAAAGCTTTTGCAGACGACAAATTAAATGTGACAGAAAAATCGTAATTTGTTTTGGGAAGGGTAGAAAACATTGTGGGAAAAGGAGAAAATGCTGGTTACCAGCATTTTCTCCTTTTCCCATAATGTTTTCAAAAGGCTTCTTTCTCAGGGTCGTTAAAAGTCGGGATTGTGTTGTAAAGGGTTAATGATTTTACGTTTCACTTGTTAACCATCCCAAAATTTCAGATTTGTTGATTTTGAAAGTATTTTCAGAAGAAAAATGAAATTTGGCTGAAAATGTTTGGACTTTGACTTCAAAAAGGTAAAAAAAATGTGAGACATGGAAAAAATCCTAGCTACAAGCATTTTCTCCTTTTACAACAATATTTTAAAAAGCTCTCTTCATTAGAGTCATAAAAATACCAGATTATTTGATAACAGTCCTATTACCTGATTTTGTACATTGGACAGTTTGCTGACACGAACAATAACAGTGTAGTGATGGTCAGCCGATTTCACGCCTCGTACAAAACTTCCAACTTTCCCTATCTCAAATGGCTCACACCATTTCCAAACCTTTCCATCCAAACATAGATGTAGTTCCTGAAATGAAATACCTAATACATGTTACAAGAAAAAGTAGAACCATTGGCTCACACCATTTCCAAACCTTTCCATCCAAACATAGATGTAGTTCCTCAAATGAAATGCTTAATATATGTGACAAGAAAAAATAGAACCATCGGTAAAACTGACTTAATGTACCTATAAATAAATTTAACCCTTTACAACACAATCCCGCGCTTCAACAATCTTGAGAAGGAAGGCTTCTGAAAACATTGTGGTAACCAGCATTTTCTCCTTTTCCCACAATGTTTTCTGACCTATCAAAGACAAATGGAATAATTTGAACCACATTTCATTTATCATCAGCATACTGCTTGAATACCGACAAGTCCAAAATATTGTTGTTTGGTAAAAGGCTAATAGAGAAGACAGATGTTAAAATGTAAGGGGCATAATACACAAAAATGTTTAAGTCAAAAGACAGATAATTCTTCTATTCTTTATGAACATTCTTAGTCTTACTCTCAAATGGTTTAGTCAATCAGAAATCACACTACTTTCTAAATCTAGAGGTGGGCTTTGAATGAAATTAAGAATGGTTGGTGAATAAGGACCCTGCATATATGCTTTTTGCAGCTGATAGATGGGCCAGGTTTTAAAATGATGACAGCAGAACTGAAGGAGTTTATGGCATAAATATACCTATCTACATGTCCAAAGATGGATGGACAGTTGGACCCACAGGCTTATCACAGTATGGCGCCCAGCCTGGAAGTTAAATTTGTAACATGCAGGGCATAAAACCCAGGCACTGCTGGTTAGTTTCCCAAGCTCAGCAAAATTCTTTCTGAAGATTTATGACTACAGCTGCACAAAATACCATAGTTGTACATTAATGTGTAAATTCACATGCATCTTTTAACAAAACTAAAAGCTCAAAACACAAATCAAAGAATTCTTATACACTAATATCTATCATTAATTCACTGTACAGGTATGTCCATATTTTTTTATCTGCATTCAGTTGAGATTCACATGCATTTCTGTACAAAGCGATCTGTTACATTAGCTTTTTTGGTAGAAAAGTCTGGGTCGATATAGACATAACTGTGTAAAAAATATTTAAGGGTTACTGTATGGTATGAGTTTCCCTTTTGGTAGTGAATGATGGGCCAAAATTTGAAGTAAATATTTTCAGCAATGACAGAGCTAGAACAAAACTTAACTCTTTACCACACAATCCAACTTTTAACAACCCTGTGAAAGAAGCCTTTTGAAAACATTGTGAGAAAAGGAGAAAATGCTGGTAACCATTCCCAAAACAAATTATAATTTATCAGTCGCATTGATTTTGTCAACTGCAAATGCTTTCAATTTGGACTAGTTTTAAATTTTGTCATTTGGTAAAGAGTTAAAAGTTTTCACACAAGAAATATACAGACATGGACAAAAACGGCAGAAGATCTATGACAGTACCTTGGGATTTCTTCGAAAACAACCAAGCCAAATCATCAAGTCATACCTGTTTCAGCTTATGGGACCTCCATCCATACTGATGCATTTCTCTGGGCTGTAAGATCAGATTCTCATCTGTCCCAACCTGACCAAACCTAATGGGTACTTGGGTATCATTGCAGATAACATAGTGGCCAAATATCACTTCATCTCCATCTTTCTTACCTGTGTAATAATGAAATATGTACATGTATGAGTCATGCTCTGTATATAGTTGGTTCAACTCTTTCACTGCAAATGTCGCCTTACACGTCTTTTGCGGATGGTGTAGATCAAGATCAGACTGCACAAAATGTGCAGTCTGATCTTGGATCTACACCATCGGCTACCAGATACTAATCTTTGACCAGAATCAGCTCCATGATGCAATGAAAATGTACTTTTAAACATAAAGAACTGTCGAATCCATTAATTTGGCAGCAAAAGCATTTAAGCAAATGCAAAAAGTATTGACCCTTTTTGCCTCTACAGTTTGTACAGGCTCACTTTAGTTGAAACATTTTGGTTTCGGTAAATTTTCTGCATTTAAAAATCTACCTCATAATTTTGCCAGCTTTTAGACAAATTCGATCCATAATATACAAAGGAAACAATCAGTTTAAGGTAAATGTAATTGAGCCATGCTCTGTCAAAAGGGGCTTTAATGCATATCCGTAATGCATTATAACAAGCAAGCCATCACGTAATTATGGATCCATTATAGCATTTTTTCCTTAACAATCGACTTAACCCTTTCCCAAACAAGCCCTGGTTTTCATGTGTCTGCAGTGCAAGTCTTTTGAAAACACTGTGGGAAAAGGAGAAATTGCTCATAACGAGCAATTTCTCCTTTTCCCACAGTGTTTTCTTCCCTTTTTGAGACCTTTCTGCCATTTTCATCAAATTTAAAATTGTCGTCTGCAAACTCCTTCAATTTGGACCAGTCCAAAATTTGTCGTCTGGGAAAGGGTTAATCATGGAGTAGACTTGTCCATTGACATACAGAAAATTGAACCAATTGCGAAAAGTTTCAGTCCAGGTCAGCCTGCGCGGATTGCGCAGGCTGACCTGGGTCGATATTTTTCACAGAAGCATTAAGCCCCCTTTTCACAGAGCATGGCTCAATTATGCTTTCAACTATTTACAGATAACAAAATTCAAGACAAGTCCAAATTGAAACTATTTGCAAATGACAAATTAATTGTGGCTGAAATAAGACTGTTTTTGAAAGGATAGAAAACATTGTTGGGAAAGGAGAAGATGTTTCTTTTTCAGGGTTGATTAAATATGGGATTGTTTTGTAAAGGATTAAGTTAGAAGTTGATTAACTCTTTACCAAACGACAAAATTTTCGACTGGTCCAAATTGAAAGCATTTGCAGACAACAAAATAAATGTGACTCAAAAATTGAAATTTGTTTTGGGAAAGGTAGAAAACATTGTGGGAAAAGGAGGAAATGCTGGTTACCAGCATTTTCTCCTTTTCCCCCAATGTTTTCAAAAGGCTTCTTTTTCAGGGCCGTTAAAAGTCGGTATGTGTGGTAAAGGATTAACCCTTTACCACACAAGAAAAAAATAAACTTGACCAAATTGAAAGCATATGCAGACAATAATTTAAATGTGACTCAAATGAGGAACTTTGTCTTTGATGGAGTAGAAAACATTGTGGGAAAAGGAGAAAATGCTGGTTACCAGCATTTTCTCCTTTTCCCACAATGTCTTCAAAAGGCCTCTCCCACAGGATTATTAAAGGTCGGCATTGTGTGGTAAAGGGTTAAGAGAGAAGAAAAAAAAAGCACTAACCAGATAAAACATGGTTCCATGCCTGTATTGAGGAGAACACAGTATGAGTAACAGCTTGTCCCAGCCTGACTGTGACTGGTTCACAGTTTATATCTACATCTACAGCTGCCGGCTGAAAATAGATCATTTATTGAAACAATGACATATTCAAATACACACAATAGATATCAGAATATTATATATAGAGTACATGTATATGGAAAAAAAGGATGTAAGGAGAAAAGGCTCATGTCTGTTTCTCAGGTCAATAGTATTCATAACTAGAGAACCATTAGGGTCTCACACAGCTTACCTGAGCTAATAAAATGATTTTTTTTTAAAATACTGCCGTTATTTGTATATCAATAGTTAAAATTTACATATCTCCATTTAGCAACTTAAAACTGATGCCACATGCAAATTTCTAGCTCCCCAAACTGCCCTCTTAACCCAAGACTGAGCCCTAGTTGAAAATGTAATCCTTCTTTAACAAACATAAATACATAAATACCAGTGATATAGTCAAAGCAGAATGACTTATTTAATCAGAGTTTTATGCCACTGTCAGTGATATATTGTTTACACATGGCACTTTCTGAGGTCACCAGGCTGAGACTGTAAAACCTTGACAAATACTACCTAGGAAGGACACCAGCAAGTATTGACAAATCCACTGCCTGAACAATTAAGCAAATGATGGGTCAAAATATATGTCACCAATAAAGAAAGATCATACCTTTGTAGTTAACTGGTACAGGGCTACTCCAGAAACTTCAAATGGGGAGACAACTCTTTGCATTGTGAGAGTCTTGTACTCCAGTAGGTCAAGTTTAATAGTGGAGTTAAACTGAAACAAAATTAATTTACATCACTGTTTTATACCATTCACCCTTATCATGCCACATATAATGCCATCCAGAAATTCTTCAGAATGCCATATAAATCATGATGGGACAGCACAGAATATGCACTCTGATCTTGGATCCTCATTATACGATATTTTTGAGACAGATTCTTGCCAAACCTGCCATGGCAAAAAACCTTTTCCCCCTTGTCAACTGAAGATGCACAAAAATGTACACCCAGCTCACCTAGTATTATTTACCACATTACAAAGAAATAGAGTGAGAATATAAGATGACAAAGTTTTTGACCTGTGCATCATGAAAGCACTGGTGTATGATGATTTAGATGCTGGAATTTATCCTTGAAAGGGTAAAAAACACTACTGGAAAAAAGCAGTAATCAGCATTTTCTCTCTTTTTCCTCTAGGTTGAACAAATGAACTTATTACAACTTCTCAAAAAAGAGCTATTTACAGACTAATGGTCAGTAACAAACCTGGCCCTGTAATTTTGACTGTGACCCAGCAATGTGGGAACCAGCACATAAAACATTGTCTAAAGTGAAAACAGCAAACTCTCCTGAAGCTGGGTAACAGCTGCTCATAAAGAATGGCCGCAGCTTAAAAGGTGTCTCTGTAATTAGAAATATAAAAGGTTTGTAGAGTGTGAATTTACCTGAAGCCTTGCAAAAATCTATCTCTCATGAACTAACAACATTTGCATTGACAGTACTAAAATATGTCCATCAGATAATATTTCTTAATTGTGCTATCAAAAACTTTTAAAAATATTGTAGCAAAACAAACAAGAGCACGGCATGTGAATGCCAGTGCTCAGCTGCACTTGCTTGATTTTTTGTGAAATTTTAAAGTTGAAAAAGGGACATTATTGTGTCAAAAATACTTTGATGCTTACCTGCCCTTCTTATACATGCTTACCTGCCCTTCTTATATGGGCTTTCCTTTTGATAGTTAACAACTTATCCAAGTTTGAAGTAAATGTATTCAGTAATGACAGAGATATTATAGATGTCAAAGTTTTTGCATACTGCCTCTGCTGCTGCCGCAGACGATGGCATGGCTATAACAATACCTCGATGCTTTCTTCCAAAACAGCACAGCAATGAACATTTCTCCTTTTGCCACATATTTATCATTTGTGTTAATATATTTAATCTCACTTTAATTTGATTATGCATCTACCATGAGTCATCCAATGGAAACTCTTTACAGGGTGTATTGAGTTAAATGTAATACCAATGTTTTTAATTCTATCAACCATTCTTCGTAGTTAACTTTTAAAAAATAAAAAATCTAGCTTCGAAAAAAAAAAAATCTATCTAAATTTTGAAAACATGGTGGGAAAAGGAGAAAATGCTGGTAACCAGCATTTTCTCCTTTTCCCACCCTGTTTTCCACCCTGCCAAAGACAAATTCCATCATTTGAGACACAACTTATATGTTTTGTTGTATGTGAATGCTCTAAATTTTGGACTACTCTACAATTTTCTGGTTTTTTTTGGGTAGAGTTAAATCTTTACCACACAATGAAAATAAAAACTTGCCCAAATTGAAAGCATGTGCAGACGACAATTTAATTGGGGCTCGAATGATGGAATGTGCCCATGATAGGGATGAAAACACTGTGGGAAAAGGAAAAAAATGCAGGTAACCAGCATCTTCTCCTTTTTCCACTATGTCTTCCTCAGGCTCCTTCCTCAGGGTCATTAAAACCTGGGATTTTGTGGCAAAGAGTAAAACAAACAACAGATGAATACAACATACCTTTGCCCAGACAGTGTATATGATTGCTAAGATGCAGCTCAATGCTTTCCAAAGTACACCCCACCACATATGATGGCACAAGATCTGGTATAAAACAAGAATCAATCTTCATTGATGCAGCCAGTGATGTGGGCAATATCACTTCCTTTCTGAAAAACAGTACAAAAAGATAAATTAACATAAATTCCCTGGACGCCTCGACAGTGTAGGTTGTCGAGGCAGGTAGCTCAGTCAGTACCAGTAACACATATGATTTGTTCTCCATGAGTTGCCGGTTCCATTCCCAGCTCAGCAAAATTCTCTCTGTGCATCAGTGATAGTCATTGCAACTCATTAACCCTTTACCACACAATCCAGAGTTTTAACAACCCTGAGGAAGGAGGCTTTTGAAAACATTTTTGTAACCAGCATTTTCTCCTTTTCCAACAATGTTTTCAATTCTTTCAGAGAGTGAAATCATCATTTGAACTACATTTATTTTGTTATCTGCAAATGCTTTCAAATTCGTTAAATCAAAAATGTACACAACAAAATTGTAGACGTGTCCACACTTCTGAAAAGTACCCTACTACAAGACCGGAAAAATTTATTTGCAAGATCCAAATAAAGACCATTTTTATACCTGTGCAAGTTTCTTATTAATACCCTCCAAGTTTGAGCAACAACTAAATCTTGGCTTTGAGAATTTTTCACGTCAGGTAGAATGACATCTGTCGAAACACTGTCAGACAAATCCACCTCCAGATAGTCAATAAATTGTAGTATGAGTGGTTCCCAGTGCTGGAGTACACACTGTACCTGGTTAAATAGAAAAGACATAGAGGATATTTGTTTTTTCTTGGTGAAAGATTGAAATTTATTTCGAGTGAACATCGTCGGTAATATTTTCATGAATGGCACAGCCACGAGTGAAAATATTACCGATGATGCTCATGAGATGTAATAAATTTCGATCTTTCACTGAAAAAAAAAAAAAAAAAATAAATATTCTATTTATTTCATGCTTCTAACCCCTATTTCGTTCAAACTTTCATCAAAATCCAGTACATTGTTTTCAGTAATTCCCCGTGGCGTATCCCCCCCTCACATAACAATGCATTGCAATGTTATGTAAAGTGTGAGAAATATAGCATGAATTACGTCATATTTCCCTCCATTTGAATGGCATACACTGATTACCTAAGTAACTTGTGCACGGGAACTACTGTTTCTTCCTTCAATTGAAGACTAAATCAGCATTTTCTTCTTTTCCCATAATGTTTTCTTCTCTACCAAAAACAAATTTTAATTTTTAAGTCACATTTATTTTGTCATCTGCAAATGCTTTCCATTTGGACTGGTCTAAAATTTTATTGTTAGGTAAAGAATTAAGATTTATAATAATGTTTACCATTCTATCTCCATCAGGTCCCACTATATTGAAAGGTATTGGAGTAGAGCTGATATGGGAGATCACTCTAGGCATACTGTAAGTCCATGTCATGGATGAGTTCCCGTCACTATCTCGGGTACAGAAAGCTATTTCACCTGGTCTCGTCATTTCCTCTTTAAAGACAGAAACAAATTCTTTCATTTCATTACCCACTGTAACAAACTTGCAGCAGACAGCTTTGAAAATAATCTTGTAACAACTGTATAATTAATGTGAGTCATGCTCTGTTAACCCTTTCCCAAACGACAAAATTTGGACCGGTCGAAATTGAAAGCGTTTGCAGACGATAATTTTAAATTTAATGAAAATGGCAGATAGGTCACAAAACGGGTAGAAAACACTGTGGGAAAAGAAGAAATTGCTTGTTACGAGCAATTTCTCCTTTTCCCACCGTGTGTTCAAAAGACTTGTGCTGCAGACACATGAAAATCAGGGCTTGTTTGGAAAAGGGTTAATGCAGCTGCAAAAAATATCAACCCCAGGTCAGCCAGAGCAGTATGCTCAGGCTGACCTGGGTCAAAACTTTTTGCTATTGGTCAATTTTCAACATGTCAAAGGAAAATTATACCTCCATTTCCAGTCCTTCGTCAGAATAAACAGATTCCATGGATCCCCAATTGGGTGATGTCTTGGTATAATGCATTACAGAGATTCTACCTCCAGATTCAGTCCGCTGTTGGACATAATGGATTTTATGGATCCATAATTATGTGATGACCTGCTTGGTATAAGGCATCACAGAGATGTGTTAAACCCCCTTTTGCCAGAGCATGGCCCACATGACTTTAGGTTTTATATATAAGTGAAAAAAAACCCCAAAAAACTATTTTTTCTGGTCATGCCATGTCCTTGTAAACCAGATATACATTCTCCATAATGCTTTCCTCCTGAAATGAATTTCAAGCTTGCAACTTTAAGAACATTGTAGAACAATATGGATACTCAAAATACATAAACCCTTTGCCACAGAATCCCGTGTTTTAATGACCCTGAGAAAGAAGCCTTTTGAAAACATTGTGGGAAATGTTTTCTTAAAAAACAACCTAGCTGAAAATACCATACCCAAACCCACCTGATTCCAGAACATATTGAAAAGCTCCTGATCTCAAGTCATCAGTAGATGTATGTATGATTGTTGTTGTTGTTTTCCTCTCTTGTTTCTCTGTAATATCTTCTCCAGTGTCTCTAGGTGCTTTTGACTTAGAGCTAGCCGTCTTCGAAAGTTCCTGTTAAATGTCACATGCATAGTATGACAAACCTAATTACTAACGATTAAGATATGATACATGCTCAGTGAAAAGGGGGTTTAACCCTTTACCAGACGACAAAATTTTAGCCTTGGCGAAATTAAAGCATTTGCAGACGACAATTTCAATGAGGCTCAAATGGTGCAATTTTCGCTTGATAGGGTAGAAAACATTGTGGGAAAAGGAGAAAATGCTGGTTACCAGCATTTTCTCCTTTTCCCATAATGTTTTCAAAAGGCTTCTTTCCCAGGGGCGTTAAAAGGCGGCATTGTGCGGTAAAGGGTTAATGCAACAAGAGGGCCATGATGGCCCTGGGTCGCTCACCTTAGTACAGTGCCTTAAAGGTTTTTCTTTAATTTGACCATGTGACCTAGTTTTTGACCGCAGGTGACCCAATTTCAAACTCATATTTCATGAAGACAAACATTCTGACCAATTTTCAAGTCAACTGAGCAAAAAAATGTGGCCTCGAGTGCCCTAAATATATTTCTTTAATTTGACCTAGTGACCTAGATTATGACCCCAGGTGACCCAAATTTGAACTGGTCATTGACTATATCAAAAGAAACATTTTAACCAATTTTCAAATCAAATGAATAATAAATGTGGCCTCTAGAGTGCCCACTAGCTATTTCTTTAATTTGACCAAGTGACTTAGTTTATGACCCCAGTTGACCCAAATTCAGATTCATGTGAGATTTTACAAAGACAAACATTCTGACCAATTTTCAAGGCAATTAAGCAAAGAATGTGGCCTCTAGAGTGCCCACAAGGTATTTCTTTATTTTGACCTAGTGACCTAGTTTATGGTTCCAGGTGACTCAAATCCAAACTCATCTGGTATTTCATCAAGACAAACATTCTGGCCAAATTTCAGGTCATTTGAGCAATAAATGTGGCCTCCAGAGTGCAAACAAGGTATTTCTTTAATTTGACCCAGTGAACTAGTTTATGACCCAACTTGACCCAAATTAATCTTATGTGAGACTTTATAAAGACAAACTTTCTAACTAATTTTCAAGGCAATTGAGCAAATAATGTGGCCTCGAGAGTGCCAACAAGGTATTTCTTTAATTTGACCTAGTGACCTAGGTTATGACCCAAGATGACCCAATTTTGAACTCAATGAACTTATTGCGCTTAGATGGGCAAACAAACTTAGAACAGAATCACTACATACCAAATATCAAAGCTCTACGCCTTCCAGTTTTAAAGAAGAATTTTAAAGTTTTCCTTCTTTGTTCCTATGTTCGAACTTGTGACCCCCGGGGTGGGGCCAGTTTTGACCCCAGGGGCATCATATGAACAAACTTGGTAGAGGTCCACTAGGCAATGCTACATACCAAATATCAAAGCTCTACGCCTTCCAGTTTCAGAGAAGATGATTTTTAAAGTTTCCCCTCTTTGTTCCTATGTTCAAACTTGTGACCCCCATGGCTGGGCCAGTTTTGACCCCAGGGGCATCATATGAATAACTTGGTAGAGGTCTACTAGGAGATGCTTCATGCCAAATATCAAAGCTCTATGCCTTCTAGTTTTACAGAAGAAGATTTTTAAAGTTTTCCTTCTTTGTTCCTGTTGGAAATTGTGACCCCCGGGGCGGGGCCAGTTTTGACCCCAGGGGCATCATATGAACAAACTTGGTAGAGGTCCACTAGGAGATGCTACATGCCAAATATCAAAGCTCTACGCCTTCAAGTTTCAGAGAAGAAGATTTTTAAAGTTTTCCTTCTTTGTTACTATGCTCAAACTTGTGACCCCCGGGGTGGGGCCAGTTTTGACCCCAGGGGCATCATATGAACAAACTTGGTAGAGGTCCACTAGGCGATGCTACATACCACATATCAAAGCTCTACGCCTTCCAGTTTCAGAGAAGATGATTTTTAAAGTTTCCCCTCTTTGTTCCTATGTTCAAACTTGTGACCCCCATGGCTTGGCCAGTTTTGACCCCAAGGGCATCATATGAACAAACTTGGTAGAGGTCCACTAGGAGATGCTTCATGCCAAATATCAAAGCTCTATGCCTTCTAGTTTTACAGAAGAAGATTTTTAAAGTTTTCCTTCTTTGTTCCTATGTTGGAAATTGTGACCCCCGGGGCGGGGCCAGTTTTCACCCCATGGGCATCATATGAACAAACTTGGTAGAGGTCCACTAGGAGATGCTACATGCCAAATATCAAAGCTCTACGCCTTCAAGTTTCAGAGAAGAAGATTTTTAAAGTTTTCCTTCTTTGTTACTATGCTCAAACTTGTGACCCCCGGGGTGGGGCCAGTTTTGACCCCAGGGGCATCATATGAACAAACTTGGTAGAGGTCCACTAGGAGATGCTTCATGCCAAATACCAAAGCTCTATGCCTTCTAGTTTTACAGAAGAAGATTTTTAAAGTTTTCCTTCTTTGTTCCTATGTTCAAACTTGTGACCCCCGGGGCAGGGCCAGTTTTGACCCCAAGGGCATCATATGAACAAACTTGGTAGAGGTCCACTAGGAGATGCTTCATGCCAAATATCAAAGCTCTATGCCTTCTAGTTTTACAGAAGAAGATTTTTAAAGTTTTCCTTCTTTGTTCCTATGTTGGAAATTGTGACCCCGGGGCGGGGCCAGTTTTGACCCCAGGGGCATCATATGAACAAACTTGGTAGAGGTCCACTAGGAGATGCTACATGCCAAATATCAAAGCTCTACGCCTTCAAGTTTTACAGAAGAAGATTTTTAAAGTTTTCCTTCTTTGTTACTATGCTCAAACTTGTGACCCCTGGGGCGGGGCCAGTTTTGACTCCAGGAGCATCAAATGAACAAACTTGATAGAGGTCCACTAGGAGATGCTACATACCAAATATCAAAGCTCTGCGCCTTCTAGTTTCAGAGAAGAAGATTTTCAAAGATTTTGCTTTTTTTTTCCTTTTTGTTGCCATGGCAACCAGAGTTGTGGGTGGAATTCAATTCTTTGAACAATTTTGGTAGAGCTTCACCCAAGGAACATCCCTGCCAAGTTTCATCAAGATTGGCCCAGTGGTTTAGGAGAAGAAGATGTTTAAAGAAATTGTTGACGGACGACGGACGCCGGACGCCGGACATAGGGCGATCACAATAGCTCACCTTTAGCACGTTGTGCTAAGGTGAGCTAAAAAGCAAAAAGTATCTATTCAGGTCAGCCTGCGCAGTCTGTGCAGCTGACCAGGGTCAAAACCTTTTGTGATAGGTTAATTTTCTGCATGTCAATGGATCATTCTACCTCATCATATAGTCACTGTTAGACAAATGGATTTTATGGATCCACAATTGTACGATGACTTGCTTGGTATAATGCAACACAGAGATGCATTAACCTCCCTTGTGCCAGAGCAAAGTTGTATTTGAAGTAATGTTCATTTTATCTTAAAAATTTTGTTAACTCTTTATCAAATAATCCCATGTTTTAATGATCCTGAGAAAGAGGCCTTTTGAAAACATTGCGGGAAAAGGAGAAAATGCTGGTAACCAGCATTTCTCCTTTTCCCACAATGTTTTACTTTCCTGTCAGGGAACTTCAGTTTCTTTGTATCACTTTAGAATTTCTTGTCTGCAGATGCTTTCAATTTAGAGGCATCTAAAATTTGTGCTTTGGGAAAAGGTTAGATGACTGTTTTGCAGGCTTAATAACATTTTTCTGAACAAATATAGTGCAATTTAATGTCAAAAGCCTTTGAATGTCAGAGTCTATTTATCACATATGTATGTATCTCAGAAAATTTAATTCAGAATATGTGGAAACATGAATTATTATGTGTTCATGCACAAATGTCCATGAGCAATACCTGCTCACACTTTAACAGAAGTATATATCCATGGTGAAAGAACTTCAAAAAAGCTTACATAATTATAATTACTGGATCTTAAATCTAAACTCATACAAATCTTAACTTTTTAAGGACCACTGACTCTGACAATTGAACTGACGGGAATATATAGTGGATCCATATTTTTGGAAATATCATGTAGGAATACAGTGCTGTTTGCCAACAATATTTCGTGTTCTGAAAACAAACATTCTTTTCTTTTAAGTTTTTTATGCAAGTTATAATGCAATACTGACATTTTTTTTCCTTTCAAATCTTCATTTGCAACAAGGACACTTTACATTCCTTTCATAAAGGTTGGATGGAGGAACAGGAACAAAGCTATCATTTTGAAAAGGATATAAAAGAAACTACAGGAAAAAAATCTCAGCCAAGTTGTATCAATAGATTTATAACAATCAATGGCAACTTATGGGCAAAGACCTTAATGAACAAAGCTTGTTTTGTAGTCACACCATTTCAGATTTCTTAAGAATAAAATTCCAACTTCGTTCTGGATTTTATTCCTAATTTAGATGGGGATGGCAAAATATCTATGAGTTCCAGTAGCTCAAGCAGCATCACACATATGACAATCTTTCACAAACTCGCTTGATTGGTCAAAAAATACATAAATGATCTACCAATAGGATTATTACCTAAAAATCATCATCAGTTTACTGAGTACAGATTATCTAATCTCCAAGTTACCTTCAGCATATTATTGATGGTGTCTATAACTAGCTTTTCCCCCACAATTTGATTTAGTAGTGGTGATTTATTTCAGCACATTTTACATGTGCTGTTGAAATAAGTAGTCCTTATCATCTTTTGGATCCAAAATGGTAGGCATGAAAAACAAAGAAAATGTAAATTTACCTTCAACAGCTCCATCAAATGCTCTGAGAACAATTTCAAACACAACACATGCTCCTGGCCAACATGGATAGGAACCAATCCTGTTGCTATGGTAATGATGGATTGTGACATTTGAAATTTATCTTTCAAAAAGAAGGATGCCAATGACCCCTCTGTCTTCACAGAAAATGGCCCTATAAGTGGGAGTTGTCTGTTATTAAAGGACACCTTCACAAATACGTCCCTTATATAGGAGTTGCAGTTTATGGCAGTTACATCCCCTACAAAATTCAAATGACACCTATGACAAATTTTTCTGACACAAAGAGAAAAAGAGGGGACAAGTAACAAATGGACTGAAAGTCACTTTAACTCTTTTGGCGCCAAATAAATAGTCTCGACTTCTTTCGGTGGCTGTAAATGCAATCCACAGAGACCCAGAAAGATTTTTATCGCAGGGGCTTGACTAATTAAGCAGACGGTACAGATCAAAGTTCAGACTGCACGTTCTGTGCAGTCTGATCTTGATCTGTGCCGTCCGCAAAAGTCCTTGTTTTCGCCTATGGCCCTGAAAGGGTTAACTCTTTACCACTTCACAAAAATGTAAACTTGTCCCATTTGAAAGCATTTGAAAACAACAAATAAAATGTTGTAAAATGATGACTTCTGTCTTTGATAGGGTAGAAAACGTTGTTGGAAAAGGAGAAAATGCTGGTTACCAGTATTTTCTCTTTTTCCCACAATGTTTTCAAAGGCCTTCTCTTTCAGGGCCTTTAAAAGTCAGGATTGTGTGGTAAGGGATTAGAGGGATATATCTAGATTTTAAGTTGCCTAAACGCTTCACCACACCATCCTGTGTTTTCATAACCGTGAAGAAGAGGGCTTTTGAAAACATTGTGGGTCCAGGAAAAAATCCTGGTAACTCTCAATGTTTTCTCCCCTTGCAAAAAAGTCCATTATGTGGGACAGATTTGTCATCTGCAAATGCTTTAAATATGGACAACTCCAAAATTTTATCATTTGGTAAAGAGTTAAACATGCTCTTTTGATGTCCGAATAAAATTTTGGTTGTTTTGCAATTCTGATTTCAGTCCATTTTATGACAATAAATTTTATGTCAGATATCAATTTACCTATTGAAACACAGACCCACATCATCAGTATGTATTACTGATCATGTGGTATTCCTACAGACCTTTGCCAAACTCTGGTGTGAAATCCAAGAATATCCTTAAGTCTTTACCACGTTACAAAATTTAAGTCTCCTCCAAAATTGTAAGCACTTGCAGACAACAGATTAAAGGTGGGTAAAATAATGAGACATGTCTTTGAAAGGGCAGAAAACAACGTAGGGAAGAAAAGAAAATGCTGGTAACTAGCATTTTCTCCTTTTCCCACCATGTTTTCAATAGCTTCCTCAGGACTGTTAAAACACAGGATTGTGTGTTAAAGGGTTTAACCCTTTACCACACAATGATGCCTTTTGACGCCCCTGGGAAAGAAGCCTTTTGAAAACATTGTGGGAAAAGGAGAAAATGCTGGTAACCAGCATTTTCTCCTTTTCCCACAATGTTTTCTACCCTATCAGAGAAAAATTGCACCATATGAGCCACACTGACATTGTCGTCTGCAATGCTTTCAATTTGGACAAGGATAAAATTTTGTCGTCTGGTAAAGGGTGTAAGACTACCTGTGTGTATAACTTCAAGGAAATACCATTATTCACTTTTTTCTTTTCACCTTTTTTTCCTTATTTTGTAATGGTTTGCAATCTAGAGTCTTACTAAATTCACTGACAGAATGCTTTTTGAAGTTTGACATGATTACAAAATCTGAACAGTCCCCCTTTACCAAACAACAAAGTTTTAGACTTGTCCAAACTGAAAGCATATGCAGACAACACAAAAAATGTGACTCAAAAATTGAAATTTAATTTGGGATGGGAAGAAAACATTGTAGGAAAAGAAGAAAATGCTGGTTATCGGCATTTTCTTCTTTTCCCACAAGGTTTTCATAACGGCTTTTTCCTTAGGGCCATTAAAACTTAGAATTGTGTTGT
This sequence comes from Tridacna gigas, assembly GCA_945859785.2. Lineage (NCBI taxonomy): Eukaryota > Metazoa > Mollusca > Bivalvia > Cardiida > Cardiidae > Tridacna > Tridacna gigas. Next base: position 4,177,778 of record OX244037.2, read on the forward strand.
AAAGGGTTATATTATGACTTGAAACTCTGTTAGAAATTACACTGTTATCAGACAACTCTCCTTTGCCAAAAAAACTTTTTTGCAAGAGGTCTGGAGCGGAAATCATAAAAAATGAACTGCACAGGTTTACTGATTACTGGTCTACTGCGCAGATTCTATTAGATCTATGAATGGCTCTACAATGCATGACAAAACTTTATTTTACGTGATATAAAATTTACCTTTTGTATTCAACAAAACATCCCCTCCAAAATTAACATTGCTACATGAAACCACCATTCCTGGCAACTCTTCACAAGGTTTGGTTTCCAAGGAAACTACTATCTGTTCTGAATGTACAGTAAAACAGCTGATCCTCTTGATATAATCTGGAAAGTAATAATTAGGTTGCAATGGACTAGTACCTTTTCTCTACAAGTTACTCATGACAAACTTAAGTAACTCTTTACCACATAATCCTAAGTTTTAACAACCCTGAAAAAGAAAGCTCTTGAAAATATGGTGGGAAAGGAGAAAACGCTGGTAACCAGCACTTTCTCCTATTCCCACAATGTTTTCTACCCTATGAAAAGGAAATTTAAATTTGGGAGTCACAAGTATTTTGTTGTCTGAAAATGCTTTCAGTTTGGACAATCTAAAAATGTTGTCGTTTGGTAAAGAGTTAAACACTGGTATAAACTACACAAGGGACATACATATGAAGGTTAGGAAACAATGTTTATCAATAGTTCAGAAAACATTATTGGAAAAGAAGCAATTGCTTATTACAAGCAATTAGTCTCTTTCCTACAAGGTTTAGAAAAAGACAAAAAGTTATGAAGGCATAACTGCAATGTTTAACAAAGCCATCAACTGTAATACTATAAAAAGTCATCCCTGAACACAGAGAAAAAAAAAAAAAAAAAAACACTCTGACAGTACAATTATCCACACTTACTTGGTCATCTTTCAGTTCATTCAAGGTCAACTGCTTATTGCAAGGTCATTTCCATCAAGGTCATGCCCTGATCAAATTTGGAACATCCAGAGGAAAATATCTCTGGCTTTATCCTTTAGATCATGAGAAAACTCTACATTAAAATTAACGACTCTAAAAAACTCAACAATAGCTCTGCATGCTGCTTCCAAAGCTTGGCTGTGGTTGCTTTTAGAAAAAAAAATGATTTTCAGAGAAAATTCTAAGTTGAAAAAAGGCATGTCTGTGTCAGAAATATTTTAATGGTTACCTGTCCTTCTTGATTGGTTCCCCATTTCTATAGTTAACAACATGTCCAAGTTTGAATTAAAAATCTGCAGTCATGAAAGAGATTTTATAAAATGTCCAAGTTTTTGCACAATGGCAAGGATAACGCAGACAATGACAGGGCCATGGCAGTGCCTCAACATTTTCTTTCTCAACAGTCCAGACAATAAAAGTGCAAAATTTCTATCTTACTAGGTGAAAATGTTCCATCTTACTAGGTGAAAAACCCTTTCCCAAACAAGCCCTGGTTTTCACGTGTCTGCAGTACAAGTCTTTTGAAAACACTGTGGGAAAAGGAGAAATTGCTCGTAACGAGCAATTTCTCCTTTTCCCACTGTGTTTTCTACACTTTTTGATACCTTTCTGTCGTTTTCATCAAATTTAAAATTGTCGTCTGCAAACTCTTTCAATTTGGATATGTCTAAATTTTATCATTTGGGAAATGGTTAAATCTATCAGCAGTTATAGGGATTGTGCAAAAAATACATACCTAGAACATCTGTCTTTGACTTCCCACTTTTAGAAGGCTTTACAGAAGTTTGTTCCAAAACTGGCTCCGTTTTAACTGTCGGAAATAAAGCTTCTAGAAATTCTTCAAACTGTGTCAGCTTAACAAAACTTAGGCTGGACCTCAGAGGTCTCTCTAGTTTAAGGGAAATACCTGCTGTAAAAATTTATAAAAAAAGACGAAAATGAAATATCAGTTTCTTCTACCCGATAATTGACCAGGTATTTTATAAACATATCATTATTCGGAACATGTAAGACACACAAAAAAGATTTAGAAAACATTGCAAAAAGAACAATTCCTCGTAAATATTAACAAGTAGTAATAATTTTAAAATCATATACCCCTTTTCTTCTTTTAACCCTTTATCAAATAATCTCAAGTTTAACAAGGCTTTTGAAAACATAGCGAGAAAAGGAGAAAATGCTGGCAACCAGCATTTTCTCCTTTTACCACAATGTTTTCTACCTTTTAAAAACAAACTTCATCAATATAGCCATCTCTTATTTGTGGTCTGTAAATGCTTTCAATTTGGTAAAGGGTAAAGTTAATTCTGGTAAGCTGTTGCTGGTATTTCTCTAAATGCAAGTCAAAATGAAGCATACAATATATATGGGAAAAAAACAACAACTGACTCCCCTGCTTAGTGTCAAGACAAATCTTTAATGCCTGAAAAGTATCAAGACCCACAAAACTTAAATAGAATAGGAAAAAAATGAGAAAAGATTTCATTTCACAAAATGTATTGTGAAAGTCAGAAGCAAAGGATAGACCAACCACTTCACTGGCCAACCAAATGGGTGATTCTAGTACATGTATGTTCATAACAATCTCCGTTTTATTGGAGAATAAAAGAATAACAAAACACCTACCAGGTTGTGAGACAAAGTTGGTCACTGTTAAAGTATACAGTGAAGGAGGAACACCAGTAACTGAGTCAGGCTGTCCGGCTCTTGTTTCCAGGAAATAGGAGGTGAAATCTGAGCAGTCTGGTAACATTTTTATGTCAGAGGCTGAAGTATATATCATGCAAGTAAACATCTGTCATATTTTTAGCCTAATACTTAACTCTACCAAACGACAAAATCTTAGACGTGTCCAAATTCAAAGCATTTGCAGACGACAAATCAAACATGGCCCAAATGGTAAAATATGACTTTCATTGAGAAGAAAACATTGTAGGAAAAGGAGAAAATGCTGGTAACCAGCATTTTTCCCTTTTTCCCGCAATGTTTTCAAAATCTTTCTCTCTCAGGGTCGTTTAAACTTGTGATTGTGTGGTAAAGGGTTAACTCTACTGAAATTATTGTGATAATTGGAGATGGAGCCCTGTCAAGCTATTTCTCCTTTTACTACATTATTTTTAAAAGTGGTCTCCTGCAATCTGAAAAACAAAACTCATGACAAACAAGTCCTCTTGCAGGCTGTTAAATAATTCACACTCTACACCAGCGGCCTCAGGCGATTAGGGCCTATATTCACCAACCATTCTTAGTTTCATTCCAGATTTAGAAAGCAACACAATTTCTCATTGGCTAAACCAAATGGTTGGTGAATATGGACCCTGAAAACAAAACAAGAGGGCCATGATGGCCCTGGGTCGCTCACCTTAGTAGAGTGCCTTAAAGGTTTTTCTTTAATTTGACCACGTGACCTAGTTTTTGACTGCAGGTGACCCAATTTCAAACTCATATTTCATGAAGACATACATTCTGACCAATTTTCAAGTCGATTGAGCAAAAAATGTGGCCTCGAGTGCCCTAAAAATATTTCTTTAATTTGACCTAGTGACATAGATTATGACCCCAGGTGACCCAAATTTGAACTGGTCTTTGACTATATCAAAAGAAACATTTTAACCAATTTTCAAATCAAATGAATAATAAATGTGGCCTCTAGAGTGCCCACTAGCTATTTCTTTAATTTGACCAAGTGACCTAGTTTATGACCCCAGTTGGCCCGAATTCAGACTCATGTGAGATTTTACAAAGACAAACATTCTGGCCAATTTTCAAGGCAATTAAGCAAATAATGTGGCCTCTAGAGTGCCCACAAGGTATTTCTTTATTTTGACCTAGTGACCTAGTTTATGGTTCCAGGTGACCCAAATCCAAACTCATCTGGTATTTCATCAAGACAAACATTCTGGCCCAATTTCAGGTCATTTGAGCAATAAATGTGGCCTCCAGAGTCCAAACAAGGTATTTCTTTAATTTGACCCTGTGAACTAGTTTATGACCCAAGTTGACCCAAAATAATCTTATGTGAGACTTTATAAAGACAAACTTTCTAACTAATTTTCAAGGCAACTGAGCAAGTAACGTGGCCTCGAGAGTGCCAACAAGGTATTTCTTTAATCTGACCTAGTGACCCAGTTTATGACCCAAGATGACCCAATTTTGAACTCAATGAACTTGTTGCTCTTAGATGGGCAAACAAACTTAGAAGTGAATCACTACATACCAAATATCAAAGCTCTACGCCTTCCAGTTTTAAAGAAGAGTTTGAAAGTTTTCCTTCTTTGTTCCTATGTTCGAACTTGTGACCCCCGGGGCTGGGCCAGTTTTGACCCAGGGGCATCACATGAACAAACTTGGTAGAGGTCCACTAGGAAATGCTACATACCAAATATCAAAGCTGTACACCTTCCCATTTAAGAGAAAAAGCAGTTTTCCTTCTTTGTTCCTATCTTCAAACTTGTGACCCAAGAGGCGGGGTCAGTTTTGACCCAGGGGCATCATATTAACAAACTTGGTAGAGGTCCACTCTGAGATGCAACATACCAAATATCAAAGCTCCACACCTTTCGGTTTCAGAAAAGAAGAATTTTAAAGTTTTCCTACTTTGTTCCTATGTTCGAACTTGTGACCCCAGGGGCTGGGCCAGTTTTGACCCAAGCAGCATCCTTGGAACAAACTTGGCAGAAGTCCACTAGGAGATGCTACATACCAAATATCAAAGCTCTACGCCTTCCAGTTTCAGAGAAGAGGATTCTTAAAGTTTTCCTTCTCTGTTCCTATGTTCAAACTTGTGACCCCCGGGGCAGGGCCAACTTTTGCCCCAAGGACATCATATGCACAAACTTGGTAGAGATCCACTAGAAGATGCTACATACCAAATATCAAAGCTCCATGCCTTCCTGTTTCAGAGAAGAAGATTTTTAAAGTTTTCCTTCTTTTTTCCCCATGTTGGAAATTGTGACCCCAGGGGCGGGGCCAGTTTTGACCCCAGGGGCATCATATGAACAAACTTGGTAGACGTCCACTAGGCGATGCTACATACCAAATATCAAAGCTCTACGCCTTCCAGTTTCAGAGAAGATGATTTTTAAAGTTTTCCCTCTTTGTTCCTATGTTCGAACTTGTGACCCCCCGGGGCAGGGCCAGTTTTGACCCCAAGGGCATCATATGAACCAATTTCATAGAGGTCCACTAGGAGATGCTTCATGCCAAATATCAAAGCTCTATGCCTTCTAGTTTTAGTGAAGATGATTCTTAAAGTTTTCCTTCTTTGTTCCTATGTTCGAACTTGTGACCCCCAGGGCGGGGCCAGTTTTGACCCCAGGGGCATCACATGAACAAACTTGGTAGACGTCCACTAGGAGATGCTACATGCCAAATATCAAAGCTCTACACCTTCAAGTTTCAGAGAAGAAGATTTTTAAAGTTTTCCATCTTTGTTACTATGCTCGAACTTGTGACCCCAGGGGCGGGGCCAGTTTTGACCCCATGGGGCATCATATGAACAAACTTGGTAGAGGTCCACTAGGAGATGCTACATGCCAAATATCACAGCTCTGCACCTTCCAGTTTTAGAGAAAATGATTTTTAAAGTTTCCCCTCTTTGTTCCTATGTTCGAAATTGTGACCCCCAAGGCAGGGCCAGTTTTGACCCCAAGGCCATGATATGAACAAACTTGGTAGAGGTCCACTAGGAGATGCTTCATGCCAAATATCAAAGCTCTATACCTTCTAGTTTTAGAGAAGAAGATTTTTAAAGTTTTCCTTCTTTGTTCCTATGTTGGAAATTGTGACCCCCGGGGCGGGGCCAGTTTTGACCCCAGGGGCATCATATGAACAAACTTAGTAGACGTCCACTAGGAGATGCTACATGCCAAATATCAAAGCTTTATGCCTTCAAGTTTCAGAGAAGATGATTTTTAAAGTTTTCCTTCTTTGTTACTATGCTCAAATTTGTGACCCCCGGGGCGGGGCCAGTTTTGACCCCAGGGGCATCATATGAAGAAACTTGGTAGAGGTCCACTAGGCAATGCTACATACCAAATATCAAAGCTCTATGCCTTCTAGTTTTAGAGAAGAAGATTTTTAAAGTTTTCCTTCTTTGTTCCTATGTTGGAAATTGTGACCCCCGGGGTGGGGCCAGTTTTGACCCCAGGGGCATCATATGAACAAACTTGGTAGAGGTCCACTAGGAGATGCTACATGCCAAATATCAAAGTTCTATGCCTTCAAGTTTCAGAGAAGATGATTTTTAAAGTTTTCCTTCTTTGTGACTATGCTCAAACTTGTGACCCTCAGGGCGGGGCCAGTTTTCACCCCAGGGGCATCAAATGAACAAACTTGGTAGAGGTCCACTAGGAGATGCTACATACCAAATATCGAAGCTCTGCGCCTTCTAGTTTCAGAGAAGAAGATTTTCAAAGATTTTGCTTTTTTTTTTTCCTTTTTGTTGCCATGGCAACCAGAGTTGTGGGTGGAATTCAATTCTTTGAACAATTTTGGTAGAGCTTCACCCAAGGAACATCCCTGCCAAGTTTCATCAAGATTGGCCCAGTGGTTTAGGAGAAGAAGATGTTTAAAGAAATTGTTGACGGACGCCGGACGCCTGACATAGGGCGATCACAATAGCTCACCTTTAGCACGTTGTGCTAAGGTGAGCTAAAAAAAGTTGAAGGGCAACAACTCATGTAATAGAAAACCAACTGAAACTTGCAAAAGTTCCCATTGCAGAAAGGCTTCCACCAGGATTGCTTGAACTCTGCAGGTGGAGAAGAGGATACTTATTGTGTCTATGGATGGAGTGTGCTTGATTCCAGCATATCCTGCCTAACTTTGGTGTAAATGTGTTGAGCGTGCTATAATTATCATTTTCACATGGTAATGGGTTGGATTAAGGCAATTTTCATCCACCAGTTCTTTAATTCTGATGTACTCATTAGAACATCTAACACTATTCCATCTGATTGGCTTGTCTTTGACTATAGCCTTTGACCCTTTAGCAAACATTCCCGGGTTTTCACGACCCTTGGAAAGTAGGCTTTTGAAAACATTGAGGGAAAAGGAGAAAATGCTGGTAACTAGCATTTTCTCCTTTTCCCACAATGTTTTCTACCATATCAGAGAACTTAAGCTCATTTGTACCAATCTTTAATTTTTGGTTTGCAGATGTTAATATGTATTTGAAAAAACCTAAATTCGTCGTTTGGGAAAGGGTTAAAGAGCTAAAGCCGGATTCATTTGCTTATAAAGACACTGAAGATTAAGATCAGACTGCAGAGAACATGCTGTCTGATCTTGGATCTACACTGCCCAATTCTTCGCCAGATATTCTGACAAAAACAGCATCTACATCTTCAGTACTGACTTAGAATGGCTTTTTTATTTTAATCTATTACTACAGAATCCTGAGTTTTAAACCCCGAGGAAGAAGCCTTTTGGAAACACTGTGGGAAAAGGAGAAAATGCTGGAAACCAGCATTTTCTCCTTTCCTCACAATGTTTTCTATCCTATCAAAGACTAATTCCACCATTTAAGCCATACTGAATTTGATGTCTACAAATACATTCAATTTGGACAAGTCTCCCTTTTCCTCTTAGGGTAAAGGGTCACTTAGAAATAAAAATTTTGAAGAAGACTGGATGATAAAAAAAAAGCCCCAATGTGTACAGAAAGTTACAAAAAAGCTTTGACAAGTACATTTGAAACCCTACCTTGTAAAACAGATCCTTCTTGTGGCCCCTTGGCAAGGATATCATAACAGGAGGTCTCAAATTTCTGATCTTTCTCATGTAAAGACACCACAGTGTGTGGCTGTGAGATATATAAAAACAGAAATGGTTTGATGCAAAGACTTCCTGATGGAATGACCTTCACCTCTTGACCTTGGTTTTGAAGGTCATACATATTCATGAAGTAAGTATCCTGAAAGTCAAGGTGAGTCGCTCCGACTCTAAGCTCATCATCTTCAATTTGTCTCTCATTTCCTGCACCCAAATCTACACGCCATTCCAGTTCTGTCTTTCCATGACGTTTCGATCTGTGGTGATTCTCCGAGTGTTTTCTCTCTATCTTGATATCTTTATCTGTTACAAAATGTGAATAAACAGTGCAAGAGATTCTTCCAGCTGTCAGAAGAACATCAACAGGGGTTGACACTTTGAATTTCTCCGCAGATATGTCCTGATTCTTAGTTGTGACATTGACCTTTTGAACTTTGTCTGTTACCATGGAGAGGTCACTCCCAAGACCACTATCGGGAACAGATTCCTTGTCTTCATGTACATTATCTGTCCTTCCATTGATCTCCTTAAAACTGTCAGTCACTTCCATGGCAACCTTTTCCATCAAATGAATTTGATTGGTACTCAAATGTAGGTCAACATCACTGACAACATTGAATTCCAGGGAGTAACCACAAACCAGTTTTTCCTGGAAAAGTGAAATCAACAACAGGACCATGTCAATTTTTAACTCTTTACCCAAAAATCCCATTTTTTGATGACCCTGTAAATGAAGCCTATTGCAAACATAGTGACAAAAAACTTTTCCAACAATGTTTTCTACCCATCTCAAAACCAATTTCAATTCCTGACTCACATTTATTCTGTTGTCTGCAAATGCTTTCAAATGAAAGCAATTGCAGACAACAAATCAAATGTGGCTCAAATATTCAAATTTGTGTCTGAAAAACAGAAAATACTGTGGGAAAAGGAGAAAATGGTGGTTACCAGCATTTTCTTCTTTTCTGGCAATGTTTTCAAAAGTTGCATTCTTCAAGGTCATTCAAACTCAGGACTGTGTGGTAAAGGGTTAAATACCAATTTCATTGTCTAAATTGAATTCATTTGTCTATTTGGTGTCTAAAGCAGGATATACAGCATTTTGTAATCAAATTTCAAAAACGTTCGATCACTTTGGCAATAGTAAGCAAACCATCAACAAATAAGAAAAGTGGGGGAAAAAATTAAAAGGTATTTCCACAATGGGATACATAACCTCCTATGTTGGATGGTAATCCAGTATAGCTATGAGGTCATATTTGATCTAGTAAAAATAGATCAAGTTACTGATTGCAAAATAACTATAATCTTTTTTAAATGCCATAAAAAAGTCATCCAGACAATGACAAAGGGGAATCAATGATATTGCATTGGCAATCATCACTTCTCAATATGAGTTTTGGAGAGTCTGGGATTTGAAGTCATGAGCTCTGGTTTACAAGAAACTGAGCCACTTGGCTCAAAGGAAACTAATAAAGATTTTAAATATACATTATGGACACTTGAACTTATTTACACAAGGATTTGTACAAAAGGTGTGAATTTCAGAGGCTACGGACAATATAATACATGTGCCAGCAAAGTTTTGAACTTCTACGAAAAAGAATGAAACAACTCATAATCCTTAGTTCTGCTTAGAAATAATAGAATTAAAGATGATTAATATATTTGTAAGGCTTGTTAGGTTGTCTCAACATCGTATTCGATAATATATTACACTAAATCACAAGCATTTTGAAATATTTATAGATTGTTTCATTCATCAGAGAGATGGAAGTCTGAGAAATGTTTAAATTTCAAGTTAAGGGAAAATGGTTTCCTGATGATTTTGAAAAAGTGTAAAGTGTGCTGTCAATTAACAAACTTGTTAATATCATTGGCGGTAGTTTGTTTTATCTTATGATATACTGAAGACAACGGGTGGTCGAGTGGGTTACAGCAGCAATCAAACACACATCTTATCAGTTAATAGTTTACCGACATACCCTTTGTACTATGTGCTAATCCACCTAGATATGGCTAAGTCAAAAGCTGATTTAATTAACATAAGTTGCCTTTAGAGCTGAACTTCCAAAACTGTGCAAAACAGAACTTAGTCTATTTCATAATTGAAATCTACATGTACCTTCAGTAAAGATTACACGTAAATTTACTTAACCCTTAAGCTGCTAATCGCGACCCACTGACCTTTTGCGGACAGTGTAGATTAAGATCAGACTGCACAGAACGTGCAGTCTGATCTTTGACATACACTGTCCGATAGGGTATTTTATTTCTGGTGAAATCAACTTTGAAACTGCAATGTTTGGCCTTTTTAGTATTGAGTAGAAATTTGCGTTTCATTTATTCAGCAGCTTAAGTGTTAATTTAAGTAGCAGATGGTTTGAACCCAAGAATAAACTGCATTTTTTTTTAACTCTGATCTGTATCTACACATTCAGCATTCTTCACGCACCAAGGGTTAATGTTAACGTCAAACTGAAACATTTATGACACGCGCCCCCTTTTTGGATGTGCAGAAGCTATTAAACAAGATTAGCTATTTGAGTGAACGTACTTTCTCTTTATTAGTATTTCATATATTTTACCTTTGTTTTCCACTGTAAAACAGTTTAAGTTTTTTTTTTCGGAGAGTTTCAGAGGGAAAAAAACAACTAACATTAATTAATCCATCGCATAATATAGCGTTGATCAAACTCTTTGCTCATGTCCCATTGTCAATCATAATCATAATCCAAGCTTAAAATCTCTTCGTATATCTCACGTAATCAGTACACGATCGCAAAGCACATCTTTTAAACTTTTTCCTAAAATTCAAGCGTTTGTAAACACACACAATATCGCACTTCCCTATCATTAACAGTCGCTTGTTTGTGAGCCGAAATAGCAGACAGCAAGGCTGCACATCGGGCCAAATAAATGCGATGACCTGATTGATCAAATATCGATTTCCACGGATCCATGTATTTGGTATGTTGTTATGGAAAAACGATTTTATGGATCGATAATGATGTGATGACTTCCTTGGTATCATGTATCGAGAGTCCAAACATTTTGCTATTGGACAATTTTCTGCATGCTAAAGGACCAGTATCTCTCACAATTTGGTCTGTTGTTATCGAAAGAGGATTTTATGGATCCATAATGATGTGATGACTTCCCTGCTATCATGCAACAAAGAGATGCATTAAATCCCCATTTGCCACAGCATGGCTGATGTGTTCTTAGAGGTCAAGTACACTTACCTCCACCTTATTGCCCCACCCTGGGCTGGTATTCACTATGGCAGGAGCAGCGACAAGTTTTAAATCAGCAGGAGATATGATGGGAATCAGCTGTATTTCTTTGTCATCAGACCTGGTGGAAATATGGTTTAACTATAAGAGCACTAAGCACTACTTTTGTTGCTTTTGCACAGGATGTAGATCAAGATCAGACTGCTATTTTGTAACATATTCTGGTGAAACCAGCCATGAAATTCCAACAAAAAGGTCCTTTTGCTTGACTTAAAATGTCAGGTCTGATTATGAAGTGCTCCAAATGTAAAATTTAGTCAGAATACAGAACAAGAGGGCCATGATTGCCCTGCATCACTCCACTCCTTCATAACCAAGTGTACTATATGTTTAATCAGCATGGACAGAGGTGTTTAATTGTAGGAAACCTGTTCTGAATTAAAATATTACAGAGAAAATAAGCCCAGCTAAAAAAAGTCCTATCTTTTTTTTATTACACTTTAGATGCCATGATGATGTATCATTCACACCAAATATCAATGAACTCTGACAAACAGTATTTGACAAGAAGATTTCCAAAAACCTAGTTTGTGAAATCAGTCTGTTTGAAACTTTTATCTACATAACTCTGATACAGTAATTATTATTAAAACATTCAAATGGATCACTTTTATAGAATTGAAATAAATTCAACAAAACTGTCTCCAATGACGGATCATGGCATACCCGAAAGGTTGTCAGTCTAATCAGGGACACTGTTTTCCTCCAGGAGATTTGATTTTATATAAAACTGATATTATTTTAAAACTTGTTCTTCCTATTCAGACTATTTTATTCTTATCACTACCATGTTCCAGATGATCACAGAACTTATTATAAGCAACTGCTCCCTTTCCAAAATAGTTTCAAAATGATCAATAAAAAATGTTTTCCTTTCAAATATTTATCCTTTGTGTACCTTGTATTTACCTTTAAATGCCATAAATTGTAATCTCAGAAAACCATTCACTAAAACATCCTCTAAAAAATCTAAACTGGATTATTACATTTAACTATTACTCATTTCAAAAACAAACACATCGTCTGAACCACATTTGTTGTCTGCAACAGCTTTCAATTTGGATGAGTCTAAATTTTGTCATAGGTAAAAAATTAAGTACTCACATCAGAGATTTCACTGTGTTCCACTCAACAGCAGGTATCTGTGTTGTGGGGCTAATGGCACTCTTCTTGGACAGAGATTCTATCTTTGGGAAGTCACCCCAACAACCTGCATAAATGAATAGACATTAACCCTTTACCAAATGATAATACTTCAGACTGGTCCAAATTGAAAGCAGTTGCAGACGACAAATTAAAGCTGGCTCAAATGACAAAATTTGTCCTTGATAGAGCAGAAAACATGGTGGGAAGAGGAGAAAATGCTGGTTACCAGCATTTTCTCCTTTTCCCGTAATGTTTTCAAAGGGCTGCTACCTCAGGGTCATTAAAAGTCGGGATTGTGTGGTAAAGGGTTAAATGAAAAGTTTGAAAACATGTATCATCTGACAAAAACTGTTTGTTTGATTTCATTTTACATTTTCAATAAGGTCTCATTTATGCCATGGATCAATACATATGAAGCATGCTCTGGTAAAATAGGGGTTTAATACATCAATGCAATGTATTATACCCAGCAAGAGATCACCTAATTGGGGATCCACAGAATCCATATAGTCTGATAATTGAGTGGATATGGAGGTAAAAGTAATGATCCTTGTTCATGCAGAAAATTGACCAATAGCAAGAAAGAGTTGACCCAGGTTAGCCTGCGAGGGCTGCGCAGGCTGACCTGGGTTGATACTTTTTGCAGATGCATTAACCCCTTTTTTCACAGAGCATGGCTCATGTATGTGAGCCATGCTCTGGCAAAAAGGGGCTTAATGCATCTCTGTAATGCATGATACCAAGCAAGTCACCACATAGTTAGGGATCCACAGAATCCATTTTGTCTAACAACCGACTGAATCCAAGGATAGACTATCCTTTGACATACAGAAAATTGACCAATAGCAAAGGGTTGGCCCAGGTCAACCTGTGCGGACTGCAAAGGCTGACCTGGGTCGATGCTTTTCGCAGATGCATTAAGCCCCCTTTTCACAAAGCACAGCTCATATATAAGGAACAGCATTATGAAAAAATGAAAAAATACTGATTACAAGCAATTTCTCTCACTTTGAAAAAGTGGTTCACATTTGGCTTCAGACCATTTAAACAAAAAAGTTATACGCAGGGAGTATTGAGCTTACATCTTCCCACATGAAGATCTGCAGCAGAAATAACAAATACAAATAAGCAGAAATTCTTGGCTAGAGTAGAAAACATTGTGTGCCTATTACAAGCAGTTTCTCCTTTCCCCACAACTTTCTGAAAGGTGTCATCAGTTGACTCATTCAAACACAAAATTGGTTTTTAACTCCATACCAAATGACAAAATTCTAGACTGGTCCAAACTGAAAGCAATGGCAGATGACAAAAATTTATATGGTACAAATGATAGTACATTTGTCTCTGAAAGTGTATAAAACATTGTAGGAAAATGAGAAAATGTTGGTTTCCAAAATTTTTTCCTTTTTCCAGTGTAATCAAAAGCCCCCCCCCCCCCCCCCCCCCCCCCCCCCCCCCCACGCCCTTCCCACAAACATGGGATAGGTTGGGAAAGGGTGGGAGGGTTAACTTCAAACTGCCTTCGGGTATTTTTCTTTGTCCCCACCTGTTGTGATACTAAATCCTCGAACATCAATCTGATATTGCCTGTCCTGTAATGCTGATCCAGATTCTGACGTAATACCCAACTGAACAGCTTGCTGGTACAACTCTTTGTCCACTGCATATCTGGGTAATGGATTCTCCGCATGCGGTGTTATGGTAACAGCCTGGGTCTGATAAAAGAGAGGTAAAGACAGAACTACATGTAAAATAGCCTCACACCAACAGTCACCCCTCCAGTTGGCTTGTCACCAGATCGGGGAAAGAAATTTAAAGGGCCATAACTCTTATAATAGTCAAACAGTGAAAAGGAGCACTGGTGCACTAGTTCCAAATTTAGGAAGGCTTCCATTAAAATCTCTGCCAAATTTGACGAAAGAAGGAAGAGGACACAAAATCGCATCTAAGAACAAAGCGTCACACTGACAATCTTACTTCAGTTTAACATCCCCAATTGTTATGGAGGGGTATAATCATAAGTTGTTGGAAGAAAACAAGGAAAGATACCAACAGAATTATGAAATGACCAAAATTAATATCATTCACTGTTTGAACTTTTTACCAGACAACAAAATTTTAGATTTGTCAAAACTGAAATCATTTGCAGTTGGAAAACAAAATGAGTCTCAAATGATGAGCTTTGTCTTTGAAAATCATTGTGGGAAAAGGAAAAATTGCTTAAAAGCATTCTTTCCTTTTCCTACATTGCTTTCAAAAGTCTTTTTCCTCAGGGTCATAAAAACTGGGTATTGTTTTATAAAGGATTATAGCCTACCTGGACTAGGACCATATCATGGTTGACAGTTGAGCACAGTTCAGTTTTCTGTCCTGTAGATCTGATAACATTCTGTTTTGGTACAAACATTCTCATTGCTGCAAAATCAGCATATATCAAAGGATGGTTGCTACAGGTCACTCTAGGAACATTTGATTTATCTCCCTTCTGTGCCATACCAGAATTATCTCCCTTTATAGCAGCTGGTGCTTTAATGTTTACAGATTTTCCTGGCTTTGTGGTATCAAAAGCTGACAGATCTGTGAGGACAGCTATAAGTGGTAGAGTGCACAATACAACATCGCATGGATTCATGCTTACACAAATCTCTGATACGTATTTATGGAAGTAAAATCTGTTCAAGATGTTCCCATGATTTTCGTTGATTGCCGGCATCTCAATGTTCAATTTCTGGAACTTCTTTTTCACATTTTTCCTCAGAGCTCTTGTGAAGGTCACATTCAAACAGCCATGGGCTAAATCTCTTGACTGGCTGTGTTGAAATAGGGATTTTCCTGTCTGAGTTGTGGTTGGTCGATGTTGATCATGTGACCATAGTTTTGAGGAGATGACGTGGGTGTCCCTAGAAAGTTCATCCCTGCAGGTTAGTAATATTCCCTCATTTGGCCCATTTTTCCATTTATTCTCCATGCTGAAGAGCGAAACATACATAGGATATCACATGAGTGGTATTTTTTTGTTTTTTTTCTGAAGAGTCAAATTAAAAACAACAAGAGCACCACATTTGGGTGCCAACCCTCTGCTGCAGTTATTTGATTTTCAGTCAAAAAGGGGCATAACTATGTCAAAAATTCTTTGATGGTTATCTGCCCTTGTTGTATGGGTTTGCCTTTTTATAGTTAACAACTTGTGAATCTGGAGCAAATACCTTCAGTAATAACAGAGATATTACAAAAATGTCAAGGTTTTTGCACCCCAATGACCACTGAGACGACGACAATATTTTCCTTTTCCCACTATGTAGTAACCTTGTTCACATCCCAAAGGCACAATTTAAACCACATTTAAACTGTTGTCTGCAAATGCTTTCAATTTGGATGACTACAATTTTTTGTTGGTTTGGTAAAGGGTTAAACCCTTTTCAATCAATTTACCCATTTCATTAAAAATGATGCACATTTTGGTGCACATAATTACACTTTTTACAATAAAAGTAAGGCAGCCTTTTACATTAGCTACGAAAAATGTAGATTCCTAACTGTCTCAGTTCCAAATAAGAATAGAACTGTTCATTTTTTTCACCTCTCTTCAAGTTGATTAACCATAAATTACAGAACATTTTCAAGGAGCACCTGTTGAAAATTTGTTTCAAAGCATACAGAGTTCACTGTAAGGTAAGCCATATCTTTTTTACTTAGTTAACCCTTTACCATACAATGCCGCCTTTTAACACCCCTAAGAAAGAGGCCTTTTAAAAACACTGTGGGAAAAGGAGAAAATGCTGGTAACCAGCACACAATGTTTTCTACCCTATCAAAAGAAAAATTGCACTATTTAAGCCACACTGAAATTGTCGTCTACAAATGCTTTCAATTTAGACAACGCTAAAATTTTGTCGTCTGGTAAAGGGTTAAATACATGTACCTATCACCCTCTGTAGAAACATAACCCTTTACCACACAATCCAATGTTTCAACAAATCTTAGGAAGCACAGGTTTGAAAATAATATGGGAAAGGGACAAAATTCTAGTGACCAGGATTTCTTCTTTGCCCACAGTGTTTTCAACCATTTAAAAGACAAATACCATCATCATCCTAAGCATCATCATCCTAAGCATCATCATCATCATCTGAGCTACATTTTATTTGTCATCTGCAAATGCTTTCATTTTTGACAAGTCTATCATCATCATCATCATCATCATCATCTGAACTACATTTTATTTGTCATCTGCAAATGCTTTCATTTTTGACAAGTCTATTTTATGTCATCTTGTAAAGAGTTAAGCCCAATCTTGAACATTTATCTTACCTCCTGCAGTAGTGCTTCAGACTGATGGTCCCAAAGTTGACCTTGACCTTGGAATAAACGTCTTGTACATCTACTGACATTGTCATGTCTTCTAGAATCAAGCTTAGCTTTACACCTACAATTTATGACAAATAATGTACTCTTAAATATTCAATATTACTGAATTAACTCTTTACCAAACGACAAAATTGTAGACAAGTCAAAATTGAAAGCATTTGCAGACAACAAAATAAGCATGACTCAAGAATTGAAATTTGGTTATGGAAGGGTTGAAAACATTGTGGAAAAAGGAGAAAATGCTGGTTACCAGCATTTTCTCCTTTTCCCACAATGTTTTCAAAAGCTTTCTTTCTCTGGGTTGTTAAAAGTTTGGATTGTGTGATAAAGGGTTAACCCTTTACAATACAATCCCTTGTTTTAATGACTATGATGGAGAAGGCCTATAAAATATTGTGGGAGAAGGAGAAAAAGCCAAAGTGATATAAATGAGTACGAGGGACACTTTTTAAGTTCATAGAGTAAGCCTGTAACTTTTTAACGCGATTATGAAGTTGCACGATTTTTTACACAGAACTTGCGTAATCATTCCTCTCTCGAACGGTGTCACGGTATGCGGCGCAGGAGGTCCATGTGCGCGCTGCGCTGGGTATTTTCAACACGTGGTTTTATACACTATAGTAAAATATAGCGTTCAATATGGATGGAAAAATCTCTGAACAGAGGGTATATTGTAAGATTCGAGCACAGCTCGGGTTTCCGCCAACAGAAATTCATGCTGATTTGCAAAAAGTTTATGGGAATGGTGCTTTAAAATATGCTACAGTTTGCAAGTGGGTACGTCGTTTTAATGATGGTCGGGAGTCAATTGAAAATGACCCTCGGGTGGGTAGGCCGGTTTCCGTTTTGACGGAAAAGAACGTTGCTACTGTGAAAACGTTAATTGAGGAAGACGCACATTATACCGTGCAAGAGATAGAAGAATTAAGTGGCATTCATTCGTCAAGTGTTTTGAAGATCTTACGTGAACGACTTGGGCTACGTAAGATCTGCGCGCGCTGGGTGCCCCATTTGCTCACTGACGAGCAGAAACAAAGTCGGGTTAGACTTGCATCGCAAGTTATAGAAAAATATGATAAATGTGACCCACGTCGTTTGGAAGAGATAGTTACAGGTGATAAAACCTGGATCTATCATTTTCAACCCGATTCTAAGGCTAAAAATAAGGTTTGGGTTTCATCTGAGGGCGACAGAACTGTCATTGCGCGCCGTTGCAAAGCATCAAATCGCATGTTGTATGCGATATTCTTTGATTCGAAAGGTCCAGTCCTTCAAATTCCAGTCCCGAAAGGTAGTTCTGTCACTGGAAAGTTTTACAGAGAAAGTGTTCTTACTCAACCTGTTGATTTCTATCAGAAACGCAGACCGCGCACCGGTGTCCGCGACATCAAATTACTCCATGATAACGCACCGGCCCATAAATCCGCTACGGTACAGGAATATCTCAAAGAATCTGGGCTCGATGTCTTAGATCATCCCCCATACAGTCCTGACCTGTCCCCCTGTGACTTTTGGTTGTTCCCAAGACTAAAGGAAATGCTGGCAGGGCACCGTTTTGAATCCCGTTGTGGTATAGGCAGTGCGATCTACCAGTGTCTGCAACATATACCTAAAGAGGACTACTGGGCGGCGTTCCGGAAATGGGTAGATCGGTGTAAAATGTGTGTGGAGACAGACGGGGCATATTTCGAAGGTCTTAGATTAATAAAATTTTGATATTTCAAGCGGTTTTAAAAAGACCGCCCTACTCTACGAACTTTAAAAGTGTCCCTCGTACCATGGAATATGTTGACACTAAATTAACAATACTTAAAACAATACGAAATTCCACAGTGTATCATGATAACATTTGTTGAAGACAGAATTATCACATTAAGACAGAACTTTCTACCAGACAACAAAATTTTAAACCTGTTCATATTGAAGGCATTTGTAGATGACAAATGAAATACAGCTGAAATAATAAAATTTGCCTCCTACTTATGTGGCAAAGGGTTTGGTTTGTATTGGAGTTTAACACCATTTTAACAGCTTAGGTCATATCATGGTGGTCAGCGACACACCTATGTGCTTCCTGGCTTTCTCACACCAGTACTGACACAACTTTCTTTCCAAAGCCACTAACTACTTTTCTCACATGCATCAGAGGTGAGAGGCGAAAAATCGCTCGAAAGAAAGTTTGCCTCAACCGGGTATCGAACTCACAACCACCAGGTCACGAGTCCGACACGCTAACCACTGAGCCACCCAGGCGGGCTATGTGGAAGAGGGACAATTCAATGTGTATAACATGTTTCATCATTTCATAAACTAAAATTACCTTCTTTTCCTTTAGTGTACATATTAACTTCACATTTTGGGAGTGTCCATTGCAACCATAAAGACAACTTAACGCCTTCCACTTCATTCTCAAGAATCTCCAAATCATGGCTAACGGTTGTATCTAGCGAGGTCAAATCACCCGATGTGTGAGTGTAGGGTTGGTCTTCAGTAACAGAGGTTGTGCTAAGAGTCTGAGTCTGACCTTGAGAGGTCAAGGTCACTGGCACGACTGGCTCATCTTGTTTAACATCTTTGTTTATCAGACTATTGGATATATCTTTTACCAAATCATGTATCTTGGATGACAATTTCAGGCTTTGTGTGGAAACAACTGTGAGTAACTTTATCTAGATTCAAGGAAAAGAAAGTGAAAATTAACCCTTTACCACACAATCCTGAGTTTTAACCCTGAAGAAAAAGCCTTTTGAAAACATTGTGGGAAAAGGAGAAAATGCAGGTAAGCAGCATTTTCTCCTTTCCCCACAATGTTTTCTACCCTTGCCAAATCAAATTTCAATTTTTGAGCCATGTTTGATTTGTTGTCTGTACATGCTTTGAATTTGGACCAGTCTACAATTTTGTCGTTTGGTAAAGAGTTAAATAAGTCATATAAATCCCACAAATCACTTATCTCAACAAAGAACACAGGGTTTTAGTTTTTCAGCTGCTTTTGCAGGTCCCAAGGACTCAGTTGTCATGACTTTGTGACTCTGGGGTTCCTGGCTTGTTATCCTGGAGTCTCTTTCCAAAGAAAGATAATTCAAAATGATGAGATTATTTGTTCCACATTGCAAGTCACAAGGGCTCAGCTGTCATGACTTTGTGACTTTGGGGGTCCTGGCTTGTAATCTTGCAGTCTATTTCCAAAGAAAAGTTAATTCAAAATGATGAGAATTTTTGTTCTGCAAACACATTTTTTGTGACATATTCTTGCTGAAACACTTGAGCCCTGCTCTGGCAAAAGGGGGTTTAATGCATCTCTGTACATCACAACAAGCATTATAACAAGAGAATCAACACATAACTAAAGATCCATAAAATCCATTTTGTCTAACAATCAACTGGACCTGGAGGTAGAATGTCCTTTGACATGCGGAAAACTGATCAATGGCAAAATGTTTTGACCCATGTCAGCCTGTGTGGACTGCGGGGGAACAATTGTCCCGTAAACTTGCAGAAATGTGGGACAGTTTCAAAACAAAAGAGACAAATGAGCTAATACTCAAATAAATTGAAAGGGACAAAGTCCAACCTGTGTGCATTATGAAAGGACATTTTTCAAATTCATTTGTACAGTGCCAAAGAATCCTTCTCAGAGGCAGAACTCTAAATGACTCCTGCCAACCAAGCAGTTAACCTTTCTTTATTACTTACTTGCCCCAAACTTGTGTCAACTTCAACTGCATGCATGTCTGTATGAAGACACAATCCAAGGGAGGAGATATTATCAGAAGTGGGTGGAGTGTATTTATAGCTCACACCCACGGTACAGTTCACTGTTGTTGGTTTCACAAGTGTTAGAGGTTTGACTGGTTGTAAACTAGAACTATGTATTGTATACATAGAACAGTTTCTTAGAGTCACAGTCCATGGAATTTTGTCCCCTGAAAATAGAAATAAATCCTTACCCCTTTCCAAAACAACCAAAGTTTAGACACTTCCATAATGTAATAATTTACAGATGACAAATTGAACTTGGCTGAAAATATGGAACTTCCCTTTAAAAGAGCAGAAAACAATGTGGTAAACACAGAAAAATGCTGCTTTTCAAATGTTTTCAAAAGCTGTGTTCCTAAGGACAGATAAAACTCAGGTTTCTTTAGTACAGGCTAAAAATAATAAAGATAGCTGTTGTCAATAGATTTGTGCAGAGGTTTATGAAGGAAAAAAAAATGTTCCACTGAAGAATAAGTTCTTTAACTTTTTACCACACAGTTGCAAGTTTCAATGGCCCTGGTCGAAAAGGCTTTTGAAAACAATATAGGAAAAGGAGAAAATGCTCATAACCAGCATTTTCTCCTTTTCCACAATGTTTTCTACCCTATCAAAGACAGAAATTGTCAGTTGAGCTACAATTAATTTGTCGTCTGCAAATGCTTTCAGTTTGATTAAGTCCAAAGTTTTATTTTTCAGTAAAGAGTTAATCACTGCTCAAAGTACCTATAAGACATCAAATTATAATACCTATAACATTAACTCTATACCAAACAACAACATTTTAGAGTGGTCTAAATTGAAAGCATCTGCAGACGGCAAAATGAATGTCACTAAAAATTTGAAAATTGTTTTGGGATGGGTAGAAAACATTGTGGGAAAAGAAGAAAATGCTGGTTACCAGCATTTTCTCCTTTTCCCACATTGTTTTCAAAAGGCTTCTTTCTCAAGGTCATTAAAAGTTGGGATTGTGTGGTAAAGGGTTGAAAGAATTGAAAACCTTTTGTCTCCCAAATTAAAGTTTTACTTATAAAAAGTAGACATCACTGAATAAAAAGGAGTGAGTATCTGTTTCAAGTCACGTCTGCTTTTCACACAATATTTTCTATTCAGTTCTAAACAGGTATGTTCATTTGTTGAATTGTTTACTGGAATTTTGATGTAATTTGAAATAGTCTGTACAGTAAGAGATTAAACTTACCAACAAGGGAACCATCCATACTTGTGATAGGGATTTCCTGAAGGAAAGGTACAGTCTTGAGACCAGCACTCTGTGCCATAACATGTGGAAAACACACCACAACCGTATCACACAGACATTTGGAATCGGCCATCCCAACATAATTTTTGATAATGTTCACAGTTGGATCTGGCGGGTTGGTTCTCTCCTTTGGCAAAAAGAGAGCTGCTTTCTTAATTTCAATCTGTGAAGTGATAAAAGAAACTCTGACAATATTTCATTTTGGATTTTACATAACAACAACGGAAATGCAGATGACAATGCAGATGATGATGACAGAGCTATGACAACACCTCAACATTTTTTTTTTCCAAAAACAGCTGAGCTTAAAAGTTAACATTCTTTGAGACAAAAATTATCAAGTTTGACTGCTCTCTCTCTCTCTATACACACACACACACACACACACACACACACACACACACACACACACACATCTATCTATCTATCTATATGTGTGTGTGTGTGTGTGTGTGAGAGAGAGAGAGAGCCATGCTCTGGCAAAAGGGGGTTTAATGCATCTCTGTGATACATGATACTAAGTTTGTCACAAAATAATTATAGATCCAGTTTGTCTAACAACTGCATGAATCATGAGGTACACTGGTCCTTTGTCATGCAGAAAACTGACCAATAGCAAAATGTGCGGACTGTGCAGGCTGACCTGGGTCAATACTTTTTTGCAGATTCACTAAGCCCCCTTTTCACAGAGCACAGCCCAATTATCCTTTCCTGCATATCAATATATTCAAATTTTTATAAGTACAGATAATCAAGAATCTATTTTACATATACATGTAGATGGCATATCTAACCTGGACCTGAACAATCCTAATGAGTGGAAATATTTTCGCCAGTTTTTCGCCAATACTGTCTTTGTGATCTTTACCATCCTTTGACTCTGTGTGTTTTGTTCTCTGGCTAGATAGCTGACCTGGTGTTGGACTGTGGGTCAAGGTCAGAGAAGGGCGTTTTGAGCCACTGGACATTTGTGACACTGAAGGAATAGATAAAATGAATGATTACAAGAAGACATCATTGTGCACTCCAACTCTCCAACCTACATCTAAACTGTTGAATATTACTCACAAATAAGACAGTTACAAAATGGTGCTTTTCATAAAAGTTCTTGTAAAATGAAAGTTTCCTTAATTTTCAGAGGGATCCTGCGTGGCTCAGTGGTAAAGTGTGGGACTCGTGACCTGGAGGCCCTAGGTTCAAGTCTTGCTGGATCCATTGGGTTTTTTTGTGGGAGTGTCCTTCAGCAAGACACTTCAAAGTTACTCAAACTTATGAGAAAAAAGTCCTTGTTATTGAAGCTTTTGTTTTCCGACATTTTGGTTTTAATACTTTACCAAACGACAAAGTTTTAGACATGTTCAAACTGAAAGCATTTGCAGACAACAACATAAATGTTGCTCATATAATGGGATTGGTCTATGAAAAGGTAGAAAACACGGTGGGAAAAGGAGAAAATGCTGGTTACCAGCATTTTCTCCTTTTCCCACAATGTTTATAAAAGCTAATTTTCTCAGGGTCATTAAAACTCTGAATTATGTGGTAATGTGTTAATCAATGGGTTAAGAACTAGTGAGATATGAAACAATCAAATAAAAACTAGCCAAACAAAACCATGACTTACTTTGCGAAATGTCGCCCTGTAACGGTGATGCTGCCTTGGCTAGTTCTAGATCCAGTTCTACTTTTGGTTCTCTGGACTTGACAACTTTACTGCTTGGAGCATAATTAAACCAGTCTATCAGGACGGGGTCAAGGTTACAACAGATGCCCTCTACATTGATCAGCACTACTGCTGGAGCTGTTTTGATAGAAAAAAATAATTAAATTACGAAACTAGTCTATGAAAACTGAGTCAAGTTTACAACTAATGTTCTCCTGTAAGCAGCATTTGCTCCTTTTCTTATAGTGAAGACATAGAAAAGACAAGCCCAATCATTTCAGCTAAATTGAAATTGCTGTCTGGAAAATGCTTTCAATTTTATATTTCATATGGTACAGACTTATAGCATATGTGGGTATTCTAGATTGGTCCTGATGCTCAACACTTGACTGAACGACAAAATGTTTAGACTTGTCCAAATCCAAAGCACTTGCAGACAACGATCTAAAAAGGCTCAGACTGAGTTATTTGTCCTTGAAAGGGTAAAAAACCTAGTGGAAAGAGAAGAAAATGCTTGTAACCAGCATCTTTACCATTTCCCATGATGTACCTCTTTCCAGGGGGTTGTTAAAACTCAGGATTGTGTGGTAAAGGATAAAATGAAAAATTTCAAAATAAATGAGCCATGCTCTGTAAAAAAGGGGGTTTTATACATCTGCAAAAAGTATTAATCCAGGTCAGTTTGCGCAGTCCACGGTCGAAAATTTTTGCTATTGGTCAATTTTCAGCCCACCAAAGGACCATTCTACCTCATGACTCAGTTGGTTATTAACCCTTTCCCAAACAACAAATTTGGACTGGTCCAAATTGAAAGAGTTTGCAGACGACAATTTTAAATTTGATGAAAATGGCAGAAAGTTATCAAAAAGGGTAGAAAACACTGTGGGAAAAGGAGAAATTGCTCGTTACGAGCAATTTCTCCTTTTCCCACAGTGTTTTCAAAAGACACGTGAAAACCAGGGCTTGTTTGGGAAAGGGTTAAACACTGATCCGGGATTATGCGTTGACTTACCTGGTATAATGCATCAAGGCATACATTAAACCCCCTTTTGCCAAAGTGCTGCTCAAATATAAGGAAACCATAAGCATACCTTGAATTTGATCAGTTTTCCTAGGTAACTGATATGTAAAGGTAACCAGTTCATTTGTAACATCTTCAATATTGGCGGGTTTCTGCATGATCCAGTCAATTGTGTGAAGAGATTCCGTGCTAGCAGGTCCATTTAGTACTGATGTTGTCTGAACTTTTGCACCATCTGTGATATACATGTATAACATTAAATTTTAATATCCTACCCCTTATCTCTATACCACACAAAATTCAAGACAAAAAAAATTTAAACTTCAAATTAAGAGAATGCACAGATGGCAAATGAGCATGACCAGATGCAACTAAATTGGTGAAATTTACTGATTGAAATTGAAGAAAATATTGTGGAAAAGGAAAAGGTGATGGTTACAAGCATTTTCTGCTTTTCCCACAATGTTTTCAAGAGCCTTCCACCTCATTATCGTTAAAATTTGGGATAATTCCATACAGGGTTGATACAAGTAAATGAACTAGACTTTCTCAATCAGATAAAAAACAGACCAAACCATTTCAATTTCAAAAAAGCTTTTGCAAGACACGAAATAGTATACAGCATAAATCAAAGATCAAATATGCACATTCCCTACAGTCTGACCACTGATCTGTACTGCCCACAAAAAAAAGTCCAGTCTTGATCTACATTGTATACAAAAATAAAGCTGTGCTCAGTACTTTAAGGTGAAAATTTTTGACACACAACTCAGTATTAATATATTTAAGCGTAACTCTATACCACATGACAAATTTTAGGCTTGTTCAAATTAAAAACATTTCCAGACGACAAACTTAATGTATTTCAAATGGTGGAATGAAGAAAACATTGTTGAAAAAGGAAAAAATGCTGGTTACTAGCATTTTCTCCTTTTCTCACAATGTTTTCAAAAGGCTCTATCTCAGGGTAATTAAATCTCCAAACTGTGTGGTAAAGAGTAAATGGGTGTTAATTATCCTATTACCATGCAATCCTGACTTTTAACAACCCAAAGAAAAAAGCCTTTTGAAAACATTGTGGGAAAAGAAGAAAATGCTGGTAACCAGCATTTTCTCCTTTTTTCACAATGTTTTCTACCCTTCCCAAAACAAGTTTTAATTTTTCAGTCAAATTTATTTTGTCATCTGCAAATGCTTTCAATTCGGACTTGTACAAACTTTGGTCATTTGGAAAAGAGTTAACTATATTTTTAGTTTTCAGCATTGCAAAATTGTTTCTGACAGCAAGTAATTTTTTTTAAATTGTTTCTATCTTGTCTATGTTTTTTCTGCTATCAGAATAGTCCTGTAAACCTTTTCTTGCATTCAGACTCATTTAACCCTTCAACACGCAATCCCGGGTTCTAACGACCCTGGGGAAGAAGCCTTTTGAAAACATTGGGGAAAAAGGAGAAAATGCTGGTAACCAGCATTTTCTCCTTTTCCCACAATGTTTTCTACCCAATCAAAGACAGAAATCATCATTTGAGTTACATATAAATTGTCGTCTGCAAATGCTTTCAATTTGGTCATGTCCAAAATTTATCATTTGGTAAAGAGTTAGAGGCAAATATAATTAATAAATTCACAAACAGCTACTCCTGCCCTACCATTTTTATAGACAAGTGCCTGTACTGCTGACAAGTTTCCAGAGCATGCGGTCACCACATCATTTCTACACGTTTTTAATTCCATTCCATACAGAGTCATCTCAAGTACAGGCTGCTCTGACTTTTTCCCATCCTCTGAAATATGATAAAAAAGATTGATTGATTGTATGGTTTTAAACGCCATTTTCAAAATTATTTCAGTTATATCACAGCAGCCAGTGCACCTATCCATGCTTTCCTGGAGTTTCTTTTACCAGTACTCCACACAATATTCTTTCCAAGCCACTGGCTGCTTTCCCACATAGCCATCGTCAAAACAATGGTCAGCGGTAAGAGAAGAATGAATCCTGTCGCGATGACTATCATCAATCCTCGGAAAGAAATTGGCCAAGCCAGGGATCGAACCAGCAACCTCCTGTTCTCAAGTCCTGTACGCTACCGACTGAGCCATTGGGACTTGGCCAATAAAAAAGAGATAAAGAAATAATTATCAATAAAACAAAAGTTTTGTTATCAAATCAAAAGTAACCCAAAAATGTAAAATGCTGGCCTAAACCTTTATTATACTGGCTTAGTTTGGATCAATCAAGTGCTGGAACAACTGACGTGAAAGAAAAAACATTTGGGGGAATGGAAAATATAATTCTTGAAACATAAAGAAAATCTTAGAGAAATAAAAAAGTGCTCCTTTTCTCAATCCTGGTTTTAAAAAGTGGTCTACAACAGAGGTGCATTTATCCAACATCATATTTACCCTTTACCTGTTAATCCCGAGTTTGACCCTTTACCACAGAAAGCTGACTCTTAATGACCTGACAAAGAGAGCTTTTGAAAACATCGTGGGAAAAGGGGAAAATGCTGGTAACCAGCATTTTCTCCTTTTCCAACAATCTTTTCTACCCTATAAAGGACAAATTTTGTCCATTTGACCACCTTAAATTTGTCGTCTGCAAGTGCTTTCAATTTAAATCAGTCTGAAATTTTGTTCCTTGGTAAAGAGTTAAACAACCCCAGGTTAAAGGACTTTTGAAAATATTGTTAGAAAAGGAGAAAGCATTTTCTCCTTTTCCAACAATGTTTTTTACCGTTTCTAAGACAAATTTCATAATTTGTGCAACATATAAGTTATTGTCCACAAATTCTTTCAATCTGGACCAGTCTAACATTTTGTTGTTTGGTAAAGAGTTAAGCCATCATCTTATGCACATTCTTTTTCTGTGCTCCAGCAAAGGGCATGTTTTAAAAACATAGTTGGACAATGAGTAATTGCTTGATATAAGCTAGTGCTCCTTTCACTACAATGTTTTCCTTTATCATTCAAAATAGGCATTTTCCTAACCTTTAAATACATGTGTTTCCCTTTCTTTCACCAGTAATTGCTTAAAGGAGTTAAAAAAAAAAAAAAGGCCTGAATCATAATCTTACTGTTTTGCTCCTAAAGCTAAAATTATTGAAAAACATTGTTGGAAAAGGAGCAATTACTTGCAAAAGCAATTACTCCTTTTACCATAAAGTTTTCCATTCTATTGAGAAAGAAAATACTTGCCTATACTTCAATCCTTAATCAATATGTAATTTGCTATAGTAGTAGGCAGGTTAAAAAAAAACTGTTTTGCAAGAAAAGAATGTAAAAGCAAATAGTTCAACTTTACCATTGTTTTGGAAAACATCTTCCAATAAGGTACTTGTAGTAATGTCTGCTGGTTTTGGATTACTTTGTTGCCATGACGATATAATCTCCATGACAACCAAGAGGTTACCTTTGGTCAGACTAAGAGAGACTTGAGGTAACTCATAAACTTTCTCAAGTTTGGGGAGGTACATATTGTTCCTGAAATTTAACAACAACACAGCATGTGGGTGCCAACACTTGGCTGCAATTGCTTGATTTCCAGTAAAGAAAAGGGGCATAACTGTGTCAAAAATATTTTGATGGTTACCTGCCTTTGTTGTATCAATTCTCTTTTTGATAGCTAACAACTAGTCCAAGTCTGAAATAAATAGGCCATGCTTTGTGAAAAAGGGGCTTAATGCATCTGCAAAAAGTATCGATCCAGGTCAGCCTGCGCAGTCCGCGCAGGCTGACTTGGGCCGAAACTTTTCGATATTTGTCAATTTTCTGTGTATCCAAGGACCAGTCTTCCTCATGATTAAGTCGGTTGTTAAAAAGAGTGGATATTATAGATCCATAAATGTATGATGACCTGCTTGGTATTATGCATCACAGAGATGCATTAAGCCCCCTTTTGTCAGAGCATGGCTCAAATATCTTCAGCAATGACTGAGATAGTACAACATGTCAAAGTGTATGCACAATGATGACGCATGACCACAGCAGGGCTACAACAATACCTCAACGTTTTTCTTCGAAAAACAGCTGAGCTTAAAATAAGAAATCTGATGTCATTCTGTCACATACAATGTTTGTTTGGAAAAAAAAAGAATATTTTCTTTCAAATGAAACTCATCTGTAAGTGTTGTTATAGATTGTTTTTCTTTTTTCACTGAATTCTTTGTTGGAAACACAAAAAGAACAGTGTCACAATTCTACCACGGTCAGGCTAAGGAAGGGATAATTTGATGGACTGCACAGGCTGACCTGGGTCAAAACTTTATACAGATGCATTAAACCCCCTTTTCACAGAGCATAGCTAAGTGGATATGCAAAAGTTCTTTAATTGCTTCTTTTTGCATAGTCAAAAATCTTTACAACACCTTCTACAGGAAATATTTTGGACACATTATACCAAATTAGAAAAATGAAAATTAAATAAACAGATAATATCTATATCAGTCTTGAAAAATTGTTTTGCCTGTCAAAAAGTAGGTGTGCATCACTACACAGGTTAACACAAAACAGCTCTTTGTCACAAAATGCAGAATGGTTTCATAAGGAAATAAGAGTTGAAAAAAATGTGGGAAAAGAGTTATGGTACTTGTAAACTGCGCTTCTCATTAATGTGGTCTATCTGTATATGAAGTTTGATGTCACTAGCTTAAATGATTCAGAAGTTATGCCCCGGACAAATATCCAAAGTTAAAACTTACAAAGGGCAATAACTCGAAAAATAAATGGAATAGAGAGATGGTTCTTGTACACTGCACTTCGCCTTATAGTGATCTATCTGTGTGTGAAGTTTGAAGTCATAAGCTTCTATACTTTGGAAGTTATGCCCTGGACAAAAATCTAAAGTTAAAATTTACAAAGGGCAATAACTCGAAAAATAAATGAAATAGAGTTACTGTTCTTGTACACTGCACTTCTCCTTAATGTGATCTAACTTTGTGTGAAGTTTGAAGTTCCTAGCTTCTATACTTTGGAAGTTATGCCCTGGACAAAAATCCATAGTTAAAATTTACAAAGGGCAACAAGCTTAAGGGGAGATAATTCGGCAACCAATGGCAGCAAGGTCGTGAAAATTGCACATGCACAATTTCATATGTACCCAAACATTATGTGTAAATTTCAGTGCAGTACTTGAAAAACTGTAGGAAAAAAGCTCCGGACAAAATTGTGTCTACAGACAGACAGACAGACAGCCATGGCGATTCCAGTATACCCCCCTCCACTTCGTTGTGGGGGGTATAATTAACCCTTTATTACACAATTGTAAGTTTTAAGGACCCTGAAAAAAAAAAAAAGAAAACATGGGAAAACAAGGAAATGCTGGAAACCAGCATTTTCCTTCTTTTCCCACAATGTTTTCTATTCTTACAGATACAAATTCCATCATTTGACCCATCATTTAATTTTTCATTTGCAAATGCTTTCAATTTGGACCAGTCTGAAATTTTATTGTTTGGCAAAGGGTTAATAATCTTTCATGAAACTTTACGTGAGTGCAACGAGATCAATGGTAAGAAAATTAACATTTACCAATACATGGGCAGCAACAACCTACGAATATACATGGCACCACTGGATGGAGGCATGATGGTGTGTAGTGGTGATCTGTTTCCCTCCACGTCCACCTTAGTTAGTCCAATGTGGAAACCAAACAGCTACAATATAGAAACAACTGGGGCATGTTTAAATGCTAAGTACAGATGTATGCTAAAGTTTTCAGCAGCATTTCAGCTATATAATAACAACGAGTGTACCTATTCATGTGCTTGATAAGAATCCTTAAAGATTACCATGCTAAACAGATCATCTCAGTGAATAAAATTGCAATTTTAACCCTTTCCCAAATGACAAATTTTGGACTGGTCCAAATTGAAAGAGTTTGCAGACAACAATTTTAAATTTGATGAAAATGGCAGAAAGTTATCAAAAAAGGTAGAAAACACTGTGAGAAAAGGAGAAATTGCTCGTTACGAGCAATTTCTCCTTTTCTGACAGTGTTTTCAAAAGACTTGTACTGCAGACACGTGAAAACCAGGGCTTGTTTGGGAAAGGGTTAAGAACTAGGAAAAGAATAATATAAGGAACTGCAGAAGAATCCATTTCACCTTGATCTGTGTGTGTGAATGGCAATGGTGGAGTAGGTTACTTGGTGCTCCAGCAATCTTACTGACTAGCTGTACCAGTTTCCTTGGATACATGGGCGAGGTCACTTGAAGGTCAAATCTCTGACTTGACATCTGCATTCCAAACAGTGGATAGAGTTGTGTCCCTTGTGTTCCTGTGGTCTGATTATAAAACAAGTATGCTCTACATTCAGCAGACTACAGATATAATATAACAGGGAAAGTGTGTCACTTGGTAAGGGTTAAACTAAATTGTCTTTTGGTACAAATATATGAGCCAGGCTCTGGCAAAAGGGTGCTAAATGTATTTCCGTAATGCATTATACCAAGCAGGTAATTGCATAGCTATGGATCCATAAAATTAACTTTGTCTAACAACCGTCTGAATCATTAGGTAGAATGGTCCTTTGATACGTAGAAAACAGACCAACAGTAAAAAGTTACGGCCCAGGTCAACTTGTGCCAATTGCACAGACTGACCTGGTTTGATTTTTTTTGCAGATGCATTCAGCCTCCTTTTCACAGAGTATGGCTCATACATAAGTCATGCTATGTGAAAAGCGAGTTCTGTGCATCTCTGTGATGCACAACTCCAAGCAAGTCATCATATAACTATAGATCTATAAAATCCATTTGGTCTCATCCTTGGACATGCAGAAAATTTACCAAAAGCAAAATGTTTCACCACAGGTCAGCCTGAGCGGACTGTGCTTGCTGACCTCAGTCTATATGTTTTGTAGATGCATTAAGCCCCATTTTCACAGAGCACAGCTCATATATAGGATATAACTTGAATAAATCTATATAATCTATAAAGTGAATTCCTAAATAGTCATATGCAACAATTCCGACATACATGATACCTATGCTGTTTGGGGTTTTTTGTGTACATACATGTAATTATAAGTGACACAATATCACAGTTGAAGAATACCAGCCTCGAAAAGTAAAACCATGGTGAAGAATTGAAAATGTGCCAGGCTAGTTCTGGAAGTGCTGCAAACAAACTGTCTATTTAACCCTATACCGCACAACGCCGCCTTTTAACGCCCCTGAAGAATTAACCTTTTCAAAACATTGCAGAAAAAGGAGAAAATGCTGGTAGCCAGCATTTTCTCCTTTTCCCACAATGTTTTCTGCCCTATCAAAGAAAAATTGCACCATATGAGCCACACTGAAATTGTCGTCTGCAAATACTTTCAATTTGGACAAGGCTAAAATTTTGTCGTCTGGTAAAGGATTAACAGTTTACCACGAAGTAACGATCCTGAGAGAGACAGATTTTGGAAACATTGTGGGAAAAGGAAAAATGCTAATAACCAGCATTTTCTCTCTTTCCCACAATGTTGTCAACACTTCCAAAATCAAATTTCAAATTTTTGAGTCGCATTTATTGTGCCATCTGAAAATCTTTCCAATTTTGACAAGTCTAAATCTTTGTTGTTTGGGAAAGAGTTATGACGAATTTCTTTTGTTATTGTCATGATTTTGCATGTAATCTTGTATAAAATCTTGAGTCATGTTGTTTATCTTTACTTAACAAATAGGCTTTCAAAGTTGAAAATTAGCTTCCCGAAAATTGTGAGTTAATTCTTTACCAGACAACAAAAATTTTGACTTGTTCACAATGAAAACTTTTGCGACAAATCAAATAAAGCTCAAATGATGGAAATTGTCTTTGAAAGAGTAGAAAATATTGTGGGAAGAAGAAAGAAATGCTGGCTACCAGCACCTATTCCTTTTCCCACAATGTTTTAACTCTTTACCACACAATCCCGACTTTTAACGACCCTGAAAAAGAAGCCTTTTGAAAACACTGTGGGAAAAGGAGAAAATGCTGGTAACCAGCACTTTCTCCTTTTCCCACGCAGTTTTCTACCCTTCCCAAAATAAATCTTAACTTTTGATTCATGTTCATTTTGTCGTCTGCAAATGCTCTTTGTTTGAACTAGTCTAAAATTTTGTCATTTGGTAAAGAGTTAAGAGGCTCCTTTGTCATGGTTGTAAAAGCATGGGCTTGTTTCGGTATACATTTCAGCAATTTAGCAAAGTGCTGGATTTTTACTAGAGTGTAGCAACCTATAGACTTTCTACGAAATATCACAGCACAGATGTTCAGATGAGAGAACAGATATCTCAGGCTGCAATGGTGTGATAAGGTAGGTAGAGACCCCAATAAATTTACAAACCTTTTTACCTTTTTACTAGAGTGTTGAGATTTAGAGACTTTCTTCAAAATATCATAGTACAGATGTTCAGCTGAGAAAACAGAAATCACAGGTTGCAGCAGTATATTATACTAGCTCCTTGCGGAATGTATTCCAACAAAATTTACAAACAGTTTACCTTTTGACTAGAGTGCTGAAAGCTACAGGCTTTCTCAAAAGTATCACAGCACAGATGTTCTGCTGAGAGAACAAATATCACAAGATGAAGTGGTGTGGTATGATAGGTCCTTTCAGGAATGTATTTCAAGAAACTTACAAACAGTTTACCCTTTTACAAGAGTGCTGAGATCAATAGACTTTCTTCGAAATATCTCAACAACATCTACAGCTCATCTTTTTCCTTTTTCCTAGAGTGCTGAGATTTATAGACTTTCTTTGCAATATCACAGTATGGATGTTCAGCCGAGAGAACAGATATCACAGGCTGCAGCAGTGTGATATGATAGGTCTTTGTGGGGATGTACTCCAGCAAAATTTACAAACAGTTTGCCTTTTTATCAGAAAGCCGAGATCTATAAACTTTATTCGAAATATCTCAGTATGGATGTTCAGCCAAGAGAACAAAAATCACAGGTTGCAGCAGTGTGATATGATAAGACTTTGCAGGAGTGTACTCCAACATCATTTACAAACAGTTTACCTTTTTAACTAGCAAAATTTACAAACAGTTTACCTTTTTATAAGAGTGCTGAGATCTATAGACTTTATTTGAAATATCTCAGTATGGATGTTCAGCCGAGAGAACAAAAATCACAGGTTGCAGTGTGTGATATGATAGGACTTTGCAGGAGTGTATTCCCACTATATTCACAATAATTGCCTTTTTACTAGAGTGCTGAGATTTGTAGATTTTCTTTGCAATATCACAGTAGGGATGTTCAGCCAAGAGAACAGATATCACAGGTTGCAGCAGTGTGATATGATAGGTCCTTGTGGGGATGTACTCCAGCAAAATTTACAAACAGCTTACCTTTTTACTGGAGTGTTGAGATTTATAGACTTTCTTTGCAATATCACAGTAGGGATGTTCAGCCGAGAGAACAGATATCACAGGTTGCAGCAGTGTGATGTGATAGGTCCTTGTGGGGATGTACTCCAGCAAAGATTTCAGCTGCTCCTCTGTAGGGTGGGGTCTGTTTTCATCTACTCTCTCTGTAAAAGTGAAACCTCAGGTCAAATCGTTTGGCTGGTATATAACCCTTTACCTACCAATCCAATGGTTTAAAAATAAAAAAAACTCTACGGAATAGATTTTTGAAAACATTGAGGAAAAGGGAATAAGTACTTGTAACATGATCAAGTATAATGCTTAACTCTTTACAACATGACAAAAAAGTAAATCTTGTCCAAATTGAAAGCGTTTGCAGGCAACAATTCAAATTTGGCTCAAATGATGGAGTTTGTCTTCGATATGGTACAAAACCTTGTGGGAAAAGGAGAAAATGCTGGCTACCAGCATTTTCTCCTTTTCCCACAATGTTTTCAACAGGCTTCTTTTTCCCTCAGTATTGTGTGGTAAAGGGTTGAAACTGTATCCTCAAAAGAATGAGAAAAATGGAAGAAAATGCATTAACTGCGAAGTAAAGAACCGATACATAAAAATAAAAAAATACAAAATATAGGTCCCAATCCAGACTCAAGTCCTGACTTCACTAGTTTGTTTGGTGACTTGTGATGTTGTTAACCTTATTTCAGCCATACTGCAGCTCCTGGTCACCTATCCATTTTCAACATTATTTCAGCCATACTGCAGCTCCTGGTCACCTATCCATTTTCAACATTATTTCAGCCATACTGCAGCTCCTGGTCACCTATCCATTTTCAACATTATTTCAGCCATACTGCATCTCCTGGTCACCTATCCATTTTCAACATTATTTCAGCCATACTGCAGCTCCTGGTCACCTATCCATTTTCAACATTATTTCAGCCATACTGCAGCTCCTGGTCACCTATCCATTTTCAACATTATTTCAGCCATACTGCAGCTCCTGGTCACCTATCCATTTTCAACATTATTTCAGCCATACTGCAGCTCCTGGTCACCTATCCATTTTCAACATTATTTCAGCCATACTGCAGCTCCTGGTCACCTATCCATTTTCAACATTATTTCAGCCATACTGCATCTCCTGGTCACCTATCCATTTTCAACATTATTTCAATTACATTGCGGATGCCAGTGCGCCTATCCATGCTTTCCTGTAGTTTCTGTTACTTTGCACAATACTCTTCCCAAGCTAATGTTTACTATGCAGATAAACATTCCGGAAAAAAATATTCAATGGACAGAGATGAATGAATCCTGTCACACTAACCTTTATCCTGCTAAATAAGTGAAAAAAATTATCAAGCTGTTAGGTGAAAAAAAAAACATTTTGCTATTTCATTTTGGGGGGAAAGATATCTCCTTATCGGACAGTGTAGATCCAAGATCAGACTGCACAGAATGTGCAGTCTGATTTCGATCTACACTGTCTGCAAAAGGTCAGTACATCCTGCTTAGCAGCCTAGGGTTAAAAAATCCTCAGTAAAAAAAATGGCAGAGCTGGGGTCTCCAACCAACAATCCTCTGGTTTCAAGGCCTGTGCATCACTGACTGAGCTACTTACCTTCTTGTTTCTTTGAATAAGATTCATATTCATATTTATAGGCAGCGTTTAGAAGCTTTCTGACCCGATGTACCGTTGTACTTGACACATTTAGATGACATTTCCCAATCACAAATCTTGTCAGGGAATTCTCTTTTTCAAACACATCAGGTGGTTCCCCCATGCTGGAGACGGAAGATCTGCTACCTAGAATTTAACATTAATGATCTTAACCCTTTACCAGACAATGCTGACTTTTCATGACCCTGAGAAAGAGGGTTTTTGATAACATTGTGTGAAAAGGAGAAAATGCTGGTAACCAGCATTTTCTCGTTTTCCCACAATGTTTTCTACCCTATGAAAGACAAACTTTATGTTTTGAGTAACATTCAATTCATTGTCTGCAAATGATTTGAATTTGGTCCAGTCTAAAATATGCTGTTTGGCAAAGGGTTAATGAACCTGAGAAAGAAGGCTTTTGAAAACATAGTTGGAAAAGGAGAAAGTGCTGGTAACCAGCACATTCTCCTTTTCCCATGATGTTTTGTACCCTATGAAAGAAAACTTTATGTTTTGAGTTACATTTAATTTGTTGTCTGCAAATGCTTTCAATTTGAACAAAGCTAAAATTTTGTCTGGCAAAGAGTTAAGCATTCCAGTGCCATATATGACATAAGTAGTTTTTGCCAAAATGCATAGAATAAGATTAGGCTGCACAGAATGCAAAGACTAGGCTTAGATCTACACAATCAGCTATTTGATTTCAACTTTGACAGACATCAAAAAGTTATGTATATTTGGCCTGTGCTCTGTGAAAAGGGTGTTTAACCCTTTACCAAATGACAAAATTTTAGACTGGTCCAAATTGAAAGAATTTGCAGATGACAAATTAAACGTAAATGACGATTTCTGTTTTGGATAGGGTAGAAAACATTGTGGGAAAAGGAGAAAATGCTGGTTACCAGCATTTTCTCCTTTTCCCACAATGTTTTCAAAAGGCTTCCTCCTTAAGGTCGTTAAAACTCAGGATTGTGTGGTAAAGGGTTAATGCATTAACGTGATGCATTATACCAAGCAAGTTGTCACGTGATTACGGATCCATGAAACTGATTTTGTCTAACAACCGACTGAATCATGAGGTAAAATGGTCCTTGGTTTTCAAAAGCGCTCTTTCTCAGGGTCGTAAAAACTCGGGATTGTGCAGTAAAGAGTTTACAAAGTACAGTACCATGAAACTTATTTCCCCATAAATCTCTCTATGTATAGATGGTTTGCTGCGCCAAATTCAGACATAAATCATTTTTGACCATTGTTGTTATTACAAAAATATGAACAGTCCTCCTTTTTAACCTCTACCACACATTGCTGAGTTTTAACAACCCTGAGGAAAAGAGCTTTTGAAAAAATAGTGGGAAAAGGAAAAAAAATGATGGTAACCAGCATGGTTTTTTTTTTTCCTCATAATGTTTTCGACTCCATAAGAGACAAATTCTATCATCTGAGTTAAATTTTAATTTGTTGACAGCAAATAAGCCATGCTCTGGCAAAATGGGGTTTCATGCATCTCCGTGATCCATGATACCAAGAATGTCATTACATAATTATGGATCCATAAAATCCACTTAATCTCAAATTTGACTTGATCCTGAGATAGGATGGTCCTTTGACATGAAGAAAATTTACAAATAGCAAACGTTTTCGACCCATATCAGCCTGCAAGGATTGTACAGGCAGACATTGGTTGATATCGTTACAAATGAGCCATGCTCTGTGAAAAGGAGGCTTAATGCTTCTGCGAAAAATATCAACCCAGGTCAGCCTGCGCATTCTGCGCAGGCTGACCTGGGCTGAAACTTTTCGCTGCTGATCAATTTCCTGTGTGTCTAAGGACCAGTTTACCACATGATCAGTTGATTGTTAAAAAAAAAGTAGCTTTTATGGATCCATGATTATGTGATGCTTTGCTAGGTATTACATCATGGAGATGCATTAAGCCCTCTTTTGTCAGAGCATGGCTCAAATATATTGAGTCTCCTTTTCAGATCATAGCTCAAATGCTTTAAATATGGCCAAACCTAAAAATTTTGTCAACTGGTGAAAGGTTAAAAACAATACTGACTCGTGGGTTTATCCACCTCCTGGCTTGGCATGCTGTACAAATAATCCATCCAAAATACACCATACTTCTGTAAACCATACTGCTCTGTATAAATCTGAAAAAAGAAAATTCAGTCTTGAACTCTTTACCACTACCAAGAGGGAAACAAGAGGGCCATTGGCCCTAAAGCGCTCACCTGAGTAAAGTCATCTACAGTTGATAAAGCTGGAGAGATCCTGTTTATGACGTAACACACATGAGTGTAAGTGACCTACTTCTTTTACCAATGTGACTAAATTCCAATCTTACCATTAAAACAAACATTCTGACCAAGTTTCATGAGTATCAGACTGAAAATGTGGCCTATGCACAAAGTTTTTGTAAGATTTGGTCCAGTGACCTAGTTTTTGACCAGATATGACCTACTTTAAAACTTGTTCAAGATATCATCAAGGCAAACTTTCTGACCAAGTTTCACCTACTTTTTGACCCGACATGACCCAATTTCAAACTTGCCTGAGATATCATCAAGACAAACATTCTACTCAACTTTCATGTGTTTCAGGCTGAAAATGTCGCCTCTAGGTTTTTCTAAGATTTGGCCCAGTGACCTACTTTTTGACCAGACATGACCCAATTTCAACCTTGTCCAAGATATTATCAAGACAAACATTCTGACCAAGTTTCATAAGTTTCAGGCTGAAAATGTCGCCTCTGAGGTGCACACAAGGTTTTTCTAAGATTTGGCCTGGTGACCTACTTTTTGACCTGACATGACCCAATTTCAAACTTGTCCAAGATATTATCAAGACTTGTCCAAGATATTATCAAGAAAAACATTCTGACCCAGATTCAAGGGTATCAGGCTGAAAATGTGGCCTCTACAGTGCACACAAGGTTTTTCTTAGATTTAGCCCAGTGACCTACTTTTTGACCCGACATGACCCAATTTCGAACTTGTCCAAGATATTACTAGTATCGGGACAAAAATTCTGACCAAGTTTCATGAGTATGTGACTGAAAATGTAGCTTCTAGAGTGCACACAAGGTAATTGCTGATGCCTGGCCGACGGATGACGGACGCCAGACGACGCACGACGGACACAGCACAATCACAAAAGCTCTCCTTAAGCACGAAACCTTGAGCACTTTGTGCCCAGGTGAGCTAAAAAACAGTTGAAAACAATGACTACCCAAAAGAGAGAAAATGCAGACAACCAGTATTTCCTTCTTTTCAACAAATACTTTCTAGGACCTGGGAGCGGGTGTCAACTTTGGGATTGTTCAATGGCCCACACATTTGGCGCAAGTACTGGTGTAGTTCCCAGGAAGCAGGATCGAGAAAGATTAGTATAAGTTGTAAAAATTGTTTCTGAATCGATTTAAAATAAATATGTTTAAACTAAACTAAGACAAATCCCACCCTCTGAGTCACATATGATTTCTTTTCTGCAAATGCCCCCAACATTGACAGGCTTAATATTTTGTTCACCGAGAACAGAATTAAATCTCTACCATATGGCAAAAATTTATTATGAAATTATTTGCAAATGGTAAATCAAATGTGGCTCAAATGACAGGATTTGTATTTACCAAACGACAAAATTTTAGACCCGTCCAATCTGAAAGCGTTTGCAGACAACAATTTCAGTGTGACTCAAATGATGCGATTTGTCCTTGATAGGGTAGAAATCATTGTGGGAAAAGGAGAAAATGCTGGTAACCAGCATTTTCTCCTTTTCCCACAATGTTTTCAAAAGGCCTCTTTCTCAGGGTTGTTAAAATTTGGGATTGTATGGTAAAGGATTAAACACATGGACCAGCCTTTTCTCCTTTCCCCACAATAAATTCATCAGGTTTCTCCCCCAGCGCCAGTAAATGACAGGATTGCTTGGTTATATGATAACGAGCCAAGTTAGATGTGTGCCTGTATTCCCCATGTCGACAGTTTTAACCCTTTACCGCACAATGCTGCCATTTAACGACCCTGGGAAAGAAGCCTTTTGAAAACATTGTAACCTTTATGAGTGCAATTTTTTGGGTCTACATGTATGTTACAGACCAAGAATGTAACACTTTCTTCTTCTCCCAAAATGTTTTCTACCCTTGCAAAAGCAAGTTTCAATTTCTGAGTCACATTTATCTTGTTGCCTGCAAATGCTTTCAGTTTCAGCTGGCCTAGAATTTTGTCACTTGGTAAAGACTTAAACTTTTTACCTGCTTGTGTTCTTCAAAGTCAAGAATTTGTTGTTTGGGTATTCCCAGATTTTCTGGGGACTGGGGGTCAAACAGGGATTGGTAAATGTAGTTGTTGGTAGACTTGGTGGCAAGGGATTCTCCTCCAGCTAGTAAAACATTATTCTGAAATAGAAAGCATTTAAAACATTTACCAAACACTCACTGTGTTTTAACGTGTGAATAGAGACAGCCTTTAGAAAACATAGTTAGAAAAGAAGCAATTGCTTGTAACAAGCAATTTCTCCTTTTCACACAAAGTTTTCTATCCCATCCAATAAATTTGACTCATTATATCTGTTTCTTAATTTGTATCCATCATCTGCAGGTGCTTTCTATTTGAAAGAGTCTTAAATTTGCTGTTTGGGATAAGGTTAAGCTACATATTTTTTACATACTAACATGCTTCACAATAGGAATATTTATAGCATGAAGGAGCTAAATATAAAAAAAAAAACACTGCATGTGGGTGCCAATGCTTGGCTGCAGTTACTTGATTTTCAGTGAAAATTTTAAGTCAAAAAAGGAGCATAACTGTTAAAAATACTTTGGTGGTTACCTGCCCTTGTTGTATTGGTTCTCGTTTTGATAATTAATAGCTTGTCCAAGTTTGAAGCAAATATCTTTAGTAATAACAGAGATATGATAAAATGTCAAACGACGCAGACGACAATGCTACAGCTACGACAATACCTTGATGTTTTCATCAAAACAGCCAAGCTAAAAATTAGCAGCAGCCTTTTTAAATGATATATAAAACAAAAAAGACTACCTATTGCTTTTATTCAATTGAGAATTCATCAGGTTTGTTTTGGGGCCATTTTGTTTGCCTATAGATTTCAAAGATTCTGTAAAAATTATTTGAGAAGGGTCAACCTTTTGAGCTACCCACATCATGACACAAGTGTTGCTTTGGTTTCAAGAAAACACATTTCATTATTTATTAAGTGATTGATATGTGTTACAAAACCTGTTTCATAATGCATGTAAAACAAATTAGCAATACTCTGGGAAAAGGTGTTTCAATATACATGTATATTACTAATGCATTATACCAAGCAAGTCCTCAGATAAGATAGACCCATTTCTCCTAAAACTGACTGAATATTATGAGGTAGACTTGTCCTTTGACACGCAGAAAATTCAACAATAGATAACAGTTTTGACGTAGGTTAAAAGGTCAAATGGGTGACATGGATTGATACTCTTTGGAGGTGAATTAACCCATTACAACACAATGTCGAGTTTTGGTGACACAGGGACATAGGCCTTTTGAAAACATTGTGGGAAAAGGAGAAAATGCTAGAAACCAGCATTTTCAGGTTTTCCCACAATGTTTTCTAACCCTCCTAGAGAACTTCAGCTCGTTTGTTTCAGTGTGGTAATAGGCATCTGGAGTTACTTCCTGTTTGGAAGGAGTCAATAACTTGGTAAAGGGTAAGCCCTCTTTTCACAGAGCATGACTCAAACATATGACCCATGCTGTGTGAAAATGGGGCCTTAATGCATCTGCCAAAAGTATCGACCTAGGTCAGCCTGTGCAGACCGCGGCTGACCTGGGCCAAAACTTTTCGCTATTGGTCAATCTTTTGTATGTCCAAGGACCAGTCTACCTCATGATTAAATTGGTTGTTAAAAAAGGTGGCTATTATGGATCCATGATTATGTGATGGCTTGATTGGTATCATGGATCACAGAGCTGCATTAAGCCCCCTTTTGCCAGCACCTTTGTAAAATCTATGTAAAATCTAAAACTCCGCCTACTCTGGCATGTTCCTCGCCCTCAGCACCACAGATACACACCCCCTGGGAAAACACCCTGAGATTTGTGATCCCAAACTGGGTGTCAAAAAAGTTAAGACCCTGAATGAGAATATCTAGAGATATGCCCTCCGACTCTAAGTACATGAAGGGCTTGAAGGAAATCTTCTTTGGACCATAGTGAGCCTTCTCTTTGATGAATTCTGTTACCTGAGAAATATAAATTCAAAATCATTAACCCTTTACCAAATCACAATATTTCAGACTTGTCTATACTGAGAGCACTTGCAGATTACAAAGCATATGTGGTTTGAATTTTGGGATTTGTCTGTGAAAGGCCAGAAAGCATTGTGGGAAAAGGAGAAAATGCTGGTTACCAGCATTTTCTCCTTTTCCTACAATGTTTTCAAAAGGTTTCTCTCTCAGCGTCGTTAAAACTCAGGCTTGTGAGGTAAAGGGTTAAGTGTATTTGTCCATTTAACATCTGTACTTTTCACCTGTTGGGGAATTTTATGATTCCTCAAAATTCAAAACGAAAACATACTGCACAAAAATAAAACACACAGAAAGACAAAAAAAAATTGATGAAAACAAAAAAAAGGAGGAAATATCACTCCTGTCAGGGAATCCCGTGTTTTACATAATGTTTCTAAACTTGCTTATCTACAGATATGTCTGCAAAAACTGAAAGGTTGCAAAATAGACAAAATTCATCGGAAAGCTACAGTTTTGGGATGTTTAACTCTTTACCATGCAATCCTGACTTTTAACGACCCTAAAAAAGAAGCCTTTTGAAAACACTGTGGGAAAAGGAGAAAATGCTGGTAACCAGCATTTTCTCCATTTCCCACAATGTTTTCTTCCTGTCCCATGACAAATTTCAATTTTTAAGTCGCATTTGTCATCTGCAAATGCTTTCAATTCGAATCAGTCTAAAAT
Source organism: Tridacna gigas (assembly GCA_945859785.2). Taxonomy (NCBI): domain Eukaryota; kingdom Metazoa; phylum Mollusca; class Bivalvia; order Cardiida; family Cardiidae; genus Tridacna; species Tridacna gigas. The sequence continues at coordinate 4,220,028 of OX244037.2, forward strand.
TTTGCCATTTGGTAAAAAATTAAAACAACATTGTAATTGACGGGAAAAGGAGTAATGTAAGATATACTCAATAGCACCTTATGTGGGTGCCAATGCTTGGCTGCGATTTATTTTTAGAAATAAGCTATTGTCTGTGAAAAGGGGGTTTAATGTATCTTTAAATAATATCGACCCAGGTCAAATTGTGCGGTCTGCATAGGCTGAAACTTTTTCCTATTGGTCAATTTTTTGCATGTCATAGGGCCGGTTTACTTCACGATTCAATTCGTTGTTGCAGATGCACTAAATCCCTTCTTTACAGAGAACGTTTCAAATCTATTGGAAACCAGCTTAACTCTTTACAAGACAAAAGACTTGTTAAAAACAGAAGGCATTTGCTGATGACAAATTCATTTTCGCTCACATGGTTAAATTTGCTTTTGAAAGGTTAGAAAACAGTGTGAAAAAGAGTTGGTCACCACCATTTTCTCCTTTTCTAATAATGTTTACAAAAGGTTTCTCTTTTAAGGTTGGGGAAGTTCCAGATTGCATGGTAAAGGATTAAAGAACTTTATCAAAGTTCAAGAAATATAGAAAAACAAATGACCTTAGACGACAAGATGGTTACTCACCTTAAATATCACAGACATTTTATAGGCATACATTCCTATAGAGAAAACAGAGGGTAATGACTTTCTTTTCATTGGTTTAGTATCCGAATCCTGACTCCCAGAATCCTCTTCTTCGGGAAGTATTTGTGGAACATAAGACCACGCCCACGACACCCAGCCCTGTTTGGACTCGTCAGTTTCTGATGGGGGTGGCTCGCCAACCGATACATCTAGAAGTAAATTGATTGACCCTTTACGTAAAATCCCGAATTTTAACGACCTTGTGGAAGGAGCCCTTTGAAAACATTGTGGGAAAAGGAGAACCCAACATTTTCTCCTTTTCCCACAATACTTTCTACCTATTCAAACATAAATTCCATCGCTTGAGCCACATTTAATTTGTCGTCTGCAAATGCTTTCAATTTGATAAGTCTACGATTTTGTTCAGTGGTAAAGTTAACCAGAGTCAAAAAAACAAAATCCCGAGTTTAAACGATCCTAAGAAAGAAGCCTTTTGAAAACATTGTGGGAAAAGAGAAAATGCTGGTGACCAGTTTTTTCTCCTTTTCCCACGATGTTTTCTACCATTTTACACACAAATTTCATCATGTCAGTCACATTTGGTTTGTCGTCTGCAAATGCTTTCAATTTGGATGTGTCAAAATTTTGTCATTTGATACAGAGTTAACACAAACAGTTCCTCCTTTTGCCATATTGTTAACAAAAGTGGTTGACTGCATGATGCAAAAATTTGTGTGCAGGAGCTATTGACTTAAAGATTATGTAGATATAAGCATACCTTCTTTTTCCTTAGACACTTTCACAGGCGCGTCTTCTTCTGTAGCTGGTTTCTGGAACTCCAAAGTACCATAATAAATAGCAAGAGCCAACTCTATGATTCTCAGGAACATCGGAAGCTGAGTGTCTGTCAGAGACAAATCAAATCGCTCACAGAAAACATTCCACTTGGTTTCCAACGGGTACTTAGCATTCATTCCTTCGTACTTTGTGTACAGTCTACTTGATACTGAACAACGATACATGACTGGGTCTTGATAATGGTCGATCTTTCCACTGGCATCCCTCTTGTCCAAGCATACTGTCAAATCACAAAAGTTAATCACTCTTCGATGAACAAAGTCAGGGGCAGTCAACTCCACAAATCCTCTATTCCAGTCTTTGTTAACACTGTAACATTCTGCAGACTTTACATTTAAAGAGAGAACTATGTCATCTTCAACAAATTTGATGATCAGGTTGTTCACAATGATATTGACATTGTTGATGATTTTATTCATCAAACTTTGAAGATAACCTGAAATGAAAATTGAAAAGTCAAAAATAGACACTGTTAATCAGAAGTGTTTAACCCTTAACCACACAATGCCGACTTTTAAAGACCCTGAGAAAAAAGGCCTTTAAAAACATTGTGGGAAAAGAAGAAAATGCTGGTAACAGCATTTTCTTCTTTTCCCACAATGTTTTCTATACTTCCCAAAACAAATTTCATTTTTGAGCCACATTTTATTGCAAATGTTTCCAATTTGGACCAGACTAAAATATTGTCGAGTGGTAAAGGGTTAAACTGTCTAGGAAAGGGTGATAAACTACATCTGAACACTTTCAATATTTCCACCAAAAGCCTTTATCAAGAAAGAAAAGAGCAAATTCATTCAAACTAGAGGTTAATGTCACTTGCCATGTTGCAGCTGTTCTATTTGGCTATCCTATAAATTTAAGCCTTAATAAACAATCCTTTTTCTTCTTTTTTTAACAAATCTGATGAGTACAGCTTTTGAAAACATCTTATCAAGGAAAATTGCTCATAATCACCATGTCCTTCTTTTCCCACATGTTTTCTACTCTTTCAAAAACAAGTCCATCATTTAAGCCTCTAATATAATTTGTTGTCTGTAAATGCTTTAAATTTGGACCAGTCTAAAATTTATCATCTGGTACAGACTTCACTAAAAACTGATTTTACTCTTTACCAGAAGAGAGGTTTTGCGACTTTTCCAAACTGAAAGCATTTGCAGACGACAAATTAAGTATGTCTCAAATGATGATATTTGCCTTAGACTGGGCCTGAAAACACTGTAGGAGAAGTTTTCAAAAAGGATTGTTTCTCGTGTTTTCTCAGGGTAGTTTCAACACAAGACTGTGTAGGAAAGCGTAACGCATGATTGGTGGATCAGCCATATGTTGTTATCAACCCTTTACCACACAATCCCGAATTTTAACAACCTTGAGAAAGAAGGCTCTGGAAAACACTGTGGGAAAAGGAGAAAATGCTGGTTACCAGCATTTTCTCCTTTTCCCACAATGTTTTCTATCCTATTAACTCTTTACCACACAGTCCCGACTTTTAACGACCCTAAAAAGGAAGCCTTTTAAAAACATTGTGGGAAAAGGAGAAAATGCTGGTAACCAGCATTTTCTCCTTTTCCCACAATGTTTTCTACCCGTCCCCATAACAAATTTCAGTTTTTAAGTCACATTTAATTTTTCATCTGCAAATGCTTTCAATTTGGACTAGTCTAAAATTTTTGTTGTTTGGTAAAGAGTTAGAGACATATTCCATCTTTTGAGCCACATTTAATTTGTCACCTACACATGCTTTCAATTTGGACAGGTCTACAAATTGCTGTTTGGTAAACAAGTAAATAAGTTTTCAAAATATTCTACATGAAGAAATGGGTTAAAATACCTGGCGGTAAATCATCTGCATCCTGTTTGCGCAACTTCTGTTTCGGTGTTGATGCAGATTTACTTCTCACTTCAGAACCAGCGCGGGAGCTGTGTTTATCTGAATATGCTGTATCTCGCAGTTTTAGTATACATTCAATTGTATTGATCGTTACGACTACAGGTTCATATCCAAGTTTTGTCCATGGAATGTGAAGTCGGAGCTCATGAATGTGACCACTTTGAAAGACAATTGGTAGTTGAAATATCTTCTCAATGACATCCAGTCGAAGGTCAAGGTTGTATAGCACAGCATCTCCACCCCAGAGAGACAGCTGGAAATCCTCTGGACGAAGTTTGACATATTTGTCAACATAGCCCATCAACAGAGGGGTTATGTAGGATTCAATCTTGAACATATTGTTGCATCTAAAGGTGAATTAATTCCATCTGGTCCATTGAATTCTAGATAAAGGATCTTGAGATAAAAATAAGACAAAATTCATATTAGATCGATAATCTTCTTAACTCCATCATGTAAAGTTTTACTAGACAAAAAAAAAAATTAGGACCTGTCTAAACTGAAAGCAATTGCAGATGACAATGATAACGTTAGTATTCATTTTTCAATGGTTAGAAAACATTGTCACTGTATTTCCATAACGTATTAATCCATATCTGTAATTTGTGACAGAAGGTAAGGAGTAAAAGAAATAAAAATGTTTGATGCCTGCTAACAGTTCAGTATGTCTACAGTACTAGGTCTGTCCTTTTATCTACAGCTAAACCACTGAGAGAGACTACAATCTCCGTTTCCAACAGCATTTTATTGAAATTATGAGTGTTAGAAAGCCTTACACATTTACATTTTGGAAATGATCTTGGAAATATTTCATAGATTTTTAACCCTTTTACTCTTTGAATCCTAGATTTTCTTAAAACATAAAAAAAATATAATCATACCTAAATTAATTGCAGTTTAGTCGGAGTGAAACGTCACGTCCGAATCGTTGAAGTTACCTCCCTTGGGCAAATTCAACAGATTATAGGTCTAGCTAACCGTCAAAGGTACCCTCAAGCATTTTTATTGTGGTAGGTAAAAATGGGAGAACTTTTTCACCGTAAATTTCTCTTCTCGTGACCCAAGGAATTTGAAAGCTTGAAAAAAATGTGTGATTTGCAAAACATCGATGTTGTCAGGTTGCAGGTCATTCGTCCCATAACTAATTCGCGCTGTGTCCACAACTGGCACAAGATTCGCTCCCAAGAAGATTCGGTCATAAGGACCATACATGACTTTTAGAGAAGATTCGACCCCAAAATTGAAACTATTTGGCTCAGAAAATGGGAAGAAATCGACCCAGGTTGTTTCATTGTTTTATGAACGGGTGATAATTAAGATTAGAATAAGTTCTTAACAAAGATTTAACATAATGTACTGATCTTTGGTTATGGTTACTGGTAAGTGTGTGTGTGGATTATCATTATTGTTTTTATTTTTGTGTTTCCAAAATGGCTTTTTCCATACTGTTGTAGTAGTTTTGATGTTGATGAGGTTGTCATTAATTGTGTTTTTCTCTATGGATGGACACATGTGTTTGCAAGGAAAGCCAGGTGAAGGTGTGATAAACACCATTCTGCAGAAAAAAGTTAGCAGGATTTTACCCTTTAACACACAATTCCGACTTGTAACGACCCTGAGAGAAAGGCCTTATGAAAACATTGTGGGAAAAGGAGAAAATCCTGGTAACCAGCATTTTCTCCTTTTCCCACAATTTTTTCTACCAATTCCAAAGGAAATTTCAATTTTTCAATCACATTTATTTTGTCGTCTGCAAAAGCTTTCAATTTGGACTAGTCTAAACTTTTGTTGTTTGGTCAAGAGTTAAGTATTTAATTTTTTATAGATGTACAGAAACAGATTTTGTTGAAAGTCAAATGAGATTGACATGCTTCAGATAAATTCAGCCATTATACTACGGGGTAAGGACGAGGATGATTTAGGGACATGGGGGTTGGATCTGCGTTCATTGAATTTTACCTGCGATTGACAAGGACATTTTGTCTCTGTTGGTGAATTGTCTTTCAAATGATTGTGTGCTAATAAGATGCACTTGCAGATAGGAACTAGGAAAAGAACATCAAATAAACTTATTTAGGCAATCTACCCACTCTGATTTGTTTGCATGGTGTTTAACATCGCCTTCAACATTATCTCTTTTCAAGTACATCTGTGAGGAAGGAATGCATACAATTGCAAGGACTTCTTAGAAAATTAGATTTGGTAAAGTGGGAATTTGAACTCACAACCCCATAATTACTAGATCAGGCTTTCATTTTAATTACAGTATTTGATATTTATTTCACAAAATGTTCATGTCACTCATATTGAGGCTTTGCCATTTTTATATTAAGGACCTTGGGGGGGTCCTTGGTTATTTTCAATGGTACAGGTGTTAAGATTCAGAACTAGGAGGCTCAATCTACACTTGGAGCTCTGGATGCTTTATGGCAGTGTCCATGCATGAGACATGTCAGAACCCAAGCCTAAGGCTCGTGAAACCCTGGACATATCTGTGCTTATGCTACTATAATGATGAATGAAATAATGTTGAAAACGGCATAAAACACCAACCAACCAACCAACCAACCAACCAATCAAATAAGACCATTCTCCAGTTTGCTGAAAGTCATCTTTATTCTTTTCATCACAATTTCGGTTATCCTTACAGAGGATCTGAGGAGAGAATGTCTGTGAATTACTCAGAAGGTTTATCCCCATATGAACACAAGGGTAAATGTGGAATGCCAGAAACCTATGATCCACCAGAGATAGTGCGCAAAAAGGTTGAAGAGTTAACAAAATGGATTCTCGAGAGTCAGCATTTTGTTGTGCATACCGGAGCGGGTATTAGTACATCAGCTGGAATACCAGACTTTAGGGGTCCTAAAGGTATGTCTGTTTTATCTTGGTATTTTCTTAACTCTTTACCAAACAACAAAATTTTAGACTGGTTCAAATTGAAAGCAGTTGCAGACGACAAATTAAATGTGACTCAAAAATTGAAATTTGTTTTGAGAAAGGTAGATAACATTGTGGGAAAGGAGGAAATGCTGGTTACCAGCATTTTCTCCTTTTCCCACAAAGTTTTCAAAAGGCTTCTTTTTCAGGGTCGTTACAAGTCAGGATTGTGTGATAAAGGGTTAAAACAGGCAAAATATTAGTTTGACCAATTACAAAGCAATCGTATTTGTGAAAAAAGCTGACAGAGAAGGCTTTTGAAAACTTTGAGAAGTAGTTTAGTATGATCAAATTCCTTCTTTTGCAACAATACTGTTAAGACTTATATTCTGCATGATATGAAAAGTAGTTGTCAATTAGTGTTAACTCTTTACCAAATTACAAAATATTAGACTGGTCTAAATTGAAAGCTTTTGCGGACAACAGATTAAATGTTGCACAAATTACAAACTTTCATTGTTTCAAACACATTATGGAAAAAGCAAAAATGCTGGTTACCAGCATTTTCTCCCTTTCCCTCAATGTTTTCAAAATTCTATTTCCTTAGGGTTGTTTAACCTGGGGATTGTGTGGTAAAGGGTTAACTATTTACCAAACAAGCCTGAATAGGCTAAAACCTTTTGAAAACATTATGGGAAAAGGAGAAAAAGGTGGTAGTTTTCTATCCACCAAAATATTCACACTTTAGCACACAACAAATTTTGGAGCTGTCCATTTTTAAATTATGTGCAGACCATTAATTAAATATGGCTCATATAGTAGGATTTATCTTTCAAAGAGTAGAAAACATTATGGAAAAAGGAGATAATGCTGGTTTTCAGCATTTTCAACTTTTCTCACAATGTTTTCAAAACCCCTTTAAAAAGACACTATTTGAACCATATTTTATTTGTTGTCGCAAAATTAATGCTGTGGATTTGTACTAGTGCAAAGTTTTTATCCCTGACAAAGCAAGTCTTTGAAATAAGTAAGTTTTTGTTACTTTTTCTTTTTTGCAAAAATAACTTGAAATTTCTCTGTACATGATAAATATGGTGGTATAAAATAAACTGTTTGAAAGACTGAATAGATTATGTTGGATTTGCAGGTGTTTGGACCCTGGAAAAACAAGGCTTGAAGCCCACAGTGAATGTGACCTTTGAAAATGCTGTTCCGACCTTGACCCACAGAGCACTGGTAGCCCTAGAAGCTGCAGGTACAAGATTTTCCATATTTTGGTTACCTCCTGAAACAGAGATGAAGCTGACGGCCATATTTATGTCAAACCCTTTACCAAACAATTTGACTTTTAATGACACTGGGAAAGAAGGTGTTTGAAAAAATTGTGGGAAAAGAAGAAAATGCTTGTAACCAGCAATTTCTCCTGTTCCCACCATTTTCTCTAAACTTCCAAAAAAATTAATTTTTTATTGACATATTTTTTTGTTGTCTGCAAAGTGCTTTCAAAATAGAAAGGTTTTAAATTTTGTCATTTGGTAAAGAGTTCATGTATATTTGTGAAATAAAGTAAATGTTTGCAATGGCCAAATTGAAAGCATTTGCAGATGACAAAATGTTGATCAGACGATGGGCTTTGTAGACAGATTAACGACATGTTTTCCTTTTCCACAATGTTTTCAAAAACCTCTTCCCTCAGGGTCATTGAGGCTTGGCATTGTTTGGTAAAGGGTTAACCAGTTAACCTTCACAACATCCTATAATTGCAGTGAAAAGTTAATCTTTCACCCTATTGATGGAATTCGCTAAACGTGAACTCATATTTTGAAGGAGGAAGCATATCTAAATAATCAGTGACTCTGCTGTGGCTGTTTCGCTCTTTACAAGACAACAAAAAGTTAGGACTCCCCATATTGAAAGAATTTGCAGATGACAAACTAAGCGTGGCTCAAATGATTGAATTTGCCACTGAATGGGTAGAAAACATTGTGGGAAAAAGAAAATAATGCTGGTTACCAGCATTTCCTCCTTTTCCCACATTGTTTTCAAAAGGCTTCTTCCTCAGGGTTGTTAACACACAGGATTGTGTGGTAAAGGGTTAAGCCTTTACCAAACAACAAAATTTTGGACTAGACCAAATTGAAAGCATTTGCAGACAACACAATAAATGTAACTCAGAAACTAAGATTTCTTTTTCTCCTTTTCCCACAATATTTCAAAAGCCTTCCTCTTCAGGGTCATTAAAACTCGGGAAGTGTGGTAAAGGGTTGACTCTACCAGACAACAAAATTTTGATGGTCGCCCATATTGAAAGAATTTTCAGACAACAAACTTAATATGGCTCAAATGACTTGATTTGTCTCTGAAAGGGTAGAAAACATTGTGATAAAAGAAGAAAATGCTGATTTACAGACTTTTTCCCTTAGGGTAGTTAAAACTGGGGATTGTAGGATACATTGTTAAGACATTTTTCTCAAAATGTTTCTCTCTCAGCATCTGTGTACTTTCAGTACTTTGATTAATTTTCAGGTATTGTTAAATATGTGGTGAGTCAGAATATTGATGGCCTCCATGTAAGATCAGGTTTCCCTAGAAACAGACTCTCAGAACTGCACGGTAACATGTTTGTGGAAGAATGTAATAAATGTGCAACACAGGTAAGCTACAAAATTTTCCCTTTCTTACAAACATAAAACTTATAAGTGTGTTATTCAGATTTTTCATAACTGTTTATTAACCCTTACCACATGGTATTTGAGGGTCTAAAATTTTGATGTCTGGTTAACTCTTGTCCTGCTAAATAAGTTAAATAAAACTTTCAAGCTAATGGTAAAAATTGAATATTGTTATTTCAAACTTATTTTTTGGAGAAGAATATTTCCTTAATGGACAGTGTAGATCGAAGATCAGACTGCACTTTCTGAGCAGTCTGATCTTGATCTACACTGTCCACAAAATGTCAGTGAATGGCGCTTAGCAGCCTAAAGGTTAAATCTCTTCTGGATTGAAAGCATCAGCAGACCACAAATTTGAAAGCAATACAAATGAGCTAAAGTCCTTTGTTAGGATAGAAAATATTGTGGGAAAAGGGGAAAATGCTGGTTACCAGTATTTTATCCTTTTCCCACCATGTTTTCAAAAGCTTTTTTATTTGGGGGGGTCATTAAAACTTGGGGTTGTGTGGAAAAGAGTTGAGAGTTAACCCTTTCCCAAACGACAAATTTTGGACTGGTCCAAATTGGAAGAGTTTGCAGACGACAATTTTAAATTTTATGAAAATGGCAGGAAGTTCTCAAAAAGAGTAGAAAACACTGTGAGAAAAGGAGAAATTGCTCGTTACGAGCAATTTCTCCTTTTCCCACAGTGTTTTCAAAAGACTTGTACTGCAGACACATGAAAACTAGGGCTTGTTTGGGAAAGAGTTAATGTCATAAGTAAGTCACCAATGTACATGTAATACCATAAGGTGATGCAAAGGACCCTTTAGCTAGATTCAAATCCGATTCTCAGGATTACAAAGTCGCGGCAAAAGTCACAGAGCTACAGATGGGCCCCATTTTGAAGATGGGCAGCTATGTACAGTTAACCCTTAGAGCGCGGAATAAGCCTAACAAACATTTTCATCCTAGAAATTTGACCCAAATAATTGCAATATCATGGTTGGTGTTTTTTTGTCTATATTGTTTCAGCAAAGCAGACAGTGCCTGTAGCTGGATTCGAACCTGATTCTCTGATTCTCAGGATTACCAGTTCACTACCAAAACCAATGAGCCACAGACAGGCACCATTTTGAAGATGGGCAGCTTTGTACAGTGAACCATTAGAGCATGGAATAAACCTATCAAACATTTTCATCCTAGAAATGCGACCCAAATAATTGCAATTTCATGGTTGTTTTTGTCTACAGTGTTTCAGCAAAGCAGACAGTGCAGATCAAAGATCAGGCTGCACATTTTGTGCAGCCTGATCTTGATCTACATTGGCTGCAAAGGCAACTATAGTCATGAAAGGCACCTTAAGGATTAACTGTTTTTACATTTTCAGTACATTGGTTCCACTGCTGTACCAACCATGGGCTTAAAGCTAACAGGCAACTCTTGTACACAAAGTAAATCCAGAGGTCACTGCAGGTATGGATAACAGTTATTCTCTATATTTACCTATTTTAACCCTTTTCCAAACAATTACATGTTTTTATGACTCTGAAGATGAATTCTTTTGAAAATAGTGTAGGAAAAGGAAGAAAATGCTGGTAACCAGAATTTTCTCCCTTTCCCCCCACAATATTTTCTCACTATTAAGAAACAGATACCATCATTTGACTTAAATTTGTCATCTGCAAATACTTGGAGTTTGGACAGATCCAAAATTTTGTCATCTGGTAAAGAGTTAAAACATACAAACTTATACTTATGCCACAACTTAGAAATATTTAAAGGAAAGGAACATTACATATGTCTCATGCATAGGCAAACAAGGGATTTAATGCATCTCTGTGCTGCATTATCTCTTTACCACACGACAAAATTCTAGACTAGTCAAAATTAAAGGCAACTGCAGACAACAAAATAAATGTCACCCAAAAATTGGAATTTATATTGGGACGAGTAGAAAACATTGTGGGAAAAGGAGAAAATACTGGTTACCAACATTTTCTCTTTTTCCCACAATGTTTTCAAAAGCTTTCTTTCTCAGGGTCATTAAAAATCTGGATTGTGTGGTAAAGGGTTATACAAAGCAAGTCATCACATGATTGTGGATCTATAAAATCCAGTTTGTCTAACAGCGGACTCAATTCATGGGGTAGACTGTCCTTTGACATGTAGAAAATTGACTAATAGCAAAAGGTTTTGGCCCAGGTCATTGTGCATGAACTGTGCAGGTCGATACTTTGTGCAGATGCATTAAGCCTCCTTTTCTGAGAGCATGACTCATGTATTATCATGTGGGAAACACAGTGATGTTAGAGTCAATGTTTTGTAATGAGCAAAGGTTCCTTTTTCCAAAAAAATATTCAGTGTCTTGTCTATGGCAGGGACGAAAAGGTGATCCTAGTTTTGTATGGTAGTGGGTTGAGCCCTTATCTCTTGTTGGTAGATGCACCATAGGGGCATAACATTCCTGGGCTGTGTACCTGAGCTCGCAGATTTTTCATTGGTACCTAGAGTATAGGGTTGAAGGTTTTTAGAATGAAAAGTTTTGAAAGAAAAATGTTATTGTGGATGCTAGAACAGAGCGGTTTTGTGTTGTCCCACTGAGTAGCTTTCCATCCGTTTGTCCATCTTTTTTCTCTCAGCAAAAACCTATGGGGGATATCTGTACAACACAGTAACTTGTATTTTTTTACAGTTGACTATACCAATATGCCTTTGTTGTAATGACGAACGTTCACGCCTTTTGTTACTTGATTTCCTTTTTCAGGGGAAAACTTGAAGATACAATTCTTGATTGGGAAGATGGATTACCAGAGAGAGATATTGACATGGCAGAAAAACAATCCAAGTATGTAAATTTTCTTTCTAAACACAGGCAATGCTTGGATTATGCTGCTTTACCAAATGATTTAACTTCTTACATCCCTGAGCTAAAAGTATTTTTAAACATTGTAGAAACGGGACAAAATGATGCTTTCATTCTTTTTGATGAAGAATCCAATTATTCAAAACTTATTTTCTTTATTGTCTCCAAATGCTTTCAATTTTTGTAAAGATTAACTCTTTACCACTTAATCCCGACTTCTAAAGGCCCTTAGAAAGAAGCCTTTTAAAAACATTGTGGGAAAAGGAGAAAATGCTGGTAACCAGCGTTTTCTCCTTTTCCCCCAATGTTTTCTGCCCTTCCTGAAACAAACTTCCATTTTTCGGTAACATTTATTTTGTCATCTGCAAATGCTTTCAATTTAGACCAGTCTAAAATTTTGTCGTTTGATAGAGGGTTAAATGTATTTATTTGATTGTGTTTTACTCAGTATTCAGCATTACTTCAGGCATATCATGATGACAGCTCACATTAACCCTTTACCAGACGACGAAATTTTAGCCTTGTCCAAATTGAAAGCATTTGCAGATGACAATTTCAGTGGGGCTCAAATGGTGCAAAATTTCTTTGGTAGGGTAAAAAACATTGTGGGAAAAGGAGAAAATGCTGGTTACCAGCATTTTCTCCTTTTCTCACAATGTTTTCAAAAAGCTTCATTCCCAGGGGCGTCAAAAGGCAGCATTGTGCGGTGAAGGGTTAATGCGTATCATGGGTTTTACCAGTGCCATGCTGGGGCTCTGGAGTATCTTGCAAAGGACACTCCCACAAAAAACTCAGTGCTTCCAGTGGCTTTTATACTTCATTGAATGGGTTCATGTGGCACTGTAAGGGTTAACTTTTTACCACACAATCCCGACTTTTTAACGACTTTGAGAAAGAGGCCTTTTGAAAACATTGTGGGAAAAGGAGAAAATGCTGGTAACCAGCATTTTCTCCTTTTCCCACAATGTTTTCCACCCTTCCCAAAACATTTCATTTTTTCAGTCACATTTATTTCGTTGTCTGCAATTGCTTTCAATTTGGACCAGTCTAATATTTTGTTGTGTGGTAAAGAGTTAAGTCATGCTCAGTCAGCACTATGATTGAGCCACACTCTGGCAAAGGGGGCTTAATGCATCTCTGATCCATGATACCAAGCAAGTCACAACATGATCATAGATCCATAAAATCCATTTTGTCTAACAACCGACTGAATCATGAGTTAAACTGGTCCTTGGACTTGCAGAAAATTTACTAAACAGCAAAGAGTTTTGGCTTGGGTCAGCCTGTGCGGACTGCGCAGGCAGCCCTGGGTCGATCCTTTTTGCAGGTGCATTATGCCCCTTAATTCTTTTTATAGGAAAGCAGATCTGAGTTTATGTCTGGGAACATCATTACAAATAGTACCTAGTGGAAATCTTCCTTTACTTACAAAGAAGAACAAAGGACGCCTTGTGATTGTAAATTTACAACCGACCAAACATGATAAAAAAGCGGACATGAAAATCAACACATATGTAAATGATGTAATGGAGCTTGTTTGCCAGTTGTTGCAAATTCAGATCCCTGATTTTTCTAAACCAGTGGTATTGTTAAAGTCCATACATACTTCAAAAGAGGAGGAAGACTTGAGTATAGTAGTGAAGGATTCTGGTTTAGAGTGTAAATGTCCGTACACTGCACATGGGTTTGACAGGAAAAAATGTAATGTTACCCTTCTTGGTAGAACAGAGCATTCTGATTCTAATGTATTTAGAAACACTGAAGGTACTATAGTTAAAAACCAGATTAAAAAGGAACAAGATGATAGAGCAGTTTTAAAGCAGGAAAGTGAGCAAAAGGAAGTGCATAAAACAAATGACAGCAAACTAACCTCTGGTGAAACTGGGCAAAGGGTTGATGTAAAAGTGTCCACAAAATCCTTAAGTGTTTCTCAGGGTAAGAGTGACAAAGTTACGGATAACCAAATGTGCAAAGAAGAAATGAATACAGATAATGTCAAATTTTCTGAAATAAAACCTGAAATTGTTAAGATAGAGGAAGATGTCACTCAAAATACTAAGACAGGTTTAGAATCTGGTGTAGATAAAACAAGTAAAAATGAGACAAGTCAGACTAACAGCACTTCAGTACATGAATCAATGCAAAATGCATATGAAGATAAAAACAGTGTTGATAGATGTCAGGCCAGTACACAAGAGCAACAAAGTTTGGCAAGTAGTGAGATTGCACAGAAAGAAATCCCTCGATCAAACAGTTCACTTGGGTCAAACAGTGAAACAATACAGGACGAAATACCTCAACAAAACAGTTCACTTGGGTCAAATAAGGAGACTGCACAAGATGAAATGCCTCAAGCAAGCAGTTCAGAGGGAATAAATAGTTGTGGTACAAAAAATGAAGTTCTTCAAGCAAACAGTTCACATGTGTTGAATAGTGAGATTGAACAGGACGAAATTCCTCAACCAAACAGTTCCCATACAAAGACTAATGAAGCATTACAGAATGGAACCCCTCGGTCAAACAGTTCACATTTGATAAATAGTCAGGTCACACAGCATGACATAAGTCAACCTGACAGTTTACTTACGACTAGTGAGAATTTACTGGATAAAAACCCACAAACAAATAGTTCGCAGTCTGTCTTTGAATTTGATTTGGCACTGAAGAGGAGCATTAAAAATATCCCAGATATGGAAGGAGCTGATACATGTATCAAGAAAATAAAATATGATTTGGGGTAACCCTTTACTGAACAATTCAAGTTTTAAGGACCCCCAGGAAAGTAGGCTTTTGAAAACATTGTGGGAAAAGGAGAAAATGCTGGTAACCAGCATTTTCTCCTTTTTCCACAATGTTTTCTACCCTATCAAGGATAAAAACCATCATTTGAGCCACATTTGTAGTGTCATCTGCAAGGCTTTTGAAAATATTGTGGGAATAGGAGAAAATGCTAGTAACCAGCATTTTCTCCTTTTTCCACAATGTTTTCTACCCAGGAGAAGGACAGAAATCATTTTTCAGTGTTTTGGGCACTCAAAAGGTAAATTTGATTTCATATACGTACTCGATTTGTGAGACCATAAAACAAGGAAATTTCACCGAATACATGCTGGAATGGTAAAACTTTGCAGTATAATAAATTTGTTGTACGGTCAGGTTGCAGGGGACTTGGAAACTTGTTCACGGCTGTGGTGAATCATGTCACCACCTGGCCTTTGGCTCAGGGCAACATGATTTGCCACAACCATGAACAATTTTCCAAGTCCCCTGCCATCTGACCATACAACTAATATTGTCTTGCAAAATCTTTGAAGTTTTCAGTTATCTCTGCCATTACTGAAGATATTTACTTCAAACTTGGCTGCCGAGTCCCAGTAGCACTGTCGGTAGTGTATAGGTTTTGAGGAGAGGGGGGTCGCTGGTTTGAATCCCCAGCTGGGCAAATTCCTTTTTGAAGATTGATGATAGTCCTTGCAACAGGATTCATTCTGCTCTCCCTGCAGATCATTGTTTTGACAGTGGTAATGTGGGAAAGCAGTCAGTGGCTTGGGAAAAATATTGTGCAAAGTATTGCAAGAAGAAACTCTGGCAAAGCAGGGATAGGTGAACTGGCTGCTGTGATATAACTGAAATAATGTTGAACACGATAATAAACATCATACACTCAATCAACAAGCGATCAAAGTTGGGCTAGCTGTAACTACCAGTAGAGTAGCCCATACCAGAAGGGCAGGGAGAGCTGAAAATAGTTTTTGTCAAATATATGTTTGTAATTTACTAGAAATATCCCAAGTGGTCTTAATAGTCCACAATTAACAATTCCAAAACTAGCAGAAATACTTGAATCCCAGATATTTGTTTGTAACAGTTAAATGCAGGGAAGCAACTTGATCTAATCTTAAAATAGGTCTGAATTGAAACGTAACTCAGCCTGTAATGGGCCAAGATAACAAGCATGATAAACTAGTATTTTTAAATTTCAGTCCGAAGTATGGAAAAAAAATTCTTGAGATCTCTATTTGGGAATTTGCTGGGGCCAGTATCTGGCACCAAAGTGGGGGCAGGAAAATTCCTGAATTATTATAGAATAGTAAAGACTAAAGAAAATCTGGCTTGTTTTATGTGACCTCCACATTATAAATGAGCCATGCTCTGTCAAAAGGGGGCTTAATGCATCTACAAAAAAAGTATCGACCCACATCAGTCAGCCTGCACAGTCCACACAGGCTGAACCGGGCCGAAACTTTTTATTATTGGTCAATTTTCTGCTGGTCTAAGGACCAGGTTACCACATGATTCAGTCAGTTGTTAGACAAAATGGACTTTAAGGATCCATAATTATGTAATGACTTGTTGGTATAATGCTTCATGGAGATGCATTAAACCCCTTTTTCCCAGAGCATGGCTCAAATCATGAAAGTAGGTAATGGCAATAAAATGATAACAGGACATTTCGTACGCACTCCCAGGACAACTTGGACCCAGGACAACTGGTACCTGGGACAATTTGTACCCAGGACAACTGTTACTAGAACAAATTGAACTTGGGACAACTGGTACCTAAGACAATTTGTACCCTGGACAATTGAGTAATCAGAGATATTTACACTCGCCACCATCATTACTGATTGATTCTCATAAAAGAAAAAATATTAATTTCGGTTTAATATGATGAAGAGTATCTAAAATCTAAGCTGGAGACTTGATAATTTTAACCCTTTACCACACAATCCAGACTTTTAACAACCCTGTGAAAGAAGCCTTTTGAAAACATTGTGGGAAAAGGAGAAAATGCTGGTAACCAGCATTTTCTCCTTTTCCCACAATGTTTTCTACCCTTCCAAAAACAAATTTCAATTTTTCAATCACATTTAATTTGTCGTCTGCAAATACTTTCAATTTGGACCAGTCTAAAATTTTGTCTTTTGGTAAAGAGTTAATTCTTTGAGACTAAATTCTACTAAAATACTTGTAACTTGCCTATCAAAGACACATTGTGAAGTATTTGGGATGTTATGGCTAGAACATGATTTGATCGCAGATCAGTAAACAGCCAGGCTTACACAATTCACATGTTTCTATTCATTAAACTTGAGTAATTATAGGACTGATTCTGGCTTTTAAAGGTCAGATACCTTTTCAAAAGGCACTGCAAATTGCAACCCAGCCTAATTTCAGTTAGTGCTAACACCTTTTTGATGCCATGATTTTCCCAAGTTTACTGAACAATAGCTAATAAGACAGCTGCCAGCTTCTATGATATCCCTATGTAGCCATACATCTATGTAAAGTTTAATCTCATTGGTCCAATTCTAGTGAGGTTAATTGTACTTCATATTCCTTTAGGACTAATTTGTGTCAGATGGTAAACAACTAGAGTATTGAACTACCACAAGCATTGCTATTTCTGTTTATTATTAAAACAATTACACATGTCCAGTATGAATTGTCCTGGTACAATTGTCCAAGGTACCGGTTGTCACATGTACTAACTGTCCTATGTACTAAATGTCCTTGTAAAATTGTCCAAGGTACCGGTTGTCACATGTACTAACTGTCCTATGTACCAATTGTCCTAGTAAAATTGTCCAAGGTACCGGTTGTCACATGTACTAACTGTCCTATGTACCAATTGTCCTAGTAAAACTGTCCAAGGTACCGGTTGTCACATGTACTAACTGTTCTATGTACCAATTGTCCTGGTAAAATTGTCCAAGGTACCGGTTGTCACATGTACTAACTGTCCTATGTACCAATTGTCCTAATAAAATTGTCCAAGGTACCGGTTGTCACATGTACTAACTGTTCTATGTACCAATTGTCCTAGTAAAATTGTCCAAGGTACCAGTTGTCGTATGTACTAACTGTCCTATGTACCAATTGTCCTAGTAAAATTGTCCAAGGTACCGGTTGTCACATGTACTAACTGTCCTATGTACCAATTGTCCTAATAAAATTGTCCAAGGTACCGGTTGTCACATGAACTAACTGTCCTATGTACCAATTGTCCTAGTAAAATTGTCGAAGGTACCGGTCGTCACATGTACTAACTGTTCTATGTACCAGTTGTCCTAGTAAAATTGTCCAAGGTACCAGTTGTCACATGCACTAACTGTCCTATGTACCAATTGTCCTAGTACAAACTGGATTGTCCAAGATAGGAGTTATCCTGGATACGAATTGTCCTAGGTACAAATGTCTGGTATGAATTGTATGGGTACAAATTGTCCAGAAAATGAAATTTAGTGTTTAAATGGCCGATAAATTATCACTACTTTTAGCACTATTTCGGTCATATCACAGGGAAAGTTTCCTTATTAATTTGGGGCCTGAATTTCACAAGTACATACATGTACTAGGTTAGGACCCTGAAGTTATCCACAGACACTACCAAGAAAAGCCAAGCACCTAGATTGATGATCGAACCAGAAGCCTCAGGTTACAAATCCTAAACCTTCAACATCTGAGCTACACATAACCCCAACTTTAATCCTTTACCAAACAATCCCGAGTTTAAACGACCCTAAAAAAGAAACCTTTTGAAAACATGGTGGAAAAAGGAGAAAATGCTAGTATCCAGCATTTTCTCCTTTTTCCACAATGTTTTCTACTCTATCAAAGACAGATTCCATCATTTGAACCACACTGAATTTGTCGTCTGCAAGTGCTTTCAATTTGGACCCATCTGAAATTTTTTTATGCAGTAACGAGTTAACCCTTTCCCAAACAAGCCCTGGTTTTCACATGTCTGCAGTACAAGTCTTTTGAAAACACTTTGGGAAAAGGAGAAATTGCTCGTAACGAGCAATTTCTCCTTTTCCCACAGTGTTTTCTACCCTTTTTGAGAACTTTCTGCCATTTTCATCAAATTTAAAATTGTCGTCTGCAAACTCTTTCAATTTGGACCAGTCCAAAATTTGTCGTTTGGGAAAGGGTTAATACAGAGAAAAGAAACCCAAGAATATTATCACAACTTGTATTTAATGAAATACATGCAAACATATAATGTGAAACAAAGTACATTAGAGTTGACAATAAAAGTCAACATTCTAGCTCTACTTTTACATTACAGTCTTTGTGACCCTCTTTTTATCTCTTGTGAACCTAAGGTAATGCCAGTTCCTTTAGTGCAAAGTGTAGATCAAGATCAGAATGTGGAGTCAGATCTTGAATCTACACTATCTTACATCGTGCAAGATCTTCCGGCCCAAGAAGTCTTCAAAATGAGATCATTACTTCATCTCAACTGTCGCTGAAATTAATTGCATTGCATCAGGGGCCTGTTTATACCAATCACTGTAAATTGCATTCTGTTTCTACTTCGTAAGTATTTTCTAAAAGAAAAGGAACACAATTCCTGGTTGGTGACACTGATTGGTTTTGCCAATCAGAAATTGTGTTACTTTCTAAATTTAGAAATGGACTCAGAGTGCTGTTTTGAATGGTTGATTAAAACAAGCCCAGCTCTCTAAGGCTTTATCATATTTTGAGGGTCAAACCTCTCCAACTGAACAAGTATGAGTTAGGGACATCTGTCCAAGCACACTTAATCCTTTACCATGTAATCCCAAGCTTTCATGATCCTAAAGAAAAGGGCTTTGGAAATCAATGTGGGAGAGGGAGAAAATCCTGATTACTGGTATTTTCTAATTTTCCCACAATGATTTCCAATCTACAAAAGATAGATTTCATCTTTTGAACCATATTTAATGTGTCGCATGCTTCCAATTGGGAGGAGAGTCCAAAATTTTGTCATCAGGTAGAGTTAACCCTTCACCACATAATCCTGTGCTTTAACGACCCTGGTCAAGAAGGCTTTTGAAAACTTAATGGGAAAAGGAGAAAATGCTGGTAACAAGCGTTTTCTCCTTCCCACAATGTTTTCTACTCCTGCAGGAGAAGAGGATCTTAGACAACAGTAATTGCCCATCCCTTGATAATTATGGAATTAAAACATTTCACTGTCTTGTGTCACAATTTGGGGAATAAGAAAAAAATAATTGAGCTATGCTCTGTGAAAAGGGGGCTTACTGCATTCTGCCTGTGCAGGCTGACATGGGCCGAAACTTTTTGCTATCTTCAAATTTTCTGCACGTCGAAGGACCAGTCAACCTCTTGATTCAGTCCATTGTTAGACACAACAGATTTTACGGATCTACAGCTATGTGATGACTTGCTTGGTATATTGCATCACGGAAATGCATTAAGTCTCCTTTTGCCACAGTATGGCTCAATTGTAAAGTGTGTTATTACTACTGTAATATGAGTCATGCTCTGTAAAAAGGGGGCTTAATGCACATTCGCGATGCACAAAATTAGGGATCCCTAAAATCCACTTTTGTCTAACGAACAACTGAATCATGAAGTAGACTGGTCCTTGGACATACTGAAAACTGACCAATAGCGAAAAGATTCGGCCCAGGTCAGCCTGCGCGGACTGCAGATGCACTAAGCCCCTTTTTCACAGAGCATGGCTCATACATATATGTGTTAGTGCAATATGTACATACTAAATAATTATACAAAAGGAGTGTATAAAGCTTTCCTTTGTGAGAGTGTAATAGCTTTGTACATGCATTCCAACCCATAGAGTGCCTGTCACAAGTTACACATTTGTGTACAGTAGAGATCAAGATTAGACTACAGAACCATGAAGTCTGATCCAAACTGGCCCCTGTGTAGAGATATTCTAATCAAAAGTTGACTTGACACTGCAAAATTTGTGTCCTTTTTTTCTGGACTGAAAATGTCTTGTTTTGTTTATCTGGCATTCTAAGGGTTAATGTCGGGACAAATCAGCAAGAGTAGGACAAAATGACGTAATATTATATATTCTCTAACTAATTAGCAATCTTAACCTTTCACACTTTAACTCTTTACCAAAACAACAAAAATTTGGACTTGCCGAAAATAAAAACCTTGGGAGATGACAATTCCTATGTAGCTAAAAGGATGATCGCTGTTTTTGAAAAGTGACAAGGCTGGTGGCCAGCATTTTGTCCTTTTCCAAAAATGATTTCAAAAGCTTTCTCTTCTCAGGGTCGTTAGGAGACAGATTGTTTGGTAAAGAGTTACAGAGCTTTATTCAGTTTTCTTTGAATTAACCCTTTACCAAACGACAATGTTTTAGATTGGTCCAAATTGAAAGCAATTACAGCAACAAATTCAATGTGGCACAAATGCTTGGATTTGTTTCTGAAAGGTAGGAAACATGGTGGGAAAAGGAAGAAATGCTGGTTACCAGCATTTCTTCCTTTTCCCACAATGATTTCAAAAGTCCAATTTCCCGAGGTGGTTAAAACTCAGAATTGTGTGGTAATGGGTTAAGCACTCTAAACAATATCTTCGTAAAATCACAGCAGCATCGCACTTGCTCATTGCTCTCCTGGGTGTCACCAGTACTAGGCCTATGCTCTGCAGTGCCTTGCAAAAGGTAATTTCCATGTCACATGGATTTTATGACTATAATTCAAAGGTCTGAGCCAAAAAATACCCAAATTTTTCATCTTAAAAAGACATAAAGCTTGGTTACATATCAATTACATGTACATTCTTAACATATACTGTGAAAATACTGTGACATATATGGAATTGTTCAGGCAAATTCTCCTTTTGTCATATTTTTAAAAAAAAAAAAGATAAATAGATTTTGAACATGCCAACACGAAGTACGCATAACAGGTTCAGATGAAAAAACAAGTACAAAATGAAAAAATACACGTACATGAAATCGCATTTTACTGCATTTTATGAGATTCATGCACAGATAAAAATGGCAAAGTATCAACTGTTTAGCATACAATCCCGAGTTTTAACAACCCTGAAAAGGTAGGCTGTTAAAAAAATTATGGGAAAAGGAGAAAATGCTGATAACCAGCATTTTCCCCATTCCATTTCCCTTTACTTTTTTGTATCTCCTTTCACGTGGTACTTGGATAGATTACCCTGCATAGTAATGGGTTACGGTATGAAAACTCTATCTAGAACTACCAAATTCTAAAGACATCATGTTTTAAAAAATACTTTTTTTTTTTTTCATTCATATGAATTTTTATCATACATTCATATATAATATACAGTGCAATCCTCACGAGGTCAAATTATAACATCCAAGTATGTAATCTTCTTAGAATAGATGAATTTTTTTTTCAAATTCTCTCGGCGCTAAAATTATAAACTCAACTTATTTCGATGGCTGATTATGATTGTATGGTGTTTAGCGCCATTTTCAAAATTATTTCAGTTATATTGCGGCGGCCAGTGCACCTTTCCATGCTTTCCTGGAGTCTCTTTTACCAGTACTCTGCACAATATTCTTTCCAAGCCACTGGCTGCTTTCCCACATAGCCATAGTTGAAACAATGGTCAGCGGTGAGAGAGGAATGAATCCTGTCGCAATGAGTATCATCAGTCCTTGGAAAGAAATTGGCCGAGCCAGGGATCGAACCAGTGACCTCCTGTTCTCAAGTCTTGTACGCTACCCACTGAGCTAGGGGGGCTTGGCTCCAAATATGTAAGCTTCTTAGAATAGATGAAGTTTTTTTTTTTCAAATTCTCTCGCTGCCAAAATTATAAACTCAACTTATTTCAATGGCTGAAAACATGCTCATCTGTTGAGTATTCTGTGACATATGCTAGCCAAAACAACTGTAAAATTGCAATATCTTGGCTGTTTTTCTTACATGGAAATGTCTATTTCATGAACCCTTTACCAAAGTTTTAACAACCTTGTGGAAGAAGCCTTTTGAAAACATTGTGGAAAAAGGAAATAATGCTGGTGACCAGCATTTTGTTCTTTCTGCACAATGTTTTGTACCCTATCAAAGACAACCTTCAGTTTTTGGGTCACAGTTAATTTGTGTAAAGCAAACGCTTTACTTTTGGACAAGTCTAAAACTTTGGTATCTGGTACAAGGTAAAATGGTAAAATGGTAAAATGGTTATTTTCTTCTTTTTCCACAATGTTTTCTATCCTTCCCAAAACATACATTATTTCAATTTTTCAGCCACATTTATTTTGTTGTCTGCAAATGCTTTCAATTTGTAGTAGTCTAAAATTTTGTTGTTTGGTAAAGAGTTAACAGCCAAATGCATCAACATAAAAATGAAACATGCATGAAAGACTTAATCAGAATTTTCACACAGGTCATATACACACAAGCATGTTTTTATTTCAAAGAAAGAAACTGCTTACATCACCCTCTCTGTAAAAATTAAGTCGACAGAAAGAGAAAGATCTGATAACCCACAGTACAATAAGCAAATCTTTTGCCACTTTTGTTCACAATTAATCAAATTCAGACCTTGCAGAAGAAAAACCTAAGTTATCATCATCTCTACAAATGTTGACGAGATTAAAAAAAAGAACAAACTCTAATTCAAATAATCAAACAATGAAAAATACAAACAACTGCAACTACTCTGTGGTGGCACACATTTAGAAGCACTTTTTTCCTCTAATCTCAATTCCTTCAGCTGTTCTAATTCTAATCACAATTACATTTTTGTTTCTTAAACACGAAGGCCCGAGTTAGGACCTCCCAACATCTCATAGCGCACCTCCTGCGATCGGCACATCAAGATGCAACTGCAGATCATTCCAAGTAGCTGAAAAATAGAAGATAAACCAAGGATCACAAGAATTATAATTTTAATGGATGATTTTCTTTTTCGCATAAAACAATTCACAGGGAAGCACACATCCTGTTTCTTCATCTTTAGCCTATATGCTCAAAGTGGGTCAATGTTTGCTTGCATAAGCTAGTTGGAACTATGTACATTATTCAAGTAGATTCCCCAATATCATTCAAATAAAATTTGAATCCAAAGAAAACAGTTGATAGAGCTTCTTTTATCCTGTCACCTCCTATAAATTCTGTTGTATAACAGGGGGTCATATAAACTTGGTGATATACTGTCACTTGACCACGTGCCTAGGTTTATTATGTCAGTTGGTCACGTGATCAAGGTTTTTTAGGCTAGTTGGTCATGTGACCAGCCGGAACTCCTTTTTTAGGTGCCGGTACACGAAATCAATATTTCAAAGTAAAATTATCGCTTAAAATTCAATGCACAAGTTGATTTTTCTTATTATTTAAAATAAATTAGAATTCTTTGCCACAACATTCTTCCAAGGGTTTACGTCACGTTTATGACGTAGTCAATATTATTCATGACATCATTATTACAGCTGCATACCAAAAGCACTTTGCACCGTTCGCCATATAAGTGTGTCTTTTTCATAGTGCGGAAGATGTCAATACATGCCTTAATTTCGAGCGAAATATTCTATCTAGTCGGATTTATGTTTGTAATTGTGAAACAGGATAAACAGAATAGTGTTGTAGATTGGAAAATTTGAAGAATAGACAGTAGCGTCTTTGATTCTAGGAAATTTTGTCAGGCTTGGCTCGGGAATTTTATGGTATCAGTACCATAAGATATTGAATAAAACGTACAGTCTTTGTATCATGTCTGTTTTTTGTTTTGTTTTGTTCATTTACAGTGCGTGACAGGATAAATAGAATAGATGGTTGGTGTCTTGGATGGGTTAAGTTTATCGGGCTCGGCTCCGGAATTTATCCGGTTCGCCTTCGGCTCACCAGATAAATTCCTCCGCCTTGCCCGATAAACTTAACCCATCCAAGACACCAACCATCTATTCTCTATATACAAAATGCATGGAGAAAATGATGCACCAAAAAAAAAAACACCCAGACCAACCCAATGATCTACCACATAACTAAAATTGTTTAGTATTGGATTACATTTTAAATAGTACCAAGGTAACCATTGCACATATCTATGTGTTCCGAGAGTTTCATTAACCCTTTACCGCACAATGCCGCCTTTTAATGCCCCTGGGAACGACGTCTTTTGAAAACACTGTGGGAAAAGGAGAAAATGCTGGTAACCAGCATTTTCTCCTTTTCGCAAAAGGTTTTCTACCCTATCAAAGAAAAATTGCACCAGTTGAGCCACACTGAAATTGTCGTCTGCAGATGCCTTCAATTCAGACAAGGCTAAAATTTTGTCGTCTGGTAAAGGGTTAATGAGCACTGCACATCAAAGACAGGTTATACTGTGAGACATGAAAATACCCTGTTGCAATTCTTCTTCACTTCTTTGACAAAGGGATCTGAACTCATACCATGAATTTCTAACCCTGCTCTTTTCAACTGAGGTATAATGTTACAGCTTGTGAAAGATGGCCAGTTGTCTCCAGTGTAACACTTGCCAAGCCCCAGTAGCACGGTCCAAAGCATACAAGACTTGAGAACTGGGGGTCGTTGGTTCAAATCCTGAGCTTGGCCTGTTTCTTTCAGAGGACTGATGATAGTCATTGCGACAGGATTCATTCCTCTCTCACAGCTAATCATTGTTTTGACTATGGTTAGATTATACAGAGCTCCAGATAGAGGGAGTGCTTTTAATTTCAAAATTGAAAATATTAATTATTTTCCACTAAACCCTACGTTATGGGTACTCATTAGAATCGTCTCTTCGAGACGATTCTAATGAGTACCCACAATATGGGGTTTGGAAGAGAAATAATGGATTTAGAATACCATCACTCCCTCTTATCTGGAGGTATATAGATATGTCTGAAATTTTTTCGCTTGGTACAGAGGTCACTATAATGAGACCTAAGTATTGGTTTTCACATGATAACATGCTCATAAATCTAAATTTACCTGTATAACAGCAAAGGCAATGGCCACACCTGCGATGTAAACCAAGTTTGAGTGGAATTTCTGATCCAGTTTACTGTAACATCCCTACAATACAAAGACTTAACCTTTTATCACACAATCCCGAGTTTTAATGACCCTGAGAAAAAGGCCCTTTGAAAACATTTTGAAGAATCTGGAGATATGAAAAGTAAATTAACTCTTTACTAAACAATCCCAGGTTTTAACAACCCTGGGAAAAGAAGCCTTTTCAAAACATTGTGGGAAAAGGAGAAAATACTGGTAATGAGTATTTTCTTCTTTTCCCACAATGTTTTCTACCCTTTCAGAGATTGAAATCGTGATTTAAATTTGTCTTCTGCAAATGCTTTCAATGTAGACAAGTCCAAAATTTTGTCATTTGGTAAAGAGTTAAAAAAAAAAATAAAATTATCAGAGTTGTCTTCAACCCTTTACCACACAATCCCAACTTTTAACGACTCTGAGAAAAAAGCCTTTTGAAAACATTGTGGGAAAAGGAGAAAATGCTGGTAACCAGCATTTTCTCCATTTCCTGCAATGTTTTCTACCCTTTCCAAAACAAATTTAAATTTTTCAGCCACATTTATTTTATCGTCTGCAAATGCTTTCAGTTTGGGCCAGTCTAAAATTTTGTCGTTTTGTAAAGAGTTAAGGAGCAGAAAACATTGTGGGAAAGAAATAAATGCCGGTAAAAAGGTCATTTTCAAAGGCCTTCTTCCTGAGGATCATAAACACAGGACTGATTTAATATAGGTGTTAAATGAAAGCACAAAGTCTTCTTTGAATGATTTGGGACAAATTTTCTTATTACGAGCAACTGCTGATAACAAGCAAAAATCTTGCTTTTAACCTTTCACTACACAATCCCAAGTTTTAATGACCCTGAAAAAATGGGGCTTCTGAAAACATTGTGGAACAAGCAAAAAATGCTTGAAACCAGGTTTTTCTTCTCTTCCCATAATGCTTTCTAGCCTTTTCAGGACAAAAACCATTACTTGAGCCACATTTGGTGTGTGGTATGCAAATGTTTTCAAGTGGGACAAGTCTGAAACTTTGTTATTTAACCCTTTACTACATGATCCCGAATTTCAATGACCCTGAAAAAGAAGCCTTATGAAAAAAATTGTGGGAAAAGGAGAAAATGCTGATAACCACCATTTTCTCCTTTTCCCACAATGTTTTCTACCTTTCCCAAAACAGATTTCAAAATTTCAGTCACATTTATTTTGTTGTCTGCAAATGCTTTCAATTTAGGCTAGTCTGAAATTTTGTTGTTTGGTCAGGAGTTAAAAGAGTTAACCCTTTACCAAATGACAAAATTTTAGACTGGTCCAAATTGAAAGCATTTGTAGACGACAAATTAAATGTGACTTAAAAATTGAAATTTGTTATGGAATTGGTTGAAAACATTGTGGGAAAAGGAGAAAATGCTGGTTATCAGCATTTTCTCCTTTTCCCACAATGTTTTCAAAAGGCTTCCTTTTTAGGGGCGTTAAAAGTTGGGATTGTGCGGTAAAGAGTTAACAAAGAATTGCTCCAAGTTCCACACTTTTCTCAAAAGCTGTAAAGTTTAGGGACATAATGAGATATACAAGCTATTTGTATGAACAAGGCCATCTGAATACTACTTACAGTGGCCATTTTCAATCTTACAGCAGATCAATTCAAAAACATTATTGCAAAAGAAGAAACTATTCATAACCACCAATTTCTCCTTTCCCATAATGCATTCAAGCATTAACTCTTTACCAAACGACATAATTTAATACTCAACCAAATTGAAAGCATTAGCAGACGACAAATAAAAGGTAGCTCAAATTATGATTTCTGTTACTGATAAGGTAGAAAACAATGTGGGAAAGGAAGAAAATGCCAGCATTTTCTCCTTTTCCCACAAAGTTTTCAAAAGGCTTCTTCTCCAGCGTCATTAAAACTCGGGACTGTATGGTAGAGAGTTAAACCTTGATTTATTGCTGATCAATCTATATTTTCACCAAAAATGTTCCAAGTTTGTTTACAATTATGTTTCAAGGGGTAGAAAAGCAAAGAAGTAAGCACCTACCTCAGAATAAATATTCTTATTGCCAGCAATGGTTTGTGGGTTACAAACAGTAATGTTGCTGGTCTTGCAGCAGCTAGCCGGCACGCCAGTGTGATTCCATGCTGTGTGTGCCCAGTCTGAGGCATTGGCTACACCGCAACATTTAAGCTGGAAAAGGAAAAAGAAAACGGGTAAATCCTTATCTGACGAAACTTTTTACCTGGTGACAAAATTTTTGGCTCGTCCAAATCAAAAGGTCTAATCCTGTACCAAAAATGCCTGTGTTACCGTTTGAAAAGAATGTGGGAAAAGAAGAAACTGCAGGTAACCAGTATTTTCTCCTTCTGTCAGAATGTTTTCTACCAGTTCATAGACAATCCCAACATTTGATCCATCCTTCATTTGTTCTCCACAATGTTTAAATTCTGACAAGTCAGCAATTTCATCCTTTCGTAAAGAGTTAAAAACACGTTATGACAGTCATGACACTTTACCATTGTTAAACTTTTCACCAAACGTCAAAATTTAGAGAAATCCAATTTGAAAGCATTTGCAGACAACAAATTAAATGTTGCAAAAATTATAAAAATTTGTCTGAGAGGGTAGAAAACATTGTGGGAAAAGGAGAAAATGCTGGTTACCAGCATTTTCTCCTTTTCCTACAATGTTTTCAAAAGCCTTCTCCTACAGGGTCCTTAAAGTCAGGATTGTGTGGTAAAGAGTTAATGGTATGGTAAACATTTAGATTTAAATTTCGTCATAGGTTTAAGTAGCTTTCAGATACATGAAGGCAGGATTTGCAATGGCTGACACAAAGGTCAACTGATGTTGAGCCGACAACTCTGTGCAGGCTGTCCTCAGATCTACACAATTTGGGGAACTTGGTCAGTACTTGTTCACCATTCTCACTTACATTCTTCGTCTACATTCTAAAATTAAAAAGTCACAAGATTTCTGATTGGCTTAATGATTTGGTTTAGCCAATCAAAAGGATTTGCGTTACTTTGAAATTTAGAAAATTTCTGAGGGTCAGACGTAGAGTGCAATTCAGAATAGTTGGTGAATACAGCCCCAGATTTTAACAAGACTGAATATCAACCCTTAAACTGCTAAATAAGGAAAATAAAACTTTCAAGCCGATAGTAAAAACCCAATATTGCAATTTCACAAGTTATTTTTGGGAGAAAAATATCACCTTATCAGACAATGTTGATCCAAGATCAGGCTGCACATTCCGTGCAGTCTGGTCTTGATCTACACTGTCCAAACAAGGTCTTAGAGTCGAGCTTAGCAGCCAAAGGGTTAAGTTAGAAAACTCTGATAGTGAAATCTTAGGGGATAGGTTGGAAAATTTGCTTGTCCTGAATGCCCAAGTACGGGAAACACTAACCTCTCTCTGCAGATAGTCGACCTGGTGTTTCTGAGTCGTCGTGCTTTCATTGCTGTAGTTGTTCACAGCATCTTGGAGCCCATCGTGTACGGCCTTTTGCATCTGAATAACAAAAATTATCCACGGTTAACATCGATAAAGAAAAGTAACTTCAACAATATCATTGAAAAGACATGCCATTCTTCTACCAACTTTCTATTTATATTACACTTGAAAATAAAACAAACAGAGCCCCATAAACCTCATCTTTCAACAAGGGTACATGTATAAACTCTGTTAACTCTTTACCAGATGACAAAATTTTAGCCTTGTCCAAATTGAAAGCATTTGCAGACGACAAAATAAATGTGACACAAAAGTTAAAACTTGTTTTGAGAAGAATAGAAAACATTGTGGGAAAAGGAGAAAATGCTGGTTATCGGTATTTTCTCCTTTTCCAATACCGTATAACGGGTTATTTTTACTGCTGTAAAAACATGCGATTTAAATTTTTATGATTTTATTTTTTACTAATTACACACATGCGTAAAAAATTAGCTCATTAAAATTTTCTGCACATGAATACATACATGTAATTATTTTACTCTTTCAAAAACAAATCTCAACATTTACTTAGTTGAATGCGAAGAAAATGGACGAATGTAAAGATTAATTGTCTTGTAAAGAGTTAATTCGCAACCCTGATACCTGTTTGAGTAAAAAGTTTAATTACTGTTATTATAAGTGATCAATTAACAGGTTCGTCGTATTTGTTTTTAACAGACGTATTGATGTTAAAACATACATTTAGACCAAAGATCAGACCAAACATTGTCTAGTCTGATCTCGATCTACACAGGCTGCCAATGAAGTATTGAACAGTGCTTGAAGGATTTAATCTTTCAAGGCTTTTTGATGTTATACAAGCAGTTTCTCTTTTTTTTTTTTTCGTAACGTTATCAAAAGTCACCTTCAGAAGAAGCGTGAAAGGTCGTTTCTGTGACTATGAGGGAAATGGTTTAAAACATAACTGTGTTGTCCCTCTATAAACAATAGATCTATTAAAGAATTAATAAATACTAAATCTCGTTGTTTCTTTTCTTTATTCATACAGTTAATCCACTGATGTAAACTAATGCATTAGTTATTGTATGTATTTTTTTTTATTTGACTGCCCAGGTGTTCTAGAAACAACCATTACTAAACCCAACAAGCAATTTCGTTGAAATGATATCCCCCGCCGAAAAAGACCTTTTTTGATACAAATGTATAAGAGGTATTGTGTTTTGCATGTACATGTGGCCTTTTTGTTACTGGTCCATGATAAAATTATACATTAAGCTCCCTTGTTCCATGGCACAGGATTTCATTACATAATAACTCAAAAATCATAAAAAGCAGAGTTATCATTCTTGTACAATGCAGTCCCCCACAATAAAATCTATCCACGTATGAAGAAACATGTCATTAACTGAAATAAATTTTCAGTTATGTCCTGGACAATACCTTTTTTGATACAAACGTATAAGAGGTATTGTGTTTTGCATGTACATGTGGCCTTTTTGTTATTGGTCCATGATAAAATTATACATTAAGCTCCCTTGTTCCATGGCACAGGATTTCATTACATAATAACTCAAAAATCATAAAAAGCAGAGTTATCATTCTTGTACAATGCAGTCCCCCACAATAACATCTATCCACGTATGAAGAAACATGTCATTAACTGAAATAAATTTTGAGTTATGTCCTGGACAAAAATTGAGCCTGAAAAATAACAAAGGGCAATAATTCAAAAATCATATTGCCAGAGTTATCGTTCTTGTACACTGCACTCCTCACAGTAAGATCCATCCACCGATTAAGTTACATGTTCATATCTGAAATAGTTTTTCAATTATGTTCTAGACAAAAGTTAAGCCTGAAAAATAAGAAGGGGTAATAACTCAAAAATTATGAAAGTTAATTAGAGTTATTATTCTTCTGCACTGCACTTCTCCTTATTGAAATCTAGACATATACAAATTTTCAAGTTGATATGTGAAACAATTTTCAAGTTATGTGCTAGAGAAAAAAAATTAAGCCTGAAAAATAACGAAGGGCAATAACTCCAAAAATTTGAAGGACAGAGTTGTCATTCATGTACACTGCACTCCTCCTTAACGAGATCTATCCACTTACGAAGTTTGAAGTTGGTATCTGAAATACTGGTTAAGTTATCTTCCGGATAAAAATTGGGGACGGAAGGTGGGACTGACAGAGACTATTACCATATCCCCCCCCCCCCACCACCAGGGGGATAATAAGTATGAAAAATAAACTAGCACTTGTTCCAGAACAGGATAAATTCATCAAAGGGTAATCAGTCAAAAAAAGCCTGTGAATCTAAATAGAAATGTGCGAACAAAAATCCAAAGTAAAAATTTACAAAGGGCAATAACTCCAAAAATACTGAAGATAGAGTTATGGTTCTTGTGCACTGCACTTCTCCTAAATTAGTTCTATATGTGTGTGAAGTTTCAAGTTCCTAGCTTTTATACTTTTGGAGATATGCTCCGGACAAAAATCCTAAGTAAAAATTTACAAAGGGCAATAACTCCAAAAATACTGAAGATAGAGTTATGGTTCTTAAGCACTGCACTTCTCCTCAATGAGTTCTATATATGTGTGAAGTTTCAAGTTCCTAGCTTTTATACTTTTGGAGATATGCTCCGGACAAAAATCCAGAGTAAAAATTTACAAAGGGCAATAACTCCAAAAATACTGAAGATAGAGTTATGGTTCTTGTGCACTGTACTTCTCCTTAATGAGTTCTATATGTGTGTTAAGTTTCAAGTTCCTAGCTTTTATACTTTTGGAGATATGCTCCGGACAAAAATCCAAAGTAAAAATTTACAAAGGGCAATAATCCCAAAAATACTGAAGATAGAGTTATGGTTCTTGTGCACTGCACTTCTCCTCAATGAGTTCTATATATGTGTGAAGTTTCAAGTTCCTAGCTTTAATACTTTTGGAGATATGCTCCAGACAAAAATCCAAAGTAAAAATTTACAAAGGGCAATAACTCCAAAAATACTGAAGACAGAGTTATGGTTGTTGTGCACTGCACTTCTCCTCAATTAGTTCTATATGTGTGTGAAGTTTCAAGTTCCTAGCTTTTATACCTTTGGAGATATGCTCCAGACAAAAATCCAAAGTTAAAATTTACAAAGGGCAATAACTCAAAAATACTGAAGACAGAGTTATGGTTCTTGTGCACTGCACTTCTCCTCAATGAGTATTATATATGTGTGAAGTTTCAAGTTCCTAGCTTTTATACTTTTGGAGATATGCTCCGGACAAAAATCCTAAGTAAAAATGTACAAAGGGCAATAACTCCAAAAATACTGAAGATAGAGTTATGGTTCTTGTGCACTGCACTTCTCCTCAATTAGTTCTATATGTGTGTGAAGTTTCAAGTTCCTAGCTTTTATACTTTTGGAGATATGCTCCGGACAAAAATTCCAGGAAAAAAGTGTACAAAGGGCAATAACTCCAAAAATACTGAAGATAGAGTTATGGTTCTTGTGCACTGCACACCTCCTTAATGAGATCTATCCACTTGTGAAGTTTGAAGATGATATCTCAAATACTTTTGGAGATATGCTCCGGACAAAAATGTGGGACGGAAGGACGGAATGACGGAATGACGGAAGGACGAAAGGACGGACGGAGACTATTACCATATCCCCCGCCGCCTTTCGGCGGGGGATAAAAAGGCACTATCAACTATTGTAAAGCAGGCATGATATTGGCTTATTGCGTGGTAATTTTGCGTCGATTGGCAGTCAGCATATAACCGGATGTACATTTCTTGGAGCAGAACAGTTGTAAATATGTACAACAAACGCTTGCATTACAACCCTATCGCTTCGAATGATTGCACGCTACATCACACCCCTTATCCAAATTTTATTGCAAACAATAATTGTGTACCCGCAACAGGCATGAAATATTGTTGACAGATAGCTATAAATGGATCTAAATTTGTCGGCGGATTTAGGACCCAAGTTCGGTCAACATGGTAAAACCTTTTATTTCGGTCACCCCCTTTTTTGTTTAATGGTAATTTCCTAAAGATTTGGACACTAAAAAAATGTTCTTTTTCTCTCCAAATATATTGGCGATTTACAGTGATCTCGAAGCGAGTGTATAGTGGCATCTATAGGTGTATGTAAACGCCTTTCCGTACTAATAACCCTCTATATCTGTATTGGTCGAAGTTTTACACGGTAATTATTTATGTGTCAAATTTTTATGAATCTGTTTTAGTCGTAAAAATTAGTAACAAGAGGGCCATGATGGTCCTGTATCGCTCCACTGGCTTATAAATATGAACCATAAGTACTAAACATTTCAATTCTGAGCCAAATGGTTTTAAAATGAAGACTTACAAAGTTTTCTCTGTAAAAGCCCATGTGAAAGTTGAGACCCGCAAGGCAAAGCCATTTTTGATCCCAGAGCTATAATTACTTGAACCCTGGTAGAGGTCCACAAGATAAAGCCACATGCCAAAATAATACAAGTCTATGCTGTATGGTTATAAATAAGGTGATTTTCAAGTTTTGTCCATATGGAGCCTCTGTAAAACATAAGACCCCTGATGCAAGGCTAATTTAAAAAAAAAATATCAAAACAGGAAGATTTCTTAAGTTGTCACTATGTAAGCCCACGTAAAACTTGTGACCCCTGCGGCGGGGCCGATTTTGACCCCAGGGCTAAAATTCTGGCCTGCTTGGTAGAGGCCCACTAGATATAGCAACATGCGAAATTTGGTAGCTCTAGGCCTTATGGCTAGGTACAGGAAGATTTTTCTCTATATAAGCCTATGTAAAACTTGTGACCCCTGGGGCAGAGCCAATTTTGACCCCAGGGCTATAATCTGAAGAAACTTGATACTACATAAAGCTACATGCCAAATTTGGTAGCCCTATGCCTTATGGTTTCAGACAAGAAGATATTTAAAGATTTCCAATATTTTTCAGTTTTGTTGCCATGGCAACCAGAGTTTTTGAAGGAATCAAATTCTTTCAAGAAATTCTGAAGAGGATCATGGCAGGATCATTTCTGTGAAGTTTCATGAAAATTGGATGGGTAGTTTCAGAGAAGAAGATGTTTGAAATAAAAGTTAACGGACGGACAGACGCACGACGGACACCGGGCCATGACATAAGCCCGCTGGCCTTCAGCCAGTGGAGCTAAAAATTGGCAGCACGTAAAAAAAACCCGTTATAAGGTATTGTTTTCAGAAGCTTTCTTTCTCAGGGTCGTTAAAAGTTGGGATTGTGTGGTAAAGAGTTCAACAGACGACAAAATTTTCGACTTAACCAATTCCAAAGCATTTACAGCCTAAAAATCAAACTTGATTCAAACTGTAGGATTAGTCCTTGAAAGGGTAGAAAACATTGTGGGAGAAAAGGGGAAAATTGTGATTATAGCATTTTCTCCCTTCTTTCTCATGGTCATTAAAATTTGGGATTGTGTGGTACAGGGTTAAGTCTTTTCTAAATTTAGACTTGTCCATGTTGAAAGCATAAACTGCTGATAATAAGTCATACTATTCAAGCCACGTTCAATTTATGCCCTGCAACTTGTCTGTAAGTGCTTTCAAATTGGACCAGTCCACAATTTTATCATCTGATAAAGTGTTAAACCTTTACCACACAATGACACCCTTTAACGACCCTTTTTTGAATGTAGCTCAAAAGATGACTTCTGTCTTTGATAGGGTAAAAAACATTGTGCGAAAAGGAGAAAATGCTGGTTACCAGCATTTTCTCCTTTTCCCACAATGTTTTCTACCCTATTAAAGAAAAAATGCACCTTTTGAGCCACACTGAAATTGTCGTCTGCAAATACTTTCAGTTTGGACGAGGCTAAAATTTTGTCGTCTGGTAAAGGGTTAAAAGACTAGACTAAGCTTCCAGCAAAAATTTATATGTCAGATCCACCACATATTTCACAGATTAGATACCTCATATGCATTTTCTGTACTATTCATTTCCCACTGGTTGCCCTAGTCCTGTAGTTCAGATGGTAACAGGCAGGACTTGAACCCAAGTGGTTGCTGCTTCGAGTCCAACCCAGGCACAATTCTTTCTGAGGCCTGATGGTAGTCATTGTGACAAGATTCACTCCTGTCTCATCACTGAACATTGTTTAATGATGATTGTGGAAAAGCAGCCAATGGATGGCTGAGAATGTTTTATGAAGTACTGTTAAAGGAAAATCCAGGAAAGCATTGATAGGTGCACTGACCCGCCTGATATAACTGATATAATACTAAGACCTCCAGTTAAGAGGGAGTGATAGTATTCTAAATCCATCATTTCTCTTCCAAACCCTATGTTGCGGGTACTCATTAGAATCGTCTCAATGAGACGATTCTAATGAGTACCCATAACACAGGGTTTCATGGAGGGTGATTAATATTTTCAATTTTAAAATCAAAATTACACCCTCTATCTGGAGCTCTGTATTACTGATATTAAGTCAAACACCAGACAGACAAATAGAATGAATCCCCACTTGCTGAGAGAATAAAATTGCATATACAGCGAGAAAGTAACATGAAGACACAAATCAAAATCCATCATGTCAGATGTAGAAATGTCTGTACTTACATCGTCCTTGAAAACATAGCCCAGCACGCCAGCCGTGATTTCTGCTGTCAAAACTATCAGTAGAACAGCAAAGAACTGCAAATCAAGATGTAAGATTATCATTCAATTAATGCTTTGCTACACAATTTCAAGTTATAATGACCCTGTAGAAGAAGGCTTTCGAAAACAATTATGGGAAAAGGAGATAATGCTGGTAACCACCATTTTCTTTTCTTTTTTCCACAAAGTTTTCTATGCTATCAAAGACAAGAGTCATCTTTTGAGCTACATTACATTTGTTGTCTGCAAATGCTTTCAACTTAGTTTAGTCCAAAATTTTACTGCTTGGTAAAGAGTTAACTCTCTACCAAATGACAAAATTTTGGACTTGTCCATTTTCAAAGCATGAGCAGATGACAAATTAAATGTGGCTGAAATAGTGGAAATTGTCCATGAGGGGATAGAAAACTTTGTGGGCAAAGGAGAAAATGCTGGTTACCAGCATTTTCTCCTTTTCCCATAATGTTTTAACCCTTTACCACACAATCCCGACTTTTAACGACCCTGGGGAAGAAGCCTTTTGAAAACATTGTGGGAAAAGGAGAAAATGCTGGTAACCAGCATTTTCTCCTTTTCCCACAATGTTTTCCACTCTTCCCAAAACAAATTTCAATTTTTGAGTCACATTTATTTTGTCATCTGCAAAAGCTTTCAATTTGGACTGGTCTAAAATTTTGTCGTTTGGTAAAGAGTTAACCCTTTACCAAACAATCCCAGGTTTTCAAGCCCCTGGGGAAGAAGCCTTTTGAAAACATTGTGGGAAAAGGAGAAAATGCTGGTAACCAGCATTTTCTCCTTTTCCCTCAATGTTTTCTACCCTGTTAGAGAGCTTAAGCTCATTAGTACAAATTTCAAATTTGTCGTCTGCAGATGTTTTGAAAGAGTCTAAAATTTGTCATTTGGAAAAGGGTTAAAACATCTTCTTTCTCAAGGTAACTGAAACTCGAGATTCTGTGACAGTCATTGAAACTCCTGATTCTTTGACAAAAGGTAATGAGTCTTGCTCTGTGAAAACGTGGTTCAAAGCATCTGCAAAAAGTATTAACCCATGTCGGTCCTCGCAAGCTGACCTGAGTAAAACTGTTTGCAATTGGTATATTTTCTGTCAAAAGACCATTCTACCTCATGATTCAGCCAGTATTTAGACGAAAATGGATCCTTATCAGCAAGTATTTAGACGAAAATGGGTCCTTATCAGCAAGTATTTAGACGAAAATGGATCCTTATCAGCAAGTATTTAGACGAAAATGGATCCTTATCAGCCAGTATTTAGACCAAAATGGATCCTTATCAGCCAGTATTTAGACGAAAATGGATCCTTATCAGCCAGTATTTAGACAAAAATGAGTCCTTATCAGCCAATATTTAGACGAAAATTGATCCTTATCAGCCAGTATTTAGACGAAAATGGATCCTAATCATACTGCAACTTGTTTAGTGCAATGCATAAGGAAGTTGCATTAACACCCCTTTTACCAGGGTGCCCATTATATATGAGCCACTCTCTGGCAAAAGGGGGCTTAATGCA
Organism: Tridacna gigas; assembly: GCA_945859785.2. NCBI lineage: Eukaryota > Metazoa > Mollusca > Bivalvia > Cardiida > Cardiidae > Tridacna > Tridacna gigas. The sequence goes on from OX244037.2 coordinate 4,257,133, forward strand.
CCTCCGTGATGCATGGAACCAAGCAAGTCATCACATGATCACGGATCCATAAAGTCCATTTTGTCTAACTACCGACTGTATCATGAGGTAGAATGGTCCTTTGATATACAGAAAATTGGCCAAAAGTGAAAAGTTTTGGCCTAGGTCAGCTTGCCTGGACCGCGCAGGCTGACCTGCGTCAACACTTTTCACAGATGCATCAAGTCCCCTTTTCACAGAATATGGCTCATATAACTAATCATACTAACAGGTCAATGTCTTTATTCTTTAACCCTTTACCAGACGACAAAATTTTAGCCTTGTCCAAATTGAAAGCATTTGCAGACAAGAATTTCAATGTGGCTCAAATGGTGCAATTTTTCTTTGATAGGGTAGAAAACATTGTGAGAAAAGGAGAAAATCCCGGTTACCAGCATTTTCTCCTTTTCCCACAATGTTTTCAAAAGCCTCCTTTCCCAGGGGCGTAAAAATGTGGCATTCTGCAGTAAAGAGTTAAACATCAGCAAGCAATTTTGATCAAGTCAGTTTGTGTGTTGTTTTGCCTATTATAATTGTTGCACCAAATACATAAAATAGGAATTCTAAGTTGGTACTAAAGATGCAGATATTTCAATTTCTAAGCTTTTTTTGTTGAAATATGACAGCATAGTTCCAAGATCAGACTGGACATTCTATGCAGTCTGTTCTTGACATTCACTGTCTGCATTATTAGATACTGGTTCATACAGTATTTTCTTCTTTTCTCCATAATGTTTTTAAAAGTCTTTTGCCCGACGGTTGTTAAAACAAATAAGCCATGCTCTGGCAAAAGGGGGCTTAATGCATCTCCGAGATGCATTATACCAAGCAAGTCATCACGTTATTGCAGATCCCTAAAATCCATTTTGTAAAACAACTGACTGAATCCTGGGGTAGAGAGGTCCTTTGACATGTAGAAAATTGACCAAAAGCAAAACGTTTCGGCCTAGGCCAGCCTGCACGGACTGCACAGGCTGACCTTGGTCAATATTTTTCGCAGATGCATTAAGCTCCCTTTTCACACAGCATGGTTCATACAATCTTACCACTGCCAGTAGGCACTTATTTTCCTTGAAAGCAGCAACACATCCGATACATCCCAGGATGAAGAGGAACACGCCCACAATTATCACGATGCCTGCAGGAATCAGGGTGAGACTAGCTCTAGTCAGCTCACTAAAGTGGTGGTAGGTGTGAAACACCCAGGCGCCCATAAAAATCAGAGCTGCAGCAGCTCCCTTAAAAACAAATAGAAAATGTATTAATTCAGTGAGTGCAAAACTCCTCCAAGAAAATTGGTTTTGCTTAAAAAACCTATTAACTCTTTACAACACAATCCAGCCTTTTAACGACCCTGGCAAAGAAGCCTTTTGAAAACATTGTGGGAAAAGGAGAAAATGCTGGTAACCAGCATTTTCTCCTTTTCCCACAATGTTTTCTACCCTTTCCAAAACAGATTTCAATTCTTGATTTGCATTTAATTTTTCATCTGCAAATTCTTTCAATTTGGAGTGGTCTAGAATTTTGTTGTGTGGTAACCCTTTCACAAACAACAAATTTTAGACTCCTCAAAACTGAAAGAGTTTGCGGACGTCAATTTTAAATTTGATGAAAATAGTGGAAAGTTCTCAACAAGAGGGCCATGATGGCCCTGGGTCGCTCATCTGAGTCAATAGGCGAAATTCACTCAATGTGCATAATCCAATTTCTGACCAATTGTCAGGTCAATTGATGAACAAACTTGGTAGAGGTCCACTAGGAGATGCTACATGCCAAATATCAAAGCTCTACGCCTTCCAGTTTCAGAGAAGAAGAATTTTAAAGTTTTCATTCTTTGTTCCTATGTTTGAAAATTGTGACCCCCGGGGCGGGGCCAGTTTTGACCCCAGGGGCGTAATATGAACAAACTTGGTAGAAGTCCACTAGGAGATGCTACATGCCAAATATCAAAGCTCCATGCCTTCTAGTTTAAGAGAAGAAGAATTTTAAAGTTTTCATTCTTTGTTCCTATGTTCCAAACTTGTGACCCCCGGGGCGGGGCCAGTTTTGACCCCAGGGGCGTCATATGAGCAAACTTGGTAGAGGTTCACTAGATGCTACATACCAAATATCAAAGCTCCATGCCTTCCAGTTTCAGAGAAGAAGAATTTTAAAGTTTTCATTCTTTGTTCCTATGTTTGAACTTGTGACCACCGGGGCGGGGCCAGTTTTGACCCCAGGGACATCATATGAACAAACTTGGTAGAGGTCCACTAGGAGATGCTACATGCCAAATATCAAAGCTCCACGCCTTCCAGTTTCAGAGAAGAAGAATTTTAAAGTTTTCCTTCTTTGTTCCTATGTTTGAAACTTGTGACCACCGGGGCGGGGCCAGTTTTGACCCCAGGGACATCATATGAACAAACTTGGTAGAGGTCCACTAGGAGATGCTACATGCCAAATATCAAAGCTCCACGCCTTCCAATTTCAGAGAAGAAGAATTTTAAAGTTTTCATTCTTTGTTCCTATGTTTGAAACTTGTGACCACCGGGGCGGGGCCAGTTTTGACCCCAGGGACATCATATGAACAAACTTGGTACAGGTCCGCTAAGACATGCTACATGCCAAATATCAAAGCTCTACGCCTTCCAGTTTCAGAGAAGAAGAATTTTAAAGTTTTCATTCTTTGTTCCTATGTTTGAACTTGTGACCCCCGGGGCGGGGCCAGTTTTGACCCCAGGGACATCATATGAACAAACTTGGTAGAGGTCCACTAGGAGATGCTACATACTAAATATCAAAGCTCTACGCCTTCCAGTTTCAGAGAAGAAGAATTTTAAAGTTTTCATTCTTTGTTCCTATGTTTGAAACTTGTGACCCCCGGGGCGGGGCCAGTTTTGACCCCAGGGGCATCATATGAACAAACTTCGTAGAGGTCCACTAGGAGATGCTACATGCCAAATATCAAAGCTCCACACCTTCCAGTTTCAGAGAAGAAGAATTTTAAAGTTTTCATTCTTTGTTCCTATGTTTGAAACTTGTGACCACCAGGGCGGGGCCAATTTTGACCCCAGGGACATCATATGAACAAACTTGGTAGAGGTCCACAGGGAAATGCTACATGCCAAATATCAAAGCTCCACGCCTTTCAGTTTAAGAGAAGAAGAATTTTAAAGTTTTCCTTCTTTGTTCCTATGTTCGAAACTTGTGACCACCGGGGCGGGGCCAGTTTTGACCCCAGGGACATCATATGAACAAACTTGGTAGAGGTCCACTAGGAGATGCTACATGCCAAATATCAAAGCTCCAAACCTTCCAGTTTCAGAGAAGAAGAATTTTAAAGTTTTCCTTCTTTGTTCCTATGTTTGAACTTGTGACCCCCTGGGCGGGGCCAGTTTTGACCCCAGGGACATCATATGAACAAACTTGGTAGAGGTCCACTAGAAGATGCTACATACCAAATATCAAAGCTCTACGCCTTCTAGTTTCAGAGAAGAAGATTTTTAAAGATTTTGCTATTTTTTTCCTTTTGGTTGCCATGGCAACCAGAGTTATGGGTGGAATTCAATCTCTTGAACAACTTTGGTAGAGCTTTACCTGAAGAACATCCCTGCCAAGTTTCATCAAGATTGGCCCAGTGGTTTAGGAGGAGAAAATGTTTAAAGAAATTGTGGACGATGGACGACGGACGACACACGACGGACGACGGACATTGGGCGATCACAAAAGCTCACCTTGAGCACTTTGTGCTCAGGTGAGCTAAAAAGGGTAGAAAACACTGTGAGAAAAGGAGAAATTGCTCATTACGAGCAATTTCTCCTTTTCCCACAGAGTTTTCAAAAGACTTGTACTGCTGACACGTAAAAACAAGGGCTTGTTTGGGAAAGGGTTAACCAATACGATCTTTCTCCATAAAACATGACGGCAATGATAGCCCTGTATCCCCCCCACAACAAAAATTTGGCCTTGTCCAAATTGAAAACATTTGGAGACAACAATTTCAGTGTGGCTCAAATGGTGCAATTTTTCTTTGATACGGTAGAAAACATTGTGGGAAAAAGAGAAATGCTAGTTACCAGCATTTTCTCCTTTTTCCACAATGTTTTTGAAAGGTTTCTTTCCCAGGGTCATTAAAAGGCGGCACTGTTCGGTAAAAGGTTAAATGCGCTATACACCAATTGGTACGGCCATGAAACTTGCTTAAAGATGACTGTTAGGATTTTGCATATTCCAAAAACAGGTAAAGGAGGGCTGTGTTGCATGAAGGGGAGCTGAGAAACAATCCCAGAAATAACTTTGGCATTTCCCTCTGAACTGAAGGTACCATAATACTTATGACCACAGGCATCTAGAATTTCATTGGCCGAACACTATTTTCGTCTACCCATGACCGGTGTTTTTGTCTACCCGTGACCGGTGTAAAATCAATTTTTTAATCTGCATGGTGAGCAGGTGTAAAAAGTTACCCTACAGAGTTTCTTACATGCCCTTCTTTTTCTTGTGAAATAATTGTTTGATTTATTTAACATTCAACTTTAGGTGATAAACTCGTGTTGTAATTGAAAGCTATGTAATTAATTATACTTACTGGTACACTTAATTTTGAACTAAAATAAATGTCAAAAAATGTTAATATTTATGTTTTTTTAGCTTTTTATCGATTAACCTGTTTGTAATTTGTTACCATCGAATAGAGGAATACATGCCATACATTCCTCATAACTATAAATTGTCTTACATGCATAACCTATTTTGTAATGCAATTATAGTTATTCAATTGATTTACACAGAAAAGGGCCATGACACTTCTTCAATAAGTTAACTCTTTACAAAACGACAAAATTTCAGACTGGTCCAAATTGAAAGCATTTACAGATGACAAATTAAATTTGACTGAAAAGATGAAAATTGTTTTGGAAGGTTAGAAAACATTGTGGGATAAGGAGGAAATGCTGGTTTCCAGCATTTTCTCCTTTCCCACAATGTTTTCAAAAGGCTTCTTTCTCAGAGTTGTTAAAAGTCGGGATTGTATGGTAATGGGTTAAGAAAACCCTTATAGATATGTACCAGTTGCAAATTCCCTCAGGTATTCCCATAAGCTAAGAAAAGAAAAATAAAGAGTAGACAGCCTAATATATACTCCGACTAACCCAGATTTAAAAATCATGAACATCAATCAATATGACGTAAACTTCTGCTAAATCAGCAGTTCTCTGTCTAAAATTCTGCTGAATTCTTCCGGCTTTAACTGCCTACTTGCGGGTCAGAAAATGCACTCGCCCAGTTGGACAAGTCAGGTATTTTTTGTACATACTGAAGCATGCTTCCCAACTTTTTCAAAACACCAAAGGGGGTTTTTGAGAGTTTCAAAGGGGGAGATTTGGGGATTCAAGGGGGAGACTTTTTGAGGCGTACCGGAAAGTCTCTCTAAAGATCATTTTTTAAACCATCTTAGGCAAAATACATGTATCTTTATTCTTGAACAAAAGTCTGGTTTATGATTTATTTCTTTTTATTCTTTATCAAATATTATTGTTTATCAAACGTATGTGAATACAGTGGATTCCACTTAATCGCAACCCTGTTTATCGGGATTTTCGGTTTTTTGCAACATTTTGTCCAGCACCGATCCTTTTCCCATTTCAACAACGCAAAATTCACCGGATTATCGGGACTCTGACAAAGGACATTTTCGGTTTTATGCAAGAAGAATTATAGCACCGACTCGATTTTTTTTCATTTATTAGCAATGCCGATGTCGGCACTTCACGTATTATAAAGAAAAACCGATCGTAATAACTTGTCAATTTTCAGATTATAAACTGTGAAAAACTTTGACGGTTTGTTGATAATCCAACTTGTGACATCCAATTTAACTACAGGCGTGAATGTTATCTGCCTTTGTTTACGTGTGAAAAACACAGAAGAACATTTTTTAAATAGTATGGCCTAAATTGATTCGCCAAAATGGAGTCGTGTGCACGAAATTCAGGCCATGACGTCACACAGAATTTATCCATCGATTTAACCCTTTCCCACACAAGCCCTGGTTTTTCAGTGTCTGCAGTAAAAGTCTTTTGAAAACATTGTGGGAAAAGGAGAAATTGCTCGTAATTTCCCCTTTTCCCACAGTGTTTCCAACCCTTTTTGAGAACTTTCTGCTATTTTCTCAAAATATAAAATTGTTGTCTGCAAACTCTTTGAGTTTGGAAGAGTCCAAAATTTGTCGTTTGGGAAAGTGTTTACTGAACAGGTGGCAAGTCGGGGTTATACAGGTGCGTCACACACGATCATGTTGTGTAAAGAATATGCATGTACACATTTGGCGATTGTTATACAACAGGAAACTGGAGGTAATTATGAGTCGAAACTTGTGTTTTCACAGTGTTTGTTCTGGATTTCATGTCAAACGCAGCGTAACTATTGCCAACAGCAAGGGTTATTTCCGAGCGATTTAATAATGAACTTCAAAGGAAACTAGAGATTAGAGAACTTTCTTTGTAAAACTGTTTTATTGTGAGATACACTTATTTTCAAAGATTCTAAATTGATTAAATGATTGGGATGTGAGTTCTGAAAGTCTGTCATCAGAACGAAACAATCGTCTGTATCTTTGGTCGGACTTCCGGTATCTTTGGTCGGACTTCCGGTCTGAAAAGGAGGCATCGGTTTATCGGGCCGACCGCTTAATTGCAATATTTTCTCTGACAAATAAGACTTGCAAATAAGCGGAATCCACTGTATTTAGAGCAAAAACAAAATCAATCATTATAGTCATGAATATATAGAAAGAAGTGGCTGCGGTAAAGAAGCACTGTAATGTTTATTATCAAATGCTACTTTGTCCATTGTGTTTTCACTGTTTTGTAAATATATCATATACATGTAATTTTGACCTATTTTTTAAAGATATTCTGTCATTCTATATTGTACGCATGATGTTTTAGCTTTAAATATAGACTACAGAGTACCACAATTTATCCTGACATTATTCGTTCTCTATGGTACTCAACAACCGCAAATGGGTGTATTAAATAAACACCTTATAATCTGGCTTGAATTGCCGGTAACTATCTAAAGGATCATACTGTTTGAAAAGAAAGTTGAGTCCCATTGAGTTCCTTCTGAGTATCATTTTTGTCTGCATAAATCATCAGTAAAAATGTCAAAAGCATGAAGAAAATAAAAAATAAAGAATCAGCATGCCCACTGGGTTTTCACTTTGGGGGTACATGCTTTCTCTAGGTTTGAATTGGGGGAACAAAGAAAAAATTGGGGGTACACTGTACCCCCTAGGTTTTGAATTGGGGGTACAAGGAAAAATTAGGGGGTACAGAGTAACTTTGGGCTGTTTCAGTTTTATTAATGAATTTTAACACCATAGCTCCTTTACCATAATAAATAGGATCTTAATTAAATTATTGAATTGTGCATCTGGTGATTATATGGATGCATCATATGTCTCTAGGGGATGCACGTACTTGGGCATCATCACAACAGTGGTCAGGGTTTAAAAGGCGAACATGGCCATTAGTTTTGAAAATCGACCGCCTGTACGGAAGTTTTTTCGCCTTTATTCCTTTCTCAAAGTTGCGAAGTACATTTGCACTGCTTTAAAAAGGACGCATAGATAGATTGATGCTCATTGTCCAAGATGATGTTCGTAGATCTGGCTATTTTATAATCACAGAGGGGCAGGCTGATTGGCTCATTGTAAGCTCAAACTCTGTTAAATGAAGGCCATGCCGTATCAGGGCAAAATTAAACAAAATGTGTAATGGTAGAATCACTTGTGTAAACCTACCTTTCTCAGATCTTCACGCTGTAAAAAATTTTAGCAGCTTTTGTTGTGATGACAATTTTTCTGCAGCAGACGCCATACTTACGAAAATTACACGTTTAATCTGCGGCTCAAATTTTCAGCTTTCATATGTCAAATAAATGTGTTTTTGACAATAACTGCACATCATCATATAATTAAATGATTTTAACTTCTCATTGAAAATTAATTACCAGATTTCCTGTACACGTGATAGATTTTGACACATTAAAAAAATTGTAGCGAAAATTATTCAGACAGACGAGGGAGCCACAAAATATATATGACGAACATATTTGGTAACCATGCTGCTCTATGTTGAGGGCAAAGCGTGGTACCCAGTTACGAGGAAAGCTACTTTCATTTTGATTGTTTGGCATGCAATACGAAATGGTATCTAATTTGTACGTGCAGTTTACGTAATTAGTTTCCTTTTTGTACGTGCATACTTTTGACAGTGCGTGCATGCACTTACGCACAAATAATTTGTACACGCGGAGTAGAATTTATACGTGAATTACGTACTGCAGTATGTGATTGGGCACCCTGAGAATGCACGTTTTAAGAAAAAAAATCTGGAGGCAATCTTCACACGAAAAAATTCTGGAAGCAAACATCGGCATCGGTAATGCTGGCATTTCTGGGTAACAGTTGGTTCCTCCAATCAGTGCCCTGAGGATTATTATATTACTCTATCTCAGGTAACCAGTTGAAAATTGCTACGTCAATGATTTAAATAAAACCACGATCACATGCTGATCGATCTATTTTAGATAAATTGGAATTCCTGTGGTCAGTATTTGTGCAGTAAGAGTTTAAAAATTATTTTTTCATTGTTTTTGTGACTGATTAACTTCATGTTTTCACTCATTTTTGTCTGTGTCCAGGGGATGCAATGAGTATTTGTATTTATAGATCTAGACACTAACAACGTAATTTACCTGGTAACGGCAGGTAAACAACATTCTGATTTTCACTCTGAAAAGTACCTCGGCCCCGTTCTAAAATTTCACTGGTTCACGATCATCATTCCATAAATCTCAGTATCTTGATTCCTATCTACAGACAATGAACCTGATTGACCATGAAATACACACACATTTCAACTACTTGTAAACTTCGGATAATATACATGACTGTACTTTGGGTACAAATTAATCACACCCTCTTTACCCTTATGTTGGATTTTTTTCCAAATCGGAGTTTTTTAATTGTCTGTCGGGGTAATCGGCTAATTTATCTGTTGGGAAGCATGACTGAAGTCAAAGATCACTAGCCAATGCCAGTGGGCATGTGGAATTTCGCATTGCATGCTGAAATTTCAGACGCCTTTGAACAGAGTTACCAGGACTAGACGTCCACAGAAAATGACAACAACTGAGTGGAGGACGTAACCTTACTTTATTGAAGCAGCGAGAACAGAGTTTTCAATCCAGTATCTTTGTCACAAGTTTATGGCTTAACAAAAGATCAGATTGTGACAAGGAATTTTGCGGTTCTAATTTCAAGGTTGGCAGCGCTTTCATCATTCTAATTTTACATCCTTGTTTGAATGGGTTTCCAGTCATTTTGTACCTAGGCCATTTCGTACCTAGGTCATTTCGTACGATTTTGGTCATTTCGTACCCACTTGATTTTTCATTTTGGTCATTTCGTACCCACTTTGGTCATTTCGTACCCACTCTGGTTATTTCGTAGCTAGTATATAATTTTTATTTTGGTCATTTCGTACCTAGTTTTAATTCCCATTCGGCCATGATTTTGTATCTTCTGTGGTCATTTTCCACCGAGTTTTGCCCCTTATTTTGATAAATATGATATTTCTTTTAAAACTAACATTGGATGGCTCATTTAGTCTTTTGGTATTTTCCACTGACATTTCTCTTCAAATGTAGTTCTTCAATCATTGACCAGTACCTAGCTAAGTTGTGAATCGGTATTGATGAAACCTTAGAACTACGTTTCTTAAAAAAAAAAAAAATTCTAGGATCAGGGAACGTATAATGTAGACTTGGCTACCTTTGGAAGGAGGTTCAGAGTTTGAATATTGACTCAGATTTTACTGGTAGATTACATTCTGACAGACATTTTTCCCCCACCACTGCATCCATACTAGACAGCGACTACAGGGGATAATTTTCTTGTGCCAGTAAAAAAAGCGATTATTGCACGGCGATATCACGAAAAGTGAACCAAGCAAACAACAGAACTTACTGCCATTTCACCTTTCTATCCATGTAATCATTAAGCATTGAATCAAAAGATGGGATTGTGGGAAAAGGAGAAAATACCATGGTCGCCACCCCATTTCCTTTTTACCAAATTCAGAACGGTTGAATAAAACGATGGTAAAAACTAGAATCGTCTATAAAACCGAATCCTTTATGAGCTATAGAGGACAATGAACGTGCACTGCAGTCTGATCTTGGATCCACAGTCAGACACAACTTGAATATTACTGGTAAAATTAACTTTGAGATCACACAGTTTGTGTTTTTACATCATGTAAATTGATTTTTCTTTCACTTTACTTTTAAACTGAATCTTTACACGTCCACAAACTTATATATATGTACTAACTTGCCTACATTGGATGCGTTTGGAGACGAAAAAAGTAATTTGGATCAATAGACGAGATTGTTCTTGAGAGGCTAGAAAACATTGTCACCAGCAGTTTTTCCTTGTCCAAAAGAAGCTACTAAGGACTGTAAAAATTAAGGTCTGGGTGAAAAGAATGTGCAGTCTGATCTTACACCACAATTCCAGATAGTAAGGTGACATTTTCCCTGTAAAAGCAACCTTTCATCACACAGTTTTTTTGTTTTTAAAAGTTACTGGAAATGTGCATTTAATCACTGCCACTGTCAGTTGGCATATAGCGTAGAGCAGGCCTTCAGACGGTGGATAGCAGATATTTTACTCTCCCTGTACATGATTCCAGTACTGAAACAAGGTCGTTATCGGCTGTCTGGCAATGGCCGTACCGCATTTTCGGCTGAATATGGTATTGACCGTACCGCTTGCTAATGACTTAGATTAAAAAAAAATCTCCCCACTTGCTTTCTTCTCTGGCAGCGTCAAAGCTCCTTCTCAGACACTAATGTGGCTTAAATCTTTATGCCCACGATTTGTTAATTCTTGTTAAAAAATAACTCGCAGACTTACAGGAAAAAAGATCAAATTCAGCGCCAATACCCCAATATGCGTGCAATGGGTGAAAAGCAAGACTACTGTCCAACGGAAATACTATGTAATCGTCCAACGGAAATAAAATACCATATATCACGATCTACGCCATGTTTAAAGCACTTGGAGAAAGTTTAAAATTTGTGGTTAGAAAAACACTAAAAAAAAAAAACATTTTCACGGGGATAATTCAATACTGCCATGAGATAATCCGCATAAAATTACTAAGAAGATTCAATGAGAACAAAAATGGGACAAAATGACCGCAGTGTATGTACATAGCTAATTAGCAACATAGTGTCAACACCTGTGTTAGAAACCATCTTAACACTTTCCTATTTGATGATAAGACGGTGGCACGCACAGAGGGAATCACAATGCTACGTGAATTGACCGATGGTTTAAGACTATAAATACCATGCTTTTGACATCAACATTTCACACCTGTGCATTTTTTTTTCTGTATGATCAAATCGGGAAGTGAGAAGTAGCTATAAACATTTCTATGAAAAGCAGGCAAATGAAGTCAACAACATGGAAAACACTACAGGAAGGTAACTGACAGAATTTGCACAAAGTAAAGATGAAATATTACACTGGCTGGGGGAGGGGGCTTATATAATAATGATACCTGGTAATAAAATTAAAAAATGTTGCATGTAAAAATCTTATTAATTTGGCCTTGCAAAGTTAAATGAACAGGATTTAAGTAAATCAGTAAACTTATTGCGACTAGAGGAAAATTGGAATAAGTTTCGATATAGCAGTAGACGTAAGGGTAGGAAATGCAAAAAGTGTAGACAAAACTAGCAAATACATAAAAGTTAGGTACAGCTCAAAAACATAAAAGTTAGGTACAGCTGAGTACCAGATGACCACAGTGGACTCGTAACCATGATAACGTATGCTGTATATAAACAGGTGCACAAAATACCAGGAAACATTTAAAGAAAAATAGAAATTTATCGAAAGCATGACAGGGTACGAAATGACCAGATAAAAGTCATTTCGTACCAATTAGAGAGTTCAAAATACAGAAATAGCTACTAAATGACCTGGGTACGAAATGGTTGCCACTAGGTACGAAATGACCAAAGAAGTGGGTATGAAATGACCAAAATCGTACGAAATGACTTAGGTACGAAATGACCTAGGTACGAAATGACCGGTTACCGTTTGAACGAACCTGAGATTTATACAGTCGATAAAAACTTACCCAAAACAAAAAGCCAATGACGGTTAAACATATTTTAGAAGTTGTGCTTGAACAACCCATTGTTAATCCTCTTTAAATTCAGAAGTGTTGCCAAGGTCCGTCTTGAGCAATAGATTCTGTCAATATGATAATGACAAATTGTCATGTGAGCTTTATTTGGAACAATGGAATTTCGGGAAATATTGCTGCTGGTTCTGAGGCTGCGCTTGTAAGATAGTTTTGAAAAGACTACATGCCGAAAACCAGAATGACAAAAATTTGTATTCTCTATGATGTGCTATTCTTACTAGAGCCTTTTTGACCTAAATTTACGATATCTTCTAGTTCTTGTTAAGTCCTGTAAACCGCTTTTCGACCGTTTATTTGTCTGTGTTTTTTTTATATCTATTCAGTATAAAAGAATTATATTTTGTTATTCTATTACATGTTTTTCGGTAGGTGTCAATACTTTTTAGCCCAGTAAACACCATTTTTCAATTTGTGCAAGCAAGGAAATCACTCAGGTACAATATTCAAATTGGTCACTGAAGCAATGTCGACGAATGCATGGAGAATAGCACGGACCACAAAACTTCTCGGAAATTCAAGGGTATGGTTTAAGAAGGCTACCTTATCTAAACCAAAACAATTCACATATAACATCTTAATCGGTATAAGATGTCCTGTGAACTTTGTGAATAAAATAACATCGAAAATTATCCGATATAGTTACGTCACACTCAAGGACGTCATGGGAATTCGCGAGTTTTAAACTTGAAATTAGCAGATTTAACCGGTCACGTCAGGAGGAGAACTTCTAACTTTCCTCAGAAGTGAAATTTTAGCATATTATGGATAGAGGTACAGTAAATTCCTGTACACAGTAATTTTGAGTCCATATTTTGTTTGCCATATTCATGCTCACGACAAAGTTTGCATTTCTGTCATTTAACCGTTTGCCACACAATCCCGACTTTTTACGACCCTGAGAAAAAAGCCTTTTGAAAACATTGTGGTAACAGCATTTTATTTTTTTCCCACAATGTTTTCTGCCCTAAGAAAGAAAAATTCCATTATTTGACCCACATTTAAATTGTCGTCTGCTAATACTTTCAATTTGGACCAGTCTAAAATCTTTTGGTTTGGTACAGAATTAATAATTCAAATACTAATGGTCAACCGACCTATTTCTAGTTCTCTTATCCAGAAAGATATCCGAGTTTTCTTGTGTACTGTGAAATGAGTGACTTTACCGTTTTGTGTCACTGCTGTTATTTTACCAAATGCGGCAGGAATAGGCCTTTTCATCCATGAGCTTGTGTGGACGGGCTTGTTCGTCCCAGCTGAACTGAACATAGTTATCCAAAGATATATCACATTCCCTGGAATCAGTTTCGCCAACGGCATAAATATTTACCCCAATCAAAGCAATTCACAAGAATTTCATAGGTGTTTGTATGTATGGGAACAAGACAGTTCCCCGATACAACTTTTCGAGACATTTCCCGGACAGATTTGAAGACAGTTCCCCGACACTGGGACAGTTCCCAGACACTTTTGTTCAATGTTCTGACAGTTATAATGGGTAAAAAAGGTTGATGAAGGACTTTATTGATAAAAGATCTTTCATGACTGATTGAAACATTTTTACCTATTCTAGGATGGCGCCAGCCAAAAATTTTTAGTAGCCAAAACTTTGTCGTCCAAAACCGGATTGAGTCAATGGACCGATCACTATATGGGTGTAGACTGGTTACCTCCCCTATATACAGCTTAAGTATATAGTTAAGCTTTAACTCTTTACCAAACAACAAAATTTTAAACTTTATGATGATTTGAAGACAACCAATTGAATATGGCACATATGTTCATTTTGATTCAGAAAGGGTAGAAAATAGTGTGGGGAAAGGTGAAAACACTGGTTACCAGCCTTTTCTCCTTTCCCCACAATGTTTTAAAAAGCTTCATTGTAATGGTTGTTTAAACTCAGGATTGTATGGGAAAGGGTTAAGATCTCAGACAGTTCCTTAACATGTATAGAGAGCCAACTATTGAACTTTCACAAGTTACTTTTGGAAATAAACATGAACTTGTTGCAAGTTTCTGCATGTGCTTAAAGCAGGTGAGTGATAAAACAATAAATAAACATCACTATTTGAGTGAATGAACAAGATTTTATTCCTATTATATTAAACTTTCCAAAATCAAGTAAAATCTTTTACAAAATGCAAAGTAAGAAATAAAAAGTAATGAGAAAGCAGTCCTTCCTGGGTAAACCTGTAAGTCTAACCAGAAAGGCCTATTTTCTCTGCATTGGTTTTATCTGATTATCCTATACAAGATGACAAAATATTTACACTTGTCCCAATGAGAACAATATGAGGGTAGCTAATTGTGCCACAATATGTTCCTTAAATTAGTAATATTTTTTTTTTGCAAAGGCAGAAAACATTGTAGGAGAAGGAAACAAAATAATTAAGTATAATCAACAAAGAAAGTTCTTTCATTTTTTTCTTTTTAAAAACAACTTCAAAAGGGCATAAGACCGCTGACAATTTATAAACAGCCTTTAATGACCAAATTAATCACATTAATTTCACCGATCGGCATTACCTTTGTTCCACCGTTTAGTTTTTGCGTGTTGCTTTTTTAAACTAATTAGCAAGTGATTGGCGATTGTTTGACATAACGTGCGAAAAAAGTCTACTCGGACTGATCTCCGAGCATGCAGCGCTCTTTGCAAAACATTCCAAGTTGCGAAAACCAATCCGACCAAATTTACAACAGACAACAGACTGGTACCCGCTTTTACTTATCTAATTAGTATTGATCGGTAGCCATAACCGTTTATGATACATGATGATGGTCAACAGGCGTGACAAATGAGCTGCGAACACAATCATGTGTTAATTGTATACCGAAGATAAATAGCCTGTGGTGCGTGGCGATAAGGTTTGTAAACTGTTAATTTGCAATGACGGAAGTGTAAACTGACCATAGCCGATATGAAATTGACGGTCGGCGATTTTGTTTATCACAAATTTTTTGATCGCCAATATCTGCTCTTTTGGAGTTTTTAATCGCCAGCTGCAGTTTTTAATCGCCAATGGCGATTTTGGCGATCGGTAACGCCAACCTAGCCTGTTATTGATGAGTACATTGGCCACGTGTGATTGTCTGTAATTGTATATGATTGCCTCGTGAAATGTCGATATACAGTCAAACCTGTGTACAGCAGCCTGCCAAGGGATGTGCCCAAATTGGCTGCTGTAAACAGATTGGCTTCTGTTCACAGTGCTTATTTCTCGCACATTATTATCATACTATAGTTGATACATTGTACTTTGCAGTATTGTTCCAGCTTGTTGAATCATCTATTGTATGTTACAATAAAATTCTGCCTCACATTTTGTAAAAAAAAAAAGGACTTAAATAAAAGGATTTTATTTAAAAGATTTATTTTACTTTTCATTTATTTTCCATCATATTTAAACAATAAAGTGCTTACAAGTCTCATGTTATACTATGTACATCTGAACTGTTTGCTAGAAAGCATGTCAAAACTTTAAAAAATTACATGTTGCTTAACCCTTTCCCAAAGGGCAAATTTTGGACCAGACCAGATTGAAAGCATTTTGCAGATGTTAATAAACAGTTGCTAAAAATATGATTTTTCTATATGATAGGGTAGAAAACATTTTGGGAAAAGGAGAAAATGCTGGTTACCTCTAGAGAGAGGAATTTACGTTTCGAGAGCGACATGATAGCAAGAACTGAATGCAACAGAAAATTTCCATCCATTTTTAAAAACAACGGGTTCGCAGTTTAGTTAAAGTGTAAACAACTTCGATTGACGTGATGTACAATTTCATATTATTACAACAAATTACCCATCTGCAAAAATACCGACAAACTTTCATTGCCATTCATCCTTTAAAGATCAAACATGAAAATAAACAACAATTGTCGGTCATTTTAATCGTAATTAGGTGTTGTATAATCTGTAATTGTCTGTTTGCACGTTTTACATTGTGTTAAGTCGACTTCGTCAATAACTACGGTATAGTGTTAATTATCGATTTTTCATATCCGATAAATTACGTCGTGTGTTGTGTCAGCTGACCTTTGTTTAGGTGTGATATACTGTTGATCCCGACTTATTAATGTGACCGTTGGCTGCATTTCACGATATCACGCTACAAACAGTGCAATGAAAGAAGGAAATTGCACGGGGGGGATTCGAGTGCCCGTTGTCGATAGATCGGCCGCTGTTCAGGTATGACCGCTAACTCAGATTTGACTGTAATTTACTATTACTCAGCTTTTACAGAACAGTTTGATGGCCTTTCGTCGTCAAACTGTTCTGTTCGGAGAAAATTCTGGTTACCAGCGATTTCTCCTTTGTCCACAATGTGTTCAAAAGTCTTTACTTCAAGGTTGCTAGAACTCGGGATTGTGTTGTAATGGGTTAAATCATACTTGTTATGGATACATAACATAGCCCGAATAGTAAAGGTTTATTATAGTAACTGTTTACCACACCGTCCCGACTTTCAATGATCCTGACGGAATGGGCTCTTGAAAACATTGTAGGAAAAGGAGAAAATGCTGGTCACCATAATTTTCACCTTTTCCCACAATGTTTTCTACACTTCCAGAGGTAAAATTCATTATTTGAGCAATGCCTTCAATTTGGATGCAGTTAGAATTTTGTGCTGTGGCAAAGGATGTAGTACAATTGCTGTATGACATTTCTATCTTTTGTAACTCTGGGATTTGTTTTCTTTCAGATCTTGTCACAGTATGTATGTGCAGATTGTCACAGCAACAGATGTATCACTCAGGTTTGTAAGCTTAACTTCTTTACCGAACAACAAAATTTCAGACTTGTCCAATTGACAAATTAATTGTGGCTCTGAGTATAGAACTGGTTTTGGAAAGGATAGAAAGCTTTGTGGAAAAAGGAGAAAATGCTGGATACCAGCATTTTCTCCTTTTCCCATAATGTTTTCAAAAGCTTTGTTCCTCAGGGTCGTTAAAGGTCGAGATTGTGTGGTTTACAGTTTACTATTTAGTAGACAGGTTCTAGTCACAGACCAGGCAAACTTTAGAGTTTATCCTGTTCATTTTTCCGGGCAAGAGATTTATGGGATGCTCACTGTCATTTCGCCCTGCTTATAAACTGAGTTAATCTGGCACGATATATGACATAATTATTTTCAGGCTCATTTAACCCTTTACCACGCAATCCTGACTTTTAACGACCCTGAGGAGGAAGGCTTTTGAAAACATTGTGGGAATAGGAGAAAATGCTGGTAACCAGCATTTTCTCCTTTTCCCACAATGTTTTCTACCCTTCCTAAAACAAATTTCAATTTTTCAGTCACATTTCTTTTGTCGTCTGCAAATGCTTTCAATTTGGACCAGTCTAAAATTTTGTTGTTTGGTCAAGAGTTAAGACTGTTTCTGCACAAAAAACACGCTTTTGTTTTGTTTCGTGCAAATAGGAATACAGGGTGGATGGGTAAAGACCAAAAAATGCAATCCAGTGCAGTTTGAATACCTGCCCCATCAGTTTGATAATAAAACATGAACTATTTGCAGTGTGGAATTAGTAATAAATGAGTATGAATAATCTAAATTTGCGTGTAATTGTTTACATAAATTGCATATATTGACCAGTGGTCAAATAGTTGATTTCAACTACAAAATTTGTGATTATACTATGGTGTAAAGAAGAGACAGTTTTAAAATATCAGTCCCTGCCAGGAAAGATCGGTGGATTTTTGGGTGAGTTGGCCGATGATACCCATGCAAGTTTTCATAAGGAAGCCGTGTAATCTGTAATTCATAGTCTAAGATACATTCCGTTTGATGTCTGCAACTCCCTTCAATCTCAACAAGTGCAAATTTTTCTTGTTTGGTAGTGGATTAACTCTTTCCCAGTCAACAAATTTTAGCCCCTTCCAAATTGAAAGCATCTGCAGACGACAACTTGGAAAGTGGTACAAATGAACTAAAGTTTTTTTGACAAGGTAGAAAACATTGTGGGAAAAGGAGAAAATGCTGGTTACCAGCATTTTCTCCTTTTCCCGCAATGTTTTCAAAAGGCCTCTTCCTCAAGGACGTGAAAACACAGGATTGTTTGGTAAAGGGCTAAGGCTTTTCCAAATGACAAAATTTTTGAGTCACACATATTGAAAACATTTGTAGATGATAGGTAAATATTACAAATAGTGGGATGTGTTTCTGATAGGGTGGAAAACATTGTGCGTAAAGGAGAAAATACTGGTCACCAGCACTTTCTCCTTTTCCCACATTGTTTCAAAAGCTTTCTCTTTCAAGGTCCATAGAACTGGAGACTGTGTGTTAAAGGGTTAACCTGAGTTGACACAATCCCAAGTTTTAACGACCCTGAAGAAGAGCGCTTTTGAAAATATTGTGGGAAAAGGAGAAAATGCTGGTGACCAGCATTTTCTCCTATTTCCACTATGTTTTCTATCCTATCAGAAACAAATCCCACTATTTGTAATATTTACCCTATCATCTACAAATGTTTTCAATATGTGTGACTCAAAAAATGTTTTCTGTCCTATGAAAGACAGAATCATTTGAGCTACAGTACAGTCAAGTTGTTGTCTGCAAATGCTTTCAATTTGGTCGAGTACAAACTTTTGTCATTTGGTAAACGGTTAAATTGTATCCATGTATCACGGGTAGCTTACTATATTTGAGCCACAATCTGTGAAGAGCGAGCTTGATGTATCTTCGTAATGCATTATACCAAGCAAGACAACACATAATTATGGATCCATAGAAACCATTTTGACAAACAACCGACGGAGTCTTGAGGCAGGATTATCCTTTGGCATGCGGAAAATTTCAAGATAGCGAAAAGTTTCAGCCCAGGCGCAGGCTGACCTGGGTCAATACTTTTCGCAAATGCATTAAATCCCCTTTTCACAGAGCATGGTTCATTTTGATTTCAGGTTCGATATATGTCAGATGGAAGGAAAGGTTTTTTCCAGCAAATATATGACAACATTAAAGAAGGAATATCCCAGGACAAGGAACTAAATGTATGTATGGATGCTGAGCCAGATTGTGCAGTTTGTGGTGCACAGGACTTGAGACACTGGTTTGAATCCCTAGCTCAACCAGTTTCTTTCCGATAATTGATGATAACTAAGATTAATTTCTCTCACATGGCTGATCATTGACTTGACGCTGGTCATGTGGGAAAGGAGCCAGGGGATTGAGTAGAATAATGTGCAAAGTACTGGTCAAATATACTCCAGGAAATTGTGCATAGGTGCAATGCCTCTCATTATATAGAGGACATGTTGGATTTTTTTTATGAAAGATTGAAATTTATATCATCGAGTGAACATCATTGGTTATATTTTCAAGAGTGGTGCAGCCATGAGCAAAAATATTATGATGTTCATGGTAAATTATCACACCTTATAGCCCACTATTATTTCTCGATAAACTACCGATAGCATGAAATAAATAACTGTAATAATGTTGAAAACAGCATTAAACACCATACAAGCAAAAAAATGTTTGCATATGTTTGTAATACATGTTAAGGTTCTCTAGTCTGGTAGAAAACTTAAATCCATTTCCATTGTGACAAACAAAATACAGCCTTTCAGTTACGAAAGTTTTACTATCTTTTTCTCCTCTTCCCAGAAATGTTTTCAAAAGCTTTGGTGGGGTGGATGGGGTGGGGGGTGGGGGGTGTTTGTGTTAAAACATGGGATTGTTGGATATTTCCAAAATGACAAAATTTAAGACGAGTCAAAATTGAAAGCATTTGCAGACAACAAAATAAATGTGACTCAAAAATTGGAATTTGTTTTGGGAAGAGTAGAAGAAAATTGGGAAAAGGAGAAATGCTGGTCACCAGCATTTTCTCCTTTTCCCACAAGGTTTTCTTAAACCTTTTTCCTCAGGGTCGTTAAAAGATGAGATTATGTAGTAAAAGGTTAACCTGTCCTCAATTAAGTAGCTGATTAGACAGAACTACACTGTACTACTACTCTATAATATTCCAGTACAGACCGCTGTGTTTTCCTGGTTTTTGTCTGATTGGTCGATAAGCCAGGCTAATTTAAACATCAGGGGATTTGCCATTTAGACTATACTGTAAGATGTCTGTAAGATGTTCTGAGATACACGTGACCCCCCCCCCCCCCCCCCCATTTAGTTTTTAAAATCAGTTTATTAACAGTAACATCATGCTGTGGTATTTTCCAGGAAAATTTGAGAAAATTTAAGGAAGAAAAAAAGAAACTTGAAACATCGGATGCAATCAAGAAAGCAAGACAAAAGTTTGTAAGTATTTCTTGTATTTCTTATACGTTTTAAAGGTTGTAGAAAAATGCGCAATGTATCTGAATGTTTTCAAAAGGCTTCTTTTTTTGGGTCATTAAGATTTGGGATTGTGAGGTAAAGGGTTAAATAGTATGAATGGAATTTGCCTGAAATTTAACTCTCAAATTGTTTAAATTTGGCTGCTAGAGATCTTTTAACTGTTTACCACACAACAAAATTTTAGACCTGTCCAAATTGAGAGCATTTGCCGACGACAAATTAAATGCAACTGAAGAATTGAATTGTATTTTTGAAAGGATAGAAAACATTGTTGGAAAAGGAGAAAATGCTGATAACCATCATTTTCTCCTTTTCCCACCATGTTTTCAAAAGGCTTCTTTCCCAGGTCTTTAAAAGTCGGGATTGTGTGGTAAAGGGTTAAACAAGTTGAACTGTATATTTTAATTCTAAGCATGTAAAGGTCCTCTGTGACTATAAAATGGTGAAGTTGTGAGAATTGAGACCCAATACTTTTCAGGTTTGATCCTAAAGCTATTTCAGACAGATCAAGATCAGACTGTATTGAATGTACATTTTAAATCTGAATATACACTGTTTGCCAAGCCTTAACCCTTTACCACACAAAACTGAGTTTTAACGACCCTAAGCTAAAAAGCTTTTGAAAACATTGTGGGAAAAGGAGAAAATGCTGGTAACCAGCATTTTCTCCTTCTCCCACAAAGTTTTCAACCCTTTCCAAATCAAATTTCAATTTTTGAGTCACATTTATTTTGCCCAGTGCAAATGCTTTCAATTTGGACAAGTCTAAAATTTTGTTGTTTGGTAAAGAGTTCAATGGTGAGAAATTGTCATGAGCATATGAAGCCGGAGAAACCAGCCACAGTACATGCCAGAATTTGTACTGCTTCGCTATTTCGCAGGAAAATGACGTCATTGTTGCTAAGGTGTATACGCATGAAAAGTTCTTTGATTTTTATGTTTAATAAAAACCCAAAAATACCTCAAATGTTTTTTTTTTTTTTTTTAAATCTACAAAATTGTGAAAATAGGTGGACTTACTCCTCTAGAAACTGTTTCATTCTACTTTCGGTGTAAATGTCAGAGAGCTGTCTACTTGTGTATATACACATAATAGTCATTTGAAATCCAACTACATCTTTAAACATGGACCGGTGAATAGTGTATGGGCTAAAGGTGATGATGCAGGATGTTTTTTGTCTGTCATTCGTTTTATGTGATAAATAGAATCTCACATTCGTGTGTATGTATTATTATTTTTATCAAACTTGTTGACTAAAACGTATTTGACACTCGCCAAGGCTTACATCATAGATTTTTAGTCAACTTCTTTGATAAAATGATCACAGATAAACACTCATGTAAGATCCTCTGGGTAAATTGAGACTTACCTTAGAAATGGCATGCTTGTTTGCTTCATTTGTGTTCACTATAAACACTGTACCATATACAAACATATTTTTATCCCCATCGAATTTGGGGGTGGGGGCGGGGTTATGTACTTCCTTCCATTTGTCCGTCCATCCAGACAGCTATCTTCTAAAGTCCTTGATGAAATTTGATGAAACTTCATACAAGTGTTCCTTATGATAGTCTGCAGATATACTTTTTTTTTTATAATTAATTCCGTGTCATGGAAAAAAGGGGCTTTTTTTGGCAGTGGATATCATTTCAACAAAATTTCTTATTTTCACATTTTATTTGTTTTTTCTTTTTAAAACAGGAATCTATTGAATCAGAAACTTCTAAAGGGTCAGAAGTATTCAAGAAGGGCTTTGAAGATGTGAAGGAGAAAGTGTCAGAGGTAACTGTTACTTGTAGTCTGAATTTATTATCAAAACATGGAGTCACTGTGGATATGACAAGTAAAGTTGGTTATGAAAATAAAAGCTGTGTTTCAGTTTATGTTTTACAATGACATAGGGTAGGTAGGTGAGAGGAACTCTCATTCAACTTTTTTTTTAAGGCTACAGGGTCAAAGTGATACATTTTGGCGTTTTACCTTTTACCTAACTTTAGAATTTTGGACTCAACCATATTGAAAGCATTTGCAGAAGACAAATGTAGTTTAAATTATGATTTCTGATTTTTTAGGGTAGAAAACATTGTGGGAAAAGGAGAAAATGCTGGTTACCAGCATTTTCTCCTTTTCCCACAATGTTTTCCAAAGGCTTTTCTGTTTAAAGGTCATTAAAACTTGGGATTGTGTGCTAAAGGGTTAGAGAGTTAAATTATAATTATTTCTCCTTACAGACATTTGAAGAAGTTCAGAAGAAGGAGTTTGTGAAAAAAGGACTAGAAATAACAGAAGAGATAGGAAAAACTGCTGGAAAAGCAGGGGAGACAATTATCAAACAAGGCCAAAAGCTGAGTGAAAGTGCACCTATCAAGACAGTGTCTTCAGTAAGTATGTTTCTGTCCTATTTGAATACAAAGAAGTGCAAGTTACAAATTTGGGCCTGTATTCACCAACTATTCAAATATGGGAGACTACTGTTGCATCGCTCTCTCTCACCAAAGGTTAGGGGTTAAAATCTTGTGAATAGTGGAGTCAACCTTTGGATCCGTCCACATCACTGAGCAAGTACAATTAAACCCTTTACCAGACGAGAAAACTTCAAACTTGTCCATACTGAAATCATTTGCAGATGCCAAATAAAATGTGGCTCAAATTATGAAATATGTCTTTGAAAGGGTAGAAAAATGTTGTGAGAAATGGAGGAAATGTTGGTTACCACCATTTTTCTCCTTTTCCCACAATGTCTTCGAAAGCCTTCTTAAAACTTGTGATTGAGTGGTGAAATAATGTGAGTTGTAGAACTTGTCTCACTGTCAAACTAAAAATAAATAGGTTTAATTTTTACCTTTATATATTCAGTTCTAAATTAAATTCCACAACCATGGTTTGACTATGAAAAAGGAAGAAGTGTGCAGGGTCCTTGGTTCTTTTTACTTGATTTTTGTCCAAGAAAAAGTAACAAGGAAATATAATGAAGGTGTCAATATTGTTTGTTCAGAAAGAACCTTTGACCCGGCACCAGACAATCCCATGATTTTGTGGCCCTTAGGAAGAAGGCTTTTGAAAACTTTGTTTGTAGCCAGGATTTTATCTTTTCCCACAATATTTTTAAAATCGTCTTTACTAAGGGTCATTAAATCAAGGGATCATTTGCTAAATGGTTAAAAAACAAAGAGAACTTTTAGGTAGACTTAAGAAAACTAAGCACCATTGCAGTTGCTTGTCTTATCAAGAATAGAGAAGAGTTGTTTATGTACATGTAGTTGAATGCAGATTAACCCTTTACCAGACGACAAAATTGTAGCCTTGTCCAAATTGAAAGCATTTGCAGACGACAATTTTAATGTGGCTCAAATGATGCAATTTTCTCTTGATAGGGTAGAAAACATTGTGGGTAAAGGGGAAAATGCTGGTTCCCAGCTTTTTCACCTTTTCCCACAATGTTTTCATAAGGCTTCTTTCCCGGGGTCATCAAAAGGTGGTATCATGCAGTAAAGGGTTAAATGATTAATAGCTTTTCTTTTTGAAATGCTGAAAGGTATGACATCCAGAAATAAGCCCTAAGTTGTTGGTATGTAAAGTTATCAAGCCTTTACCATATTAGGAAAATTAAGACATGTTAATATCAAAAGGCTTTTGCAAACAAGGAATTGAATGAAGTTCATGTGATTGATAGCATTTCTTCTTAAAATGCTTAAAAGCACTGTGGAAAAAAATAAAAAATATGCTAGCTACCCACACTTTCTCTGTTTTCCACAATGTTTTTTATGAAGCCATCTTCCTCAGGAGTTGCTAAAACATGGGATTGTTTTGGTTAAGGTTTAAACCTTCAGCAGACGACAAAATTTTAGACAAGTCCAAATTGAAAGCATTTGCAGACGACAGTTTCAGTGTGGCTCAAATGGTGCAATTTTTCTTAGATAGGGTAGAAAATATTGTGGGAAAAGGAGAAAATGCTGGTACCAGCATTTTCTCCTTTTCCTACAATGCTTTCAAAAGGCTTCCTTCCCAGGGTCGTCAAAAGGTGGCATTTTTGTGGGAAAGGGTTAAAGAACATGCTTGTTTTACAGGGTGTTAAAGCAGTCAAAAAAGATATAGATGAAGTGGCTTTATCAAGAGCAGAGCCATACAGGCGCCCAGGTACGAGTGAACAGATTTTATTTGGTATAAATGGGAGCCATGCTCTGGGAAAATGAGGTTTAGTGTATCTCTCTGATGCATCATAGCAGGCAAGTCAGCACCCAGTAATGGATCCATAAGATCAGTTTAGTCTGAATCCTGAAGTAGAATGGTCCTTTGATATGCGGAACATTTGTCGAAAGCAAAACATTTTGACATGGATCAGCCTGTGTGGATTTTGTATTCTGACCTGGGGCATTACTTTTTGCAGATGCATTGAAGCCTCTTTCCACAGGCTCAAATAAAAAAAGTCAAAGAGACTGACTGAAAAAACAACATGATCCCAATGATTTATCGGAGCTCCACACAGAGGGAGTGATTTTGATGTCAAAATTGAAAATGTTGATGATTCTCCACTATACCCTGTGTTATGGGTGCTCATTAGAATCATCTCATTGAGACGATTCTAATGAGTACCCACAACATAGGGTTTGGAAGAGAAATAATGGATTTAGAATGCCATCACTCCCTCTTATCTGGAGCTCTGATTTATCATGGGGGGGGGGGGAATAACCGATGGTTAATCCTTTGTCAAACAATTCTGAGTTTTAACAAGAAAATATTGATGCTGAACATCAATGGCGCCGCAAACCAGTTGTTTCTGTAACAGGGCACAATGCATTGGGTTATTTCCTAATACGCATCTCTTGCACAATCTTCGTAGAGGTCCAAGTGGTGATACTGTATTTGAACTCTGGGCCATCTGGTTTTTGACAAGATTTTTAAATTTCATATCATTGAAGGCTATTTGCAAACTTCTTATCCATGGACTGGGCCATTTCTTTATCCACAGGACATCATTTGGACACAATTGGTAGATAGAAATGTTAGAGCTGTTGCCTTTCTGATATTTGATAGAAGATTTTGAAAAGTGTGCAACAAATATGGCTATGCGCAAATTTGTGACATCTGGGTGGAGGGGAGCATATGGCAACTTTTGACCCGAAGGCCACCATTTGAACATACTAGTACTTGGTAGAGGTCATTGTAGCGATACTACACATGAAATATCAAAACTCTCGGCCGTCTGATTTTGAACAGGAAGATTTTACATTAACGAAAGAAAAGTCTGTTATCGGATTGTGCTAAATCTGACACTCCAACACATATGTCTGGTATCATACAACCCCTCTTTATTATAGATATAATAAAGACTTGAATGAAGTCCTTATATCTATATAGACTAGACGGGTTGTATGATACCAGTTATGTTAGGCGCTCCAACATTGATTTATGGATGTTTCGGTAACAGACGAGTTCGGTAAATTGGACTTATAGAGTAAATTGATTGGATGTTTCGGTAACAAGGCAGTAATATAGTGCCGTGACGTTTTTCACACCCATGGCTTCTGTTTGTGCAAACGTTTTTTTCTTTTAATTTGCAATTCTCACTCGTTTTCTGACGTAAATATATTTGTTGTTCTTTCCATGCTGTATAAATAAATACCTGAAATTAGTAAATTTTGATCACCATATCTTATTTTCGTTTTTCACCCATAGCTGATTCATGTAATGAATAATATACGATCCCTGATATAACCCAGCCCTAAGCTTGTACCCGTATTATTTAATCGTCCTACAGATAACAGACTCCAACTTTAAGCCAATCCTCAAGTTTTTTAAAAATGTTTTATTAAAAATGATGCTATTCTTGTCAACGTTTTCTGTGTGAAAAATAATTTCTTCCGGAAACAAATTGGTCAACTTCCAAACCAGCCATTTACCCTCAGAATACTTTTCACTCTTGTTGCCCTTGCGACCGATTCAGACAAAGATCAAACTGCAAAGCAAAAAAAAAAAAAAAAAAACAGAGTCTGATCGTTGGTTTACGCTGCCAGCTTTTCTAAGACATTATGAGGAAGGACAACTTTGCTTTGAAATAGCTGATATTAGACCAGGGATCGTATATTGTAATATATATATTGTTCTGTTTCTAAAATAAAAATAGCCTTTACTTTTTTCGATGCTCTAAAGGTTAAAATTATGGATAATTAACGTGAATTCAGAAATAAAGGTAATACATTTGAAACATTGTGGCAAACGAAGAGAGGGAGTGAGAGATAGAAAGAGAGAGGCCTTGACAATAATGCTTTCGTGCATACTTCTTGTGATTTTGACCATGAACATTTGTGCCCATCTAAAAGATATCTGTTCTGTATTGTTCCTCTCCATTTTCCACACAGATTTCAAATCTGGTCTGGTGCACAAAAATCGGCGTCTGCTGGTTTTAAAGTGCGCTCATCAATACAACACTGCATAAAAAAATCATATGCGTACTATTTGAGAGCGAAGGGAGTACTGTATATTGTATATAGACCCGTTTACAGCCTGTCTTCACACTTCCCATTGCCAACAAGATAAAGAAGTTTCCCGTAGATCTTAAAGATTAACCCCGGTTTATGAAAACCTGAAACACCAATGGACAAGAAGAAACTTGCAGATCAGACTGCATGTAAAAGTTATGGGGATTGGGCATGTTTAGATCACACACTGCTCGTGCAGTTTGAAAAAAGTATTTGTCAAAAAAAGTATTTGCTACTGTCTATCTCTCGCGCTCACTCTCTTCTTTTGCCACAATATTTTTACCTGTATTACCTGTGTTTCTGAACTAAATTTAACTATCCATAATTTTAAATCCAAGAGCGTCGAATAAACCCAAGGGTCATTTTCATTCTAGATATAAAACCTATTTTTAGCAGTGTCAAGGTTTTCTTGTTCAGAATGTCTTGCAAAATTGAAAAATGAAGATCAAAGATCAAACTCCGTGTTTGGTGTACTCTGATCTCGATCTGCACCGGCCGCAATGGCAACAGCAGTAATGACAGACGCTATAAGGGTTAATGGCTGGTTTGGAAGTCTTTCAGTAAGAAAATATTTTCACATTGAAAGGATCATAAATCATTGATTTAAAAGGAGATACAACGTGTTTCAAGTTTAGGATTGGGTGTTGTTATTCGTTACCTCAACTTTGATTCGGGTATCATTTTACGTACAGCATGACAGTAGAAACATAACAAAAATATTATGTCTTAAAGTGTGTGGAAGAAAAAAGAGAAACATTGAACGAATCAGAACCAAGACTTTATTTGGTGTGAAAAACGTCACGGTGCATTACCACTATACAATTACCTTGTTACCGAAACATCCAATCGATTTACTCTATAAGTCCAATTTACCGAACTCGTCTGTTACCGAAACATCTGTCACCCCCAACATTGACCTAGTTACAGTTAGCTGGTCTTAAAAACACGATCGCGAAAGGAAAACAATATTTCTACAATCCATACAATACTAGAACAAAAATATAAGTGGGGTCACAAGTACCACATAGGGTGCTCTAGGGTCAAAGAGCTTGAAAATGCCTCTTAACCTTTTCCAGCGTAAGATATTTAAAATGGTGGCTTCGAAAATTTGTGACAGATAATTTTTGATTACGTGAGTTATTATTCGAAATGCATTTTTTATTTTTCGAAAGGAAAATGTTGATATGTCTACGATCCGTGTTTTTATCCATCTAACAATGAAAGTGCAATATACAAAAACAAAAAAAAAATCCCCACAAATAAATAAAAAAGTTATTATGGACCCCGATCTGGTAATCAAAGTACACTAGATATAGGTGGATGTTAAAACAAAGCATGGAACCAGTTCAATATGGCTGCCTCCATAGGCACTTTTCAAAACCGAATAAAAATATAGTGCCGCCGCTCATGCGGCGCCACAATGAGTCGGAGAAGGAATGGTTTTGAATACATTGTTAGAAAAGGAGAAAATTCTGGTAACCAGCATTTTTCTCCACTTCCCACAACGTTTTCTACCCATTCAAAGACAAATTTCAATGTTTAATTTGTCATCTGTAAATGCTTTTATTTTGGACCAGTCTAAAATTTTGTCATTTAACAAAGAGTTAGGCAACTCTTTGGCACACAATCCTGGCTTTCAACGACCCTGGGGAAAAATCTTTTGAAAACATTGTTGGAAAAAGAGAAAATGCTGGTAACCAGCATTTTCTCCTTTTCCTACTATGTTTTCTGACCTATCACAGACAAATTCCATCATTTAATTTGCATTTAATTTTTCGCCTGCAAATGCTTTCAATTTGGACAAATCTAAAATTTTGTCGTTCGGTAAAGAGTTAAAAAGTCTTTGGCAGATGCTTTTAATTTGGCCAAGTCAAAAATTTTGTTACAGTAAAGAGTTAAGGAGTAGTCTCTCCTGTAGCATTCTCGTTTTGAACATTTTACCTTGACTTTGTTGTAAAAGGGGGGATTGGTTCCTAATCTTTTGTAACGAAAGGTTTAATGGATCAAGTCTTGATATCATCCCAGGTAGCTTTGAGGTTGTACCAGACGCATGGATTTTCAACTTTGAATGCTAGAAATTTCAGTAAATTAACTTTTTACCCGATAGACAATAGAATTTGAGAATTTTCCAATTGAAAGATTTGCGGAGGACATATGAGATTTACCACACAATCCCGAGTTTAAACAACCCTGAGAAAGAGGCCGTTTGAAACACCATGGGAAAAGGAGAAAATGCTGGTAACCAGCATTTTCTCCTTTTCCCACAATGTTTTCTGTCCGTTTACAGACAAATCTCACTATGTGAGCCGTATATAATTTGTTCTCTGCAAATGCTTCAATTTGGACAATGTAAAATTTTGTTGTGTGGTAAAGGGTTAATAACTGTCTTGGAAAGGGTAGAAAACATTTGTGAGAAAATGGTGGTTTCCGGCAATTTCTCCTTTTTCTCACAGTGTTTTCAAAAACTTTAATTTTCAGGGTCGATAAAACTAGCTGCAATAGGACTGATTTCTCTCTCATTTCTTTACCGTTGCTTTCAAGATATGAGAAAGTAGCAGTTGGCTTCGAAAGAATGTGTCCTATTTTACTGGATGGAAAAACTCTAGATAAGCTTGGAAAAATGTGAGGGCTAGGGTGATTTGACTGAAATAATGTTAAAAAGGGCATAAAACACTAAGCAAAAATAAACAAAGCTGCTAAGTGTGACGCAAGGACAGTGTAGATCAAGATCAGACTGCACAAAAAGTTCTGTCTGATCTTTGACCAACACTGTCCTTTAACTACCACACAAGAAAAATGAAGACTTGTGCACATCAAAAGACAACAGTGTAAGTGTTACTCAGATGAGGAAATTTGTCTTTGATAGGGTAGAAAACATCATGGGAAAAGGAGAAAATGCTAGTTACCAGCATTTTCTCCTTTTTCCACAATGTTTCCAAAAGCTTTTTTGCCAGCTCGGGTAGCTCAGTGGTTAGCGTATCTGACTTGTGACCTGGTGCTTGTGAGTTGGATACCCGGTTGAGGCAAACTCTCTTTCTGGCAATTTTTTGCCTCTCCCCACTTAGGCATATGAGAAAAGTAGTCAGTGGCTTTGGAAAGAAGGTCATTTTAGTACTGGTGTGAGAAAGCTGGGAAACACATGGGTGCGTCACTGACTACCATGATATGACCTGAGCTGTTCAAATGGCGTTAAACTCCAATACAAACCAAACCAAAAGCTTTCTTCCTCGGCGTCATTAAAAATCAGCATTGTGTGGTAAAGGGTTAAGGAGATATTTTCCCCAAAAAAATCACTCTGAAATAGCAACATTTAGGTTTATATACTATTGGCTTGAAAGTTTCATTTCGCTTATTTAGCAGGTTATGGGTTAAGATGTTGATTGATTGTATGGTGTTTATCGCCGTTTTCAACATTATTTCAGTTATATCGTGGCAATCAGTGCACCGATCCATGCTTTCCTGGAGTTTCTTTTACCAGTGCTCCACACAATATTCTTTCCAAGCCACTGGCTGCTTTCCCATACAACCATCGTTGAAACAATGGTCAGCAGTGAGAGAGGAATCCTGTCGCGATGACTATCATCAATCCTCAGTAAGAAATTGGCCAAGCAGGGGATTGAACCAGCGACCTCCTGTTCTCAAGTCCTGTATGCTACTGACTGAGCTACAGGGGCTTGGGGGGTTAAGACGTACTGAGCTAAAGAGAATGAAGTCAGTGAACAACTGCTTAGCACATTATAATCTATGATCTCTGAATTATTTTGTTTGCAGAAAAATTACGGATGCGCACAGCAAAAACCGACCCTTCAGAAGACTTCCAAAAAAGTATAGAGCCTGATAAGTGAGAAAGCTTTTTATCTTATTTGTGATTTTATGACCCTGAAAAGGACTGCTTTTTAAAACGTGGTGGGGAAAGAAGGAATTGCTTTTAATAAGCAATTACTCCTTTTCCAACATTTTTCATATTAACCCTTTACCAGATGACAAAATTTTAGCATTGTCCAAATTGAAAGCATTTGCAGACGACAATTTCAATGTGGCTCAAATGGTGCACCTTTTCTTTGATAGGGTAGAAAACATTGTGGGAAAAGGAGAAAATGCTGGTTACCAGCATTTTCTCCTTTTCCCACAATGTTTTCTAAAGGCTTCTTTTCCAGGGGCGTCCAAAGGCGTCATTGTGCAGTAAAGGGTTAACTCAGCTGTTTTTTAAGAAAAATTTAAGGTAATTATCATATCCCTGTCGTTATCTGTGTAATCCTTGTCATTGTCATGCAAAAACTTTGACATTTTATCATATCTCTGTCATAACTGAAGATATTTACTTCAAATTTGACAAGATATTAACTATCAAAAGGGAAACCCATACAACAGGGTCAGGTAACCATCAAAATATTTTTGACACAGTTATGCCTCTTTTTCAACACAGAAATTTCACTGAAAATCAATCTATTTCTAAAAGCAATCTAGCATTGCACCTGCACGGGGTGGTCTTGTTACAAAAAAGACTTCCTCTTTCTTTCAAAGTTTTGTCCTATGTGTAATTTGTAGTACTTTATGGCATGTCTGACATTTATATATATTATGCTGTAATAAATTAACTTCTTTGGCATCACACTTCAAAACTTTTATTTTTTTACACCTCCTTTACCACCACAAACACAGGATAAATAGAAGTATTTGGAAGGAATTTAACTTGAAATTTAAATTCTCTTTTACAGTTGTAGTCTCTTTTCTAGACAGTGCAGATCAAGGTCAGACTGTACAAATGTGCACTACCTGCTATGCTGAGATATTCTAGCAAGTAGCAGCTTTGAGCCAACAATTACTTGGATGTTGGTTTTACTCAACTGAGAATTTCATGCATTTCATTGTTTGGGTTCCCATGTGACTCAGTTATTTAGTTGGCAATATGTAATCCAAGGGTCCAGAGTTTGTCCTCAACCAAGGCGCTGGGTTTATGGGCATTGCACTGCAGAGCTTGAGCTCAAGACTAATAAATTGCATGAAAAACGTTTTTAAGTGACCCTGGAAAAAAAGGTTTTTAAGTGACCCTGAAAAAAAGGCTCTTGAAAACAATGTGGGAAAACAGCATTTTGTCCTTTTTCCACAATGTTTTAGTCCCCTTCCAGAAACACATTCAGTCATGTTCGCCACATTTGTCATCTACAAATGCTTTCAGTATGGATAAGTCCTAAATTTTGTGCCATAGTAAAGAGTTCAAATTGATCAAACTGTCACATGGTTGCTCTCTTGCAGTGAATCTGTCGGTGTTGTCTTACATAAGGACTCTAAATGGTCACAGACTTGGCAGAATTTTAAAGATAATAATGAATACATAAATAGTGAGTATCAACTTCAAAACTTCCTAGACGTCTTTAATCCTTTACCAAACATTCCCTGTTTTAATAAACTGGAAAAAAGATGCATATGAAAACATTGCAAGAAAAAGAGAAAATGCTGGTAACCAGCATTTTCTCTTTTTCCCACAATGTTCTTTTATCTTTCAAATTGCAAAATACTATCTTAACCCTTTCCCAAACAAGCCCTGGTTTTCACGTGTCTGCAGTACAAGTCTTTTAAAAACACTGTGGGAAAAGGAGAAATTGCTCGTAACGAGCAATTTCTCCTTTTCCCACAGTGTTTTCTACCCTTTTTGAGAACTTCCTGCCATTTTCATAAAATTTAAAATTGTCGTCTGCAAACTCTTTCAATTTGTACCAGTCCAAAATTTGTCGTTTGGGAAAGGGTTAAGTCTTGCTATTGGACTGTGTAAATTCAAAGCATTTGCAGATGACAATTTGAATGTGGCTTGTATGAGGGAATTTATTGTTGATGGAGCAGAAAACATAGAGGGTTAAAGAGAAAATCCCACTTGCCAGCATTTTCTCCTTTTCAGACTATGTTTTCAAAAGCCTTCTTTGTTAGGGTTGTTTTGATTGTGTGGTAAAGAGTTAATTTGACATCTGCATAAGCTTTCAATTTGGACAAGTACAAATTTTGTCATCTGGTAAAGGGTTAAGCTTATTAGCAAATAACAATTTGTTCGTTAACATAGAAAGCTTTCACAGGCACCTAGTTGATTACATCTCTTGAGGTGAAACTACTTGTTTTAGGGATAAAATACATTGTGGAAAAAGAAGAAAAAGAAGAATATGCTGGTTAAATGCATTTTCTTCTTTTGCAAGGATATTTTATGGTAGTACTCTCGTTTGATTGGGATCTGTTGAGATGCCTTAACCCTTTCCCAAACAAGCCCTGGTTTTCACGTGTCTGCAGTACAAGTCTTTTGAAAACACTGTGGGAAAAGGAGAAATTGCTCGTAACGAGCAATTTCTCCTTTTCCCACAGTGTTTTCTACCCTTTCAGATAACTTTCTGCCATTTTCATAAAATTTAAAATTGTCATCTGCAAACTCTTTCAATTTGGACCAGTCCAAAATTTGTCGTTTGGGAAAGGGTTAAAGTCTTATTTAAAACATTTACTATTTCTGGTGAAATGCCAAAATAGATATATATGTAATTGATAATCTTTGATATCAGACATACATGTATATCTTCAGATACGTTATTACTATCATGAATAAGTAAAATATTATACAATCATTGTGATTCCATGTTGTTATAAACTGTGATTCAAGTAAATGTAGCCTAGCCTTTGGCATCTGTATGTGATGCTACTGTGTATTCATAGATACATAAAGGCCTAGTCTAAAATTTTGTTGATTCTTAAAATACCCAGCATCAATAAATCTGGCAACTGCTTCTTGCAGATGTAAGATATAAGTGTAATAATATCAGAGTACATTAACCTTTGTTCTGCTGAATAAATTAAATGGCGTGCAACACACAAAAAAGGACCTTAAGACATTTGTGTAAAGTGTTGTCTTGGATTAACCTGCGCAGTCTGCACAGGCTAATCCGAGACAACACTTTACGACTACATGAGATTTTTTCATACTTTAGACTTTGGTGACACAGAAAATCGCACAAAAACAGGAAGTGTCGTCTTGGATTAGTCAGAGAGTGCACGGGCTGATCTTGGACGACACGCTTTTACGCATATGTCCGAAGGCCCCTTTTCGTGTGTTGCACGCCAAATAAAACTTTCAAGTCAATAGTAAATACCCGAAAAATATTTTTTTTTTTTTTTTTTGAAGACAAATATCTCCTAATCGGACAGAGTAGATCCAAGATCAGACTGCAAGTTCTGTGCAGCCTGATCTTGATCTACACTGTCAGCAAAAGGTCAGTGAGTTGCGCTTTCCAGCTGAAGGGTTAAGAATAATGAATGGAAAATTTACAGCTCTCCTTTTAAAGTTTCTCTATAAAAAATATAAAGAATTAAAGTGTTGTTATATGTCTTTTTTATTTTAGAATTATTCGATTTAAAAATGAAATACGACGAAAGTGATAATGTTGTTATTAGGGCCAGTCGGACAGTCACGGATAAAATTTCTTATTTGTTCGGTAAGTTTGGTTTTGTTTTGCACACTGTTTGCCATTTATTAACTCTTAGGCTGCTAAGCGCAATTCAAGGCGATTTTGCAGTCAGTGTAGATCAAGATCAGACTGCACAGAAAGTACAGCCTGATCTTTGATCTACACTGTCTTGATAAGGAGATACTTGCCCCCAAAACATAAGTTTGAAATTGCAATATTTGGATTTTTTTTACTGTTGGAGGGAAAGTTTCATTCAACTGAACCAGTAGGTTAACTCTTTCCCAAACAACCAGTTTTAGACTCTTTCAAATTCAAAACATCTGCAGATGACCAATTCAAAATTGATACTAATGAGCTTAAGCTCTCTGACAGGGTAGAAAACATTGTGGGAAAAGGAGAAAATGCTGGTTACCAGCATTTTCTCCTTTTCCCACAATGTTTTCAAAGCCTTCTTTCCCAGGGCCGTGAAAACCTGTGATTGTTTGGTTACCTCTTGTAGTGCCTTGTAGTACTTTTTGAAAAACATAGGCATTCTCAGTAAGTACTCAAGATGTATATTTTTGTAATTTCAAGGCTGTTTTCTGTCAGGACATCTGGAAAAGAAGATAAAGTGTAGATCTAAAACTAGGATGCATATTCTTTGCAGCCTGATCTTAGTCTATACAGTCCTCCAAAGCCACTTTACCCGAGTTCAGTGCGACAAATTTTGATGGCTTCTAAAGGAAGTTTGATATCTTATTGTTAATCTCATTAACTCTGTACCAAACGACAAAATTTTAGACTAGTCCAAATTGAAAGCATTTGCAGACGACAAAATAAATGTGACTCAAAAATTAAAATTTGTTTTGAGAAGGGTAGAAAACATTGTGGGAAAAGGAGAAAATGATGGTTACCAGCATTTTCTCCTTTTCCCACAATGTTTTCAAAAGGCTTCTCTCACAGGGTCGTTAATACCCGTGATTGTGTGGTAAAGGGTTAAGAATATATTTAGCCTTTGATTGAGAAAATGATATTGACTCACGTTTAAATTTTGAAACTGCCAAAAGGGTCAGTCAGCAACAATAACAAAAGCAATTAAATTTGGTGGGATTTAAAGCAAAAGTAACTTGTAAAACATGACCATATGTATTCTAAACGTTTGGTTCTTCTTACTGAGGGTAGTTACAAATATTACCAAGTCACTAAAAGCTTTACATAAGTAATACTAGATAGGCAGATGAAAAATTTTTTTTCGGTGGTTATCAAGAAAGTATGTTTTAAGTTGGAATTTCACAAAGTCAGTTGATGATGCAATTATAAGACGCTTCCCATTTTTCAGGCTCAATTATAGGGTAAAAAATGGGTCTTATTGTCAAATATACACAATGATATAGGCTGAAATGAGTGCTCACCCATTGGATTTAGCTGAGCAACTTTGCTGTTTGTCATACATGGCCTTAGTTTTGCAACATCTCTGCAGAAGTTTGCTTTTTAATTTTTATATGTTCTTTATTAAGAAACTGCAGTTACAGAAAAATTAAAAAATTCCTCACAAGGAAATCTTATATGTGATCTATCTATCAATGAAAGGATTAAATATTGGGGTTTAATTGAAAAAAAAAAATTTATAAACTATTACAATGGTGTTTTCTCATATTTTTGCAGGTGGTATGTTTACAAAAAGTGAAATGACAGAGGTACTAGATGAAATATGTAAAATAGATCCTAATTTTGAAACACAGAACTTTATACTCTGGTGTCAAAAACGATTCATTCCAAACTTGTTAGAGGTATGTATCACAATCTCAAAAAAAATTAATGTGATTAACCCTTTTGACTGCTATAGTTGTCTCTTTTGCTGACAGTTTAGATTGAAGATTACCCTTTAATACACAGTGTCAGCTTTTAAGGACCTTGAGGAAGAAGCCTTTTGAAAACATGGTGGGAAAAGGAGAAAATTCTGGTAGCCAGCATTTTCTCCTTTTCCCACCCTTGCCTAGTACTGGTAAAACCCAGGAAATACATGAATATGTGAGCTGTTGCTGTGATATGACTGAAATAATGTTGAAAGTGGCGTAAAACACCATTCAATCAATCAGTCAATCATTTTCCCACAATGTTTTCTTCCCAATCAAAGAAAAGAAAGCATCATTTAAGCCACCTTGAAATTGTCTGCAAATACTTTCAGTTTGGATGGGTCTGAAATTTTGTGTTATGGTAAATGGTTAACATACTCAGAGCTGTTTAGTTGGATCTATTTTCTGTGCTGTCTATTGATGAAAAATGGCTTTACTTTTAGCCCATGTCAACAGATTTTATTTGCCTGAGAAATGGTTAAATTTACTTTTTAAGCTTGGCTTTCATAAGAAAATATTGAGGTTTTGTCTAGGAATGCGATGTTTCAATGATCTGGGAAAGAGACTTTTGAAAACAATGTGGAAAAAGGAAAAAATGCAGCTAACTAAATTCAAATATTTGAGTTACATTTTATTTATTGTGTATAAATGTTTTCAATATGGACCAGTCTAAAATTTCATTGTCTGAGAAACCGTGAACCTATTTCCACACAATCACAGAGGGCTTTTGAAAAAATTCTGGGAAAAGGAAATAATGATGGTTACATGTGAACCAGCATTTTTCAGCCACGTTTTCTATCCATTCCTCAGCAAATCTTCGTACTTGAATCACATGATTTGATTTGTCATCTGCAAATGCCGTAAATTCGGACAAGTCTAAAAATTTTATGCCTGGTGAAGAGATAGTTACACTTTTTAATTTTTTCAAAAAAAAATTTAGGCTATGATCAGAGGAGAGGAGGAAGTACTGAAAGACTGGTGTTATGAAGCAGTAAGTACAGTTTAGAACTAGTTTTATTTTAGTTTTTGAATTTATCATGGAGACCAAGCTTGGGTAGCTTGTGTCACGTCATTATGACTTTGAGTCAAGTAGTAATTCTTACTTAACCCTTTACCACACAATGACGCCTTTTGACGCCCCTGGGAAAGAAGCCTTTTGAAAACATTGTGGGAAAAGGAGAAAATGCTGGTAACCAGCGTTTTCTCCTTTTCCCACAATGTTTTCTATCCGATCAAAGAAAAACTGCACCATCTGAGCCACAATAAAATTGTCGTCTGCAAATGCTTTCAATTTGGGCTAGGCTATAATTTTGTTGTCTGGTAGACAATCCCACATAATGCTAGTTACCAGCAGCCTCAGGTAGCTTGTGTTGTCATTATGACTTTGATTCAAGTTTTGTTGGTCAGATGGTAATTTTCACTTAACCCTTAACCAAACAATCCGGAGTTTTAATGACTAAGAGATTTTTAAAACATTGTGTGAAAAAAGGAGAAAATGCTGGTTCCCACAATGTTTTCTACCCTTCGAAAAATCCGAATCAATTTTTGAGTCACATTTATTGTATCGTCTGCAAATGCTTTCAATTTGGACTGGTCTAAAATTTTGGTTTGGTAAAAGTAAAACAAATTTTCTATCAAGACATTCCCCAAGTCTGTTAAATCTTTTTTATGGAAGTTCTTATTGTTGACAATTCGTTAAACACAGTTTTAACCTATTACTGTGCTGGTTGTTTTATTTCTGCAAAAAACAACATATATGATAAATATTTGTAGGGAATACGGTGATACAAGCCAAGGCTATCAAACAGTGTGGCTTAAAAGTTTGTATTACTTCAATATTGGATTAATAATTATACATTATTAGTTGTCCGGTTAAGTGGCAGGGCACTTGGAAACTTTTTCATGGCTGTGGTGAATCATGTTACCCTGAGACAAGGTGGCGACGTGATTCACCACTGCTGTGAACAAGTGAACAAATGCCCTACCACCTGACCCCACAAAGTTTGCCATTCCAACGTGTATTCAAGTGAAATTTCCCTGTTCTATTGTCTCACACATCAAATATGCTTACAAAATCAAATTCCCCTTCCCAAACACACTGAAAAATGACGCCCTTGTAAACTGATGTCATTGAAACCTAGGTAAAACATGCAGTTTGGTTCATGAAATCACTGCGATAGCTATTTTATATTTTTTAATTGAAACATGGATTTTAAATGATCGAAGGTCAGTAACTATTCATTTTGTGATTTGTTGGCAAAAGTAAACAGCATTAGTTGTTTCAAACAACCATTAGTTAATCATTATTTTTATTAATGTAACAATGCGTGACCTTCATTGTTTTTTTTTACATGAAGATTCAACGCATGCATTTTAGATTTCGCATTGAAGTCTATATAAGATCTTGCATTGAAGCGTGTAAGTATCTACGGGGCTCCCAACAGGGAAACTGTGCTGTACCCTGCAAGCAGCCAGTGTACAGCAATATATATGCGGAGCATATTTTCCGATCAGATCGCGAGAAATTTCTTTGCAGTAAAATAAATTCTAATTTATATATTATGTTTTGCAGCCTTTCAATCTATTGATGCACCAAATAAAAAAGTTTAAAGAGCTTGGTTACGTGTTTGACAGTAAAATACTGGATGTAAATGATGTTGACGTAAGTAACTGTTATTATTCTTTTCTTCTCTTTTGTAAAAGTGTGTGT
Source organism: Tridacna gigas (assembly GCA_945859785.2). NCBI lineage: Eukaryota > Metazoa > Mollusca > Bivalvia > Cardiida > Cardiidae > Tridacna > Tridacna gigas. The sequence continues at coordinate 4,296,173 of OX244037.2, forward strand.
ACCTTTCAATTTACATTGCTGCCACACTTCACATATTTAGGTGTGCTGTTACTAAGCACTTACCTATGGTTGACATATACTACCAATAGCGATATTTCTAGATTTCGGAGTGATTACATAATGTTTCTGCTTTGTATATCAACCCTTTACCATTACGATGTCATGCCTAAAGGACCTGAAGAAAGGAGCTATAGAAAATTTTATGGGAAAAAGGAGAAAATGCTGGGACAGGTAACCATCAAAATATTTCGACACATTTATGTCCCTTTTTCAACTTACAATTTTCACTGAAAATCAGTCTGATTAAAAAAGCAATTGCAGCTCTGTTGGCACCTGCAGTTTAAACCAGAATGTTTCTCAAAATATTGGACAGTACAGATCCAAATCAAGCTGCACAGAATGTGCAGTTTGATCTTGATCTATACGTCCAATAAAACTTTTTTGTTGCCCTGCACATGATATCGGCCAGAGCACAGGGATTATGATTGTGCTGTTCAAATTAGGATTGAATCACATAAAACTTGCAGTATGACCTTGATTTACACTGTTCAATAAAGCTTTTACAGTACTGTTGCCTTATGAATGCTATGAGCTTGAGATTTTGATTGTACTGTTAAGATCAAGATCAAACTGCACATGGTTTTTGCAGTCTGATCTTGATCAACTGTCAAAAATAAAAAAGCACCCACTGCTGCCCTTGGTACACCACTACTGCCCCTTGCATGTTATTAGTCAGAGTTTATGGTTGTGCTTGTTTCAGGTTGTGATGGGTAAATTAGTTGAACAAGGACCGGTGCTGTTTGTCAGATTTAATGCCCAGGTGATTGAAGTGTACAGAAATGCCAAAGGAGAAGTTGTGGAAGGAGACCCAGTAAGACTTCGATCTATTTTATTCTTCATAATTCTTATTACTTTTCATTGATGGCAGTCAGTACAAATATCAGAGAACTTTTTTCTTTTTGGATGAAAGCCTATGGTTCAGCATGGCTCCATTAAATTAGCAAGCTTTCAACTGCTGGGATGTTATGACCGAAATAAAGCAGTATTGAACATGTGATTCTTCTTCATTGTACTTTCCTTTGAAGGCAATAAGGACGTATTTCAGTATTTGTTTGTTTTGTGCGTTACAGTCATGTAAGACTTTCAGATTTTTCCTCGGATATTAAATTGACTTTATTCATTTACAAATACTGCAAAATTGCAACTATTTGAATACGCAAGATCGTAATGAATATACACAATGGGATTTTTCTGTGAAGCAGATGTAAAAGTTTTTTCAATTAATCGCATGATTGATACTTTCGTGTTTGTAAACCGGGGAAGATTTGCCTTTTTGTGTACACCTTATTCCTCTCATGTTTTTCTATTCTTAGTTACTTTTCTTCTCATGTTTATCCTTAGCTCTTGTTTTGTTGTCCTTAGTTGTATATAATCATTACTTTGTGATAAATTCGTAAGATGTGGAGAGGGATGGCAGCCCGGCTCTCACACACCCATATACAGGGACAAGAAAACTTCATTTAACCCTGTACCACACAATGCCGACTTTTAACGACCCTGGGGTGGAAGGCTTTTGAAAACATGGTGGGAAAAGGTGAAAATGCTGGTAAACCAGCATTTTCTCCTTTTCCCACCATGTTTTCTACCCTATTAAGGACAAATTTCATCATTTGAGCCACATTTAATTTGTCGTCTGCAAATCCTTTCAATTTGGATCAGCCTAAAATTTTGTCGTTTGGTAAAGAGTTAAAAAAAAAAAGTTTTTCAATTATAAGAAGTTTACATGATTCATTTAATCTATCATAACTGTTGCACATTCTGTTAACTCTTTACCAGACTACAAAATTTTAGGTCAGTCCAAATTGAAAGCTTTTGCAGCCGACAAAATAAATTTATTCAAAAATTGAAATTTGCTCTTGGAAGAGTAGAAAACGTGGGAAAAGGAGAAAAAGCTGGTTACCAGCATTTTCTCTTTTTCCCACAATGTTTTCAAAGGGCCTCTTCTTCAGGGTCGTTAAAATTCGGGATTGTGTGGTAAAGGGTTAAGTCTGATCTTGATTAGTAATGTCTACAAAAGCAACTTCATGATGCACATTGTGGAATGGAAAATTCTGTTTTGAAAGTTTTGAACTTCTGATTACCAAAAACATTAGCAGATGACATTCTAAATGGGGCTCAAATCGCCGGACTTGTCTTTGGCAAAGTAGGAAACAGTTTCGGAAATGGAGAAAACGCTGGTTACCAACATTGTCTCCTTTCCCAAAAATGATTTTGAAAGTCTTCATCTTCAAGGTCATTAAAACATATAATCTTTGAAAACAGGTTAATTCCTGTAACACTTTACCAAACAACAAAATTTTAGACTGCTCCAAATTGAAAGATTTGCAGACGACAAAATAAATGTGATTGAAAAATTGAAATTTGTTTTGGAAAGGGTAGAAAACATTGTTGGAAAAGGAGAAAATGCTGGTTACCAGCATTTTCTCCTTTTCCCACAATGTTTTCAAAAGGCTTCTTCCTCAGGGTCGTTAAAAGTCGGGATTGTGTGGTAAAGGGTTAAATATTTATTTTTCAGAATACAGTACAGAGGGTTACACATGTCTGGGTTTTGTGTCGAGACCAGGAAGAGTTCAACCCAGAAATTGCATGGAGAGTATTAGAGTGGCAGATGGCAAAAACAGAGCAGTTCTTGTGATAGTCTGAAACTGGGAAAAAAAAAACTTCTGTTTCAACCTTCCAGGCTTTTAACTATTTGTCAGATGACTGAATTGAAGACTTGTTCATACTGGAAGAATTTGCATACAAAAAATTAATTTGGGCTAAAATAATGGGATTCATCTTTGAATGGATAGAAAACATTGTGAGAAAAAGAAAAATGCTGCGTACCAGCATTATAAAAACGCAGGGTTGTTTTGCAATAAGATGATGGAATTTTCCTGAACTATTACAGAAATACAAGGGACAAAAACATGAAATATTTTACATTGTCGTATTCTAATGATAATGGAAAATACTGTAGTAAATGCACTGCTTTAACTTCAGCAAAATTTTAGACTTGTCCAGTGACTCAAAAACTGAAATTTGTATTTGGAATGGTAGAAAACAGTGAGGGAAAAGGAGGAAATGCTGGTCACCAGCATTTTCTCCTTTTCCCGCACTGTTTTCAAAAGCTTTTCTCTTTAGGGGTGTTAAATCTCAGGACTGTGTGGGAAAGGGTTGTAAAAGCAGTTACTCCTTTCATTATGTTTTTTAAATAGCTTTGTTGAATTAACTGGTGCTGTTTTCAATTTAAATTTGATCGTATGTTGGTTATAGCCTACTCAAATGTGTCCTTGTTTCTACCAGTACCGGGCTGGAGCTCTAAACTGCCTTGCCGAAAGACACTCCTACAAAAAAAAAAAAAAACTCGCGTCCTTGGATGAGGATCAAACCTGGACCACCAGAATGAATGCTAAATTTTCACTGCCACTGGGCCATGCAGGACACCTTTTTCAATAGCTGTAACATCTGTTGCGCAAAATGTTCTATCTGATGTATCATTTTGTTGACTGCATTTTCATAGCTTTGTTTAGCATAAGATGAAGTTCATTATTTTTAAGACTCTTTGCACTAGAGTTTGTATTGGTTTGTGTTGGAGTTTAATGCCATTTTAACAGCTCAGGTCATATCATGTCGGTCAGTGACACACCCATGTGTTTTCTGGCTTTCTCACACCAGTACTGACACAACTTTCTTTTCAAAGCCACAGACTACTTTTCTCAAATGCATCACAAGTGAGAGGCAAAAAAATCCCGGAAAGAAAGTTTGCCTCAACCGGGCATTCAATACGCAACCACTAGGTCACTAGTCAGATACGCTAACCACTGAACTACCAGGGCGGGCTTGCATTAGGGATTTTGTTGCATATTACCATACTTTAATCCTTAGGCTGCTAAGCGCGACTCTGAGCGCTTTTGCAGACAGTTTTGACCAAAATCAGACTGTACAAAACATACAGTCTGATCTTTGATTTACACTGTCCGATATGGTATTTTCTTTCCGGTGAAATCAACTTTAAAACCACAATTTTTTTTCGTTTTTACTATCGAGTAGAAATTTTGATTTCATTTATTTAACAGGTTAAGGGTTAAGGATTTATGTATCTTAGAAAAAGAGCCAATCAGTGAGCAAGCAGTAACTTCTTTTCCCCACAAAGTTTTACAAACCATCGGGAAGCTGTTTCTTGTATCTGTCAGAATGCTGCTTTTTCATCATTTTGTGGTATTTTTACTGAGGAGTTTGAATTTGTTTGAGTGGTCAGTTACTACATGTTCAACAATATTTCAGTCATAGCATTGCAACAGCCCACCTATTAATGTCTTTCCTACGTTTCATCATTACTAGACTGAGGCTTTGCAAGGCCTTGTGTCAAGTGTCTTCAAATGTTCATGTATTATAGTACTACATATTTGTATTTTACAAGGATGTTTTCAAAGTCCTTTACTTGCTGGTTAAAAGAGGAATTACTTGTGACAAACAATTGCTTCTTGTACAGCAATGTTTTCTTTTTTTCTTTTTAATATTTTAACTTTGGATATGAAATCGGGAAATCCTGAGATTTATTTCCAGTCAATTGAGTGGAAATCGATCTCAGGATTTCCTGATTTGAAATCCAACACCTTTACTGCAGGGTCCTTTGTGGCTTAGTTATCAAGGCACATTTGAAACACCAAGTTCACACACTAGAAAGAAAGGAAAGCATTGTAGACAGGAAGCAATTACCTGTAACAAGTAAAAAATTTCTCTTGATCTGCAAACATTTAGGACTTGAAAAACATCCTTGCAAAAAATGGATGTGTAGCACCACCATGCATTTAGGTATGAAGACATTGTGGCAAAGAGCGATACTGCTTGTTAGGAGTGATTTTTCTTTTTTTTACAATGTTTTCAAAAGGCTTGTTCCTCACAGCCATTAACCCATTACCAGACGACAAAATTTTAGCCTTGTCCCAATTGAAAGCATTTGCAGACGATAATTTCAGTGTGGCTCAAATGGAGCAAGTTTCCTTTGATAAGGTAGAAAACATTGTGGGAAAAGGAGAAAATGCTGGTTACCAGCATTTTCTCCTTTTCCCACAATGTTTTCAAAAGGCTTCTTTCCCAGGGTCATTAAAAGGCAGCATTGTGTGGTAAAGGGTTAAAACTCTGGATTGTGTAGAATAGGGATAAATGGCTGCACATTACTATAAAACATGTACATATGAAAATAATGTTGCAGAAAGAGAAACTGCTTGCTGGGAGCTATTTCTCCTTTTGCCACAATGTTTTTGAAAAGATGTTTGCTGCATAACAAAAAAGTATATACTTGAGGTACTATGGTAAAATATTGCAGATGAACTACAGTGCTTGTCTATGTTGTTTGTCTACATTTGCTTATTTGTTACAAATAAACTTCTGATAGATTTAACAAAAGGAAATGACAAAGGCTATATCACTTTTTAGTCTTTATTAAATTGTAAATAAAATAATTTTACACATATATTCACAAGTTGGTGTTGACTTCAATTTTTAATACATTGCTCAATTTCAAGGTTTTTCTTTTTTCTTTTTATGCTGTTAGGTAGAATTTTACACTCGGGCTGTTTTCGAAGGAAAGTGTCGAGGTATCATCATAGCCTTGGTGTTACCATCTGCATGGTGCAAAAACCTTGTCGTTACAGAAGATATTTACTATAAACTCGGACTAGTTGTTAACTATCAAGAGGAACCCATAAAACAGGGGCAGGTATTGTAACCATCAAAATATTTTTGACAGTTACGCCCCCGTTTTCGACGTAGAATTTTCACTAAAAGCAACAGCAGCCAAGCATTGGCACTAGCATGCCATGCTCTTGTTTGATGATAGATACTAGAAGTGTGAATTTAAAGAAAACACACATGAAAAATGCTAACTATTGTCTAAACAAGAAAGAGTGCATGGGTGAACAGAACTCACAGGAAATAAACACTCTTCCTGCCCTCAACTGTTAAAGCTAACAAGAGTGCTCTAAGCAGTGGCTGTTAGAAATGAGCCATACTCTGTGAAAAGGGGGCTTAATGCATCTGCCAAATGTATCAACCCATGTCGGCCTGTGCAAATTGTTCAGGCTGACATGGGTCAAAACTTTACGCCACTGGTCAATTTTCTGCATGTCCAAGGACCAGTCTACCTCTAGATCCAGTCCATTGTTAGAAAAAACGGATTTTATAGATCTAAAATTATGTGTTGACTTGCTTGTTACAACGAATCACAGAGATGCATTAAGCCCCCTTTTGCCAGAGCTTGGCTCAAATATTTCAGGGTTGTCTGATTCCAAGCAAAAGTACTGCATTACTGTTTGCCAAACAACAAAATTTAACCCTTCACCAAACAACAAAATTTTAAAATGGTTGAAATCGAAAGCATTTGCAGATGACAAATGTGACTTTAAAACTGAAATGGTTACCAGAATTTTCTCCTTTGCCCACAATGTTTTTAAAAGGCTCCTTTCTCAGGGTGGGTAAAAGTCGGGATTGTGTGCTAAAGGGTTAGGCCTTGTCCAAACTGAAAGCATTTGCAGACGACAAATTAGATCCTTTGAAAGGACAGAAAACATTGTGGGAAAAGAAGAAAATGTTGGTTACCTGTATTTTTTCCTTATCCCACGATGTTTTCTAAAGCTTCCTATCTCAGGGTCATTAAAACTTCAGATTGTTTGGTCTTTTTGTCTTTCCCAAACAACAAAATTTCAGAGTTCTTGAAATTAAAAGCAATTGCAGATGACAAGATAAATGTGAATCAAAAACTGTAACTTATATTGCAAAGGTTGAAAACATGGTGGAGAAAGGAGATAATGCTGGTTACCAGAAGTTTTCAGAAGTTGTCCTCTCAGGATTGTTTGGTGAATGTTTAAATCATTATGGTGTCAAAAATATTTTAACCCTTTCCCAAACATGCCCTGGTTTTCACATGTCTGCAGTGTAAGTCTTTTGAAAACACTGTGGGAAAAGGAGAAATTGCTCATAACGAGCAATTTCTCCTTTTACCACAGTGTTTTCTACCCTTTTTGAGACCTTTCTGCCATTTTCATCAAATTTAAAATTGTTGTCTGCATACTCTTTCAATTTGGACCTGTCCAAAATTTGTCGTTTGGGAAAGGGTTAACCCTTAAGCTGCTAAATAAAAGAAACCAAAATTTCTGCTAAATAATAAAAAGAAAAATATTGCAATTTCAAAGTTGATCTCACCAGGGAAAAAAACAATGCATCGGACAGTGTAGGTCCAAGATCAGACTGCATGTAATCAGTACGATCTTGATATACACTGTCTGCAAAAGCGCCCTTAGCGGCCCTTAGCAGCCTTAAGGTTAAGGGCTACCTGCCCTGCGGGTTTCCCTTTTGATGGTGAACTCTTCTACCAGATGGAAAATTTTCTTACTTTACCTTACCAAAGGAATTTTCTGTCATTTATATCATGGGGTTTGTCATTGAAAGAATAGAAAACATCGTAGGAAAAGAGGAAATGCTGGTTACCAGAGTTTTGTCCTTTTTAGCTCACCTGCACAAAATCCAGCGAGAGCTGGAGCTATTGCACTTCTCCAGGGGACCATTTTACTAAAGATCTTATGCAAACACAAGTAAAAAATTTCATAAGTGCCTGCATAAGTCTAAGTTTTACATTTTACTAAAATTTGTCTCGCTAAGTATGAAAGCAAAATTTTTTTGTAACTTGTACAAAAATATTGGTTGTAAGTAAGAACATAGGCCTAATCTGGAGGCATTTTTTGTCTTTAGTTGTCATAGAGGAAGAAATTTGAGAAAAACATTATAATTATCCTCACAACTATCCGCAAAATGCATGAAAATTACGTTATATTTCCCTCTGTTTGAACGGCACGTGCTGTGACAACTACATGTATTGAATTATTGTCACAAATATTCAAGTCAAGAACGTTAACACATTTTCAACACACACATACCAGAAAGTACATAAAAACTAACACTATTAATGTGGATTTGAACAACTGCAAGCAAAACATGCTTTGGTGTAAGCATGAAATTGTGACTGCACAATATTCATAATATTCAAAAGTGTGATGTCAACAATTGTCAAGTATGTGAACCATTCTGCTTAGGTAAACATGCACAAATGTTTTTAAATGTCAAGATAACAAGGTTTCATTGCTATTTCTATAAACCCTGTTCCTGTTTTAACCCTTTCCCAAACGACAAATTTTGGACTGGACCAAATTGAAAGAGTTTGCAGATGACAATTTTAAATTTGATGAAAATGGCAGAAAGGTCTCAAAAAGGGTAGAAAACGCTGTGGGAAAAGGAGAAATTGCTCGTTACGAGCAATTTCTCCTTTTCCCACAGTGTTTTCAAAACACTTGTACTGCAGACACATGAAAACCAGGGCTTGTCTGGGAAAGGGTTAAATACGAGTAACACCAGCATTTCACAGACTTAACATGGTAATTGTAGAAACTGAATAATAATAGATGCAGTCAAGAACATGGAAGTCAGGTACATGTACTGTATTGTAGTTTTGACGGTTTTCATGACTGAATTTACAACTGGATCTGTCGATCTTAATGTGCAATGAGTACTAGTCCCAATATAGGTTCTATGTTTACTGGTACACCTTTCCTATCCAGCAGAAAGCCACATGTTAACTACATCTTAAAACCAAGCAGGAATAAGTTATCATAGATGCTTTCTTGAATAAACATACATAGACCTTGCTAAATATTTAGTAGTTTTAGCATTCACGTAAGTTTTTTTCAAGTTCTTCTTGTTCCAAATAGCTATAATCGATGGTCAGGTAAATGAAGAATGATTGTACTGTGAAAACAGCAAGTCATAAAATGACCCCATTCACATTTTCCATCGGAGTTGAGGGTAGTGAATGTTAAAGTAAAAGACGTATGAGAATCTTCAATGTAGCACCTAATTGCATCCATGAGGATACAATTAAAGCGTTCTGCCTTTCCATTGGCCGAAACCCTGTATGGTGTAGTTTGTGCTTTGTGGATTTCCAAAACTTTACACAATGTTACGAACCATTACGAATCAAAATTATGCCCTTGATCAGAAAAAATCTGAAAGGGTAGCCAGAAAAGAAGCCATCTACTGCTGCCTTGGCAGTCACTTCTGCTGTCTGGGAAAGCGGAGGGATGCATTCTACCCATCTGGAGAAATGGTCCACCATCATGAGAATATAACAATTGCCTCTGGGTGTTTCCGGTAATGGCTCCAGAAAATCTAGTGCACTCTTTCCATCGAAGCACTACAGACTTGGCAAATGACTTAAAAATTTTACCAGATAGTCAGTTCGACTGTCACGAAATCTATGCCAGACCAAATCAAAATCTGTCAGACCGAAACAAAAAAACCTATTAAATTTTTTGGTTCATATAGCTTGGATATATGGTTTGAACAGTGAAAAATTATGACAGATGAACAACACTAAAAAACAATATCTCCTGTCCAAACCATTTGGTTAGGATATATTATAAAGGGGGACAGAAAATGGAATGATGGCAGAGTTGCCAGGATGCGGAAAAATGTAGAAATCATCCAGATCTAAGTGCCACCTTGTGTGAATGACTATAACACGAATATGGGAGCAATTGACAGACATGACCAAATGCATTCAACATATTCAGTCAATCAGATTAGTTACCAGCATTTTCTCCTTTTCCCACAGTATTTTCAAAAGGCCTTTTCCAAGGATTTTTGGTAAAGGTTTATAGAACATGGTGAGCATCAGCTTACATTGGTGCAGTTATATCTCACAAAATGGAAGACGGTATAGACAAACCAATTGCTTTCACATCAAAAACTCCAAGTAAAAGTGAAAAGAATTATAGTCAAATAGAGAAAGAAGGACTATCTGTGATATTTGGAGTGAAAAAGTTTCACAAGTATCTGTATGCCAATAAGACATTTGACATTAGAACTGTTGCAAAGCGGACAAATACCCCCCACCAGCAACTTGTCACTGAAGCAGCACAATCAGAAAAACAGAAATAATTTTCGAAACAAAGTTCACCTGTGACCTTGACCCTTGACCCATGTGATACAAAAACGATAGGACACCTCCTTGGGTCATGAGCAACACTGGCATAAAGTTTCAGGGTCCTAGGTCAAATAGCTATTGAATTAGAGCATTTTTCAAACAAAGTTCACCTGTGACCTTGATCTTTGACCCATGTGACCCAAAACAATGGGGCACCTCCTTGGGTCATGAACAACACTTGTATAAAGTTTCAGGGGTCCTAGGTCAAACAGCTATTGAATTAGAGCACGGAAACAATTTTCAAACAAAGTTCACCTAAGACCTTGATCTTTGACCCATGTGACCCGAAAACAAGAGTGCATCTCCTTGGGTCATGAGCAACAGTTGTATAAAGTTTCAGGGTCCTAGGTCAAACAGCTTTTGAGTTGAGAGCATGGAAATAAAAACATGGATGGATGGACGGACAGATGGAGGGACAGACAGACATGGTGAAACCAGTATACTCACCTCCACTTCGTAGGTGGGGGGTACAATTACAGATCACAAACCATTGTTAGGTTTATTTAAGGAAGACAAGAACATTTCAATGTTATCTTCAGCAAAAATGGTCAGATCGTCCTTTACATTAAGTGCTTATAACTACAGAATGATACACAAATCTGGTACAAGTATAGAGAACACAAATGGACTCAGTTGATTTCCCATAAAAAGTGAAAATGCAGAACTACCTGTACCAGGAGAAACAATTTTGCTTTTGAACTTTTTTAATGAAACAAGCCCTGTCACAGCAAACTAGATTTGCACTAGATAAAACAATGATAGGCTATTGAGTACAGTGAAAGATTTCATTAAACAAACATGGCCGAATGAAATAATCCCATGATGAATTAAACCCATACTTCAATAGGCAAAATGAGTACAGCATCGATTGATGAATGTATCCTATGGGATACAAGAGTAATTGTTCCAAATCAAGGGAGAAACTACCACTGGACCAATTACATGAAAGACATGTAGGGATGAGCAGAATGAAAGCCCTAGCTCATTCATACATATGGTGACCATGTTTAGATAGTGAAATTGAACATACAGCTATAACTTCTACGGAGTGCTTGCAAAGTACTAACATGCCGAGACAGTCTTCGCAACCATGGGATTGGCCAAAGAGACCCTGGTCTCATTTGAACATTGATTATGCTGGTCCGTTTATATAGATAATGTTCTTAGTGTTATTCTCTAGAATTTTCTAAATTTGAAAGTAACACAACTTCTGATAGGCTAAAACATTTGGTTTGGTCAATCAGACGTTGTGTTACTTTCAAATTTAGAAAACCTTGAAGGCTAAGATTAGGAACACTCTTGACAATGTTTAGTAATACCTACACAGACCGCAGACAGAGAAGAAACAACCAGCATGATTTAAAGACTTTGTTTGCTGCAAGTGATATGTGATTATTCTGAAATGCTGAAAGCGGTAGAAAACATAATAGATTATTGAAAGCCATTGTTTGGATATTGGATTGAGGAATGCGAGCGCATAAATAAGCATTAAACTGAGCATGGGCATTCTGTATTTCATATGTATAGTTTGCGGTATCAGTAAAAAATATGAAAAAGAATTACAAGTTGAATGACTGTTATGTTAACCCTTTCCCAAACGACAGATTTTGGACTGGTCCAAATTGAGAGAGTTTGCAGACGACAATTTTAAATTTGATGAAAATGGCAGAAAGGTCTCAAAAAGGGTAGAAAACACTGTGGGAAAAGGAGAAATTGCTCGTAACGAGCAATTTCTCCTTTTCCCACAGTGTTTTCAAAAGACTTGTACTGCAGACACATGAAAAACATAGTTAGGGAAGCTTTTACTTTATTTCAATATTTTAGTCGTATACTCTTTGTTTGAATGCCAAGCCCCCCCCAGCTCAGTTGGTAGCGTACAGGACTTGAGAACAGGAGGTCGCTGGTTCGATCCCCAGCTTGGCCAATTTCTTTCTGAGGACTGATGACAGTCATCGCGACAGGATTCATTCCTCTCTCATCACTGCCATTGCTTCGATGATGGTTATGTGGGAAAGCAGCCAGTGGCTTGGAAAGAATATTGTGCGGAGTACTGGTAAATGAAACTCCAGGAAAGCATGGATAGGTGAAATAATGTTGAAAACGGCGTTAAACACCATACAATCAAGTTTGAAAAAAAAAAAAAAAGAGTTACACACTTCTATGAAAAGTAAAAATAATAATTGACAGAAAACTTTGAAGACTGAGATATTTTCAATTTTCTACAACAGTATTGTTTTAAAACATTGAAAATATTCTACGGGGAAGGATATCGTGTTATAGTGCAACTAGTTAAAGTGAGAGTAGTACATAGGAATTCTTTTTTTTTGTTCATGAGTTAACCCCCCTATTAAAATGATGAATACTCTTTAATAGTGAAATTAGATATAGTATTCTTTGGAATTTTTTTGTTGAGTAATGACACTGCAAGAACGAAATAAAAGATTTGTAACCAAAGATCAGTCTTATTTTTGTTGCATAAAGATGTAACAGATTAAGTCTGTAGACAAATTAAATTTGTGGATCCATAGTTATGTGATGACATGCTTGGTATAATGCATCACAGAGATACATTAAGCTCCCTCTTGCAGAGCATGGCTCAAATTATTGTGTAGTTTTAGATGAAAATTATAATTACTGTTTATTTAAATGTAGACTGGCAAAACTACTTTCAGAAAACTGGTTTTGATCTGTTCTGTCCGTGGATTCAACAGAATCCTCTGCACATTTTGCCTCATTACCACGTTGTATCATCACACTTTCACTGTCTGAATTATTATCTGATTCACACTGGCTCTCACTGAGGTCTGAATCATCACCAGTACCCCCAGACTGTGGTATGAGCAGACCTTTTTCTTGCCTCCTTAACACTGTACCTGGAAAGATAATTGAATTGTTACATCTTTGTTTATCACAGATATATCAGACTTCATGGCAAACATAAACTTAAAGTTAACATTGGAAAATCATATTTCTTTACCAAACAATCCTGTGTAAGCAGTAAGAACACTGACAAAAGAAGTGTTTAAAAATGTTGTGGGAAAAGAAGAAAATACTGTTTACCAGCATTTCCTCCTATGTCCCATAATGTCTATCCTTTACAAGGAAAACATTATTTGAGACATATTTAATCTGTTGCATGTGAGTGCTTTCAATTTAGACAGCTCTAAAGTTTTTTTAACATCTAGTAAAATGAACGAATGAATGGAATATTAAACAGTAACAAAGACAAAAACTGCTCATGTTGAGCATTTTTTATTTCATGCATTTATCCAATTGATAATACTCATTGGTACGATAATACCAAGAGCTCACCTGTACTTTTTAAGTCCCAACAAAAAAGGGGTTAGACGCATGAAATATATAGAATATTTGGTTTTTCCTGTAAAAGATCAAAATTTATTTCATGTCATGAATATCATACAGTAATATTTTCAGTTGTGGCTGAGCCACTCGTGAAAATACTACCGATGATGTTCACTCAATGAATTAAATTTTGAACTCTCACCAAAAGAACCCAAATAATCCTCTATCTCTCTTTGTTATTATGTTTTCTGAAGCCTTTCAGTAGTCAAAATTTGTCACTAGGACGGTAAGTGTTGACCTAAATCTATACAGACTGATTCAGGACTGCAAAAATAAAGACAAAGTAACATAGAAGCCAAACATACTTATAAAAATTAGGTAAAATGGAGATGTACAGAAAACCTTGTAGGAAAAGGAGCAAGTGCTTGTTGGCAGCTCAAGTCTTTACCACTCGACAAAATTTTCGACCTGTCCAAATTGAAAGAATTTGCAGATAACAATTTAAAGATGGCTCGTAAGAAGGAATTTGTCTTTGATAGCGTAGAAAACATTGTGGGAAAAGGAGAAAATGCTGGTTCCCAGCATTTTCTACTTTTCCTACAATGTTTTCAAAAGGCTTCTTCCTACAGGTTATTAAAACTCGGTATTGTGTGGCACGGGATTAAAGGGTGGTCTAGATTATAGTTATAGCACTATGATATAAATGAGAAAAACAAGCGCACTGTACACAGGTGCAACAATCGGCTGTGGGTGTTTTTTCAGTGAAATGTCTAGGCCTTGAAAAGGGGGGATGGGTTTAATGGTGTCAAAAATGTTGAGAGTTGTTTACCTTTTTGATGTGGGTTCCCCTTCTGACAAGTAAACAACTAGCCCAAATTTGAAGTAAATGTCGTCAGGAATAGCAGAAATAAAAGAAAATGTACACATTTTCACACACCGACTATATAGATGACGACAGGGCTATGACAATACCTCAATTTTTTTCTTCCACATCAGCGGATCTAACAAACATGTTTCTGTTGGATTCTCAAATACCGGTAAGTAACAAACGAACAACTTGCACAGTGGAAAACAAAAACTTACGTCTTTTTCTCTCTGGTAATATTTCCAATTCAAACGCTGACAGCCGGTCTTCTGAGGCCTGTTTAGCTGTAGGTAAACTTGGTCTGTGAATTACCAAAAAATACATACCTATCACAAGCAGTTGTTCATTTGATTAACCCTTTACCACACAATCCCAAGTTTTATCGACCCCGAAGAAAAAGGGCTTTGAAAACATTGTTGGAAAAGGAGAAAATGCTGGTAACCAGCATTTTCTCCATTTCCCTCAATGTTTTCTATCCTATCAAAGTAAGAAATCATCATCGAGCTATATCTATTTTGTCGTCTGCAAAAGCTTTCATCTTAGAGTAGTCCAAAATTTCGTCGTTTGGTAAGAGTTTAGACAAACTTTACCCTCTATAACCTAGTATCTGACCCATGCTCTGTGAAAAGGGGGCTTAATGTTTCAGCAAAACATATTGACCCATGTCAGCCTGCGCAGTCTGCACACGCTGACCTTGGCTGAAACTTTTAGCAACTGGTCAATTTTCTGTATGTCCAAAGACCATTCTACCTAATGATTACGTCGGTTGTTAAAAAAAATTGGCAATGGTCGATCCATAATTATGTGACAGCTCAATTGTTATTGTGCATCACAGAGATGCATAAAGCACCCTTTTGCCAAAGCATGGCTCATTTATATTAGACAAGTAGTCCAACTGTACTACCTGCCTAACATCACCTGTATTTTTCACATACTTCTAAACACTCTTACTTTTCATCATGTTCTGTGGCCAATTGCTTTTGATCCAGTCCACTGAAGGGAGCAAATGGATGAAGTTAGTTATAAAGGTAGATTGAAAGCAGACCATTTTTTCCTATCACAACAGTGACATGAAAATTTTAATACCATGGTGATATATTTAACAATTAGGCTTGACAATTATCGATTCTCCCAACCTCATTAGATATGTCTGATATACAACAACACTATGTATGTATTCTCTTTATTTCACATTGATCATTCCTATTCCACAAGGATCTGGTCAAAGTTCAGTGCTGCAAATTTCTTTTAGAAAGTGATGAGTGAAACACAGTGTGGGCTCTTACCAATAAATCATGGGTTGTGTTCCAATTGCTGACAATCAATACTTTAACACTTTACCGCACAATGACGCCTTTTAAGATGCATTTTGAAAACATTGTGGGAAAAGGAGAAAAAGCTGGTAACCAGCATTTTCTCCTTTTCCCACAATGTTTTCTACCCTATCAAGAGAAAATTGTACCATTTGAGCCACATTGAAATTGTCGTCTGCAATTCCTTTCAATTTGGACAAGGCTACAAATTTTGTTGTCTGGTAAAGGGTTAGCTACCATATAATTAATTTTACCCTTACCAAACAAACCTGTCTTTTGTCATGGTGAGCTTTTAGATATATACAAGCACTTAAAGCCTGCCTTGCTGTTGAGCTAGCTTTTACAGCAATGTGGTTTTGTGTGTTCCTCTCTGTGAAAGTTTAGCAGCAAGGTTAGTGCCTGGATGGGTGTCCAGGTTGCATATTACATTTTTAACAATTCCAACATAAAACGCTTTTGAAAACATCTTCGGAAAAGGAGAAAATGCTGGAAGCTTGCATTTTCTCCTTTTTTCCACTTTGTTTTCTTCTCTCCTTCTATCATTTATTTGAGTCATATTTAATTTCTCATTTGGCTCCTCAAAGTCATTTTTATCTGGACATGGATCACGATACATTTTATCCCTGATTTGAACAAAAACTAAAATTTGACTAAAATTTTATATTGTAGAAAAAAATACAAAGGCAATGCTTTTGCAAAAGGGGGTTTAATGCATATCTGTGATCCATTATACCAAGCAACTCATCACAACATAGTAGATCTATAAAATCCAATTTTTCTAAAAAATGGTTGAGTCCTGAGGTACAGTTGTCCTTGGAAATGCAGAGGATTGACCAGCAGGCTTGCAGTAGCAAAAGGTTTCAATCCAAGGCAGACTGGGCAGGTTGACATCTGTTGATAATTTTTGCAGATGCATTAAACCTTCTTTTCACAGAGCATTGATCACATACAGTTTACTTACTGTAAGATAATCTCCTTCTTTTCTCCACACTTAGCACATTTGTTTTCCTTTGCACTGCATTCAAGGCAATATGTGTTGTAGGCTTTTCTAACAGTCTTCTGTTTACATGTTACACTGCAATTAAAACAAAGTTTATCTTTTTGCTTGTCAATATAAATGAGTCATGCTCTGGCAAACAACCCAACTCGAAAGAGATCTGATTGCATTGATTCGCGAAAGTTTTCAAGAGATAAAACCCATTTTCAACGTGAAAGCCGTTGAATATTTGACAAGTATCATTTCGGGTCCAGCAATATTACAGCATATAAACCTGAAACTTAAAAATATTTGATGTGAATAAGCTGTACAAACCATATTTCAACCGTTAAATCTGTCCAGCGCTCAGCTGCCGGTCATTTTGACGTACTACGAATGCTTGGTTTGTTTTTCAAAACATGTTTTCTCATTGGTTATCAATGAAGGTGTGTCTGGATCTGGCCAATGAGAAAACGCGAAACAAAAGCATGCTTAGTAGGCCATAAAGGATGACAGTTTACATGGCTGGACATTTTCAGATTAAAAAACAACTTGAAATGGCTCAAATTGTGACATGATTTTCTTGTAGAATAATGTTTCCGCTGTTGATTGGTACAATGGATGTTAATACTGGTAGTAAAATGACTTGTAAACAACATGGAATTCATGACTGAAGTATTGAAAATACATTACGAGTTGTTTATCTTTCAGTATATTAGTGTTTAATATAGGATTTACACTGTCGCTCGCAGTTCACCTGTGCGATAAAGTGAAGGGGCGTTTGCCCGTTCAGGGATCGTACATAATGTAATTTATGATCCCTGGTCGGTATTATGCCAAATAAAGACTTTAAAAATATAGTCTTCTCACCATGTTTTAGGTTGACTAAGAGGTTTGTACTTTTTGTAGCGTATTTTCCAGTCAATAATGTCTTTGCACCTTTGACAAACACCGGATACTTCTGTATTCACAATTTGCTGTGTCCGTTTACTTGTATCGTGGTACACGTTTTTCCAAGCTGTTTTATTCTGATGTTTCGGTGGTCCCGATTTCTTGACGTTTCCTCTCTGGGTACTCATCTTTTATTTAAATTTCTCTCAACTCTGTGCGTATTCACGTGCAATCTGACAGCCGGAAGTGAAAGTTTAATGTCTTGGTCCCGGCTTTTACGTCGACGCCAAAAGCTAATAACTAGTGCTTCTTTGAAGGATATTCTTTGCCGATAATTATTTACAATGAAAAGCGGTTCGGGGTACTGCGATAAAAAGCCGTTGTTTAATTTTGAACATTTTGTTGAGAATATTATAAAAAGGAGTTAAATAAAAAAAAAAAAGGTTGTTTGATATGAATTTCCAAATTTTATGCAACACCCTTCTGCTACTTCCTTTTCCGGTTTCGCATACATTGGGGAAATGGTACGAAATACTGTTGCGCAAATATATCTGCATACATCTTCCAGAAAATGACGTAATTTCTATAGACTTTTTCCTGAGACACTTTCTGATCTTGTCTTTTACTTACTACATCATAGACTTTTATTGTCTATTCTGAATTAAGGCAGAGTCTTTTGGGCTATTTAACCAGTTAAGGCTAATTTTTTCTTAGAGGGAGAACGTTGATAATTATTCAGTCAGCATCTCGGATGTATGATTTTGAAATAAAACACGAAGTTAAAACTATTGTCTGATGAATGTGAAGGTGTTAAGGACTAATGACCACTGAAATTTTCGCAATTTAGAACGTTTCTCAGGAGAAACTGGCCAGTTTAAATCATTGTAACAAGCAGATTAACGTTTAACCACACAACTGCTATCAAAGGTTTTTGAAAATATTGTGGGTAGAGGAGGAAGTGCGGGTAACTGACTTTGGTCCTGTCTAAATGTTTCCTTCCCGTTCAAAGACAAAATCAAATTTTCTGGCCGTTGTCGGCAAAAACTTTTGATTTGGGCAAGTCGAAATACTGTCATGTGGCAAGAGACATACAACTGGCTGTAAGATTGACCTTTATATAATACTTTTTTTGTTCTGGAAACATGCAAAGAAGGGCTGTATCAAAGGTTGGTGCAGAAACATAGACTAAAGTAACATTGAAACAGCCTTTGTATAACTTAGGAGTACTAAAGCCATCACACATATGTCCTGAAGTTATTATTTAGGGAGAAATTCAGGACACCATCTATTTTAAAATGTTGAATCTCCGGTGTCCTTGAACCCTATCCCACACTGTCCTGACTTTTGGGCTTCCCTGGGAAAGAAAGCTTTTGAAAACTTTGTGGGATAAGAAATTGCTGGTAATTGGCATTTTCTCCTTTCCCAACAATGTTTATAAATGTTGCAGAGACAAATTCAATAACATGAACCCCAGTTAATTTGTTTTCTGACAATGCTTTCAATTTTGACAAGTCAAAAATTTCAAAATGGTAGAGAGTTAAAACACTTTTATCAAACAACAAGCAGGGTTTTCTTTGACCCCTCCCTCCCTCCCCGTGTCTTTGAATTTGAACCCCCAAATTTTTTTAATGTCCTTTTTCCACAATGTTTTCTACCCTTCCCAAAACAAATTTCAATTTTTCAATCACATTTATTTTGCCGTCTGCAAATGCAATTTGGACCAGTCGAAAATTTTGTCGTTTGGTAAAGAGTTAATCCTTACCAAACAAGGACTGTTTTGATTACCCTGAAGGAAAAGGTTTTTGAAAACTTAATTGGGGGTTCGACGAATCACCGAAATACCGAAATGCCACCGAAACACCGAAATACCCCAGATTTTTTGTTTATTTTTGATTTCAAACAACTGAAGTTGTGGTGTTTGACACAAATTGTAATCATACTGATGAAGGAGGGTTAGTTTAAAACCTAATGACAAAATAACAACATGCCATTGAAGCCTGACGTGAAGAATGTGCACCGGAATATCCCATCGGTACTGTAAATGTTCACCGAAATACCCGCCCGGCGTAGTAAAATTTGTCAATTCAGGGATTCTACATCCGCAATCTAACTACAGTAGCTGTGCTTGTGCACAAGGTTGATGGGTCTGATTTTTATCCATAACTATACTGGCAAAAATAGTTTTCACTTTTATGTTGGATGTAGATGAAATTAAAAATCACCAAATCGGAAAATCGGCAGCCATTTTAAATCTGTGGTCAACACGTTACTAGGCGTAAATTGATAAGACAATTATAATTCCACCGATAAGATCATTAATGATAACCATGCCATTTTAAAAATCACAGTGACAAACTTACACAAAATAAGTTTGATCATATCAGCCGAACGCCTTCAATTACGATTGCATCACTTTAACAGAACAGAAGAGAACCGAGCTATTTGTGCGTTTCGATGGATCAGAGACCTACATTCTGATTTGGGTCTACTTCGTCCGCAAATGATTCTGTATATTTGTTTATCATTCAAAGAAATAATAAATTCATGTGATCATATGATACTGATAATTCTTCGGGTCTAGATTGGCGTAATCAAGATCGGGTATTTCGGTGTGTAACGGACCAGACACGCGAGTGTTTCGGTGATTGTTCTCCACGTAAATTAATGATGAATATATTAACAACATCATTCTTCTCATTAATGACTGATACTTTCACTGAACGCATTTTCAGTTAAAGAGAAAAGAAAGAAAGAAAAATACTGCAAACTAATATCAGTTGTCTGAACTTAATATTGAAAAAAAAAAAATAAGGGTATTTCGGTGTTTCGCTGGCATTTCGGTGATTCGTCGGACCGCTTAATTGGGAAAGAAGAAAATGCTTTTCCCGTCATGTTTTCTAGAATATAAAAAGCCAAATCCCATCATTTGAATGGTCTCGGTTGACAAATTGCTTTCTATTTGGACAAATCTGAAATAATAATTTTGTCACCTGGTAAGTAGTAAAAGATTTTGTAAGCTTTAAATTTATAGATATGACTCTCTTTGGCAGGCGGATGTTGAACAGTTGAAGAAGAAGCGTACTTTCAGGAAGTACACCTACAGGGGTGTCGATCTCGATCAGTTACTAGACATGTCTAGGTAAGTCGAATGCAGATAGAAGGCGTGTTTGCCAAGTTATATAGGTAGTACACCTACAGGAGTTGATTTTGATCAATTACTGGACATCTAATTGTCAAGGTAAGCCAGTGGTGCAGATAGAAGTGTTTGGCAACTTACAGATCCATAGTACATTTTCAGGGGTGTCGATTTTGATCAATTAATTCTACTAGACATGTCTCTGTAAGTTTGGGTGCAGATAAAAGAAGTGCTTGGCAACTTAACCCTTTACCACACAATCCCGACTTTTAACCACTCTAAGGAAGAAAGCATTTGAAAACATTGTTGGAAAAGGAGAAAATGCTGGTAACCAGCATTTTCTCCTTTTCCCACAATGTTTTTTAACCTATCAAAGAAAAAAATTCATCAGTTTGGCAATTTTTAGTTTGTTGTCTGCAAACGCTTTCAATTTGGTCTAGTCCAAAATTTTGTCGTTTGGTAAAGAGTTAAAGTACAGCAGATATCTCCAAGCTCTTCACTTAACCCCTTTACCAGTCGACAATTTCAGTGCGACTCAAATAGTGCAATTTTTCTTTGATAGGGTAGAAACATGGGAAAAGGAGAAAATACTGGTTACCAGCATTTTCTCTTTCCCCCAGTGTTTTCAAAAGGCTTCTTTCCCACCTGTCGTTTAACTCTTTACCAAACGATAAAACTTTAGACTGGTCGAAATTTAAAGCATTTGCAGACGACAAATTAAAGGTAGTCCAAATGATGAAATCTGCCCTTGATAGATTGGAAAACATGGGAAAAGGAGAAAATGCTGGTACCCACAACGTTAAAAGTCGGGACTGTGTGGTAAAGAGTTAAAGGCGGCATTGTGCCGTAAAGGGTTAAACCAATTCTGTGTGTATTCTTTAAATTGTTGTAAGTACATACAACATAGGTTTAATGAAATAAAGTGGTTAGAAGTCTATTAGTTCTTCTTATCTGCAGTTATTGAGTTCATCACATAATTATAACAATTAATTCATTACCACACAATTCTGACCGTTAACAACCCTGAAAGAGCAGGCTTTTGAAAACATGGAGGGAAAAAGAGAAAATGCTGGTGACCATAATGTTTTATACCTTACCAAAGAAGGAAGTTGTGTTTTCAGCAACTTTGCAATTTCTTGTCTTAGTCGTCTACAAATGGTTTGAATTTTGTCCCATTCAAAAAATTTATGGTTTGGTAAAGAGTAAATACAACTACTGTGTAAGTTTGGAGAAATTTTAGAAGATGAATATAATTCTACAGTTTGTTTCTCTGTTACAGATAGAAGATGGTAATTATATGTACATGTATCAGTTAATGACAGTTCATCAGACTGAAGGCACATTCTTAGAAGTGACTTGGTGTAACATGCCAAGAAATCCATTGAAATTAATCCTATACCAAACATTCCAAAATTTTAACGACCTTTAGATAGAAGATTTTGACAAAACTCTGGGGAAAAGGAGAGAACGTTTGTAACCAGGACTTGCTTCTTTTCATGTAACATTTTCTTCCCTTCCAAAGACAATTTCCACCATTTGAGCTACACTTATTTTGTTGGTCCTTGGACATGCATATTTCTTTTAAATAGCAAAAAGTTCTGATTTGTATCAGCTTGCGCAGTCTGTGTAGGCAGATATGAGCGAAACTTTTCGCGGATTCATTAAACCCAATTTTCAAAGAGCATGGCTTAGTTACTGTACAACTTGTACTTTTTCAGTGAACAGCTGACCGAACTGTTCAGAGCTCGTATTCGCCGCAAGTTCCAGCGAGGACTCAAAAGACAGCCACTAGCTCTCATCAAGAGATTGAGAAAGGCTAAGAAAGAAGCCCCTCCACTGGAGAAACCAGAGGTGAGTAACATGGGGAGTACATATTAGCTGTTTACCACACAGTCCTGAGTTTTAATGATCGTAAGGAAGAAAGCTGAGGAAAACATTGTTGGAAAAGAAAAAGTGCAGGTAATCAGCATTTTTTCCTTTTCCCGCAATGTTTACTATCCTGTCAAAGACAAATGTCACCATAAGGGCAATATATACCGGTAATTTGTTGTCTGCAAATGCTTTCAATTTGGACCAGTCTTAAATTTTGTCGTTTGGAAAAGGGTTAAGAGGCTCTGGGCCTGTATAATCACAAACATACTTAAGTCAAAGTATGATACTTATGTTCCTACCTAACTCAAGTGTAATACCTAAGTGGAATTCATTATAATACTTAACTTATATGTTATGCTCAAATTGGCGCTTATATTTGAGACACCTCCTGGGCACTCGTAAGTATGATCCAGTTTGTTATTCACAAGCATTGTTGTAAAGCTATTTGAGTAGTATGGCTGCATTAATGTTGGGGATGCGAGAGGAGTCTGTAAGATGGCATGCTTTTGGTAGAGAAAGAGTTTTCTCTACATCCTTTGGATGTATACATTGACTTAGAATTATACCAAAGGTATAGACTGGATTGTGAAAAGGTGATGCAATTAATTGATGCTGTGGGAGATGAGCTTGATGAGCCATTGAGGAACCATGCCCTACCGAGGGTTTCCTTTTCGCTATTGCAGAACGTTCTTTCAGTGCTTGGACAGTTGAGGTCTTATACTTGTCTAGACAGTGAACTTGTCACTTTTTTCACTCTACTCCAAACCACAAAAACTTACATGGTTGTGTTTGAAATCATACATAATACCCTAACAATGACCAGCCAGGAAAGTTACGCATGATGTTTAAACAAACACATTGTACTAGTTTAGGTATCATACATGGGTAGGTTTGTGAATTCCAACTTTAGTATGTTACCTAGTAAGGCATGATACCTAAGGTTTAGTCATACTTAACTTGAGTTTTTATGAAGACAGACCTGGAGTACAGTATTCAGCAAAGTTAGGGATTCTCGGACATTGAACAATCAGGATACTGTTACCGGAGATCCCCCCTTCCTTGCAGCATAGCTTCTTCCCGTATAAAACCAATACCTGACATCTGCGTGAGGGAGAATTCTCTCTAGCTCAGGGGTTAGTGTATTAGTCTTTTGAACCTCAATAAAGGAGGATATGTACTGCACAGGTTCGAATCCCAGCCGGGGCGGTTTGTATTTGAGCTATGCATTTGTTGAAAACTTTCATGTTCGTAAGAATACAAAAACTTTATACCAGAATGCACATAGGCAGGACTTGGTCCCTGTCAAATCTGTTGGAAATAAGTCTGGAGTGCAGTTAATTTGAAGAAGCCTCCATTTCTTTAAGTCTTTACCAGACAATACTGGGTTTTCACAACCCTGAGAAAGAAAATTTTTGAAGTCATTGTGGGAAAAGGAGAAAATGCTGGTTACCAGCATCTTCTCCTTTTCCCACAATGTTTTCTACCCTTCCCAAAGCAATTTCAATTTTTGAGTCAAATTAATTTTGTCATTTACAATTGCTTTCAATTTGGACAAGTCTAAAATTTTGTCGTTTGGTAAAGGGTTATGTTTATTGGACAATGGCATCTTGAAGATAACTTCTTTACCGACTACTGCTTTATGTTATTGTATTAACTCTCCACCAAAAAACGTAACTTTTAACTTGTTCAAGTTGTATTTTTTGTAGACATCGTATGTGGTTAAAATTAGAAGATTTCATATCAAAAAGGGCAGAAAACATTGTAGGAAAAGGAGAAAATGCTGGTTTTCAGCATTTTCTCCTTTTCCCACAATGTTTTCAGAAGCACTCTTCACTAGGGTCATCAAGACAAGGGATTATTAGGTAAACGGTTAACATCTTCTTTTTGACATGAATATCTTGTCAGAGAATGCAATATCATTTTGCTATAGGTTGTTAAGACCCATCTCCGAGACATGGTTGTCGTACCAGAAATGATTGGGAGCATTGTTGGTGTTTACAATGGCAAAACTTACAACCAGGTGGAAATTAAGGTGAGTTTTTCTTTCGTTTTCTACTCTATACTACTTTTATGCTACAAGAGTAATACAAAGGTGTTTGGGGTGAAGAAAGATTCCTTATAATTCCGAAATTGGAATCCCACCAGTTATCTTGATCTCCCAAGTGACATTTAACTCTACCATACAGCCCGCTCGGGTTGCCCAGTGGTTAGCGTATCTGACTCATGACCTTGTGGATGGGAGTTCGATACCCGGTTGAGGCAAACTTTCTTTTCGGCAGTTTTTTGCCTTTCACCTTCGATGTTTGTGAGAAAAGAAGTCAGTAGCTTTGGAAAGAAAGTTGTATCAGTACTGGTGAGAGAAAGCCAGGAAACACATGGGTGGGTTGTTGGCTGCCATGATATGACCTGAGCTGTTAACATGGCATTAAACTCCAATACAAACAATTCTACCATACAACCAATTTTAGGCCTGCTTAAACATTGTCTAATTTTACCATTATGATGCATCTGTTATAAACCTAGCTCGCTTCAAGTCCGTGGACTTTGAAGAGTATTTTGTAACTGAATGGTAACAGAGTAAGTGTTCAAGCAGGTTTCTACGGGATTACACTGAGGAAATATTCTGTCTTTCTACAGACTACTCAAAAACATCCTATAATTTCTCCTCTTGCTGAAATATTTTTACATCAATGTGTAAAACCTTAATTTAACCCTTTACCACACAATCCCAACTTTTAAAGACCCGAAAAAGGAAGCCTTTTGAAAACATTGTGGGAAAAGGAGAAAATGCTGGTAACTAGCATTTTCTCCTTTTCCCACAGTGTTTTCTACCCGTTCCATAATCAATTTCAATTTTTAGGTCACATTTGATTTGTCGTCTGCAATTGCTTTCAATTTGGGCCAGTCTAAAATTGTCGTTTGGTAAAGAGTTAATTATTCCTACTTTTTGGAGACAGATAAAGATTGTCTACTTGAAGTAATGAATTCTAAACTTCACTATGATACATGTTACGTTGTTGATACTCATCAAACTGAGGTCTCAATGTGCTCAATAAGTGCATTCTCTATTACACCATAAAACTCTTTACCAAACAACAACATTTCAGACAAGTCCAAATTGAAAGCATTTGCAGACAACAAACATGACTGAAAAATTGTAATTTGTTCTAGGAAGGGTAGAAAACATTATGGGAAAAGGAGAAAATGCTGTTTACCAGCATTTTCTCCTGTTCCCACAATATTTTCAAAAGGCTTCTTTCTCAGGGTCGTTGAAAGTCAGGATTGTGTGGTAAAAGGTTAAGGGGGGGGGGGGGGAAAATGCAACAATAACAGGCATTGTATATCTATACTTAAATCAAGATTCATTGCCTGTAGAAAACACTTGTGGAGAATACCATGCAACTTTTACCATTATGATGATACTCTTATAAACCCAGCTCGCTTTGAGTCAGAGGACTTTGAAGAGTAATTTTTACTGAATGGTATTGGGAAGGGATTTGTTTTTGGGCACTAAGTTGCAAGCTTGAAGTCAGTGGACTTCGAAAAGAATTTTTTCTCTATGATGTTACAGGAATAGGTACATTTTTTGAGACCAAGTTACTCATGAAGGGAAGTTAACTTCTTTGTCAAAGTCAGAATTCTGGCAGCCGACTTCAGCAACAGACCATTTATGAAATTATGGTGGCAAAAAGCCATTTCTCCTTCTGCCTCTTTGTTTCAATGGTATTCATGTTCTAAACAATTTTTTAATGACCCAATAATAGGGCAATCAATAAAGAGAATTTTGGACTTAAAAACTAAAATTATGGGATAAACTGCGGTCTTCCACACAAAACCTACATGTTGGCTATTTCTTATGTATTTTTTTGATAAGACAATTCATTTTAGTACCTACAACCTTGGTTTTTTTCTACCAAGTTTCAATATTTTTTACAGTATTACAACATAAGTTTGAAAATATTAGACTAAAACTGTTACAACAGAAATGTCAGAATATCAAGCTAAATTTTATTATCTTGGCACACATTAAAACTACATTGTTTCAGAAATCTCTCTGGTTATATATTGTCTAATTTTACCATTATGATGCTTCACTTATAAACCTAGCTCGCTTGGAGTCGGTGGACTTTGAAGAGTATTATAGTGGTGAATGGTATTGCAGTGATGATATAAGGTTTCTTTTGGATTTCACCAGTGACATTTTACAGTGGAAATACTCTTATTTCAATAGACCATTTGAAAACATTCAGCAATTTCTCCTCTTGCCAAAATATTTTCATATCGATTTATAAAACCTTTATTCAGTATTACAATGTAAGTTGAAAAATACTGGACTACACTGTTTCAACAGCAATATCAGAATATCAAGCTAGATGTATACATTTTGTCTCGCATCAAAATTCACTTCTTCAGAAATCTCTGATTAAATTTCATCTAGTTTTACCATTATGGTACTCCTCTTAAAAACCTAGCTCACTTCAAGTCAGTGGACTTTGAAGAGTATTTGTTACTGAATGGTATTGCAATAAGTATATAAGCAGGTTTCTGTTGAATTTCACTAATGACATTTTACAGTGGAAATACTCTCTTTCAACAGACCAGTTGAAAACATTCATTAATTTTTCCTTTTGCCAAAGTATTTTCACATCCATTCATAAAACCTTTATTCAATATTACAGCATAAGTTGAGGAATATTAAACACACTGTTCCAACAGAGATGTCAGAATATCAAGCTAGATATATAGATTTTGTCACTCACACACCACGATTTGCTGCTTCAGAAATGTCTGATTAAATTATGTCTGACTTAACCAGTATGATGCTTCTAATGTAAACCTAGCTCGCTTCGAGTCAGTGGACTTTGAAGAGTATTTGTTACTGAATGGTATTGCAGTGATTATTTTAGACTACAATGTTCCAACAGAAATACAGAATATCATGCTAGAAGTATATATTTGGTCACACAGCAAAATTCTCTACTTCAGTCCCAGAAATATCTGAATAAATTTTGTCTAACTTTACCATCATGATGCTTTCTCTTATAAACCTAGCTCGCCTCGAGTCAGTGGACTTTGAAGAGTATATTGTAACTGAACATTGGTATTGCAATAAGTATAGAAACAGGTTTCTATTAGATTTCACCAATGACGGTTTACAGTGGAAATACGCTCTTTCAACAGACTGCTTGAAAGCATTCAGAAATTTCTCCCTTTGCCAAAATATTTTCATGTCCATTTATAAAACTTTTATTGAATATTATAACATAACCTTCAGAATATTAGACTACACTTTTCCAACAGAAATGTAAGAAAGAGAAAAGTGTTGAACGACCGCATGTGTAGTATTTTGGGTTTTTTCTTACCAAGTATATATAAATTGAAATGTGAATGCACAAAATGAGTTTTGGGAAGGCATATGTGAATGTCAAATAAAGATGGGTCCACTTCTTGTTTGGATTGCTTGTATTCATGCATAAGTATTATTAGTAACTGAATGACTGAATGTTGTGTGCAGTTTTATCATTATGATGAAACACCATAAACCCAGCTCGCTTTGAGTTCTTACTGTGAAGAGGATTTGTTTCTGAATGGTACTATACACAAGGCACATTCTTTAATATCAGGCTGTTGGTTGTTTGGGGAAAAAAAAAAAGTAGTAGTTTTACATTTCACAGATTGGAGAAAGTGGCATCCTGCTATATGGAGACCTCAAACAAAGCTTGAATTCTGTGTGTATATATAGGGTACCCAAGTCTTGATGATTATTGCAGGGTCCTGCTTGGCTCAGTTTTAAAGTGTAGGACTCATAACTGGAGGTCTAGTGTTTGAACCTCAAAGGAAGTGCTGGGTTTTTCCAGGGAGTGTCCTTGGCCAAGACACTTCAGACCTTAGCCTAGTACTGGTGAAACCCAGGAGATACATGAATAAATTATGTAAGCTGTTGGTTGCCATAATATGACAGAAATTATGGTCAATCAGTCAATGATAAATATAAGTGAAAAAAGGCAAAATTTATGGCATACTTCTGAATGCTAATTTCTTCCTTTCTAAACCATTTCCGAAGAGTTAATTATTCCTACTTTTTAGAGACAGATAAATATTGTCTGCTTGAAGTAATGAATTCTACACTTCACTATGATACATGTTACGTTGTTGATACTCATCAAACTGAGGTCTCAATGTGCTCAATAAGTGCATTCTCAATTATACCATTTAACTCTTTACCAAACGACAACATTTCAGACAAGTCCAAGTTGAAAGCATTTGTAGACGACAAATTAAACGTGACTGAAAAATTGTAATTTGTTCTGGGAAGGGTAAAAAATATTGTGGGAAAAGGAGAAAATGCTGTAAACCAGCATTTTCTCCTTTCCCCACAATGTTTTCAAAAGCCTTCTTTCTCAGGGTCGTTGAAAGTTGGGATTGTGTGGTAAAAGGTTAAGGGGAAAAAAAAAAAATGCAACAATACCAGGCATTGTATATCGATGCTTAAATCAAGATTCATTGCCTGTAGAAAACACTTGTGGAGAATACCATGCAACTTTTACCATTATGATGATACTCTTATAAACCCAGCTCGCTTTGAGTCAGAGGACTTTGAAGAGTAATTTTTACTGAATGGTATTGGGAAGGGATTTGTTTTTGGGCACTAAGTTGCAAGCTTGAAGTCAGTGGACTTTGAAAAGAATTTTTTCTCTATGATGTTGGGAATAGGTACATTTTTTGAGACCAAGTTACTCATGAAGGGAAGTTAACTTCTTTGTCAAAGTCAGAATTCTGGCAGCCGACTTCAGCACCAGACCATTTATGAAATTATGGTGGCAAAAAGCTATTTCTCCTTCTGCCTCTTTGTTTCAGTGGTATTAATGTTCTAAACTTGCTTTTAGTGACCCAATAATAAGGCCATCAATAAAGAGAATTTGGGACTTAAATACTAAAATATGGGATAATTTGTGGACTTGCGCACAAAACCTACATGTGGATATTTTTTATGTAGTGTATTGTTGTCATTTACCGGTAAGTACCCACAGCCTTGGTTTTTGCTACCAAGTTTCAATATTTTTTACAGTATTACAACATAAGTTTGAAAATATTGGACTAAACTTTTACAAGAGAAATGTCAGAATATCACGCTAAATGTTATTACCTTGTCACACATCAAACTACATTCCTTCAGAAATCTCTCTGGTTAGATATTGTCCAACTTTACCATTATGATGCTTCACTTATAAACCTAGCTCGCTTCGAGTCAGTAGACTTTGAAGAGTATTTTAGTACTGAATGGTGTTGCAGCGAGGATATAAGAAGGTTTTTTTTGGAATTCACCAATGACATTTTACAGTGGAAATACTCTCTTACAATAGACCATTTGAAAACATTCAGAAATTTCTCCTCTTGCCAAAATATTTTCACATCCATTTATAAAACCTTTGTTCAGTATGACATTGTAAGTTGAAGAATATTAGACTACACTTTTTCAAAAGAAATATCAGGATATCAAGCTAGATATATATTTTGTCACACATGAAAATTCAGTTCTTCAGAAATCTCTGATTAAATTTCATCTAACTTTACCATCACGATGCTTCTCTTATAAACCTAGCTCGCTTCGAGTCAGTGGACTTTGAAGAGTATTTTGTTACTGAATGGTATTGCAGTGATTATATTAGACTACAACATTCCAACAGAAATACAGAATATCACGCTAGAAGTATATATTTGGTCACACAGCAAAATTCTCTACTTCAGTCCCAGAAATCTATGAAAAAATTTCGTTTAACTTTACCATCATGATGCTTCTCTTATAAACCTAGCTCGCTTCGAGTCAGTGAACTTTGAAGAGTATTTTGTTACTGAATGGTATTGCAGTGATTTTATTAGACTACAATGTTCCAACAGAAATATAGAATATCACGCTAGAAGTATATATTTGGTCACACAGCAAAATTCTCTACTTCAGTCCCAGAAATCTATGAAAAAATTTCGTCTAACTTTACCATCATGATGCTTTCTTTTATAAACCTAGCTCGCTTCGAGTCAGTGGACTTTGAAGAGTATTTTGTAACTGAATGGTAATAGAGTAAGTGTTCAAGCAGGTTTCTACGGGATTACACTGAGGAAATATTCTGTCTTTCTACAGACCACTCAAAAACATCCTATAATTTCTCCTCTTGCTAAAATATTTTTACATCAATGTGTAAAACCTTAATTTAACCCTTTACCACACAATCCTGACTTTTAAAGACCCTAAAAAGGAAGCCTTTTGAAAACATTGTGGGAAAAGGAGAAAATGCTGGTAACCAGCATTTTCTCCTTTTCCCACCACGTTTTCTACCCATTCCATAATCAATTTCAATTTTTAGGTCACATTTGATTTGTCGTCTGCAATTGCTTTGATTTTGGGCCAGTCTAAAATTTTGTCGTTTGGTAAAGAGTTAATTATTTTCTACTTTTTGGAGACAGATAAAGATTGTCTGCTTGAAGTAATAAATTCTAAACTTCACTATGATACATGTTACGTTGTTGATACTCATCAAACTGAGGTCTCAATGTGCTCAATAAGTGCATTCTCAATTATACCATTTAACTCTTTACCAAATGACAACATTTCAGACAAGTCAAAATTGAAAGCATTTGCAGACGACAAATTAAACGCGACTGAAAAATTGTTATTTGTTCTGGGAAGGGTAGAAAACATTGTGGGAAAAGGAGAAAATGATGTTTACCAGCATTTTCTCCTTTTCCCACAGTGTTTTCAAAAGGCATCTTTCTCAGGGTCGTTGAAAGTCAGGATTGTGTGGTAAAAGGTTAAGGGAAAAAAAAAAAAACAATGCAACAACACCAGGCATTGTATATCTATACTTAAATCAAGATTCATTGCCTGTAGAAAACGCCTGTGGAAAATACCATGCAACTTTTACCATTATGATGATACTCTTATAAACCCAGCTCGCTTTGAGTCAGAGGACTTTGAAGAGTAATTGATACTGAATGGTATTGGGAAGGGATTTGTTTTTGGGCACTAAGTTGCAAGCTTGAAGTCATTGGACTTTGAAAAGAATTTTTTCTCTATGATGTTGGGAATAGGTACATTTTTTGAGACCAAGTTACTCATGAAGGGAAGTTAACTTCTTTGTCAAAGTCAGAATTCTGGCAGCCGACTTCAGTACCAGACCATTTATGAAATTATGGTGGCAAAAAGCTATTTCTCCTTCTGCCTCTTTGTTTCAGTGGTATTTATGTTCCAAACAATTTTTTAGTGACCCAATAATAAGGCAATCAATAAAGGGAATTTGGGACTTAAATACTAAAAATATGGGATAATTTGTGGACTTATGCACAAAACCTACATGTGGATATTTTTTATGTATTGTATTGTTGTCATTTACCGGTAAGTACCCACAACCTTGGTTTTTGCTACCAAGTTTCAATATTTTTTACAGTATTACAACATAAGTTTGAAAATATTGGACTAAACTTTTACAAGAGAAATGTCAGAATATCACGCTAAATGTTATTACCTTGTCACACATCAAACTACATTCCTTCAGAAATCTCTCTGGTTAGATATTGTCCAACTTTACCATTATGATGCTTCACTTATAAACCTAGCTCGCTTCGAGTCAGTAGACTTTGAAGAGTATTTTAGTACTGAATGGTGTTGCAGCGAGGATATAAGAAGGTTTTTTTTGGAATTCACCAATGACATTTTACAGTGGAAATACTCTCTTACAATAGACCATTTGAAAACATTCAGAAATTTCTCCTCTTGCCAAAATATTTTCACATCCATTTATAAAACCTTTGTTCAGTATGACATTGTAAGTTGAAGAATATTAGACTACACTTTTTCAAAAGAAATATCAGAATATCAAGCTAGATATATATTTTGTCACACATGAAAATTCACTTCTTCAGAAATCTCGTATTAAATTTCATCTAACTTTACCATCATGATGCTTCTCTTATAAACCTAGCTCGCTTCGAGTCAGTGGACTCTGAAGAGTATTAGTTACTGAATGGTATTGCAGTGATTATATTAGACTACAATGTTCCAACAGAAATACAGAATATCATGCTAGAAGTATATATTTGGTCACACAGGAAAATTCTCTACTTCAGTCCCAGAAATCTATGAATAAATTTCGTCTAACTTTACCATCATGATGCTTCTCTTATAAACCTAGCTCGCTTCGAGTCAGTGGACTTTGAAGAGTATATTTTCACTGAATGGTATTGCAATAAGTATAGAAACAGGTTTCTATTAGATTTCACCAATGACGGTTTACCGTGGAAATACGCTGTTTCAACAGACTGCTTGAAAGCATTCAGAAATTTCTCCCTTTAGTAAAATATTTTCATATCCATTTATAAAACCTTTTTTGAATATTATAACATAACCTTAAGAATGTTAGACTACACTTTTCCAACAGAAATGTAAGAAAGAGAAAAGTGTTGAAATACTGCATGTGTGGTGTTTTGGGTTTTTTCTTACCAAGTATATATAAATTGAAATGTGAATGCACAAACTGAGTTTTGGGAAGGCATATGTGAATGTCAAATAAAGATGGGTCCACTTCTTGTGTGGATTGCTTGTATTCATGCATAAGTATTATTAGTAACAGAATGACTGAATGTTGTGTGCAGTTTTACCATCATGATGAAACACCATAAACCCAGCTCGCTTTGAGTTCTTACTGTGAAGAGGATTTGTTTCTGAATGGTACCATACACAAGGCACATTCTTTAACCCTTTACTGCACAATGCGGCCTTTTGACACCCCTGGGAAAGAAGCCTTTTGAAAACATTGTGGGAAAAGGAGAAAATGCTGGTAACCAGCATTTTCTCTTTTTCCCACAATGTTTTCTACCCTATCAAAGAAAAATTGCACCATTTGAGCCACATTGAAATTGCTGTCTGCAAATGCTTTCAATTTGGACAAGGCTAAAATTTTGTTGTCTGGTAAAGGGTTAATATCAGGTTGTTGGTTGTTTGGGGGGAAAAAATAAGTAGTAGTTTTACATTTCACAGATTAGAGAAAGTGTCATCCTGCTATATGGAGACCTTAAGTAAAGCTTGAATTCTATGTGTATATATAGGGTTCTCAAGTCTTGGTAATTATTGCAGGGTCCTGCTTGGCTCAGTTTTAAAGTGTAGGACTCATAACCTGGAGGTCTAGTGTTTGAACCTCAAAGGAATTGCTGGGTATTTCTTGGGAGTGTCCTTGGCCAAGACACTTCAGACCTTAGCCTAGTACTGGTGAAACCCAGGAGATACATGAATAAATTACATGAGCAGTTGGTTTGCCATAATATGACAGAAATTATGGTCAATCAGTCAATGATAAATATAGACAAAGTGAAAAAAGGCAGAATTTATAGCATACTTCTGAATGCTAATGTCTTCCTTTCTAAACTATTTCCGAATCAATTTTAGACTCGGCCATATTGATAGCTTTGG
Source organism: Tridacna gigas (assembly GCA_945859785.2). Classification (NCBI taxonomy): domain Eukaryota; kingdom Metazoa; phylum Mollusca; class Bivalvia; order Cardiida; family Cardiidae; genus Tridacna; species Tridacna gigas. The sequence continues at coordinate 4,330,068 of OX244037.2, forward strand.
CAGACGACAAAGTTGAATCAAATAATAAATACCAGTATATATCTGTGAAAGGATAGAAAAAATGCTACTTGCCAGCATTTCCTCCTTTTTCCCACAATATTCATGGGTGAAAGTTAGAAAAACTGAAAATAAGGATTTTTTTGGGGGGGGGGGGGGGGTCCAGGGGGGCCAGTGGCCCCTGGAAGCTCCAGAGACATTGCTTTTTTAGCTCACCTTAGCACTTCGTGAGGTATTGTGATCGGTCATTGTCCGGCGTCCATCTGTCCGTCTGTCCACAATTCCTTTAAACATCTTCTCCTCCTAAACCGCTGGGCCAATCTTGATGAAACTTGGCAGGGATGTTCCTTGGGTGAAGCTCTACCAAAGTTGTTCAAGAGATTGAATTCCACCCATAACTCTGGTTGCCATGGTAACAAAAAGGAAAAAAATAACAGAATCTTTGAAAATCTTCTTCTCTGATTCTAGAAGGCGTAGAGCTTTGATATTTGGTATGTAGCATCTCCTAGTGGACCTCTACCAAGTTTGTTCATATGATGCCCCTGGGGTCAAAACTGGCCCCGCCCCGGGGGTCACAAGTTCGAACATAGGAACAAAGAAGGAAAACTTCGAAATTCTTCTTCTCTGAAACTGGAAGGCGTGGAGCTTTGATATCTGGCATCTAGCATCTCCTAGTGGACCTCTACCAAGTTTGTTCATAAGATGCCCCTGGTGTCAAAACTGGCCCAGCCCTGGGGGTCACATGTTTGAACATGGGAACAAAGAAGGAAAACTTTAAAATTCTTCTTCTCTGACACTGGAAAGCATGGAGCTTTGATATTTGGCATCTAGCAGCTCCTAGTGGACTTCTACCAAGTTTGTTCATATGATGCCCCTGGTGTCAAAACTGGCCCCGCCCCACGGGTCACAAGTTCGAACAAAGACCTCACCAGACCTCGACCAAATTTGTTCAAACGATGCCGCTGGGGTCAAAACTCGCCCTGCCCCAGGGGTCAGAAGTTGGAACAAAGAAGGAAAATTTTAAAATTCTTCTTTTCTAAACCTGGAAGGCATAGAGCTTTGTTATTTGGTATGCAGTGAACCTGTTCTAAGTTTGTTAGCCCACCTGAGCACAATGTGTTCAGTCAGTTTGATATTGGGTCACTTGGGGTCATAAACTAGGTCACTAGGTCAAATTAAAGTAATACCTTTTGGGCACTCTAGAAGCCACATTTATTGCTCAAATGACCTGAAATTTGGTCAGAATGTTGACAAAATCTCACATTTTGGGTCATTTGGGGTCTTAAATTAGGTCACTAGGTCAAATTAAAGAAATACCCTGTGTGCACTCTAGAGGCCACGTTTATTGTTCAAATGATTTGAAAATTGGATAAAATGTTTGTCTTGATGAAATCTAGGATGAGTTCAAAATAGGATCACCTGGGGTCATAATCTAGGTCACTAGGACATATTAAAGAAATACTTTGAGGGCACTCTAGAGGCTACATTTCTTGCTTAATTGACTTGAAAATTGGTCAGAATGTTTGTCTTGATAACATCTCAGATGAGTCCGAATTTGGGTCAACTGGGATCATAAACTAGGTCACTAGGTCAAATTAAAGAAATACCTGTTGGGCACTCTAGGGGCCATATTTTTTGCTCAGTTGATTTGAAGATTGTTCAGAATGCTTGTCTCCATAAAATCTCTTGAAAAAATCTAGGATGAGTTTAAAATTGGGTCACCTGGGTCATAATCGAGGTCACTAGGTCAAATTAAAGAAATACCTTGTGGTCACTCTTGAGGCCACATGTCTTGCTCAGTTGACTTGAAAATTGGTCAGAATGTTTGTCTTGATAAAATATTGGATGAGTTTGAAATTGGGCCTAACATCATATTTATTTGGCATGTAGTACTTTCAATTATGACCCTGGAGTGAAATTTCGCCTATTGACTCAGGTGAGCAATCCAGGGCCATCATGGCCCTCTTGTCATTCATGTTAAAACCCTTTTCCTGACGGCCTCTTTCTCAGAGTGGTTAAAACTCGGGATTGTGTGGTAAAGGGTTAAGTATTTTCGAATTTCAGTTAAGATACAACTTAAGTTTTTTGTCTATATAATGAAGTGCCATACCAAGACAGGCTAATAAGGATTGATGCTTTCAAGCACATGGCTCCTAGGATTAAGACAGTTTGGAAAAATGACCTAGTTTGACCCTGACCCTGTGCGGACTGCTCAGGCTGACCTGGGCCGATGCTTTTTGCAGATGCACTAAGCCTCCTTTTTATAGACCATGGCTCAGATTTTTTTTTTTTTATTTCATTTCAGCCTGAGATGATTGGTCATTATTTGGGAGAGTTCAGCATCACATACAAGCCTGTTAAACATGGTCGCCCTGGTATTGGTGCCACCCACTCTTCAAGATTTATTCCTCTGAAATAGACATGGCTGTTTGTATGTGTTAATAAAAAGAAAAAAAAAATGTTTCTTTGTCCGAGTTTGATTTTGTTTCCCATTCATGAAATTAATATTCAGTTTCCAGTAGCTCATTTTGTAGCGTACAAGTCTTGAAAGCAGGGGGTTGCTGGTTTGAATCCCAAGCCTGGAGAAATTTTTTTGAAGGATTGATGATAGTCAGTATGACAGGATTCATCCCTCTGTCACTGCTCATCTTTGTTTTCATGATGGTTATATGGGAAAGCAGCCCCTGGCTTGGTAAGAATATTGAGTAAATTAATAGTGAAGGAAACTTAAGAAAAACATGGGTAGGTTCACTTACTTTCACAATATATCTGAAATGTTGAAAAGGGTGTTAAACAAGAATCAAACAGACGAAGGTGTCTAAACTTAACATGTTTCGCCAGCTGAGGACTGTTCAAGTTGTTTGTCTGCCCTCAGTTTAGTATTTCCTGGCAAGCTTAGCCATCTCGACTCTATGCTTATCAACAAAGTTAAAGACTGAAGCTGCAATTCAAAGCATTTGCAGACAAGAAATGAAAAACGTCCAAAATGATGCACTTGGTCTTTGATATGGTAGGAAAAATGTTGCATTTTCACAAGCAGTCCCTCCTGTTCAAAAGCTTTCTCTCGGGAGCATGAAAACATGGGGGTGCTTTAGAAAATGGCTAAACGTCATTTTTGCGCAGCAACCACATGACTTTAAAATGCCATTGTACACCCTTTGAAGGCCAAATAAATCCAAAAATCTAATAGTCAATTCCAGTGAAGACGCGAACTAAATAAGTGCAATACTATGGTTGCTCTTGCCCAGAATGTCTGTCCAAAGAAGACCGTATAGATCCAAGATCAGACCGCTGCACAATATGCAAGCTGAGCTTAATCTACAGTACACTGGCAGCAAAGGGAACCAGAGTCGTGAAAGATGGTTTATGGCCAATATAGATATTCCTCAAATTATCCCCAAAATGATTAAATAAATTGTAGTTTAAGATATAAATGCTTCATTTTGAAAAGATTTAAAATGTGCAATGCCTTGCATTGGTGTTGAGCTTTGGTTGAATGGTGTTTTAAGCCACTTTTAACATTATTTCAGTCATATCACGGCGACAGCTCGGAAACTCGTATATTTCCTGAGCTTCACCAGTTTCCGTCGAAAAACCCAATGGATCCAGTGAGGCTCAAACCCGGAGCTTCCAGGTCACGAGTCCCACACTTGACTACTGAGCCGCCCAGGACCCCGGAGGAGTTACGCAGGGATGTCCTAATTAAGCTCTACTATTTCCTGACTATTTAAGACTGGTGTCGTATGGTCAGTTTATGTTTTCACAGAGAATGGCTCATTTATATATCTAGTCCGCTTTTTTAGCTCACCTGAGCACAACGTGCTCAGGGTGAGCTATTGTGATCGCCCTATGTCCGTCGTCCGTCAACAATTTCTTTAAACTTCTCCTCCTAAACCACAGGGCCAATCTTGATGAAACTTGGCAGGGAGGTTCCTAGGGTGAAGCTCTACCAAAGTTGTTCAAAGAATTGAATTCCACCCTTAACTCTTGTTGCCATGGCAACAAAAAGGAAAAAAATTCAAAATCTTTGAAAATCTTCTTCTCTGAAACTAGAAGGCGCAGAGCTTTGATATTTGGCATGTAGCATCTCCTAGTAGACCTGTACCAAGTTTGTTCATGTGATGCCCCTGGGGTCAAAACTGGCCCCGCCCCGTGGGTCACAATTTCGAGCATAGGAACAAAGAAGGAGAACTTTAAAAATCTTCTCTGAAACAGGAAGGTGTGGAGCTTTGATATTTGGTATGTAGCATCTTCTAGTGGACCTCTGAAAGTTTGTTCATATGATGCCATTGAGGTAAAAACTGGCTCTGCCCCTGGGGGTTACAAGTTCGAACATAGGAACAGAGAAGAAAAACTTTAAAAATCTTCTTTTCTTAAATTGGAAGGCGTAGAGCTTTGATATTTGGTTTGTAGCATCTCCTAGTAGACCTCTACCAAGTTTGTTCATATGATGCCCCTGGGGTCAAAACTGGCCCTTCCCCGGGGGTCACAAGTTCGAGCATAGGAACAAAGAAGGAAAACTTCAAAAATATTCCTCTCTGAAACAGGAAGGCGTGGAGCTTTGATATTTGGTATGTTGCATCTCAGAGTGGACCTCTACCAAGTTTGTTCATATGATGTCCCTGGGGTCAAAACTGGCTCCGGCCCAGGGGTCACAAGTTCGAACATAGGAACAAAGAAGGAAAACTTTAAATTTCTTTTTCTCTTAAACGGGAAGGCGTAGAGCTTTGATATTTCGTATGTAGCATCTCCTAGTAGACTTCTACCAAGTCTGTTCCAAGGATGCTGCCTGGGTCAAAACTGGCCCAGCCCCGGGGGTCACAAGTTCGAACATGGGAACAAAGAAGGAAAACTTTTAAAATTCTTCTTTGAAACTGGAAGGCGTAGAGCTTTGATATTTGGTATGTAGTGATTCTCTTCTAAGTTTGTTTGCCCATCTTAGCACAACGACTTCATTGAGTTCAAACTTGGGTCATAAACTAGGTCACTAGGTCAAATTAAAGAAATGCCTTGTTGGCACCCTCGAGGCCACAATTTTTGCTCAATTGCCTTGAAAATTGGTCAGAAAGTTTGTCTTTATAAAATCTCGCATGAGTCTGAATTTGGGTCAACTGGGGTCATAAACTAGGTCACTGGGTCAAATTAAAGAAATACCTTGTTTGCACTCTGGAGGCCACATTTATTGCTCAAATGACCTGAAATTTGGCCAGAATGTTTGTCTCGATGAAATATCAGATGAGTTTGGATTTGGGTCACCTAGAACCATAAACTAGGTCACTAGGTCAAATTAAAGAAATACCTTGTGGGCACTCTAGACACCACATTATTTGCTCAAATGACCAGAAATTTGGTCAGAATGTTTGTCTTTATAAAATCTCACATGAGTCTGAATTTGGGTCAACTGGGGTCATAAACTAGGTCACTTGGTCAAATTAAAGAAATACCTAGTGGGCACTCTATAGAGGCCACATTTATTATACAGTTGATTTGAAAATTGGATAAAATGTTTTTTTGATAAAGTCCAATACCAGTTCAAATTTGGGTCACCTGGGGTCATAATCTAGGTCACTAGGTCAAATTAAAGAAATACCTTTAGGGCACTCTAGAGGCCACATTTTTAGCTCAATTGACTTGAAAATTGGTCAGAATGTTTGTCTTCGTGAAATATGAGTTTGAAATTGGGTCACCTGGGGTCATAAACTTGGTCAAATTAAAGAAATACCTTGAAGGCAATCTACTCGGGTGAGCGATCCAGGGCCATCATGGCCCTCTTGTCTTAATTTCCAGCACCTTGGACGTGTACACCAACGATGCCCCTATTCTTACACAGGTAGTTGATGCACACATAAGATAACTTGGGTAAAATTTAAATAAGCCGTGCTCTATGAAAAGGGGGCTTAATACATCTCCGTGGTGCTTGATACCAAGCAAGTCATTACAGTATTATACAACCCTGAAATCCATTTTGTGTAATGTCAACCTGCTGAGTCATGATGTAGACTAGTCCTTTGACATGCAGGAAATTAACCAATTGCAAAAAGTTTCGGCCCAGGTCAGCCTGCGCGGACTGCGCAGGCTGACCTGGATCGATACTTTTTTTTGCAAATGCATTAAGACCCCTTTTCACAGAGCATGGCTCAAAAACTATTTCAGTCATATAATCGAAGCCAGTGCAGCAATCCATATAGATGATTGGAAGTAGTGGATATTTGTTTATACCATTAATTTGCACATTACTCTTTTCCAGTTAACTGGTTGCTTTCCCATATAAAGTAAAACATAATGCAAACCATGTTCAGCGGTGAAAGGTTTTAAAGCGAATGATGTCGCAATGCATCGATCATCACCCGGTCCCCCACGCAAGCTTCGACCTAGTGTAGGCAGCATAGTACTTGGATCAAGACCTACAAGCCCTTTACGTTACCGACTCAACTATAGGGCCCGGCTAGAAAAGGGAAAAATTTAGAAAACATGTTATTATCCTTTAAACTGCTAAATGAATGAAACGAAAATTTCCACTCCATATTAAAAAAAAACCAAATATTGCGATTTCAAACTTGATTTCATCGGAAAGAAGATACCGTATCGGACAGCGTAGATCAAAGATCAGACCACACGTTCTGTGCAGTCTGATCTTAATCTACATTGTCCGCAGAAGCGTATAGAGTCGCGCTGAGCAGCCTAAGGGTTAACGAAGTTTGCCACCTTATCAGAATGAAACGTCTGAGTGAATGAATAAAATGAGTATCGTTATGACGCTTCGAAATTGAAATGCCCATTTCCTCCAGTTGTTAACAAAATTGGATCTGCCACATGCAGATAACTCTTTGGGTTTGTGCCACACTTTTTTAAACATAACAGCTGAAGGACAAATGAGCCACGCTTTGGCAAAAAGGGACTTAATGCACCTCCGTGATGCATTATACCATGCAAGACATCACACATTTATGGATCCATAAAATTCATTATATCTTACAACCGACGGAATCATGAGGTAGACTGATCCTTTGACTTACAGAAAATTGACCGATGGCGAAAAGTTTCGCCCCTTGGCAGACTGCGCAGGCTGACCTGGTCGATAGTTTCGCAGATGCATTAAGCCCCTTTTTCATAGGGCATGGCTCAAATACATCTTACCCGTATTCCATACGCTACAAAACAATCCAATTTTTAGCTCTGAGTGAAAAGGATTTTGAAAACATTGTGGGAAAATGACAATACGCTGGTACCAGCATGTTATCCTTTTCGCAGTGTTTCGTAGATCTACCATATTAATACGTAAGACAAAGCCCATTTCTGTATACATCATGTCATCTTCAAAAACTTTCATTTTGGATTAGTCTGAACGTTTCTCGTTTGGTAAAGAGTAAAGCCTTTATTCATTTTAATTAGTTAAATCTAATGATTATGACGATTCGTATCAGTACATGTACATATATTAGCTTTACGCCTAGTATCAATTTTGTAACGTTGTGTTAATCTCTCACAATCTTCGTTTTATCAAAATTGATGAACAGCCAGTGTTTACCGCAAATTATAGATAACCCAACAGTGTTTGTGTAACGTTCATTTTTAGGTCGTTTTTTACAACTAGCAATCAACACTTTTCCTTTCTAAAGGTGTTAAAATCTTTTAAAATCCTGTGTTAAATACTGTCGGGGGAAAAAACTTAAATGACGCTCTCATGGGAAATAAAGTGACAACATTTACCGAGGAGCAACTTGAGGCTTATCAGGTAGGCCTAAGATTGTTTGTTTCTATTTTATTTTTGTCTCGATCTGCTGTCAAAATTTTTAAAATTTCGCGAACTTTGAACTGGACTGGAATGTGGTAGTGAACAGTTTTTCAAAAAAAAAAAGTGGCTTATGGGGGGCGTGGGGAAAGGTGGAATTTTCCTACAATAAATATAGATCTACCAGCACTTTTATTTGAGTTGAATTACCAATTTATTGAAAATTGATAGTTTTATGGTCGGTGTTGTTTCCTATGTGAAGCCAAATCCATGTATTTTCCTATTTTCTTAACAGGACTGCACATTCTTCACAAGAAAGGACATCCTGAGGTAAGCTTAAAGGGAACGGCAATGCAAGTATTTAGTCCAGACATGGGAAATCAAGTGAAATGTATAATATACCATTATAAAGTGACAGTACCTTTAAAGACAAAGAGGAAATTACATTCTATATCTATATAGACCTTCGTGAAAAAAAAAAGTCAATCTACACTTTCCCATTCTTTTATGAGTTGAAGTACAAACATGGAAAATTTTTTCTTACTCATTGGTATTGCTCATCTCACTTTCACTCTCTCTCTCTCTTTCTCTCTGAGACCCTCCTTCCTTTCTTTCTTTCACCGTCCTTGTCTCAAAATCACTTTAAAATCAAAATGTAAGTACTTTTTCAGTCAAAGTTCTTCCCCTTTAGTTTTACTCTTAAAAACTTACAATAATCTTACACTTTCTTTTCGTGCTTCGAGATATCCATCTCATTGAAAAACTTACAAAAAGACATGAGCCATGCTGTGTGAAAAGAGGGCTAGATGCATCTGCAAAAAGTATCAAAATGTATCAATCCAGGTCAGTCTGCCCAGGCTGACCTGGGCTGAAACTTTTTGCTACCGGTCAATTTTCTGCATATCAAAGGACCATTCTACCACATGAATTAGTTGGTTGTTATACAAAATGGATTTTATGGATAAAAATTATGTGATTACTTGCTTGGTATGATGCAAAATGGAGGTGCATTAATTAACCCTTTATCGCACAATGCCGCCTTTTGATGCCCCTGGGAAAGAAGCCTTTTGAAAACATTGTGGGAAAAGGAGAAAATGCTGGTTACCAGCATTTTCTCCTTTTCCTACAAAGTTTTCAAAAGCCTTTTTTGTCACTGTGGTTAAAACAGTGGATAATGTATCAAAGGATTCACTGTCAGTAAACCAAAAAGGCTGATAATATAATAATGAAGTTAGAGTAGATGTGTGCAGCAACAGTATATATTTGCTCGGATAATTCTTTACCAGTTTAGAAAATTTTAGACTCGTCCAAAATCAAAGCATTTGCACATGATATATAAAACATCTATCAAATAGATCTGTCTGTGACCAGAAGGAAGACAATATGGCAAAAGGAAAGGATGCTCGTTACTGGTATTTTCATCTTTTCCACAATGTTTTCAAAAACCTACTTCAGAGTTGATAAAAGAAGGGATTTATTGCTAAAGAATTAAAATTTATTTTTTCTTATAAATTACATAAAATCAGACACATTTGATTGTAGGATTTTCAAAATATACAGACACCTGGCCCCTGATAGAGTACCAAGAGATATGAAAAGTAGTAAAGTGAAGAAAGTTAAGATACCCTATACTGTGTTAGAAGACATGACTGAGCTAAAGGTACAGTACACATTTTCTGTTGTTATCCAGTTTATTTATAGTTAGTTTCTTTTATGTCTGCCAGATTCTTAGAGTCTGCTAGATTCCTGGGTTCTTACCAAACGGTTTAGCCAGTCAGAAGTTATGTTACATTCAGAAAAATTTAGAAAATTCTGGAGAATAAGACAAAGAACATTCTTAAGTCTTGACCACACAGTTCCGAGTTTTAATGGCCCCAAGGAGAAGGACTTTTGAAAACGTTGTAGGAAAAGGAGAAAATGCTGATGACCAGCATTTTCTCCTTTTCATACAATGTTTTCTGCCCTTTCAAAGAAAAATATTCTACTTTGTGCAACATTTATTTTGTCGTCTGCAAAGGCTTTAAATTTGGACTATTCTAAAATTTTGTCATTTGGTAAAGAGTTAACTCTTTACCAAACGACAAAATTTTAGACTGGTCCAAATTGAAAGCATTTGCAGACGACAAAATAAATGTGATTGAAAAATTGAAATTTGTTTTGGGAAGGGTAGAGAACATTGTGGGAAAAGGAGAAAATGCTGGTTACCAGCATTTTCTCCTTTTCCCACAATGTTGTCAAAAGGCTTCTTTCCCAGGGTCATTAAAAGTCAGGATTATGTGGTAAAGATTTAAGAGTGGTTGATTAATATGGACCCAGCTGGAGTCTGCTTGACTGTTAGAGTTTGCTAAGCTCTTGAAGTTTGCTAGATTATTTGAGTTTGCTGAGTTATTGGAGTCTGCTAGACTTTTGCTAGACTTTTGAAGGTCACTAGATTATTCAAGTCTTCTAGACTCTGAAAGTATGCTAGATTCTTCGAGCCTGACTCAGGTTGTCTGCTTGATTCTAAAAGTCTGCTAGACACTTTGAGTCTGCTAGATATTTAGAGTCCAAACTCCTGGAACCTTTATGACATTTGTGTTTTGCTAGATTTTTGGATTTTACTAGACTTTGATTCTGCTGGACTCTTGGAGTCTGCTAGACTCTTGGAGTTTGCAATACTCTTGATACTCATAAAATTTGGTCAGAATGTTTTTCTTGATAAAACCTTGGGCAAGTTCGAAATTGGGTCATCTTGGGTCAAAAAGTAGGTCACTTGGCCAAATCTTAGAAAAACCTTGTGTGCGCTCTAGAGGCCACATTTTCAACTTGATACACTTGAAACTTGGTCAGAATGTTTGCCTTGATGAAATCTCGGACATTTTTGAAATTGGGTCATGTTATGTCAAAAAGTAGGTCACTGGGCCAGATCTCAGAAAAAACCTTGTGTGCAGCCTAGAGGCTACATTATCAACCTTATATTAAAGAAACTTGATCAGAATGTTTGTCTTGATGATATCTTGGACAAGTCTGAAATAGGGACATATCAGATCAAAAAGTAGGTCACTGGGCCAAATTTTAGATAAACCTTGTGTGCACTCTAAAGGTTACATTTTCTGTCAGATACTCATAAAATGTGGTCAGAATATTTGTCTTGACGCTGTCTTGGACAAGTTAGAAATTGGGTTATGTTGGGTCAAACAGTAGGTCACTGGGCTAAATCTTAGAAAAACCTTGTGTGCACCCTCAAAATCTTATTTTCAGCTTGATACTCTTGAAACTTAAACAGAATCTTTTTCTTGATTATATCTTGGACAGCTTCAGAATTGGATCATGTTGGGTCAAAAAGTAGGCCACTGAGCTAAATCTTAGAAAAACCTTGTGTACACTCTAGATGCTACATTTTCAGCCTGATACTCATGAAACTTGGTCAGAATGGTTGTCTTGATGATATTTTGGATTAGTTTGATATTGGTTCACATTAGGTCAAAAGTAGGTCACTGGGTTAAATCTTAGAAAAACCTTGTATGCACTCTAGAGGTCACATTTTCAGCCTGATACTCAAGAAACTTGGTTAGAATGTTTGTTTTGATGATATCTTGGACAAATTGGCAATTGGGTCATGCTGGGTCAAAAAGTATGTCACTTACACTCATCTGTTTTATATCATGTAAACCAGAATTGCTTCAGCTTCATCAACCATAGATGACTTTACTCAGGTGAGTGCTTTAGGGCCAATGGCCCTCTTGTTGAAGTTATTCTGATTGACTGAAAACATGGCTTCTCTTTGGGTTTGGTTTAGTTATAGTTGATTAGGTGCTTTAAGTAATATTTTAATGATCAGGGGGAATAACTCCTGATTATAATAGTTACTTGTTGCCTTTTATATCCCTTGATTATCTTACTACACTTTAACATTGTTGGTATGTCTTATTCAAATTTTCTGGAAAAGGAAGTATACAGTTTTCAGTCATTGATGTTTAAAGTTATATGTCAGAGGTGTTTAATATCTATCAGGAAGTTAGGTTTGTATCATTCTACTTTTCAAAACTTATGCACTTATGCCAAAGTACTTGTAAATGTTCCTCTGTGACAAAATGCTTGGAATTCTTCTTGTCAAAAATCTGTCTGTATGAGTTCATTAATATTTTGTGTGAATGGTCTCCGATTGGATACCGTTGTATTTTTTGAACCATGTCTTTTGAGTTATTTAAATACAGGTTTCTTACAGGTTAACCCTTTACCACATAATCCCAAGTTTTAACGACCCTGAGAAAAAAGTCTTTTGAAAACATTGTGGGAAAAGGAGAAAATGCTGGTAACCAGCATTTTCTCCTTTTCCCACAATATTTTCTTCTCCTCCAAAGGCCAGTATGGGTTTTGAGTCTCATTGAATTTATGGTCTGAAAATGCTTTCAGTTTGGACCAGTCTAAAATATTGTCGTTTGGTAAAGAGTTAAGTGTCTGTGCCAAAAATGTGTATGACTCATTTATCTGTAAGGTAGTAGAGTAATACACGGCCATCATGGCTCGTTTGTTTTCATGTTCTTCTTGCAGGAGAATCCATTTTGTGAAAGGCTGTGCCAAGTTTTCTCCGAAGACGGGTCAGGAGATATGAGTTTTGACGACTTTCTGGACATGTTTTCTGTATTTTCTGAGGCAGCCCCTCGTGATATAAAATGTATTTATGCCTTTAAAATATATGGTATGTACACGATGATAGTTCCTGTATTCACTCATGATTCTGAATAACATTCTTAGTCTTTTTTTTTTTTTTCAAGAATTGTCTTAATTTGACAGTTATACAATTTCTGATCGGCAGAACCATTTTGTTTTCCAATCAGAAATTTGGTTACTTTCTAAATCCAATAAATCCAGCATAAATTTTTGCTTTATGGTTCTGCCAACCATTCAGACATCTTGTGTTACTGTACTCACGAATAATTGTTGTTGTTGTTGTTGTTGTTTTCAGACTTTGATGGTGATAATTTTCTCAATAAAAGTGACCTTGAGAGAACGCTACGATGTTTGACAAAAAATGAGCTCACCCAGGAGGAGGTCTTCTTTGTTGTAGACAAGGTAAAGTGAAATCCTTCACAACATACCACCACCTGCAGACGGAATTTTCAGTCATGCAGCCCACCACTTTTTAACCCCTATCCTGCTAAATAACAGAAATGAAACTTTCAAGCCGATAATAAAACCCCAAAGTTTCCTATTTCAGAGGTATTTTTGGAGGAAAGATATCTCCTTGTCGGACAGCGTAGATTAAGAGCAGACCGCACATTCCTTGCAGTCTGATCTTTATCTACACTGTCCGCAAAAGGTCAGTGAGTCATGCTTAGCAGCCAAAGGGGTTAAAAAAAATTTTGGATACAGAGAAAATTGCTAGTTTTCTCTTCCATGATTTGTTTGTGTTTGAACCCTTTTCCAAACAACAAAAGTATAGACGTGTCAAAATTTAAAGCATTTTGCAAACAATAAAATATCTTTGTTCAAATGACAGTTGTCATTGAAAGGGACAGAAAACATTGTGGGAAAAGGAGAAAGTGCTGGTAACCAGCATTTTCTCCTTTTCCCACAATGTTTTCAAGAGTGGTTTTCCTCAGGGTGGTTAAAAGTCAAGATTGTTAGGTAAAGGGTTAAGGTGCTTTTTAACAGAGTAGACCAAGAACAGACTGCACAGAATATGCAGCCTGATCTTGGATCTATACTGACAATATGGCGGGACCTTTTTTTTACAGCAAACATAACTTTGAAATCGCAAAATTTTGGTTTTTACTGCAGGCTTGAATTTTTTGTCTGGTAAAGAGTTAAGAAAACATCCAGATTTTGTCATAGCGCAGTTGCCTGCCTCATTATCTATGTAGCCGGGTACAGGTATTTGGTGATATATTGTGCGGCCGTATCGACATGTGGTTCGGTAGCTCAGTTGGTAAGAGTGCAGGAACAGTATTCCTGAGGCCATGGGTTTGAATCCCAGTCGAGCCATGATATTTTTCACCACCTGTTACATCTGCATCATCCTGTAAAATCTTTGACATTTTATAATATCTCTGTCATTACTGAAGATATTTTCTTCAATCTCAGACTACTTTTTAACTATCAAAAGGGGCAAGTAACCATCAAAATATTTTTGATACAGTTATGCTCCATTTTTCTACTTAGAATTTTCACTGAAAATCAATTTCTAAAATCAACTGCAGCAGAACCATTGGCAGGCGCATGAGCTGCACTAGTTCTTTTTAACTCAACCTGAGCACAAAGTGCTCAAGGTGAGCTTTTGTGATTGTGCTGTATCAGGTGTCTTTTGTGCATTGTCCGTCGTGTGGTCGTCAACATTTACCTTGTGTGCACTCTAGAGGCCACATTTTCAGTCAGATACTCTTGAAACTTGGTCAGAATGTTTGTCTTGTTGAAATCTTGGACATGTTTGAAAATGGGTCATCTCAGGTCAAAGTAGATCACTGGGCTGAATCTTAGAAAAACCTTGTGTGCACTCTAGAGGTCACATTTTCAGCCTGAAACTTGGTCAGAATGTTTTTCTTGATGATGTCTTGGACAAGTTTTAAATTGGATCATGTTGAGTCAAAAAGTAGGTCATATTGTCAAATATTAGAAAAATGTTGTTTGCACTCTAAAGACCACACTTTCACCCAGATACATATGAAATTAGGTTAGAATTTACATCTTGATGCTATCTTGGATGAGTTTGAAATTGGGTCATGTTGGGTCAAAAAGGTCACTGCCCAAATCTTAGAAAAAACTTGTATGCACTTTAGAGGCCACATTTACCGCCTAATACTCATGAAACTTGGTCAGAATGTTTGTCTTTGTGATATCTTGGACAAGTTTGAAATTGGCATACATCAGGTCAAAAAGTAGGTCACAGTGCCAAATCTTTGAAAAACACTTTGTGCACTTTAGAGACCACATTTTCAGTTTGATACGTATGAAACTTGGTCAAAATGTTTGTCTTGATGATATCTGGGACACATTTGAAATTGGGTCATGTCGGGTCAAATAGTAGGTCACTTACACTCATTTGTTTTACATCATGAAAACCAAGATCTCTTCAGCTTTATCAACTGTAGATGACTTTACTCAGGTGAGCGCTTTAGGGCCATTGGCCCTCTTGTTTTCATTCTGTCCTCAGGTCCTGGAAGAGTCTGATCTGGATGATGATAATATGCTGTCATATATTGAATTTGAACATGTGGTCTCAAGATCCCCAGACTTTCTGAAGTAGGTCTACAAAGTATAATTTATCATAGTGTATATTCTTCCATTAGAAGGACCAACCAATATCTTACTGAAGATACACCTGGGTTTGTATTCACCAACCTTTTTTAAGAACGTTCTTAGTCTTATTATCCAAGATTTTCTATATTTGAAAGTCACATAACTTCTTACTGGTTTAGGCAATCTGAAGTTTTGTTACTTTCAAATTTAGAAAATTCTAGAGAATAAGTACAAAGAACATTCAGAGCTCCAGATAAGAGGGAGTGACGGTATTCTAAATCCATTATTTCTCTTCCAAACCCTATGTTATGGGTACTCATTAGAATCGTCTCGATGAGACGATTCTAATGAGTACCCATAACATAGGCTTTAGTGGAGACTAATTAATATTTTCAAGTTCGAAATCAAAATCACTCCCTCTATCTGGAGCTATGAACATTCCTAAGAATGGTTGGTGAATATGGACCCTGGTGTCACATATTCATTTACTTCATCAGTTCTGGCCTTTGGTAGGTAATAATCAAAGATATTCTGCATCAGTTATTTAGCTAGCTGACAGTACATCAAGTGGCCATAATAGAACAACCCCTCTAGCCTGCTGGGACTTGAACCTTTGACTTTTAGCTCTGCAGGTGGATACCTCAGCTACTAGGACATGGAAATTTGCACTGTCTGTAAAAGTACCAAGAAGTGCCCAAAGAGTGCCAATAGTTAATTCATAAAGTGCTAGAGAAATGAATTTGACTCTTTTTTAGTCTTAACCCTTTCCCACACAGCAAGATTCATAATATTCCAAATCCAAAACATCTGCAGACAACAAATTTGATATTGGTGTAAACGAGCTCAAGCTCTTCGACAAGATAGAAAACATGTTGGGAAAAGGAGAAAAAGCTGATTATCAGCATTTTCTCCTTTTCCCACAATGTTTTCAAAAGGCCTCTTTCTAATGGTCGTTAAAACTCAGGATTGTGTGGTAAAGGGTTAAAAAGACACAGGTAGGGCAATATTAGGCTTATTCAAACAAAATCTTGGTTTCTGGCAATTCTAGCTGGCAAGTTTATGAAACAGGCAACCCAGAACATTTCAGCTAGAGCGTTGTTTGGATATTCTTGAACTTTAACTCTTTACCAAACCACAAAATTTTATACTAGAAATTGAAAGCTTTAGCAGATGACAAAATAAATGTGACTCAAAAATTGAAATTTGTTTTGGGAAGAGTTAAAAACATTGTAGGAAAAGGAGAAAATGCTGGTTACCAGCATTTTCTCCTTTTCCCACAATGTTTTCAAAAGCCTTCTTCCTCATGGTCGTTAAAAGTCGGGATTGTGTGGTAAAGGGTTAATCAAACTGACAGGGTTATTTACATGTATTTTTCTAGCATGGCTAATTTCTGCCAGATTTCTATACTGAACCTTTATAACAGTTTTCAGGTCTTTACCAAACAATAAAACTTGTTCAGACTGAAAGTGTTTGCAGATAACAGATTAAGTACTATGGCTAAGATGATGGTATCTGTCTTTGAAAGGGTAGAAAACTTTGTGAGAAAAGGAGAACAAGCTGGATACCAGCCACAAGTTTTTCGAATGTCCCTTCCTTCAGGATCGGTAAACACAGGATTGCTTATTTAACATTTATTTTTATATTTCAGCACATTCCATATAAGGATATGATTTGATATATACAAAGATCCTGTCATAAACTGTTACATGGCTAGATGGTTGTTCCTTGGACACTGGAAATTTTGTGGAATTTGTGGAAGGAAAAGAGAACAATTGGGGAAAAAAATAGATGTGACCTATGCTGTGTGAAAACGGAGTTTGATGTATCTGCAAAAATTGTCGACCCAGGTCCACCTGCGCAATCTGCAAATGCTGATCTGGATAAAAAAATTGCGATTGGTCAATTTACTATATATTTATTATGATTGATTGATTATATGGTGTTTAACGCCGTTTTCAAAATTATTTCAGCTATGTCACAGCGGCCAGTGCACCTATCCAGGCTTTCCTGGAGTTTCATTTACCGGTACTCTGCACAATATTCTTTCCAAGCCACTGGCTGCTTTCCCACATAACCATAGTCGAAACAATGGTCAGCGGTGAGAGAGGAATGAATCCTTTCACGATGACTATCATCAATCCTCGGAAAGAAATTGGCCAAGCCGAGGAACGAACCAGCGACCTCCTGTTCTCAAGTCCTGTACACTACCGACTGAGCTAAGGAGCTTGGCTTCTACATATTTAAGGACCAGCCTACCTCATGCTTCAGTCAGTTGTAAGACAAAATGGATTTTATGGATCCATAATTATGTGATCCCTTGCTTTGTATATTGCATAATGGAGACGCTATAACTCGTTACCACACAAAAAAAATTTTAGACAGGTCCGAATTGAAAGCGTTTGCAGACAACAAAATAAATGCGAATGAAAAATTAAAACTTGTTTTGGGAAGGGGAGGAAACATTGCGGGAAAAGGAGAAAATGCTGGTTACCAGCATTTTCTCCTTTTCCCAGAATGTTTTCAAAAGGCTTCTTTCTCAGGGTCGTTAAAACTCAGGATTACGTGGTATAGAGTTAACCCTTTCCCAAACAAGCCCTGGTTTTCACGTGTCTGCAGTACAAGTCTTTTGAAAACACTGTGGGAAAAGGAGAAATTGCTCGTAACGAGCAATTTCTCCTTTTCCCACAGTGTTTTCTACCCTTTTTGAGACCTTTCTGCCATTTTCATCAAATATAAAATTGTCGTCTGTAAACTCTTTCAATTTGGACCAGTTCAAAATTTGTCGTTTGGGAAAGGGTTAAACCCCTCCTCCTAGATCGCTGCTTGTATATATTTGCTGCAGAAATTATTGCTCATGGTTAATTCATCACATCCTCAATACACTGTTCAGGCTTTCCTATTGATATACATGTACATGTAATAATAATAACAAGGATAAGTAGAAATGAGCCATGCTCTGTGAAAAGAGGGCTTAATACATCTGCAAAAATTATCGATGAGGTCAGCCTGCACAGTCCGCACAGGCTAACCTGGGGCGAAACCTTTTGCTTTTGGTCAATTTTCTGGATATCAAAGGACCTTTCTACCTCAAGATTCAGTCGGGTGTTAGAGAAAATGGATTTTATGGATCCCCAATTATGGATCCCTAATTATATGATGACTTGCTTGGTATCATGGAGATGTATTAAGCCCCCATTTGCCAGAGCATGGCTCATTTTAATAAATGAAAGAAAGAACAGTCGTTTCTGAATGCTCTCGCAACTTCTGATGTCGATGCAATGGAAGCAGCCCATTTAACGCTTTTAGTCCCGTATGCTTTTCAAAGGGGGATAATCAGATTTTTTTCGTCAAAAAATAAGAGGGCTACGTTTTTCTTTAGGGCTCCATATAAACGCTGTACAACGCTTTACCCTTAGAGCCCCGAATAAACACAAATGTATACATTCTGTCTAAAAAATAAGACCCAAAATATTGCAATGTCACGGCTGCTATTGTCCTGCATGGCTCAGCAAAGCGGACAGTGTAGGTCAAAAATCAGACTGCACATTTTGTGCAGTCTGATCTTGATCTTCACTGGCCGCAAATGCAACTTCAATTGTGAAAGACGCTTTTAGAATTAAAACATAAAACTGTTACCCTGAGGCAGCTGTGGACAGTAGCTACATGTATTTAGATGGACTTGATATATAAATATGAATGGAAACAATTGAATATTGTAATTCAATTTTTTGGACAAAAATTCTTAATAAATGAGTCATGCTCTTTGAAAAGGGGACTTAATGCGTCTATCAAAAGTATCGATCCAGGTCAGCCTGACCTGGGCCGAAACATTTCGCTATCGGTCAATCTTTGTCAGTACAAGGACCTGTTTATCTCATGATTGAGTTGGTTACTGAAAAAAGTGGCCATTATGGATCCATAACTATGTGATGGCTTAATTGGTATAATGCATCACGGAGACTGATTAAGCGCCCTTTTCAAAGAGCACGGCGGCTCATTTTTTTTTTTTTTTTTTTTGCACCCCTCGAGTGCAAAATAAAAAAAAAAAATAATCCCTCTCACCCTGTCTGTCTGTCTCTGTCTCCCTCTCTCTATCTGTCTCTCTCTCCCTCTCGCTGTCTCTCTATCCCTCCCTCTCGCTGTCTGTCTGTCTCTCTCTCTCTCTCTTTCAAGTCTGTCACTAACTTTATTCTTACAGTACCCGAGGCCTTGAATACCTGTATACTTTGCAGGATTATCTTTATGAATTAAACTGTATTGTATTGTTTTGTTTATGTACATTGTACTTCTGTAGAATGAAATATGTTGAAATTAATTTATAATCTTTTGCCTGTTTAAGTATTCATATACTTACGTCATTTTGCATGCACAAGTAGATATGTATGAAAAATCTGGTTCACATTTTACCTTCTTTTTGTCAGTGTCAGTTACGTGCCATGTATGGTATGAGGACATAACTCTGGTACGGACTATTTTTGTAGCTGGTTTCTGATTTGATTGGTCAAAATGTTACGTTATGAAATTCATCCGCCATTTATAAATGAAGGCTTGTTCACAGTATTAAACCGGTAATTGATTTTTGTTTCTTATCATTTTAGAATAAAATTATTCATAATTGCATTTTATGTTTGTTCTTAAAATTCATTGCTTCACTCTTTACCAAACGACGAAAATGCAGACTGTATTGAAAGCGATGGCAGATGACAATTTAAGTGTGACTCAATAACGGAACTTGACGGATAGAAAAACATTGTGGAAAAAGGAGAAAATGCTGGTTACGAACATTTTTGCCTTTTACCACAATGTTTTCAAAAGCCTTCTTCCTGAGGCTCGTTAAAACTCGGAATTGTCTGGAAATCGGTTAGAATTTCATGAAAAGGTGTTTGCATAGAGTACGAATTTTTATGTCAACATTACGGAATCATTAAATCCGACGTAAATTCGCTTAATTGAATGGAGTTTGAATGCCACTTTCAACATTATTTCACTGATATCACTGGGACAGCTCACATATTCATGTATGTCCGGAGCTTCACCAGTACTAGGCTGGGGGCTTTGAAGAGTCCTCCCAATAAATTAACCACTTTTTTTTTTCACGACGTGTAGAAAGAATACTTTTGAAAACATTGTAGAAGAAGGAAAAAAAAATGCTACAGACTATTGTAATCCTTTACCAGGCGACGTTGTTTGCAGGATCTTGAGAAAAACAGCTTTTTAAAACATTGTAGGAAAAGGAGAAAATGACAACCTTGGTTAACAGCATTTACCCAATGTCCCACAATGGTTTTAGCATTCTTAACCCTTTACCACACAATCCCGACTTTTAACGACCCTGAGAAAGAAGCCTTTTGAAAACACTGTGGGAAAAGGAGAAAATGCTGGTAACCAGCATTTTCTCCATTTCCCACAATGTATTGTACCTTTCCTAATGCATAGTTCATTTTTTAAGTCATGTTTATTTTGTCGGCTGCAAATGCTTTTAATTTGGACAAGTCTTAAATTTTGTCGTTTGGTAAAGAGTTAAGATAAATTCCGGTATCCGAGCAACATGTAATCGTGTTCAGAAAATGCTTACAGTTCGGACAAGCGTTAAATTTTGTCGTTTTGAAAAAAAAATCTTCAAACTGATTATAGGAAAATACCAGAGTCATGGGTCAAAAATGGATTCAATCGGTAAGCGGTAATAACGCTATTATTTGTCTCTTTACTTAACAACAAGATTTTAGACTTGTCTATGGTGTAAGGAATTGAATACGACATTTCTACATGCGGTCGAAATGATGGAATTCATATCTAAAAAGATGAAAAGTTTTTCAGTAAAGGAGAAAATGTTGGCTACAAGCATTTTCTCCTTTTCTCACAATGTTTTCAAAAGCCTTTGTCAAGGTCGTAAAAGCATGGGGTCGTTTGGTAACATGTGAAAATGCCTAATGGTTAATTCACACATTATAATGCAAAAAATAAAGTTCAATGGCTTGATGGAAAAAGGCATATGAGCCATGTGAAAAAGGGGCTTAATGCAGTTGTGAACAATATCGACCTAGGTCAGCCGCGCAGGCTTTTTGCTATTACGAAAATTTTTGCTATTGATCAATTTTCTGCATGTCAAAGGAACATTTTACCTTCTGATTCAGACGGTTATTAGATAAAATGAATTTTATGGACCCATAGCTTCGAGGTAACCTGCTTGGTATAATTCATCACGGAGACGCATTTAGCCCCTATTTGCCAGAGCATGGTTCATATATTTTTCCCCATCTTATTATCAATAAAGACAGTTTTGTAAAAAGTTTATATAAGTTCATTTTGTTTGTTTCTGATAATATGTTCCCATTGATAATTCATTTACAGTTGTTATACAAGGGCCAAGTTACATGTTGGAAAATATTATACCAATGGAAATTGGTAATTACGCAAACAATTGTTACAGAGCAGTGGCGTATTGTCCTTTTTTATCACGTGAGATATTACTTTTTGGCCAGTCGTTAATTCGGGTTTTTTTTTCATCCATCTCACGACATAATTTGTTCTATTCGTTGATGACGTAGATAAGGACGTTTGGCCCTTTACCACACAATTCCAAGTTTCAGTACAAAGCTTTTGAAAACATTGTGGGAAAAGGAGAAAATGCTGGGTGACCAGCATTTTCTCCTTTCCTCACAATGTTTTTTTTTTTCTTAATGTCATAGACAAATCTTGTAACTTAAATCGTATTTAATTTGTCCTTTGAAAATGCTTTCAAATTTAGCGAATCTAAACAATCGTCGTTTGATGAAGAGTTATTTAGGTTTGAGGCCCAGGAGAGGTCGCAACATAAAAAACAAAAATTCGTTCAAAAGTGACAGTTACAATATACTATTCGATTATTCGAATTCATGCTAATATTCTAAAAGAAATCGGTCTATTCGAAGTATTTGTGAGGAAAGACATGTCTAGGGTGAATTTCCGATTATTAAAACATGCTAGTATTGGATTAAATTGGTCAGTTCGAAGTAATTTTCGGAATGGACTGTTTCAGTAAGCTTTCAATTAATACAACATGCTCATATTCGAATAAATCCGAACAATCCAAAGTTTCTTCTTGTACGGGTATTGGTTGGTCGAAATTCCGATTATTCGAACATCCTTATATATGCGAATAGTCTTTAACCCTTTACCACACTATCCCGACTTTTAACGACCCTGTGAAAGAAGCCTTTTGAAAACATTGTGGGAAAAGGAGAAAATGCTGGTAACCAGCATTTTCTCCTTTTGCCCACAATGTTTTCTACCCTTTCCAAAACAAATTTAAATTATTCAATCACATTTATTTTGTCGTCTGCAAATGCTGTCAATTTGTACCAGTCTAAAATTTTGTCGTTTGGTAAACAGTTAAATCAAACTATCGGCCAGGGGGTATATCTTGTGCAAAATTTAGATTATTAAGTTAACTCTTGGCAGCTAAATGAATTGGATGCGAATGTCCAGTCAATATTTAAAAACCGAGTATTACGATTTTGAACTTCTTTCCTTCGGAGAAGCCTCAATGTGTTGGGCAGTGTAGATCCAAGATCAGGCAGCACGTTCTGCGCAGTCTGATCATGATCTACAGCGTCCCCAAAAGTGTAGTAAATCGTGCCTTGAAGCTTACGGGCTAACACGAAAATCGTCCCCAAAAGCTGAGTATGCCAAACCGGAAGTTATGTACATGTAACTCCGACCGATGGCCCTATCTATAGGGAATAAAGGGATAGAGAAAGGGGGAACCATGAAAAGGGCCTCTATTTCGGTAATAAGCTAGAATCGTTTGATTAACACCATTTATAAAATACGATGCCTTTTGTCAACAAGTTGTATAAAAAAGAAGCTGTCCAGAGCAAGCGGCAGACTAGATTCAGAGTTAATAAGCCTGGACGTGATTTTGGTACACAAGCTGCGAGCTCTACCTGTACAACGCAAAGTAAGTCATATCAATATTTTTTCATTTCATTTTAGCTACTGACGCACGCAGAATAAAGCTACAATTTATTGTAGTGAATAATGTTATTGTGTGCATATTTCAATAAATAAATAAATAAATAAATAAATGAATGTCCAGTCACTGAAACCCAGGAGGGAAAAAAAAAAAAAAAAACCCAAGGGACCGCATTTACCAACCTATTTGATTGTGCATTGTTAGTCCAATTCTAGACTTGGAAAGTAAGGTAGTTTCTGATTGGCTAAACCATTTGGTTTAGCCAATCAGAAATTGCGTTCCTTCCAAATTTAGAGAATTCTTAAGAATCACGCAAAGAATGTTATCTGAAATGGTTTGTGAAGACCGACCAAGAACTTCCGGGTCCTGCTGAAAACTAGACTTAGGGCAATGCAGTCAGAGGTTGTGTGTTCGAATGCCTACCTGGTCAAAATTCTTCACGAGACTGATAAAAGCCCATGCTACAACATTTATTCCTCTCTTACGGCCAAATATTGTTTCCAACTCTGTGTGAAGAAGCAGCCGTTGGCTTTGAAAGTGCTATTGCCGACGAATTTATTGAGGTTAAAATGATGGAATATATTTTTTTAAATAATAAAAAGCATTGTGGAAAAAAGCAGACCGTTCCTTATAAGATGAACTTCGTGCTAATAACGGGGCTTTGTGGGTAATGTGTAGAAATCGCAATCCAGAGGCCACAGGTTTGATTCTGACTCGAA
This sequence comes from Tridacna gigas, assembly GCA_945859785.2. NCBI lineage: Eukaryota > Metazoa > Mollusca > Bivalvia > Cardiida > Cardiidae > Tridacna > Tridacna gigas. Next base: position 4,353,688 of record OX244037.2, read on the forward strand.
ACGCTGGATGTTTCGTCGGAGTGTCTTGGGGCAAGACACTTACGAGACATTGCCTAAAACTGGTGAAGCCCAGGTCACACATTTATAGGTGAAGGGGTCAGTCACCATGATGTGACTGGAAGTGGCGTAATAGAATTTTGTCAACTCTCTTTCAGGATGAATCAATCAGAAGAACTCATTGAGGTAAACACCACTGTTTATGACAATACCACCACCTACGAGAATACCACACTGTCTGTGAGCACAGGTCAAACTGTCGAACTTGGCAGTATCAAAGAGATTATGTTCACCATTCAATATGTACTTCTACCATTCTTTTTCTTGACCGGGATTTTCGGGAACACGATGACGATTATTACTATGGCATCACGTCACTTCCGGCATTTGACATCACGTTACATTCTGATAGCCCTGGCGATTTCCGACACGGTGTTGCTGCTAACTCAACCTTTCAACAAGCTATTTGTCATTGATTTCTTTGGGAGGGACCTACGGGCCTTATCGGATTTCTTCTGCAAAGCTTTCTTCGTGGTGTTCAAGTCATCTAAAATGACATCATCTTGGCTAGTCGTTCTGCTCTGTTTTGAACGTTTCATTGCGGTAGTATATCCTCTGAAAGCAAAGTTTATACTGCGGAAGAGATTCATCTTGCCCGCCATTGCTTTAGATTATGGGATTTTACTCATCTACAACTCAATTTGGTCATTTGCATCAGAAATCGTCAATGGTGTATGCAAGCCAGATGTACCAAGCTTGCAACAAAAGATTTTTGTCGCCATCGGAACGTGTCTGTACTCCTTCTTTCCGACATTACTTCTGATGATCCTTACCCCGTTGATTGTTCTCAATCTACTCCGACAACGTCGGCGCAGGAGGACCCTCTCGTCCAAACTCTCGAGCCAAGCATCAAAGAACGAGGAAGAGATGTTAAAAGCAAGCGTCATGGTGATCGGGATCATGATTGCTTACATCATCCTGATCATTCCCATTAGCGTGGTACATTTCTACTCCTGGACCGCTTCAATAAGCGCTTTCGATGTCAACAACCTCAGCTTTTTCATATTTCGAGAGATTGCGCAGATTCTCGAACAGGTCAATTATTCAATCAACTTTTTCCTCTACGTCATGTGCTCGACCATGTTTCGAAAACGCGTGTTTGACCTTCTGAAATGCGGCCGGTTCATCGGCGATGGGTCCCGCAAGCTTACACGGTCCCAGTCTAGCATAAAATCATCATTTAAACAGACGTCAAGTGCCAACACCGAACTTACCAACGGTGTTTCCCAGAGTTTGGAATAGACAAATGAGGACAGAATAATTTTGAAAGTAATACTATGTAATTGAGTCATGAACTGGCAAAAGGGGCTTAATGCATCTCCGTGATGCATATTACCAAGCAAGATATCACATAATTAATGATCCATGAAATCGATTATGTCCAAAATCCGACCATATCACAAGCCAGAATGGTCCTTTGACACACAGAAGATTGACCTCTAGCGAAAAGTTTCGGCCCAGGTCAGCCTGCGCGGAATGCGCAGGCTGACCTGGGTCGATTCTTTTCGCAGATGAATTGAGCCTCCTTTTCACAGAGCATTGCTCAAATTATTCCCTATTTTAATTATCTGGATTACCTAAATTTGAAGGCTCTGCCACAAAGGAAGATTTAGTTTGTGTAAACAAGAACGATACATGCATGTTAAGATAGCACAAATATAAATGAATAGCATATTGTGACATGTGAAAATAAAAGTACATGTATTCCTTTAGTCATCTCGTTTGTCAATGTATACGCATAAAAAGCCTCTGTTGCAAATGCGACACACGCGCCCAGAGCAATCCTATATATCAATGTCATAAACCGACGCCATTTCTACAATAAATTAAATTGTTTAGTAAATAAAGTTTGATTTCGAAACGCCTTAATCTTAGAAGCGATTACTATAATTGAGTTTGACAAAAATGCTATATGTGTACGATGCACCGTTTTTCGACACCATTTTCTGCGATTTGCTATCAATATCGGATAGTTTGTAGCAGCAGGGTGATTACCATTATTTTGTCATAACACTCTTCGTCTCGTTGAAAAGAGGACATCGACTTTTTCGCAAATCATCTCGTTTTCGGCCGAGAAAACATTATTTATTTAGAAGCGAGATTAAAGAATCCTCCACAAGATTTAAAAAAAAAAAATTGCGAGGATTCTTGTGTATGATTTCAGGTAAAGGCCACCGCGCGATAATTTCTCTGTGATTGTATTTTGTTGTGAGGCGATCAAATGTGGCGAAACCAGGGTTTTATCGAAGATTTTTTACTTAGACCGTACCCGCTCCTACAATACATTGTACCGTCAGGGAAAACTGAACAAACCTCACGCGGTACTCCACAAACTTGCGAGGATTGTTGTGTATGTCCTCTAGAAAAAAAGCGACTATGCGATAGTTCTCCATGACCGATCTTCGCTGAAGCTCGATTCGAACCTGTCGATGGCATCGTTATAAATTCGACTTTTGATTGAGGTCTTAACTCTTTCGGCTCCAAATAAATAAACTCGACTTCTTTCGGTGGCTGTAAATGCAATTCACAGAGACCCAGAAAGATTTTTATTGTAGGGGCTTGACTAATTGAGCGGACGGTACAGATCAAAGATCAGACTGCACGTTCTGTGCAGTCTGATCTTGATCTGTGCCGTCCGCAAAAGTCCCTGTTTTCGCCTATGGCGCTGAAAGGGTTAAAGTATAGCTCCACTGCAAATGAATATAATTGCGGTCATACTTTAGCATGACCTAGCCGAAATTGTAGATTCAATATCAGGCTGCACATTCTGTGACGTCTTTTCTTGAACCACGCCGTCCGCTATTCAGGTCAGCGAAAAAGATTATGGGACGGGAAAAGAGGTCTGTAGACGTCTTTCTAACATAAACGATTCCCAAACTTCTCTTCAAAATTGTTTAGAAACAAACATTGTACTGTCATTCTGGTCTTTTTTTCAGAGTTCAACAATGTTAAAAACACTTGCTTTTAACACGTTTTAGTGATAGCAATGATTTTGATTTCTCATTTACGGGCACCTCTATTCGCCGACTCGCTTTTACAGACGAGTATATGTATTTTTTAACATATAAAATTAAGTAGCTTTCTGCTGCTATAAACCACCCCACCGCAGTTTGCTGTTTTCGAAGTTTTTTATTTTAATGGTCAGCAGACCTTGAGGTACAATATACATTTGGGGATTTACCGTAGATACTCGCCTATAAGACGCACAAAATTTTACTGATGAAATGCGTAGTATAGTCGAGTCCTTACAGTAATGAATATTTGCACGCCAGCCGGACAGAAATGTTTTAACAGCCTTCTATCTGCTAGAGACAGACAAATCAGCTGACTTTGTGTGGAAACTGCGGTCTCTATACTCATAGCTCGGTCTTTCTTGCCACTTTTGTGTAATTCGTTATCAAGTGTGTTTGATAGTGAATTATCTTTGAAACCGAGAGAGTATTACTTGTAAGTTAATTCTCCCAAAAGGCGACTTGTCTCTGTTAAGCAGCGGACTAATTTTTTAAACTTTATGGCAAAATGAGAAATTATTTTAGAGCTAGTAAATCCTACTCTTGTCACGCTGTTTTGACATTTATCTATGTATTAATATATTGAATAGATATTGAATGGGATTTCATGGGACTCGTCTGCAAGAACTTTAGCACGCCAGAGGCTCGTTTGAGGGCATTTTCTAAGCTGGTTAAGTGAAGTTTTATCTCGGATGCCAACTCATGTCAGATCCTATAGTTTTCAATGTGATGAAGTCATTTTGATTTTTCTCATGTAACACACGTTTAAGTTAAGATTTTTTTTAACGTTATAGGTACCTTATGTGACGCCAATTATCAAAGCATTTCCAAATTTACTCTCAAATCAGTGAGTCGGTCTCATTCATGAATATGTAAGTATCGCATGTCGATCAAATTATTATATAAAGTGTAATAGAATTTTATTACATAAACTGTACAGTATTTCTTGAGATACAGTTATGTGATAAAACAGAATCTGACATTCGTTGGCATTTAAGATTAAGTTTGATTGAGCTCATCAGGAGACGGTGTTATTGAGATCCCCGGAGGTGCTACTTGATGGCATTTTGCTGGACCCGTTCAGTGGGATTTTGCTTCGGACGCCAACTTATTTCAGATTCTATATATATAAGCAACTCTGTAACATTTATTGTATCTGTAATATGATTTATGATGGGCCGGTTGTCTTTAGATACTTATAAAGTAAATTCTAATAGGCACTCTGCCACACAGAGCATTCAGTGACTTATGACCGGCGTATTTAACCATTTATCAAACATTGCCATGTATTAACGATCCTAAGGAAGAGGGCGATAGAAGACACTGCGGGAAAAGGGGAAAATGCTGGTGACTTTTCCAACATTGTTTTCTACCCTCACAAGATAAATGTCTTATCATCTGAGCAACAATGAATTTGCAGTCTGCAAATGCATTTAATTTGGGCAAGTCACAACATTTGATCGCTTGGTAAACTGTTAAGTGATGTTATTTACATGTTTACACTGTTAATTTACCTACCCCGTGTTTAATATCTATATACATGGGAGATAGTAAATAGTGCAGTGATCATGTTTACATGTTTGCCCTGTAAATTTACCCCATGTTTAAGGTCTATGTACAAGAGAGATTATAAACAGTTAAGTAATGCTGTTTACATGTTTGCACTGTAAATTTACCTCATGATCTAGATCTATGTAATAATGCTCTTTACATGTTTGCAATGTAAATTTACCTCAAGTGTAAGATCTATATACATGAAAGACGAAATAAAGTATGTTTAGGTAATATGTTATGTGAACATGTATTTTATGTTATGTTTGAGTATGTTGTATGTTTCAAGTTGATTAAAAACGTTTTGTTTGCCAGAAGAGTTAGTGATGTTACTGAGACATTCCGCTCTGAAACAGTAGACTATTCACCAGTCTAAATCTAGGCTAATTCTCAAATTACAGACTAGTCCTCTAATTGGTCGGGACACATAGCCAGTCAGATAGTCTCAGCCAATCCGATGACTTGTCTTGGAATTAATCATTAAGAGAAGACAACCCATGTACACTCAAATGAAATGTGATTAGCGATAAAGTTTAAGTTTCCATCCGTGGGGCTGAATTGTTTGGTTTGAATTTCCTTCGGCAAGGCACATTTGACCCTTTACCATACTAGATGACAAAATTTAGATCTGTTCAGTTTGAAAGCATATTGGAGACAACAAATCAAACGTGGCTAAAACAATGGGATCTGTCTTTAAAAGGGCAGAAAACATTGCAGGAATAGAAGAGAATGCTAAACAACAGCATTGTCTCCCTTTTTCCCGATGTTTTACCAATGCGTTCTTCCTCAAGGTCTTTACAAGCATGCGAAATTAGACCTTCGGACATTTGCTTAAAGTGTCGTAGCGGATTAGCCTGCACAGTCCGCGCAGGCTAATCCGAGACGACACTTTACGACTACATAAGATTTTTTCATACAGTACACTTCCGTGAAACAGAAAATCGCTCAAAAACGGAAAGTGTCGTCTGGGATTAGTCACAGACTGCACAGGCTGATCTGGAACGACACACTTTGACGCATATGTCCGAAGGCCCCTTTTCTTGTGTTACACGTCATTTCAAAGACCTAAATCATCTTTTGGGCTGTACTGAATTTGTCGTCTGCAAATGCTTTCATTTTGGACAAGTCTACAATTGTGTCGTCCGGTAAAGAGTTGATGAACTCTTGTCTGCTCAAAACGAAAACAGAAAACCTGAATTACCGATCTGTAACACATGAGTTGAAATAATATGAGCCATACTCTGTGAAAAGGGGGTTTAATGCATCTGCGAACAGTATCGACTCAGGTCAGCCTGTGCAGTTCGCGCAGGCTGACCTGGGCCGAAACTTTTCGCTATTGGTCCATTTTCTGTATGTCCAAGGACCAGTCTACCTCATGATTCAGTCGGTTGTTTAAAAAAGTGGCTATTATGGATCCCTTATTGTGTGATGGCTTGATTGGTATTATGGATCACGGAGATGCATTAAGCCCCCTTTTGCCAGAGCACGGCTCATATCTATTTCTATGTTTGTCAGCACTAACCGTCGGTCTCCGGGTTAGTCTCCAGTTTTAAAGTCCCATTTCTAGCCATGTGAGATTTTGATATCCGAATCTGTTTTTACATTAATTTAATGAGCTAAAAGGTAACTGTTGAAAAAGCATCAAAATAAAATCCTCTTCAAAAAGAGACCTAACCAACATCTATGACGGCAGTTTTGGGATCGTTTTTAGCTCCACTGGTTGAAGGTCAGCGAGCTTATGTCATGGCCCAGTGTCTGTTGTGCGTGCGTTCATCCGTACGTTCGTGCGTTAATCATTATTTCAAACATCTTCTTCTCTGAAACTACCTATCCAATTTTCATGAGATTTAACAGAATATTCCTGCTATAGCCCTCTTTAGAATTTCTTCAAAGAATTTGATTGCAGCAAAAACCGTTGCTGTCATGGCAACAAAACTAAAAATTATTGAAAATCTTTAAAAGTCTTCTTGTCCGAAACTATTAGGCTTAGGGCTACCAAATTTGGTATGTAGCTTCATCTAATAGACCCCCATCAGATGTCTTCAGATTATAGCCCTGAGTTCCATATTGGCCCTGTCCCAGGGTCCAAGGTTTTACACGAGCTTATATAGTGACAACTTCAAAAATCCTCTTGCTCCTAACCGTAAGACCAAGGGCTACCAAATCTATAGTAGAAGACCTCTACCATTACTATCCCAATTATAGCCCTTTGGTAAAAATTGGCCCTACCCCGGGGGTCACAAATTTCACAAGGTAGTACTTGAAATTAATATGGCTTAAGCTTATACACGTTATGTACTGATCAAGGGAAATAACTCCTGTTCCATCATGACATTTACCAGTATAACTTAGTTTGTTACCATTTACATCCCTTGATAATCAAAATGTATTGTTACACGATAGGTGTTGGGTATTCAAGTTATTTGGATATAAAATGTTCAGTTTTCAGTAAGAGTGGTCTGCGTTGATGTAAATTGCTATGCTCAGATGAGGTGAATATTTAAAATGATAAAAGGTTTGTTTTGTTCCAGAACTTTAATCTTCATGCCACTGACAAAATGCTTTATGCTACTAAAGTTTTGGAAATCATCGTGTTAAAGCACTTTTTGTTAGGGTGCACTGATATTGTGTATGAACGATACTTGATCTGACCTGGCTTTCGTTGGCATTATGTTTGCATTTGAAAAGAATATGGCTTGGGGAGGGGGTCAGGCTTTTTTACCGATGAAAGTTAATTGCCATACAAACTTCTTACGATTCATGTCTCCGTCAAAGCACATTGAGAGCATGATACTATACATTTATTTAAAAGTCAGTGGAGCGATACATGGCCATCATGGTCCTCTTTTTTAATAAAATTTCGGGTCTACTGATCTTTAAACCAGGAGAATCAATTCTCACGAAGGTTACGCAAAATGTCATAATGGAACGAATGACATTGTCATTTATTAATAATGCGATCGAGATTTTGGCGCCCAGTTATATAAGCCATGCTCTGTGAAAAAGGGGGCTTGATGCATTTGCGAAAAGTATCGACCCATGTCAGCCTGCGCAGTCCGCGCAGGCTGACATGGACCAAAACTTTTCGCTGTCTTTAAATTTTCTGCATGACGAGGGACAATTCTACCTCATGATTCAGTCAGTGATATGACGAAATGGATTTTATGGATCCATGATCAAGTGATGCCTTGCTTGATATAAGGCAATACGGAGGTGCATTAAGCCCCCTTTTGCCAGAGCATGGCCCATATCAAGGTACTTACATGAGGTTTAGCTCTGTCAAAGTGCAGTAAAAATGGTCTTAGTGACGAGCTCTATCAAACAAGCCGCCGGTATTAAGCAGCTGGCTGGTTTTTTTTTGAGTTCTCAGACTAGGCAATTATGATGAAACGTATCTATAAGTTTCAGTTTCAGTCACAGGCGGAACAAATGAACCGTAAAACTGGAATTAAAGTTGCCAGCTTTCATTCTAGTTTCAAAATTAATTTTTCTGTCAGTGACTGGAACTTTGATATTCTGTCCAGCAATACATTGTCAGACTCATAATAGTTTCCATACTTTAAGTCTTTACCAAACGACAAAATCTTAGACCTGCCCAAATTCAAAGCATTTGCAGACGACAAATTCAATGTGGCCCAAATATTGCAATTTTTGTTCAAAAGGGTAGAGATCATTATGGGAAAAGGAGGAAATGGTGTTTACCAGCATTTTCTCTTTTTCCAACAATGTTTTCAAATGCTATTTTTATGAAAGGTAGTTGAAAGTCGGGATTTTGTGATAAACGATTAAAAAATGGTATGGATGAAATTTGCCTGCAATTTGACCCTGGAATTCTTTACTTTTTGGTCGTTAGTGGGCCTTTAGGAGTGGTTGGCTCACGCAGACCCCGGTCTTCCTAACGCAGTCACTATAGAAATTTTACCATTGATCTTTCAATCCCTTTCCTAATTATAATTTACTGCCAGTTTACAAAAAAAAAAAAAAGTCAGAAAAAATCAACCCTTTACCACACAATCCCGAGTTGTCAGAGACCCTGATGTAAAAACCTTTTTGAAAACATAGTGGTAACCAGCATTTCCTCCTTTTCCCACAATGTTTTCTACCCTATCAATGATAAGTTCCATCATTTGAGCCATGTCTGAATTGTCGTCTGCAAATGCTTTGAATTTGAGCAAGCCTACATTTTTGTCGTGTGGTTAAATGTGAAACAGAAAAAATGATCGGACTTGAAGACAAGCTTGTCAAAGCTATAAACTTGTAAAACTTGTATAAAGGAGGCACTTTTATTAACAAAATACAACATACTCTGCAAGTGTATGAAAACTGGCAATAATACAGCAATTATTTGAGCCATGCTCTGTGAAAAGGGGCCTTAATGCATCTGCGAAAAGTATCGACCCAGGTCAGCCTGCGCAGTCCGCGCAGGCTGACCTGGGCCGAAACTTTTCGCTATTGGTCATTTTTCTGTATGTCAAAGGATCAGTGTACCTCATGATTCAGTCGATTATTACAGAAAATGGATTTTATGGATCCATAATTATATAATGACTTGCCTGGTATCATGGATCACGGAGATGCATTAAGCCCCCTTTGCCAGAGCACGGCTTATTTCAGACATATAATATTCAAATATTGTTTCCCGCTACTGATATGCAGTGTTGATATAACAACGTCATATTTATTCAGTCTGATCTCAGAAACGCGCGAGGGTATTTCGAAATTTAGAACTTTGTTTTTTGTCTTATTTTGAAATACACATGTACAGAAATGTTTGTTTGTCGTGAATGTCATTTTCAACACAAATTAATTTTATAACGGTAGCCAGTATATACCTAAATTGCATTCCCTGGAGTTTCTTTACCTCTTTACCAAACGACAAAATTTAGACCTGTCGAAATTGACAGCATTTGCAGACGACAAATTAAATGTTACTAAAAGAAAACCGAAATTTTTCTTTGGAATTCGAGAAAAACATTGAGGGAAAAGGATAAAATGCTTGTTTCAACCATTTTCTCCTTTTCCCACAATGTTTTCAAAAGCCCTCCTCCTTGGGATCGTTGAAATTCGGAATTGTATGGTAAAGGGTTAACCATTCCTAGGCACAACATTCTTTTCAAGCAACAGGCTGCTGTGACACAAGAACAGAATCAGAACTCTGTTTAAGCGGTATGAGATGAATGAATACTGCCACAGTGACTTTTATCAATGTTCATAAAGTCTTGGTCTAGCCAGGATTCGAACTGACAATTGATACATGATAAGCCCTGTGCCTTTACTGAGCCTTTAGAAACTCGGCTAGAAATTTAAAGACTATCTGGTCAAAGCCTGGTAAAACAAACCTACGCCTTGTATGAACTCTTCACCAGACGACAAAAATTCCAGACTTATGCAGACTGAATCCATTTACTGACTACACAAGAATCAAATGATTCGATTTGCCTCTGAAACGGGAGAAAACAATGTGGGGAAAAAGGAGAAAATGCTGGTAACCAGCATTTTCTCCTTTTTCCCACAGTGTTTTCAAACACATCTTGCTGAGGGTCTTGCAAACGTGAGATCCTTTTCTTAAGTAAAGCGTCCAAGCGACTTTATTCCTCATAATCCACTAGATAATGCCATTTTGAGGACATTAAACCCGGATTCTCTATCATTTCCTGCCAGTGGCCATATTGACACGCCTCCGTTGCTAGGTAACCTAATACCACGTGACCTATGGCCTCGTCAGTTCGGATTCTCTCCCTGTCATAAACCGTTATAGAAATTGTTGTTTCATGAATGTCCTCTGGTTTGACAGATATATGAAATGTAAACGACTCTTCGAAAACAGGATTTGAGGTCTTTTTTATGGTCGTTGTCTGTTTCTTAGCAACGGGTCTCGATGGTTGAGATATTTCGATTCTGACGTACGGATCTGAAAAATGATTGCAGACAAATTATTCCAATATTCGAACCTTCGAATATTCGAAAGATATGGTTAAACAGACATTTACTTCATAAATAAATGGCCCATCATTGTACAGACGAATTTCAACCAAGAGAAAGACAAGTTCATGTAAAACAAAAGACAAATCTTTGAAAGATAGTTCAATATCATTCATGAATGATATAGGCATCATTATGGGAAAAGGAGCAGTTATTGGTTACAATCAGTTGCTCCCTTTACAACAAAAGTTTCGAAGAAAGAATGACTGGAAAGTCGATGTGCATTATTTTCAGGGCCCGTATTCACAAACCATTATTAACTCCTTAGGCTCCTAAGCGCGACTCGGTGACCTTTTGTGGCCAGCGTAGATCAACTCAGACTGCACAAAACGTGCAGTCTGATCATGAATCTACACTGTCCGATAAGGAGCTAAATTACCCCCAAAACAACTTTGAGTTTTTACTATCTGCTAGAAAGTTTCATTTAACTTATTTAGCAGGTTAATAGTTCAGAATAATTTTAGTCTAATTCTGAAGAATTTTCTGAGTTTGAAAATAACACACTTTCTGATTGGCCAAACCAAAATTTAATGGGTCAGCCAATCAGAAAGTGTGTTACTTTCAAATTTAGAAACTTTTTGAGAGTAAGACTAACAATGTTCTTAAAAACGGTTAGTGAATACCGTCCCAGAAGTAAAATAACGCTGCATTAAAGCTACAGGTAAATTATGTTTGCACATAGCAATTAATTTCCAGTGAAACAGCGATACTTGGAAATTTTGAAAATTCCTGAGAATAAGACTACGAATGTTATTCGAATGATTAGTGAATATGGACCCATGAGGCACGTTCTGTGCAGTCTGATCTTAAACTACACTGTCCATAAGAGCTTTTAGTGAAGTCTATGGTTAGGATGGAATTAAGCTGTGCTTGAAATTCAAAGTGTAAAAGAGACGTGTACAACGAAAACAATCGTCGAAGAAAAAAAAAACACGTAACAAGGGAAGTAACTCTTTAAAGTACTACGGTACTCTCGTTCAGCTTTTGTTATCCTTCTTGGACCCGATGCTCCAGTACTAAAATAACGACAGTATGTCTCTTGGTAGGTTAAAATGGGTTTTCCGTTGAAATATTTAAAATACAACTTAAATATAAATCTTACAACGATTAGCTTCATTGCCGAAAATGATAAATATTCCAAAATTTGTTCCTGTTCTGCGTTGTTGTTATGGATATTTTGTGCATAAACAAGTGACACAAAATTGACGTTTATGTATAGGAATTTGCACTGCGGGAAAATCAGGAGCAACTTATCATATGGCGTGCAACACACGAAAAGGGACCTTCGGACATATGCGTAAAAGTTTGTCGTCCCAGATCAGCCTGTGCAGTCTGTGAGAAATCTAAGACGACGCTTCCCATTTTTGTGCGATTCTTTGTTTCACGAAAGTCTACTGTATGAAAAAATCTTATGTAGTCGTAAAGTGCCGTCTCGGATTAGCCTGCGCGAAATGCGCAGGGTAATCCGAGACGACACTTTACGCAAATGTCAGGAGGTCTCATTTCGCATGTTGCGGGCCATATATTCCTCATTTGATTGTTCGGTACGAATATAAGCCGTTTTTAAACATTACTTCAGGTGTATCGCGGCGACTGGGTACACCTATTTATTCTTTCCAAGAGCTGCGTTTACCATTACTTCGCACAATATTTTTTTTCAAGCCACTGGCTGCTTTTGGTTAACCTGAACACACACTGCCATCAAATACAGTGGCGTGCCGTATTTTAAGAGCATAAAAAAATTCACACGCGTATAAAAAGACAACATTTTAAGCAAAATTGTGTTATACTGACCTGGCGGTCCGTAAATAGGGTGCAGTGGTAGTGATCTACCCTGATCAATCAGCACTGTTAACTGGCTAGACTCCGGTTCGAACATCAGACCTATGCCAAGGAATCCAAGCTCCTGCAGGAATGATTCGAGAATTGAAATTATATTTCATAGTTTTCAAAATACAGAGCACTGTTTACTATTTTTATTTTCTACACCTAATCGTGGATTAAATTTAATTAGCCATTTAGCAAATATTCCCATGAATTAAACATCCCTGTAGAAGAAGGATTTTAAAAACATTGTGAGAAAGGAGAAAATGCTGGTTACCAGCATTTTCTCCTTTTCCCACAGTGTTTTTTCAGCCTGCTGGAGACAACTCCTATTATTTTTAGCCGCATTTGATTTGTCGTCTGCAAATTGTTTCAATGTGGACGTGTATAAAATTTTGTCGTCTGGTAAAAGGTTAAGTCGTCTGGATTATCCCTTTTTCTACAAGAATGTTTTAAAGTCGTCTGCTGTAAATTTTAGAAGTTCCATCAAAACCAAATGAGCCGTGCTCTGTGAAAAGGGGGCTTAATGCATCTCCGTGATGCATTATACCAAGCAAGGCATCACCTAATTATGGATCCATAAAATCCATTTTGACAAACAACCGACTGAGTCTTGAGGTAGAATTATCCTTTGGCATGCGGAAAATTTCAAGATAGCGAAAAGTTTCGGCCCATGTCAGCCTGCGCGGACTGCGCAGGCTGACATGGGTCGATACTTTTCGCAAATGCATTAAACATTCTTTTCACAGAGCATGGCTCAACTATACGAGCCATGCTCTGACATAAGGTGGCTTAATGCATCTCCAATCAAGCCATTATATAATTATGAATCCATAATAGCAACTGTTTTTTTTTTTTCAACAAATCGACTGAAACATGAGGTAGACTGGTCCGTTGACAAACAGAAAATTGACCAACAGGGAAAGGTTTCGGCCCAGGTCAGCCTGCGCGGACTGCGCAGGCTGACCTGAGTCGATACTTTTCGCAGATGAATTACGCAAATATATGAGCCATGCTCTGGCAGAAGGGGGCTTAATGCATCTCCGCAATGCATTATACCAAGCAAGTCATCGCATAGCTGAAGATCTTTGAAATATTTTTTTTTCCTGACTGAATCTAGGGAAAGAGTCGTCCTTGGACATGCAGAAGGTATGCAAATAGCAAAAAGTATCGACCCATGTCAGCCTGCGCATTCCGGGCAAGCTGACTTGGGTCGATACTTTTTGATGATGTACTAAGCCCCCTTTTCACAGAGCATGGCTTAAGTATATGAACCCCGTATCTTTCGACGACTGAAAAGTGCAACCCACTTAAACAAAAAAAAAAGATTTTTTTTAATCTCATAGGCTTGAATAAACAAAAGGATTGTATAGATCAAAGATCTGACTGCACGTTCTGTGCTGTCTGATCTTGATCTATACCACGACAAAACCTTCTGATTTCGCCCATGACACAGAAAAAGTAAAACATATAACAATCTACATCCAGCTTTTTTTTTCCCATCTAACAGCAGACGACTTTTTGAAAACATCGTGGCAAAAAAAAAAGAAAGAAACTATGTATTGCTAACGACCAATGTCCCCATTTTGCCACGATTTTATATCTAATCTTGATTTTTCGGACTAGTTTAATAAAATTTCGCCTCAAAAGCCAACGAATGCCAGATTCTTTTATCATACAACTGCATCATAAGAATGGCAGTTAACGGTTTACCAAACTACGAAATACGAGACTTGCTCAAATTCAAAGCATTTGCAGACGACAAATTCAAAATGACTTAAGAACTAAAATTTGTATTTTCAAGGGTAGAAAACAATGTAGCAAAAGAAGAAATTGCTTGTTACCAGCATTTTATTCGTTTCCCACAATGTTTTACGAAAGCATTCTTCATAACCCTTTCAGCGCCATGCATAGGCGAAAACAGGGACTTTTGCGGACGGCACAGATCAAGATCAGACTGCACAGAACGTGCAGTCTGATCTTTGATCTGTACCGTCCGCTTGATTAGTCAGGCACCTACGATAAAAAATCTTTCTGGGTCTCTGTGGATTGCATTTACAGCCACCGAAAGAAGTCGAGTTTATTTATTTGTCGCCGAAAGAGTTAAGCGTCGTTAAAACTCGATATTGTTTGGTAAAAGGTGAATAAAAGGCCAGAGCATACACCTACGCCATGGTAAATGTAATTATAAATATGAGGCTTATCGGCTTATTTTATGTACGCGCTGGATGAAAATGAGCCATGCTCTGAGAAAAGGTGGTTTCATGCATTTGCAACAAGTATCGACCCATGTAAGCGCGTGCAGTCCACGCGCACTGACCTAGACGGAAACCTTTTGCTATTGGCCAGTTTTCTGCATGTCAAAGGACCTTTCTAGCCCAGGATTCAATAGGTTGTTAGACAACATAATGTGATGACTTGCCTGGTATAATACATCGCAGAGATGTATTAAGCGCCCTCTTGTCAGAGCATAGCTCACATTCATCATCATCATCATCATCATCATCATCATCATCATCATCCATGCGATAAATAGGCCTATCAACATTATTCACTTGATTTCATACACAAAATGATAAAACAAGCTGTAACTTTGTCCCTATAATCAGTTTGGACTGACAAACTAACGGAAAACTCTAAGCCATCCATGCTTTGGAAACAAGGCGTATGAATACAGGGCTTTGACCAATGACGTCACATTATGTTTATCTCTGAAAACGTTTGCAGTGTCACGTCGGTAACTTTTTTATTATATGTATTCAAAAAGAAGAGTGGCAATCACTTCCTGTCGCTTCTTTCCCTGGCGAAGTGTGCATTTAAAAAAGGTAGAGAAAGTGACATTTTGAGCAATGAACGTTTTATTTTTGTCCACTTCAAACACAACTGCCCTCAGAAAAATCAGGGCCCGTTTTTAAGAATTAGTTTAATTCTCTATAATTTCCTTAATTTGAAAGTAATACAACTCCTGGTTGGCTAAACCAAATGGTTTAGCCAATCAAAAGTTGTCTTACTCCTAAAATCTAGAATAAGACCAGGAATGTTCTGAAGACTGGTTGGTGAATATGGACCCTGAGTCAAAAGAGGTACCTCCTGTGTCAAAACATGTTTCTTGACGAGGTCACAGGAACTTAAAAGTTCTCAAAGAATTGGCAATATTGCATTCATTTCCTCAACCAAATATCAAATTAACATCAGAAAACACGTTTTAAACCCATAAATTTCATCTTTTCTGATATAACAGTGTAACAGAAGAAGTTCATATTAAATTTTAAATTGGGACTACTTTGTTTGTTACGATCTGGAAGCATTCTCTACCGGAGTCGTATTCACCAACCATTCCAAGATGCACACTTATTTTGATTTTCCAGATTTTTTTTTAAACATCAACTTAACGCAATTTCAGCTTGGCTGGACCAAATGGTTTAGCCAGTAAGAAATTGTGTTATTTTCTAAATCTAGAATGGGCTATACGGGTAAAACTGAGAATGGTTGTGTTACGCCAGACACAGTTGAGGTAAGAAGATTCCTAATGGATGTACTAAAACAGAAAGCAAAGGTAGTTATTTGATAAAAAAAGACATTCGTGACTACTTCTATCCGCTGGGAAAAACTGTTGTCTTTTAGGAGCATACATATTTCTTATAATAAATTGTAATTAGACCAAAAATGAAACCACTGATAAAAAATAGTCCACTTTTAGATCTGTGGCGTGTTTCGTGATGCCAATGGCGAATTTCTCCATTATTCGAATCTCGTAATGATCACGAAGCCATTACCACACAGGATATTTTAAGATTGTTTGAAATGGTGTTTTACCCCGCTTTCAACATAATTTTAGTCATATTACAGCGACAGCTTTCTTAATGATAAATGGCCTGGGTTTCAACTGTCTAGGGCTCTGAAGAATCTTGCTAAAGGACACTCTCACGAAAGACAGGTTTAAAACTTTAACTCGTTCAGTGTCAAATGTATGAGCCATGCTCTGTGAAAAGGGGGCTTACAGCATCTGCAAAAAAAGTATCGACCTATGTCAGCCTGCACTGTCCGCGCAGGCTGACATAAGTCGAAACTTTTAGACACTGGTCAATTTTCTGCATATCCCAGGACGATACTACCCCGGGGTTCAGCCTGCTGTTAGACAAAATTAATTGATTTTATGGATCCCTAATTAAACAATAAATCACTTGCTATATAATTTTATCGCGGAGATTCATTAAGCCCCCTTTTGCCAGAGCATGGCTCGTTTACTCTTGGCCTCTTGACTGCTGAGAACACAATCCTCAGCGACTCGGGCAGAATTTTATCTTTTACGCTTGACTAAACAAGTGGACGGCATAGATCTAAGATCAGACTGCACGTTCTGTGCAGGCTGATCTTGATCTATACTGTCCGCAAAAGTCCTTTTTTTTCACCTATGGCGCTGAATGCATTAACCCTTTCCCAAACAAGCCCTGGTTTTCACGTGTCTGCAGTACAAGTCTTTTGAAAACACTGTGGGAAAAGGAGAAATTGCTCGTAACGAGCTATTTCTCCTTTTTCCACAGTGTTTTCTACCCTTTTTGATAACTTTCTGCCATTTTCATCAAATTTGAAATTGTCGTCTGCAAACTCTTTCAATTTGGACCAGCCCAAAATTTGTCGTTTGGGAAAGGGTTAATACAATTATGTAAAAGTACTTATTATGTAAAAGCTATTTTAGTAATTGCTTGTAAACGGTGACCATCATTTTTCACATGAATCGTGATTCTACATAATTATCACAGAAAAAACTACGATTAAATTATGAATTGTGATGATGATAGTGTCATAGATTTTACTTCCGATAACATCTTACATTCCCTTTATCTGATGACTTCAACAGGGAGTTTTTCCTTCCACCACAATGATTTCAAAAGTGACTTGTTGCCTGACGAAAAAAAAAAATGTCTACAGGAGAGAAGCAAATCTTTCCATGACGTAAGCATTTTGTGCTTTTCCTACAACGTTTTCACATGCTTTCTATCTGCTTGTCATCAAAACATGGGACTGATTGATTACGGGGTTTAATTATTGGATGTATTAACGGGAAAAAAGGAGACATATAACATGTCAAATGCACATTTCTGCAATGCTGTATTTTGGGTCGGGGACCTATATTTACAGTACAGAAAAACTATTACACTGTATTGTATGCTCAGTTAGACTACAAAGTGGCTTTTGCAAGTCGGTTTCGCTGAAAACTTTGGCGCAAAGGCCGCGCTTGAATGTCGACAACAGCATATGGAATAACAGGAAAAAGACAAAATATGTCCCACGGGAGGGTCGTAAAACTTTCAGAGAACTGTTACTGTGTGAAATGTTGAGACTGCTGAGAAATGATTCGGTTTCAAGCTTGTATTTGTCATAGACCGAAATGCTGAAGTTGTTTAGAAAATTTCGATCTATAAGAGAGGATATGAGTATGTACATTAGACAGGATTGGTATGCATTACGGCTTTTAAATTAAGAGAGACATAAATAGATGAAAAATAGTCGTAATTTAGATTCTGTTAAATAGAAAAAAAAAAAAACCGCACCAGGGCATAATAATCTCGCCTTCTAAATTTCGAAAATAGCACTTTGCGCTAAGAAAAGAGAAGAAAACGTTTAACTCTTTACCACACAATCCCCACTTTTAGCGCCCCTTAGGGAGAAGCCTTTTGAAAACATTGAGGGAAAAGGAGAAAATGCTGATAACCAGCATTTTCTCCTTTTCCCACAATGTTTTCTACCCTTCCCAAAACAAATTTAAGTTTTTCAGTCACATTTATTTTGTCGTCTGAAAATGCTTTCAACTTGGACCAGTCTAAAATTTTGTCGTTTGGTAAAGAGTTGAATAGCAGAAGTCACTCTAGGACATTCTAATGACTTCTTTTTCATGTGTAAACTGAGTTTTAGACTCGTTGCTATTAATCACAACTGCAGACAAAATTTAATTGTGGATCAAAAGATAGGATTTATCATTGTCAAAAAGCAGAAAACATAACCAGCACTAGCTCGTTTTCAAACGTTTTCCTACCAAGAATCGTAAAAAACACGTGTTCGTTCGGTTAAGGGGCTACTGACATTTTGTATAAGTGTATACAAATGGAGCAGCGCCATCAGTTTCCGCAGATGGCCTAAGGGGCTGTGAATTAGTAATGAAATAAGAATAATAACCCCATTTCTGGGGATGGTGGGCGATGCCAGAAACGCGTTAATTGCAACAAGCAGTATTTTCGTCTTTGAGTTTTTTTTTAGATACTGTAGACTGCCACCTAAGATGTATAATCCAGTCAGGTTTTCATAATTTATGCTGAAATCATGCATTGTGAAGGTAATTATCACGTGGTTTGTGATCTTGTTTATCACCTAAATATTGACGATGGATATCACATAGAATTAATCACGAGTATTTGTCGTGATGAATTGAATTGAGGATTACAGAACAAATCGTGCTGATAAATATCACGTGAATTATGTTGATATTTATCGAATGGATTCTTATGATGATGATGATGATGATGATGATGATGATTAATACATATGAGCCATGCTCTGGCAAAACGAGGCTTAATGCATCTCCTTGATGCATTATACCAGGCAAGTCATCACATTATTATGGATCCATAAAATCAATTTTGCCTAACAACCGACCGAATCATGAGGTAGACTGGTCCGTTGACATATACCTACAGAAAAAGAGTCCAATAGCGAAAAGTTTCGGCCAGGTCAGCCTGCGAAGTCCGTGCAGGCTGACCTTGATCGATACTTTTCGCAAATACATTAAGTTCCCCTTTTCACAGAGCATAGTTCACATGTGTTTAATATATAAAACCGTCGTTATGATTATCACATGACTTGTAGTGAAGATCACGTGATTTGTGATGGCCATTCATAGATCGGTTGAGGGGTGACTGACATTTATAAGAATGTATTCAAATAGAGCAACGACATTAGTTGCCAAAGATGACCTTAAGGAGCCATGAATTTAGTAATGAAAACAGGACCAGTTATCCGATTTCTGTGTATGGTTGGCGATTCCAGATACGTGTTATGTTGTGACGAACAGTATATTCGTCTTTGAATTTCAGATACCATAGACTGCCTCAGTAGATATGAGCCATGGTCTGGCAAAAGGGGGTTTAATGCTTCTCCATGATGCATTGTACAAACCATGCGATCACATAATTATGGATCCATAAAAGCCACTTTATTTTTTTTTTTTTTAACAAACCGACTTAATCATGAGGTAGACTGGTCCTTAAACATACAGAAAATTGACCATTAGTGAAAAATTTCGGCCCAGGTCAGTCTGCGTGGACTGCGCACGCTGACCTGAGTCGATACTTTTGCAGTTGCAGTCAGCCTCCTTGTCACAGAGCATAGCTCACACACACACACACACACACACACACACACACATATTTTTTTTCCCAGTGAGGGCCTGTATTCAACAACCATTCTAAATTTCATTTATTGTTATTCTAGATTTAGAATAGAAAACAATGTTTGATTGGTTAGGTCATTTGGTTTAGCCAGTCAGACATTTCTTTGCTTTCAAATTGAAAAAAATGCGGGCTTAGGTGTTCTTACCTTAAAGGTTGAGAGTGTGAATTGTGAACGTGACTATCACATGAGTTGTGATCTTGATTATCACATGAATAGTTGTGATTATTATCACATGGATGGTGATGGTGATGAGCACAGAAATGGTGATAATAAATAGCCAATGAATGGTCATGATAACAGAGCTCCAGATTGAGGGAGTGATTTTGATTTCAAAATTGAAAAATTAATTATTGTCCACTAAACCCTATGTTCTGGGTACTCATTAGAATCGTCTCATCGAGACGATTCTGATGAGTACCCACAACATGGGGTTTAGAAGAGAAATAATGGATTTAGAATACTATCACTCCCTTTAATCAGGAGGTCTGTGATAATTTTCGCGTGACTAGTAATGATGAATTAAGACACCTTTTATTACATAAATCAAAGTTGTGACGACACGCTATCAAATGAAATGTGTATCATCGCGATGAATTGCTTATAATTTTTTAATGGTCAGATTAACACAATTTATTGTCGTACTGATAATCGCGTGAATTGTGATAAGAATTAAAAACAGTGTAGATGAGCATCACACGAATCATGGTGATAATTATCACATGAGCTGTGATCATGAGTATATGATGAATCGTACCGATTATAGTTACATGAATTGTAGTGATGATTATAAAATGATTTGTGCTGGTGATGATAATGATGTTGATGAGGGCTTAAAGTACATTTACAAACAAAAGTTATTCAATTTTACATTTTAAAAGATTAGAGAGAGAGAGAGA
Organism: Tridacna gigas; assembly: GCA_945859785.2. NCBI lineage: Eukaryota > Metazoa > Mollusca > Bivalvia > Cardiida > Cardiidae > Tridacna > Tridacna gigas. The sequence goes on from OX244037.2 coordinate 4,374,458, forward strand.
GATATAGAGAGACAGACAGACAGACAGACACAGATTACACACCTCTCTGTCTTTGCGAGACTCCAAGTCCTTCCACATACGGTTTTCTTCAGTGACGTCATAAGTCTCCATTGGAATGGTAACCTCGCCTATCAATTCTTGAAACTTGAGATTTGTTCCTTTAGAGAAAATTTTGATTTTTAAACTGAGTTTATGGATTTCTTCAAATGACAGATTTTGAAAGTACATTTCCTGATTAAAAACGGGGTCTTTAGTCCGTCTGAAAACCTGACTGATCTGCTTTTGAAGTTTACCAGGCATTAGATACACCTTTGCATAGGGATTTACATTTTTGTCTTGCTTACTCTGGCCCCCTAAATTCTCTGCCTTAATCAAAGTCACTTTTAATTGCTGGGAAGCAGCTAAATATTGAAAACTGAATTTCAATTCGCCAAAAGGGGCAAATAACTGATTGTGGTTGGCTGGCTTCGCTTTCGATATCACGTGACATGAACTAGAACGAGGCTTAACGATTTCTTCCTGCGGAACTTTTCTTTCTGTAATGTGTGGCGCTGAATGACGCTTTAGTGTCGGACTCGGGAGTTTTGGAACTGCGAGATCTCCAAGGCTACGCCTTTGTGGCTCATGAGTCATATCAATGGAGGTTTGAGACGGAGTTGATTGGCCAGAAGTCGACGAATTCTCGCTCCGTTCGCTTTTGTCACTTTTATCACTCTTTTCGCCTTCTTGGTCAATCAAGTTTACAAGCGAAGATCGTCGTCTATTGTAGAACCTACAATGTCGAGAGGGGAGTGGTATCTTGTTTAATCCTTGAAACGCTTGATAGGTTGGAGACAAGCGTCTGCTACACAACACATGAGTGTTTATTTCGATTTCCGGTGATGGCGTTTCACTGCGGCTTTGAGAGAATGTTGTGATCACAACGGACGGCGTACTCGACGAGAACACATGCTTCCCTTGTGAATGGTTGCTATGCAATTGATTTGAGCTTGCTAGGATGTTACTTTCGGAGGAGCAATTGTCATGTAATTTAGACAACGAACTCTGTTTTGCCAGACGTGACAGATGTTTTCTAGGTAATAAGCTTTCCGAACCGACGTGAAACAGGGATTCTTTTCGTCGTGTGTGTGGTTTTTCGGATAACGTCGAAAAACCATAAGATGTCTGAGCTCGAAAATGTGGAAGGCTCATGGCTGCGAACGAGAGAGGGTCAACGTTAGTATCATGTGTGTCTAAAACCGATGTTGAATTAACGTTTCTACAACCGCTGATCAATTCCCGGATTTCGTGTCGGGGTGTAACAGGGGCAGACTTGCACACGCCATTGCTCTTTATTTTATTCAAACACGGCACTGAATCAGACGGTGATATTCGAAAAGGAGACTCAGGCGGGGACATGCTCCTTCCACCATAACTGTTCCGTTTGGGACAGGAGTTGAAGTCTGCATCACCAGGGCCGGAACAATCACTTGTTCGCCGGGAAGAGTCGTTGGACCCCGGAATAACAAACTCCGGTATACTCTGTGGAGTTATCGGCCTAAACGTCCGGGATGCAGTCGGATCAGGGGCGTTTTGTGTCGATGATTCTAAAAACTTATTAAACAACCATTCTTTGACTTCTCGTATAGCGTCCATTGTTAGAATTAGCACAAGAATAACTAGAATCATAGAGATAGGCACTCGTTAACTGTGAAAGGCTGGAATTTTCTCTGTAAATATAACGGCGACTCTTTTCTCTCCTACGCTAATTGTTACACCTTTTATTGTTGATGCCAGGGAATTATCCCATTCCAAAATCACTGTCAACAACTCCCACAAACTAATCTCATCACAGTAAATTCCATTTCTAGGTAATCTGGTGGAGTCTGCTATAGTCTCTCAACAATGAGCCCATTAAAAAGGAACTTCGTCGTAAACAGCCGTTGTGTTTTCATGATAAATACAGCTTTTAACGGGGCGTGCAACTGTAATTTTACAATGAAATATTGAATTCACGAAGAACGTTGACAGTTAAATTAATCGCTTTTTCAAAACCATACGCCGCGAAAGTTAGTTTATTATGTTATTTTTCGTCACAATATATAATATGGAATGCAACAAAAAACATCTACTGGTATTAGTTCCTGAAAGCTTATTCTCTCATTCATGTTCTTGGAATCCGACTTGGGATCATCTTACATGAAACAAACACATGTCAATAACAGGCGACTGCCTTCCACGTTATGGCGACCTTTTGTACTCGTCAAATAGGAAACGTTATTTATAGCTACCAATAGAGTCGTCCACATGCGCAGTCTTTGTGACTAGGTAGTACCACATGCCGTCTTCATTGTACACATCTGAAACGAAAAAGGAATACTTAGGTTCGTAACGCTTTTACGAGCAATCCCGAGTTTTAACGAACCTGATGAAAAAGGCTTTTGAAAATATCGTGGGAAAAGTAGAAAATGCTGATAATCAGCATTTCCTCCACTTCCCACGGTATTTTCTACCCTTTTAACTATAAAAATTTGTTATTTTAACCACACGCGATTGGAAGTCTGCAAATGAACTCGGCCGGGTAGCTCATTGGTTTGCGTAACTGACTCGTGACCTGGCGGTTGGCGGTTGCGAGATCAGATAGACCAACAGACAGACGGACGGACGGACACATACTGACGCATAAAGAAGGCCCTGCCGGGTAGCTCAGTGGTTTGAGTATCTGACTCGTGACCTGGTGGCTGTGGGTTCGATACTCGGTTCAAGCAAACTTTCTTTACGGCGATTTTTCGTCTCTCACTTCTAATGCGTGTAAGAAAGTATTCAGTGGCTTGGAAAGAAAGTTATGTCAGTACTGGTGTGAGAAATCCAAGAAACACATGCACAGGTACACTGGCCGCCGTGATATGACCTAAGCTGTTAAAACGGCGTTAACCCTTTCCCAAACAAGCCCTGGTTTTCACGTGTCTGCAGTACAAGTCTTTTGAAAACACTGTGGGAAAAGGAGAAATTGCTCGTAATGAGCAATTTCTCCTTTTCCCACAGTGTTTTCTACCCTTTTTGAGACCTTTCTGCCATTTTCATCAAATTTAAAATTGTCGTCTGCAAACTCTTTCAATTTGGACCAGTCCAAAATTTGTCGTTTGGTAAAGGGTTAAACTCCAATACAAACAAACAAATTGTCTGCAAATGCTTTCAATATGGACGAGTCTAAAATGGTTTTGTTTGGTGAAGTACTAGACTGGTAACTAAGAAGATGTAACGACAATATCTACACGTATTTCACGATTAATTTTTTTTTCACTATTGGTAAATTTTCTGCCTATCATTAGAACCATTCTACCTCATGGTCTGGTCTGTTTCACAAGCAAGAAATATCCTGAAAAAAGAAATACGGCGCAAATTTGCCTGCAAATAGGCAAGGGCCCTTAACCCTTTCCCAAACGACAAATTTTGGACTGGTCCAAATTGAAAGAGTTTGCAGACGACAATTTTAAATTTGATGAAAATGGCAGAAAGGTCTCAAAAAGGGTAGAAAACACTGTAGGAAAAGGAGAAATTGCTTGTTACGAGCAATTTCTCCTTTTCCCACAGTGCTTTCACAAGACTTGTACTGCAGACACGTGAAAACCAGAGCTTGTTTGGGAAAAGGTTAACCCTTTACCAGACGACAAAATTTTAGCCTTGTCCAAATCGAAAGCATCTGCAGACGACAATTTCATTGTGGCTCAAATGGTTCAATTTTCCTTTGCTAGGACAGAAAACATTGTGGGAAAAGGAGAAAATGCTGGTTACCAGCATTTTCTCCTTTTCCCACAATGTTTTCAAAAGGCTTCTTTCCCAGGGGCGTTAAAAGGCGTCATTGTGCGGTAAAGGGTTAAAATAAACATGTCAACATTTTTAACCAATCACACATTTCTGTTTATTTATTTGTGATCAGTACCACATAGTAAGTCAAAAGCCAGCACATTCAGCTACGCCGCAAAAAATGGAGCCATAAAATGCAAAGATTTGCTTGGTAAAATGCATCACAAAGCTACCCCTTCTCCCAGAGTGCAGCTCTTATGTTTGAACGAGTTTCAGATTTGATATTAGGAAATCCTCGTCCGATGCCCGTTGACGGGGTCACGTGAACGTGTCCTTGTTCATTCGGCAAACCTCGGGTAATCCGGTGATCAAGTCCCTTCGCTGTATCACGTAGCTTGATATGCACCCATTCGTCACAACTCGGCCGATTCCGTACCTACATCTAACCTGGTCCGTATAAAGTAGGTTTTCATTTTGAACACCAATCATATGATCTTAAACATGGCGGCGCCCATGAAAATCGCTCAACAACTGCACGAACAACCACGGTGAACTTATTCACATCTATCGATCTGTCGATAAAAATTGAATGTACAAACTCTTTGCCGATGGAAATATTCTTAGATAGATATCGATAGAAAATTGTCACTTGTCTTTTCTGAGGAACTTTACAATTCTAATAACGGTAAAACGGTATACTTCCGGAGAAGAAATGTATCGTGTAGGTGCGTATCAAGCTACGTGATACAGCCGAGGGACTTGATCACCGGATCACCCGAGGTTTGCCGAATGACAACCACATGGTACGCCGGAAGTACACCGTTTTACTGTTATTAGAATCATAAGGCTCCTCGGAAAACATGAGCCACAATTTTCTATCGATATCTTTCTAAGAATATTGCCTTCAGCAAACAGTTTGTACATTCGATTTTTAGTGTGGTTTATTAATTCCGTTGGGAGCTTTCATCGACAGATCGATAGAAACTTCACCGTGGTTGTTCATGTCGTTGCTAAGCGTTTAACCTGGGCGCCGCCATGTTTAAGATCATGTGGTTGGTTAATTCAAAATGGAAACCTCCTTTATACGAAAGAGGTTAGATGTAGGTACGGAATCGGCCGAGTGGTGACGAGTGTGTACCTTGTGCTAGACAGTACATATATTACATAAGTGGTAAAGCGGTAAAAAATGACTTTCCGGCGTATGGCAACATATTTGCTGGATGAGACAAAGTATTGTGTAGTTTTTTTGCCAAACGTCTATAAGACGTTTTCCATCGCGTTCAACAGTCACATGATGTCAACCACTCATTAAGTATCTAGCACAAGGACACTCCCATGTGACCCCGTCAACGGGCATCGGACCAGGATTTCCTCATATTATTCCTTTTTTTCTATGTTCAAGTTAGGTAAATACTCTAGTATATAGACAGAATGAATGAATGAATGTTGTTTTATGGCGCATCGACAGCTTTGGTCATTTAGCGCGCATATCTGTGTCGAAGGAACAATCAAGGCGGATTTTTTCTTAAAGAGATTTGAGACATGCTGACATTAAAAGAGTTAAATTAAGAAGGGTCATGTGTGATCTAAGTATGTATAAAAGATATAATTGAGCAACAGGGCTTCCCTATTAACTCAAAAAGGTTTTGAATAATGATGTTAAGACTGCGATAAAAGGTTTGAACAGTCTTAAATTGATAATAAAGGAGTCTTTAAATGAAGAAAGGTTACGTGTAACTGACAATGTGCATAAAATATGATATTGAGTGGCTGGGCATTCCCTGCCTACTCAAAAGTTTTAGATTAAAAAAGGTAAGATTGTGAATCAGCTGACAAGGTATTTTATATAAAGATGTGTAAAGGATGTAAAAAGGTGGATAAGAAACTAAAAAGTAAATATCACAGTTTATTGTAAATGCCAATCTCCTTTATGAAAGCGATAACAGAATCAAAGAGGTTTTTTAAACTATCGACGTTGAAATATTTTGTACGAACTGGCTGAAAGTCAATGCAATCTAGTAGAATGTGTTTTACAGAAAAGGGTGCATTGCATGGAATACATTCAGGGGCATCATCTCTGGTCAAGAGCCAGGAATGTGTAATGCGTGAATGGCCAATTCGAAGTCGTGCAATTATCACTTCTTCTCGACGAACAGACCTGTAAACGGGGTACCATTCACCAAGGGAAGGTTTAACTGAATGTAGTTTATTGAAAACATCAGCATCCCACTGGGATTGCCAAGAAGATTGGATATGTGTTAAAACAGAGGATTTAAAATCAGTGTGTGGAACTTTAAAATCTGAAATGGGAAGGTTAAGTGCAGATTTGGCAGACCTATCGGCATTTTCATTGCCTTTGATGCCTACATGACTTGGAAGCCAGCAGAACACCAATCTATTCATAGAAGAAATTTGTGAGATCCTTTCAAGTAAAGTACAGATCAAGGGATTCTCAAGTCGTTGATTTGAAAGGGCCTGTAATGTTGACAAAGAGTCCGAAAAGATAATGAAACGGTTTGAATTAGAATGTTCAGCTAGATTAAGGGCAAGATCAATAGCTTTAATTTCTGCAGAGAAGATAGAGGAATTGTTTGGAAGGCGGCACTTCAAGCTCCTTTCTCCATAAATAGCGGCAGCTGCTACAGAATTTCCCTCTTTAGATCCATCTGTATAGATTGGTTTGAAGGAAAAATAATGCTCCTTTATCTCGTTGTATCTAGCATGAAACACAGTTCTATCCGTGACTGACTTTTTGTCGGATGCAAGGTCAAATCTATATTCTGCACTGTTTAGTGTCCATGGAGGGATTTCAGAGATTTTATAGTTGGCAATAGACTCAATGTCTATGCCAAGGTTATCTACAATGGGCTCCATGCGGATACCAAATGGAGGAATAACATTTGGTTTCCTTTCAAAAAGACGTTTATACTGAGGTTTAAAAACAACTTTATGAGTTGGATTAAAACGATTCGACTTCAGTTTTAAAAGATATTGAAGCGATAGTTTTTCCCTCCTGTAAGAAAGAGAAGGTTCATTAGCCTCAACATAGAGACTATTGACGGGAGAAGTTCTGAAAGCTCCAAGTACAAGACGCAGGCCTTCGTGGTGTATAGGATCGAGAATTTTAAGGCAAGATTTACGGGCTGATCCGTATACAATAGATCCATAGTCTAATTTAGAGCGAACTAAAGACCGATAAAGCCGCAAGAGGACTTTACGGTCTGCTCCCCATTCAGAATGGGCCACAACCTTTAGAAGATTAAGAGCCTTCTTGCATTTCTTTTTAAGAGCAGTGATGTGAGGAAGGAAGGAAAGCTTTCTGTCAAAGATGACTCCGAGAAATTTAAATTCAGAAACGACTTCAATTTTAGTTTTATCCAAATACAGTTCAGGGTCTGGATGAACACCACGTAGATTACATAGGTGCATGCACTTAGTTTTGGACTTGGAAAATTTGAAGCCATTTTCATCAGACCACGTTTGGAGTTTGTTGAGACACTGTTGAAGTTGTCTCTCAATAATATTCATATTTCGAGATCTGAAGCATATAACAAAGTCATCAACATAAAGAGAACAGTCTACACCAGGACAGATAGCTTTAACTATACTGTTTATTTTTACACTAAAAAGTGTAACAGAGAGAATACATCCTTGGGGCACTCCCATCTCCTGTTCACGGGCTCCCGAGACAGTATTACCAACTCGGACGCGGAAAAGACGTTCATCCAAGAAGGCTGAGATAAAAAGAGGAAGACGGCCTCGAAGACCAAAGTCATGCAAGTCTTTAAGAATTCCGTATTTCCAAGTCGTATCATAAGCGCTTTCAAGGTCGAAAAAGACAGATACTACATGTTGTCTATTAATAAAGGCTTCTCTGACAAAGGTTTCAAAGCGGACAAGACGATCGATGGTGCCACGTTGACGACGAAATCCACTCTGTACATCAACGATGAGGTTGTTTTTTTCTAAAAACCAGACAAGCCTGTCGTTGACCATACGTTCTAGAGTCTTGCAGAGACAACTAGTAAGAGCTATTGGACGATAGTTAGCTGGGTCACTAGCATCCTTGCCAGGTTTTGGGATAGGAATGACTAGTGCCTCTCGCCAGGACGAAGGAAAATCACCGGACTGCCAGATATCATTAAAAATATCAAGTAAAACAGAGAGAGAAGTAAAAGGTAAGTGTTTTAAAAACTGGTAATGAACTTTATCTTGGCCGGGAGAAGAATCGTGAGCTTTATTCAGAGCAGATTTTAATTCTTTAAAGGTGAATAGTTTATTGTAATGCTCTGAATTAGAAGAATTAAAATTAAGTTTTTTCTTTTCTTCTCTGGCTTTATTCCTCTGAAACTTTTCAGAATAGTTTGCAGAGGAAGACTTTTTACAAAAGGTGTCAGCAAGAGCATCAGCTATATCCTGGGGTGATTCCAACGACGTATTGTTAACTTCAAGGTGACTAAGAGGGGGTTGGCCTTTGCCACTGATCTTTCTGATCATGTCCCAAGTTTTTTTAGTAGTGGTTCTACTATTTAATTTAGAGACATATTGTCTCCAAGCCTTGCGCTTATTTTCTCTAATGGTACGACGAGCCTTTGCCCTGGAAATACGGAATAGGTTATGATTTTCTTTGGTAGGTCTGAGGTTAAACTTTCTAAGGGCTTGTTTTCTGTCTCTGACAGCCTGTTTACAATCATCATTGTACCAAGGCTTGTCAGGACGTTTTGGATTTGTCGAGGTCTGAGGGACGGACTGTTTAGCTGCATCAATTAATAGGGAGGTGAAAAGTTTTGCGGGATCATCGCAATCTCCAAATTTGTCATGTGTAATGGTCTGTTCACAGAGGGTTTCAAATCTATTCCAATTGGCTTTGGAGAGCTTCCATTTCTGCGGTTTTATGCTGCTGGATGGTTGTGTAGATGAAAAGATAATAGGGAAGTGATCACTTCCACACAAATCCTCTTTCACTTTCCAACTGAAATTGGGAAGTAAGACTGGGCTGCATAAGGTTAAATCTATAGATGAGTAAGATCCAGTTGCTGGATGTAGGTAGGTTTTGGACTTGTTGTCATTCATGAAAGACAAAGAGTTGTTCGAAATGAAGTTCTCCAACTGTAAACCTCTCTGGTTAGTGACCATTAAAGTCCCCAGCAAGAATATAGGGGGATGGCAATTGGGAAATGAGATCATTCAGATTGGTCTCATTAACAGGTGTGCTTGGGGGGAGATATAAAGAACATAGTGTAACGGCACTGTGTAAAGATAATCTGATGGCAACAGCTTGCAAGTTTGTGTTAAGAGAGATAACTTTATGAGGTATGTTGTTATTAACAATAACAGAAACACCACCTCTAGCTTTCTCGCCTTCGGTAAAGACTTTATTGTAAATGGAATGGTATTTGATTGAGATATCATCCTCCTGTTTAAGGAAGGTTTCTTGAAGACAAACAGCAACTGGTTTGTGATCACTAATTAAAAGGGAAAGTTCGTCAAAGTTTGACTTCAGACCTCGACAATTCCACTGGATTATGGTATCCATTGTGCATGAAGAAAGTATAAAAGCTAAAGTAAAAAAAGAGGTTGTAAACCAATGCATTTTAAAATAGGCTGATTAAGATTTCATTACAGTTGTCTCGGGTTTGGACGTGTGCCAAGTGTCAGTGTCCTTGTTCCAAGTATCTTTAGAAATGGACCAGATAGAGGCTTCTGAATCTGAGGCCTCACCTTCCAGATTTTCAGCATCTGCATCCATGTCCTCTAGCTCCGAAAATCTGTTGGAGGTAGGGACAGGATCATTTACTCTGACTGTGATTTCACAAGATTCATGGGAATCTCTAGATTGTGGTTTAGGTTTGGAAGAAGACCTTTTAGGAGATCGAGGTGTATGATTAGATTTGTTATCTTTAGATGAAACATTAGATTTTATTGTAGACTGTGAAGATGGAGGTTGGGGTTTCTTTGGAGGCTGTTGTGAAGGGGGAGATGGCTTTGAAGGTTTTTTGGAAGAGATATTTTGCGAAGAGGTAGACGGCTTTGAAGTTTTTTGTGAAGAAATACTTTGAGAGTTTGTAAGTTTTGAGGTTGCAGAAGGGGTTTTGTTTGTTTTAGATGCAGATGGAGAGTCAGGAATAAGTTTGGACAAGGTGGATGGAGGGAGAAGTTCTTTCAGCTCAGTAGCTACATCAGGAAATTTTTGAAGGAGAACTTTCGCAAGAATTTTACAAGTGCTGCAGTCGTCCTTTTCAGTTGACGAGCCAACAACACCTGCATAGCTAGGACTAGAAGAAGTTTTCTTGCGCTGTTCAAATATTTTCCTTGCTTCTGGAAAGCTTACATTATTGTTGTATTTAATGGACAGTATTTCTTTTTCTTCTCTCCATACAGGACACTCTCTTGAAAAAGTAGAGTGTGGAGACTTACAATTAATGCAAAGAGGAGGATTTGAACATGTAGTACTGTCATGGTCCTTGATGAGCACATTTAGAGCATGTTTCTTGGTTTGGACATTTACTGATGTGATGGCCGTACCGCTGGCATTTAAAACATCGCAAGGGATTTGGCACATATACATCTACTTTTACAATTTGAAAGCCTACCTTGATTGATGTTGGAAGAACAGGTGAAGAAAATGTTAAGATGTATGTATTTGTGAGTCTCTGTTCTCCATCTCTGCGTACAGAAATCCGTTGGACATCGGATACACCTTGTTGTTTCAGATTGTCTTTACTTTCTTGCAAAGAGTTGCAGTAAGTAAGCTCTTTGCATCTAATTACTCCTTTGCAAGAATTTAGTGAAGGATGTGGGAAAATTTTAACATCTGTGTCGAAGAATTTTGTGTTTTTTAAAAGATTCACTGCTTGTTGATTTGTAAGACATTCAACTAAAAGGGTCTGGTCTTTGAGTTTTTTAACAGATTTTGGAGTTCCAAGGATACTGGTAATTTGTTTTTCTATAACGAAAGGAGATAGTTTGGTTATGGGTTTTGAAGGATCTTGGGACTGGATAACAATAAAACGCGGAGAGTGAAAAGAAGTAGAAATTGAAGCTTCCGTTTCAGATTCACTATCTGAAAGAGGGCGTTTGCTTTCAGTAAGCTTGGCCTTTTTTTGCGACGCCATGTTTGTGTATAAAATTTCACCACCGATGCTCCCCACCCACCACGGAGCCCAACAAGGGGTCATGGTCTGGGGAAAGCCCATTCGCAGACCATGACAGGGATACATCAGTGGTATACTCGGTATGAAAGGGCTAGACTGGACAGATGTATTCTCGCAGAAAGTCTTACCAAGCTTAGACGATCATTGAGAGGTTACAAATGTCAGCCAAACACCAAAAACTTTCACCCGATTGACCCATGAGCCACCGCCTTCTAGGGCAGGACAAGAAATATGAAAAGAGTGTGACAAATATGAAGAAGATAGTAATTTTGATTGAGAGAAGGCTACAAAAGAAAGAACATATTAGATGCCCTAGGGCAAGGCATGACCAGCCGATTGATCAGGACGGGCCTTCCTGACCTCTCGTTTAGTTCAATTCAAGGCCAAAGTGGTGTGTTGCGAAAACAGAGCTATCAAACGGCCGAGCCCTGAATCCACTCAACCACCAGGATCCCGTCATCGAACGACACGAGTTGCAGCCCACGGCAAACGGGCAGGCACAGTGGGGGGGTCTTACCCCTGCTGTAGTGCGACAGCTGAGCTATTTCTATCCCCCCACCCAGCTGGGGGCCAGTATATAGACAGACTCTCAATGCTCAAGTTCGATAAATATATAAAGAGACTCTTTTTCGATGTTAAACTTAGGTAAATATATATATATGAGCCGTGCTCTGTGAAAAGGGGGCTTAATGCATCTGCGAAAAGTATCGACCCAGGTCAGCCTGCGCAGTCCGCGCAGGCTGACCTGGACCGAAACTTTTCGCTATTGGTCAATTTTCTGTATGTTAAAGGACCAGTCTATCTCATGGTTCAATCGTTTGTTAGAGAAAATGCACTTTATGGATCCATGATCATGTGATGATTTGGTTGGTATAATGCATCACAGAGATGCATTAAGCCCCCTTTTGCCAGAGCACGGCTCATATCTAAAGAGACTCTGTATGTGTGAGGTAGATAAGTATATAAAAAGAGACATTTTTTTTTCTATATTCTTGTAAGATAAATGTATATGTTGGAATCTCTTTCTATGTTTAAGTTAGATAAATAAATGCTCAGTATATAGGGAGACTCTTTTTCTATGATCAAGTTAGGTAAATGTATATCTAAAGAGACTCTCTTTCTATGTTCAAGTTAGGTAGATATAACATAAAGACTCTCGTTCAAAACCATCAATTAGCATCGTAAAGCATGGAAAATAAAAGGCATTCCTTTACGGATAAATATTATTGATCTAATCTTTACCTAACAACAAAGTTTTTGACTTGCCCAGATTGAAAGCATTTGCAGGTGACAAGTCAAATCCTGCCGAAACTTATGTCACATGTCTAAAAATAGGGCAGAAAACATTGTGGGAAAAGGAGAAAATGCTGGTCACCAGCATTTTCTCCTTTACCCACATTGTTTTCAAAAATTTCCTTCCACAGGCCCGTAAAAACAGGGGATTGTCTGACAAAGATTAATTCCCTACCAAGTTCTCTGTAAATGACTTGAAAATATTTCTTGAAGAAATATGGATAGTCCTTGGGAATTAAGGTTCATTACGTATGTATGCACATGAAAACATCGGGGCTAAAGGAGAAATTACTCGCAATGAACAATTTCTCCTTTTGTCACAATATTTTTCTCAAATTAATTCAACTTCATGGCGAAAAAAGGGTTTGTTTACATGCTGTAATGCTTAAAGTCATACGAAACAATTCCGCGTTTTACCGACCTTGAGGAAGAGGTCCTTTGAAAACATTATGGGGGGAAAAATACTGGCTACGAATGTTTTCTCCCTTTTTCTTCCTATTTTTCTTCCCTGTCATGAAACATCAGTTTATTTGTAGCATTTTCGGATTTGTCGTCTGCAGACTTTTTTGATTTGGAAGTCTAAAATTTGTCGTTTGGGAAAGGGGTAAGCTGATATTTTGACCTTTTTTCCGGATAATAAAATGTATTTACGGCAAGTATTTACCGGGATAACCTAAAAAGGAAACATTTCTCGTATTGGAAACTATGATCAGGGCCTGTATTCACAAAACCATTCTTAAGAACATTGTCAGTCTTATTCTTCAGAAGTTCCTAAATTTGAAAGTAACACAACTTCTGATTGGCTAAACCATTTGGTTTACCCAATCAGAAGTTGTGTTACTTTCAAATTTAGAAAATTCTGGAGAATAAGACTAAGAACATTGTTAGGAATGGTTGTTGAATACGAATCAAAGTCCTGTTGGCTAAGTGGTAACGTAGCAGGGCTTGTAATCCAAGGGTTGTTGGGTCGAATTTCAGCTCGGCCGAAATTGTTTCGGAGCACTGACGACATTTATTGTGGCAGAATTCATTTCTCCCTTGCTGCAATTGTTTGTTCTTCATGGTATGTGGGAATGCTGCCAGTGGTTGGTGAAAAGTGTTGGCTGCAGTGACACGGAAACTTCCGAAATGCATGGATAGGTGCCCTGGTCGCTGTGGTATAACTCAAATACTGTGAAACGAAATTTTACTTTCGGGAAAAGATTTACAAAATTCAAAATTGTGAGATATTCCCTCCTATGTTTCTGTAAAACAGCTCTAACGATCTCTATTTCCTTTTTTCATATTTTTCTTTAAGATACCTGTAATCTTTAACCAAACAATCGCATGGTTCAATAACCTTTTGGATGTCAGTTTTGAAAACATTATGGGAAAGGACGAAATGCTAGTAATCAGCATTTTCTCCTTTTCCCACAATGTTTATGCATTTTCAAAGACATATCTCATCACTTGAACCGCATTTAATTTGCTGGCAGAAATTGCTTTTGATATGGACTAGGGTAACCTTTTGTCTTTGGAGACGATAATAAGAGTCGAGTTTGAATAAATACACCCTATGAAGTTTGACTCTTTACCACAAAACAAAATTTTAGACTTGTCCAAATTTACAGCATTTGCAGACGACAAAATAAACAGCACTCAAACATTGAAATTTGTTCTGGGAAGGGTAGAAAACATTGTGGGAAAAGGAGAAAATGCTGGTTACCAGCATTTTCTCCTTTTCCCACAATGTTTTTAAAAGGCCTTTTGTTCAGGGTCGTTAAAGTTGAATTATAAATTTGCGACAAAATCACGAAAAAAAGTGTGGTGTCAGATAAAATTTCAAAGATATGTTCATTAAGATGAAATATTCAAACATCAAATATTGTCCTTTATAAATACTTTTGAAGTGATTTTGATAACTGCCATTGAGATATATTTGCTAATGATAAAATCAATAGAATTAATATTATTATGATCAATTCCTTATTCCCTCTAGACATCTAGTCATCGAAGATTTATATAGTTAAACGAAAAAGGTTCTATCAGACAATTAAAACTATGGCAATGAAAGCAGAACTCTTGCTGAGAGTAAAAGAGGTATAAAGGATAACTAAATGAGGGTCACAAATTATTCGATTGAGAGAGAGAGAGAGAGAGAGAGGAAGAGAGAGGCAGGCAGGCAGGCAAACAGACAGACAGACAGTGGGTCCCTTAGTCTTTTTTTTTTTACATTTTCCCCAATTTCATGTGATACAGTTTGATCAGTGAATAAAATGAGATATATTTTTAACAAAAATACATTACAGAATCTAAAACGTACAGTTGGGGTATGATTTAAATATAAATTTGACTATGAATCATTTTAAAAGTAGCCCTGTTTTCGGACAATATATAGATCTATTGACATTTCGGATACTTAAAGCATTTCCGATATGTAGTTTTTCTCGCTAAATAGAAAGACATGTGGAAAAAACTCACTGCCATTGCCTTATTGCAAGGAGTCTGTTTTGAATTCAGCCTATGATCCGATTTGATCATGTGAAATAACAATATCCCGTCTCCTCCGCATATTACCAACCCGGGGACCGCCATTATTACGCTTTGCCTGGCGTACTCTTGAAGTACGGCGGGGTACCAGACTAAGGAAGATCAAAGAATCACTATTCGAAAATTTATATGAAAATTCGGATATACAGTATATAAAAAAAAAAGTCTGACATTTTTCTGGATACGCTTCGAACAGCCCTTGTTTATCACCAATAGTGTTTTCTCTCTCGATTAAATTTCAAAATGAAGTAATAGCAAACACGTAGATAATATTGACAAATGGAAACAAAAACACGGGGGAAAAAAAATGTCGAGAAGCCATGTTTGCAAATAAGATATCGTTCGTTCCGGGCAATTTCTCAATTTTCCATCATTAATTCAAGGATCATTTATAACGGTCGCATAGAATACATAACCCTCTACCATACAATTCCGGGTTTTAACGACCCCGAAAAGGTTTACAAAAACATTTTGGGAAAAGGAGAAAATGCTGGTTACCAGCATTTTCTCCTTTTCCCAAAATGTTTTCTACCCTTCCAGCACGAATTTCATCATTCTTAGATCGCATTTAATTTCTTTTTTGTACATGCTTTCAATTTGGGCAAGTTCTAAATTCTTTCCGTCTGGTAAAGAGTTAACCCTTTACCACACAATTCCGACTTTTAACGACCCTGGTAAAGGAAGCTTTCGAAAAAAAAATGTAGAAAAAGGAGAAAATGCCGGTAACCAGCATTTTCTTCTTTTTCTGCAATATTTTCTACTTTTCCCAAAACGAATTTTGATCTTAGCGTCACATTCATTTTGTCGTCTGCACTTCTTTCAGTTTTGACAAGTTTAATTTTGTTGTCTGGTAAAGAGTTAAATTATTTACCTCCTTAAACAAACCTGACGCAGACGACCGTTTCATATCCTAGTGAAATAAAGCATAAAAACAATGAACTAAGGCGCCATATATGAGTGCACAAGAAAACATTGTTGAAGACGGAGAAATTGCTCATTACGAGCAATTTCTCCTTCTCCAACAATGTTTTCAAAAGTTATTCCTCGCTAGACGAAAAAAAAAAAATGTCGTCTGCTTGTGGTGAAACGTGTTTATAAGGAAAAGGGACAATATGGCTTCCATCCTCCGGAAGCCATTAAAATGCAGACTCGCCTTAATGCCAAACATCTCCGAAAATCACTCGAGGAAATGTTCAGAATGGCGCGAATTACCCATGGTGTGAACACAGGTTATGCGAGCGGAAGGAATTGAAACACAAATCAAAGTACTGAAATTCCTGGAACCTGCTGAGTTTAGCTGAACGTTTTCCCTGACATATGGATGAATTCGGATTTTTTAAGGTCAAAAAGTATAGTTCATAGTGAATGAAATCCTTTCCTGTAATAAATGTACTTTGACTTCAGGTAGCGGACGATGTAGATCAAACATCAGAACGCACGATTTATGCAGTTTGATCTTGATCTGTACCGTTCGCAAAACCTGAGTTGCCATCGGCTATGACAGAGTCAAAAGCTTCCAAGATCTTCAAGAGATTGACACTATTTTTCTTGAAAAATGGATTTCGATTCCTCTCTTTAACGGAAACATATGAGAAATGCTCTGTGAAAAGGGGGCTTATTGTATCTGCGCAACCCGCGCAGGCTGACCTGGCCGAAATATTTTGCTTTTGGTCATTTTTCTGCAAATTCAAGGGCCAGTAAACCTCATGGTTCGGTGTTTTGTTAGACAAAATAGAAATTATGGATCCATGATCATGTGATGACTTGCTTGGTATAATGCATCACAGAGATGCATTAAGCCCCCTTTTGCTAGAGCATGGCTCATGTCATTAGAATTAATTACGATTAAGTGGGTTGAGAGAGAGAGAGAGAGAGAGAGTATGGTGGCATATTTCTGCCACGAGATACGAGATAGCTTTCATGATAATTTTAGAGAACTATCGCGATAAAACAAACTTTCCTGGAAATATTATCTAGCTAACAAAAAGTTTCACGATAAAAATATCGCGATATTTTTAACAGTTATCACGATTTTTTTTTACGCTCGTGCCCACAACTGACATTCACGGTATCTATAATTAGATACGGTCTCGGATCATCTTTGTCTACTGTACAGTCAAAAACTTCCGAGTTCATCCAAATGGTGATATTCTATTTATAGATATCGAGAGACGGGTAGAGCTATCGCGATAATTTTACCTCGATGTCAGCTTCGTGCACGAATGAGAAATAATCAACATAAAATTTTTTAGATTGCAAAGTTTATCGTGATAGTTTTTTCAGAAAACCTTTCACTATCTAGGTAAAATTTTCAGGAAACTTCGAATTATCGTGAAAGTTTTCTCAAATTATCACCATAGCTATCTCATATCTCGCGGCAGAAATATGCCACCATAAGAGAGAGAGAGACAGAGAGAGAGAGAGAGAGAGAGAGAGGGGGAGCGAGGGAGACAGGCTGGGAGGGGAAAAAGGGAGCAAAGTTTTTTACAGTAAAAATTGTCCAGTCTAGATTATGTAGTAACGTAGTATCCATAACACAGTTTCAGGTAAAGAAATAAGATATTAATGTTCTTGAATGCCAAAACGCAAAAAGACTCATATGATTGTTCTTGTTTCATCGTGGGACATTTTGCCTACAAATTTCGTTCTTCAGTAATAATTAACGATACATAAAATGCATCCTTCAGGAAATTTTGTGGAACTTTTGACTAATGAACCGACACATTACAGGCTGCGTTTTTATCGTCTGAACAGTCACTTCTTGGGCTTGGGCAAGTCTCCCAGTGCTAAATATAGTGTACATCATCTCTTGTAAAACCAGGCATGAAACTGTACTTTAACTCTTACCAGATGCCCAAACTTTAGAATCGTAGAAATTGTATGTGTTTGCGTATGAGTGTACTTTGGTTCAAACAATGGTGTCTATCACTGACAGGATTGAGAAAATTGTGGAAACTTGTCACCAGCATTTCCTCCAATTCCAAAGATGTTTTCAAAAAAACTGTCTTCCTAAGGTCTGTAAAACACGGAATATTTTGATAAAGGGTCAAAATTGGTCAACGGTTACCCAGGTGTGAACACTGCGTTCTTAAAGTTCATTTATGTTAAATATGGTGAACAAAATTAAGTGAAACTCAGTTATCAAATTGTGGAACATTTCGTGAACACACAATCACGAGTTTGAACGACACTGAGAAAGAAAGCTTTGGAAAACCTTGTGGGAAAAGGAGAAAATGCTGGTTTCCAGCATTTTCTCCTTTTCCCACAATGTTTTCCAAGTTTCCAAACAAAAATTTCTCGTGTTGAGTCATATTTATTATGTAGTCTGCAAGTGATTTCAAATTGGATAAATTTATATTTTTTTTTGTCGTTTGGTGAAGGGTTAAGCATTATTCGTGTTAAATAATGAAAACAAAATGAAATGAACCTCGGTTTCCAACGTGTGAATATTACAGAAAACTTTATTTATGGCGAATGATGAATGTAATAAGCGAAGTGAGGTTACCCTCGATTACCAACGTGTGAAACAATAAGTTAAATTCCGTTCGTGATTAATGTAGTAAGCGAAACAAATGAACCATGGTTTCCCAGGTATAAAACGATACGTTAAGCTGCTCTTAATGATGAACTGTAAGCAACAAAGTGACGAAATGAACTGAACCCCAAGATACCGGGTGTGAAACATTCCGTTAAATTACATTCATGATGAATGTGGTAAACTAAATAAAGTTACCCTCAGTTACCCACGTGTGTAACAATAATAACATGATGACTGAAGGAAACTAAATGAAATTACCCTCGGTTACCCACGTGTGTAACAATAATAACATGATGACTGAAGGAAACTAAATGAAGTTACCCTCGGTTACCCACGTGTGTAACAATACGTTAAATTACATTCATGATGACTGTAGAAAACTAAATGAAGTTACCCTCGGTTACCCACGTGTGTAACAATACGTTAAATTACATTCATGATGAATGTGGGAAACGAAATGAAGTTACCATCGGTTACCCACGTGTGTAACAATACGTTAAATTACATTCATGATGAATGTAGTAAACTAAATAAAATTACCCTCGGTTACCCACGTGTGTAACAACACGTTAAATTACATTCATGGTGAATGTAGAAAACTAAATGAAGTTACCTTCGGTTACCCACGTGTGTAACAATAAGTTAAATTACATTCATGGTGAATGTAGTAAACTAAATAAAGTTACCCTCAGTTACCAACGTGTGTAACAATACGTTAAATTACATTCATGGTGAATGTAGTAAACTAAATGTAACAATAAGTTAAATTACATTCATGATGAATGTAGTAAACTGAATAAAGTTACCCTCGGTTACCCACGTGTGTAACAACACGTTAAATTACATTCATGGTGAATGTAGAAAACTAAATGAAGTTACCCTCGGTTACCCACGTGTGTAACAATAAGTTAAATTACATTCATGATGAATCTAGTAAACTAAATGAAATTACCCTCGGTTACCCACGTGTGTAACAATACGTTAAATTACGTTCATGATCAATGTAGTAAATGAAGCAAATCAATTACCAACGTGTTAAACGATTCGTTACATTACATTCATGAATGTAGTAAACTAAATGAAATTACCCTCGGTTACCCATGTGTAAAACAATACGTTAGATTACATTTACGATGAATGTAGAAAACAAAGTTACCCTCAGTTATCTACGTGGGAAACAATACGTTAACCCTTTCCCAAACGACAAATTTTGGACTGGTCCAAATTGAAAGAGTTTGCAGACGACAATTTTAAATTTGATGAAAATGGCAGAAAGGTCTCAAAAAGGGTAGAAAACACTGTGGAAAAAGGAGAAATTGCTCGTTACGAGCAATTTCTCCTTTTCCCACAGTGTTTTCAAAAGACTTGTACTGCAGACACGTGAAAACCAGGGCTTGTTTGGGAAAGTGTTAAATTACATTCATGATGAATGTTGTAAAAAGAAACAAAGTGAACCTCGGTGACTCAGTCATAAAACACCGTGTTAAGCTTCGTTTAATGATGAACTTAGCAATAAAGTGACGAAATGAACCGAACTTCGGATACATGCGTATGAAATATTACATTCACCCTTAAAGTCGTGGCACCGACTTTATTTGTTTTTGCAGACAGTGCAGATCAAGATCAGACTGCACAGAACGTGCAGTCTGATCTTTGATCTACACTGTCTGCTACTATGTTACATATTCTAACGGAAATAACCAAAAATAGCAATATTTCGGGTTGTTTTTCTTAATTAAAGAGGTCCAAATCTTTTCTTCAGCCCTTTAACCTTTTACCGCACGATGCCGCCTTTTGACGCCCCTGGGAAAGAAATCTTTTGAAAACATTGTGGGAAAAGGAGAAATGCTGGTAACCAGCATTTTCTCCTTTTCCCACAATGTTTTCTACCCTATCAAAGAAAGATTGCACCATTTGAGCCACATAGAAATTGTCGTTTGCAAATTCTTTCAATTTGGACAAGGCCAAAATTTTGTCGTCTGGTAAAGGGTTAAGGGTTAAATCACGTTCGTGATGAATGTAACAAAAGAATCAAAGTGAACCTCGGCTACCCAGTACCCACGTATAAAACAATGCTTTAACTCTTATCCTGCTAAATAAAAGAAATGAAACTTTCAAGCCAATAGGAAAAACCAAATGTTCCTGTTTCAAAGGTATTTTTGGAGGAAATATATCTCCTTATCGGACCGTGTAGATCCAAGATCAGACTGCATGTTCTGTGCAGTATGACCTTGATCTATGCTGTCGGTGCAAAAGGTGCCAAGCCCCCGTAGCTCAGTCGGTAGCGTACAGGACTTGAGAACAGGAAGTCGCTGGTTCGATCCACGGCTTGGCCAATTTCTTTCTGAGGATAGTCATCGCGACAGGATTCATTCCTCTGTCACCGCTGACCATTGTTTCGACGATGGTTATGTGGGAAAGCAGCCAGTGGCTTGGAAAGAATATTGTGCGGAGTACTGGTAAATGTAACTCCAGGAAAGCATGGATAGGAGCACTGGCCGCCGTGATATAACTGAAATAATGTTGAAAACGGCGTTAAACACTATACAATCAATCAATCGGTGCAAAAGGTAAGTGTGTCGCGCTTAGTGGCCTAAGGGTTAAGCATTGTTTCAGGATGAACTAAGTAATTAAGTGACGAAATGAACCGAATCTTGGATAAACGGGCGTGAAACATAACGTGAAACTTTATTCGTGATGAATGACCCTTTACCACACAAATCCAACTTTCTACGACTCTGAAGCAGATGCCCTTTGAAAAAATCGTTGGATAAGGATAAAATGCTGGTAACTAGGATTTTCTTCCTTTTCCCACAATGTTTTCTGCTCTGTGAAAGACGAATTTCATGTTCTGAGTTACACTGAATTTGTCGTCTGCTAATACTTTCAATTTAAACAAGGCTAAAATTTTGTCGTCTGCTAAAGAGATAATGAAAGAAAGTGAACTTCGTTTTCTCCCAGATTTGAGAAAATTACGTTAAACTTCTTTTATGGTGAATGTAGTGAACAAAATGAAGTGATCAAATCTCGGTTATCGATAATGAATCTCTCTGTCTGTTTGCTTTCATGATTGCAATTGAGTCGCGCTCTGGCAAAAGGGGATTTATACATCTCTGTGATGTAACATGCCAAGTAAGTCACCATTCATTGTAGATCCATAGAATCCATTTTGGCTGAGAACCGGCTGAATCTTGAGGTAAACTAGTCCTTGGGCATGCAGAAAATTTACCGATAGCAAAAAACTATCGACCTGTTTCAGACTGCGCGGACTGCGCATGTTGACATGAGTCGATACTTTTTGCATATGCATAAATCACCCTTTTCACACAGCAAGACTCAACTATTACGATCATCTGTAATTTTTATTATTAATTTCTGTACGGCTATTCATTTGCATGTTACTGTATTATAACTGCATTAAGTATGGTAGGAGAGTGTAAAGTTCAAATCAGTCAAGTATCTTCTATCTTATGTTATGTACAGTTCAAATTTGACTTCGATAACAGAACGGTTGGTCGAAAGCACTGTATGCTTTTGCACTGAAAGAAATATTTGATTGAATGGATGGTATTTTTCGCCACGTTCAACATTGTTTCAGTCATGACATGGCGATAGCTCACTTATCTATGTGGTGTCTGGGTTTCACATATACCAGACTGGGGCTGTAAAATGTCTTACCAAAGGACACTCCCGTGGAAAAAACCAAGTGCCTCGGGCGAAGATCGAACCCAGGACAGCCAGATTAAGAATCCTACACCTTCACCAATGGGCAAAGGCAGCACCTCAATAAAAATGAAATAATCCATGTTGTGTGAAAGGGGGGCTTAAAGGCAAAAAATATCGACCCAGGTCGCTGTGCATTTTGCTATCGGTCAATTTTCTGCACGTCGAAGAACAATCTTCCTCATCATTCAATCAGTTGTTGGACCAAACAGACGTTATAGATCCATAATTATATGATGACTTGCTTCGTATATTCATAGGCCACTGAAACTCCATTGGTCTATTACCGGACAACGAAATTTTCCTTATCGGACACCGTTACTATAAATAGCACATTGGCAACTGCCTTTATATTGTACAAGTTGGCTTCTTTAAAAAAGAAGCCAGGAGAGGTCAGCATCAATGTTTTCAAATAGTTTATTGCTTTTAATTTCAATACATTTTGGTAAATGTAAACAAATAAGTAATGCATTATATGATTGCCGCTGTATAAAAAGGAGAAACCCTTTACGGATTACATGACAGACACGTGACCTTCTTCCCACGTTTTCAAGTCGCGTGATCTTTTCCCGCGGTGTTCTCTTTTTTAACGAAATTCTTTTTTGTATATGTAGCTTTATTTGTTTAATGAAAAATTATAGCTATTGGAAAGGTCATTTGCAATCAAATCAATATAACAAATCCTTTTTGAAATCCGTCATATAAAAACAAAACACGTCTATTTCCTATTTCAGTTTTTTGATTTCGGTTTATTTATAAAACCATGACGAACAGACTGTGTATCAGAACAGTTTCGCAGAAAAGTATGGAGTTAGGCAGCAATTTCTGAGGCAGTCTGCCTTTTAAACTCACCACTGTTGGAGAGGTCTGATGACCGCTCCAATAAGACAAGGTCTTCTATTATATACAACATAGAGGCAGTCGCCAATGTGCTATTTATAGTAACAATGTAAATCAAAATTTGAGTATTCCCTGATATACAGGCGATGCACCAATTCGGAAGTATTCGATGATTAACCAAGAAAAATGTTAGTGTTCCGTAACAGACCAATGGAGCTTCAATGGCCTGTGGTATATTTCATCACTGACATTTATCCCCCTTTTGCCAGAGAGCGGCTCAACTGTAATCATGAAAGCAAATACACGGTCAATTTTCTGCACGTCAAAGGAGCAGTCTACCTCATGATTCAGTCGGTTGTTAGACAAAATAGATTTTATAAATCCATAGTTATATCAGCCGTGCTCTGCGAAAAGGGGGGCTTAATGCATCTGCGAAAAGTATCGACCCAGGTCAGCCTGCGCAGTCCGCGCAGGCTGAACCTGGGCCGAAACTTTTCGCTTTTGGTCAATTTTCGGTATATCAAAGGACCATTCTACCTCATGATTAAGTCGATTATTAATAGAAGTGGCTTTTATGGATCCATAAGTATGTAATGAGTTGATCGGTATTTTGCATCACGGAGATGCATTAAGCTCCCTTTTGCCAGAGCATGGCTCATATGATGACGTGCTCTGTGTTACTTTTTTTCTCAGAGCGGGGCTCAAACAAAAAGGGAAGAAATTCAGACCATGCTAACACGGGCTGGTTTTAGATAAAACTTGTCACTAAACCGACGGAATTAAAGGCTGCAGCAAAAAAAAGATAAAGAAAAGGAAACTATTTTTAGCTCAGCTGTTTTCGAAGAAAAAATCGAGGTGTTGTTGTTGCCATGGCGGCGTCGTCATCATGCAACAACTTTGACATTTTATAATATATCTCTTATAACTAAAGATATTTTCTTCACACTTGGACAAGTTGTTAACTATCAAAAAGGGGATCCATACAACAAGGAAGATAACTATCAAAAATATTTTTGACACAGTGACGCCCCTTTTCCGAGTTAGAATTTTCACTGAAAATCAAGCAACGGCAGCCGAGCGTTGGCAACCGAATGCGATATGCTTGTTTCTAATGAAAACGTGAAAACTTTGCGAGAAGATGAGCAACTTTTAAACAAAGTTTGCTGCTTTTTTCCACAATATCTTCAAAATGTTTTCAAGATATTGTAGAGATATATATGTATAAATTCTAACACGTGCGGTGAATTGTTTGCACCAGACGACCCAATTTTAGACTAGTTCTAATTGAAAGCGCTTGCAAACCACAGATTAAATGGAGTAAACATGATATCATAGAGCATAGAAAACCTTGTTTGAAAAGGAGAAAATGCTGGTTACTATCATTTTCTCTATTTCCCACAGGGTTTTCAAAAACCTTTTTTCTTATTGGGTGTTTAAACACGGGATTGTTTGTTAAGATATTAATGTGCTGACCAATCACTAAGCATATAGATTTGAACCATGCTCTGTGAAAAGGGGACTTAATGCATCTGCGAAAAGTATCGACCCAGGTCAGCCTGCGCAGTCCATTTTCTGTGTGTCCAACGCCCATTCTACTTAATGATTCAGTCGGTTGTTAAAAGAAGTTATTTTTATGGATCCATAATTATATGATGGCTTCATTGGTACGATGCATCACGGAGATGAATTAAGCCCCTTTTTGCCAGAGCGCGGTTCATTTTTACGCCCCCTATCGTACCCTGCTGTTTGAAAATATTGCGGGAAAAAAAGAAGCGACAGCCGGAAACAATCATTTGCTACTTTTCGCACAATCTTAACATACCAGTACCATTCAGTTTGTGGTAGTTTCATTAAAACCCGCGTAAAATAGCATAAAAAAAAAACTATTCCATAATAATAATAAAATCGAAAAATTTTCTTTTTTTTTAAAGTACCTTGCTTGTTGCAGTTGTAACAGTTTTTGGTGTGTCTAAAATAGCATGGACAATAGTCAAACAAAACAATAGTAAATTACCCGATTTTTTTCCCGCTCAAATAACATATATATTCCAATTTTATTCCTGAACGGTATGACAGCATAACAACCAATAACAGAGAAATGAGCGAGATATAGGCTGTGTTGACGTAGAGTTCAATTCAATACCTAAAGCATGACATTTCTCCCACGATAAACCGTGAACCCTTCACCGTGTACGAAGTTTACATTGTTTTTATGTCTAGAAAAGATTACGTTGTTAATTCATTCGCTTGATGCATGTCTGACTGTCTCTGTCTGCCTGTCTGTATGCCATGTGGTTTGTTTGCCTGTCTTTCTGTGTCTGTCTAGTTTGTTTGTATTGGAGTTTAACGCGGTTTTAACAGCTCAGGTCATATCACGGCGGCCGGTGCACATAAGCTTGTGTTTCGTGGCTTTTTCAGACCAGTACCGACACATCTTTCTTTCCATGCCACTGATTACTTTTTCACATGCATCAGAGGCGAGAGGCGAAATATCGACGGAAAGAAAATTAGCCTCGACCGCGTATCGAACCCGCTACCACCAGGTCACCAGCTCGATACTCAAACCACTGAGCTATCCGGCCGGACCGTCTCTATCTGCATGCGTCAGTATGTGTCCGTCCGTCTGTCCGTCTGCCCGCCCGCCCGTCTGTCTGTCTGTTTCTGTTTTTCTCTTGATCTCTATACATGTATATTTTTTCACAGTGTCACAGTCAATCTATCTCTCGTTTTTTGTTAATTAGTGAAAAGCTCGAAATGTCAACGTGCAATAATTAGTGAAGACCTTTTAGAACCCCCCCCCCCCATTTCTTTTAAAAAAATAGTAGTACCTGCCGGGAAAAAAAACATCCGAGCCATGCTCTGTGAAAAGGGTGCTTAATGCATCTGCCAAAAGTATCGACCCAGGTCAGCCTGCGCAGTTCGCGCAGGCTGACCTTGGCCGAAACTTGTCGCTAAACTAAACAGAACAGAACAGAACATATATTTATTTATGACTTGTACACAAAATACATGGTCAATTATACAAATTTGACATTCCAGATCAGTTTTCTGTACCTGAAAGGACCATTCTACCTTATGATATAACCGGTTGTTAGACATAATCATTTTCACGGATCCCTAATTGTGTGATGATTTGCTTGGTAGCATGCATTACGGAGATGCAGAACAGAACAGAACAGAACAGAACAGAATCTTTATTTTGACTTAAAGCACAAAGTCTCATAGTCACAAATACATACATATATGCATGTTATGAAAATGACACAGTCATGCATCATGGAAGAGTATAATACTAACATTGATAACAAAATACTGAAATATAGTTACACATGTGAGAGATGCTGAAAAGTTAATTTTCTATCCTGGAGTTAATTACTCTTCTGAATTGTATTAGCTCTTGATTTAACTCTTTCGGCGCCAAATAAACAAACTCGGCTTCTTTTGATGGCTGTCAATAGAATCCACTGAGTCTCCGGAAAATTTTCATCATATAGGCTTGACCAAACAAGCGGAAGGTATAGATCAAAGATCAGACTGCACGTTCTGTGCAGTCTGATCTTGATCTATGCCGTCCGCAAAAGTCCCCGTTTTCGCCCATGGCGCTGAAAGGGTTAAAAGCATGTTTATAACATGAAGTCACCTGTATCAACGTTTTTTTTTTCTTGTTACAGTTAAGTAATTCAATGAATTTATGCATACTTGGATGTTTAAAGTAATACTTAGGAATATACTGTGATCTTAAATCGTTGTAAAAAGGGCAAATCAATGTAAAATGGAATTCACCCTCGATGCATTAGCTCCCCCCTTTTTGGCTCATCTTGTATTAAGTAACCAACTGCTCTAAGAGATACAGTTCTGATTATATCCTTCTTTTTTTTTACTTAATGGAACTTGGATAAAAGACCAATCGCTGTAAGAGACCAGTCTTATCACTTCCTTTAGTGGATGTTTTTTATATGTTTTTTTTTTGCTGTTTAACTCTTTACCAAACGACAAAATGTTAGACTTGTCCAAACTGAAAGCATTTGTAGACAACAAAATAAATGTGACTCAAAAATTGCAATTTGTTTTTGAAAGGGTAGAAAACATTGTGGGAAAAGGAGAAAATGCTGGTTACCAACATTTTCTCCTTTTCCAACAATGTTTTCCAAAGGTTTCTTCCTTAGGGTCGTTAAAACCCGTGATTGTGTGGTAAACCGTTGACGCCCTTTTTAACATCATTTCAGTTACATAGAGGTGGCTCGCGCATCTAGCCATGCTTTCCTGTGGTTTCTTCTACCAGTGCTCTCCAAAATATTATTCACAAGCCACTGAATGCTTTCCCATATCGACTTTGTTGAGACAATAGAAAAAAAAAAAAAACGGTGAGAGAGAAATCAATCCTGTCGCACTGATTATTATCGATCTTTGGAAAGAAATAGGCCGAGTTGGAATTTAGAACCAGCGATCCCTGGATTCGAATCCTGGACCTTACAGACTGAGATCCGGTGGTCTCTGATAACAAATAGAATGTACTTCAAAGCAAGGAGAAACGAATCTCGGTTTCGACACAGGCGTCGAAGAACAGACCATAAAATATCAGGTTTGTCCATATTGAAGTGCAGACGACAAATCAAATGTGCCTTCAATAATGCTATTTGTAGTTGAAAGGATAGAAAACATCGCAGGAAAAGGACAAAATACTGGTTACTAGCATTTTTTCCTTTTCCCACGATGTTTTCCAGAGCTGACTATGTCAAGGATATGAGATTATGGAGTTGTTTGGTTAAAGGTTAATTGGATTCCCATTTAGTTAATCCCTTACCGAGCAATCTCGTGTTTTTGGCTATTTTTTGAAAACACTGCGGGAAAAGGAGAAAATGCCAGTGAGTGCCTTGTGAGACAATAGTATCTGAAAGTATAATCCACCCTTTCAAAGACAAATTTCATCAATTGAGCCCCATTTATTTTATCGTCTGCAAATTCCTTCAATTTGGCAAAGTCTAAAAATATTTTCGTCTGGTAAAGAGTTGAAGCATTACACCAGAACGCGGAGAACAATCGATAGCTCTCATTAGTGAGGTATTTCTTTGACAGAAGTTCGGGAAAAGTTCGTTTTTTCTCCCTCTTTCTCTAAAAAAGGCTAAAAAAAATGTAACAAATCATCGGACGAAAAAAGAAAATCTGTTAAAGCGATTTCACCCCAAGTTCAGAGAGAAAAAGACAGTTTACTTTTGCGAGTCAAAAGAAGGGTCCCCGACATGTTAAGACCATAACTCTATTTTGGCATAGAGCATATAAGCTCATTGACAATACAATATGCTTTATGGCAAAATAAAATTATGTTATGTTATGTTATCTTATGTTATGTTATGTTAAGGCTCTTTATAAAGCGACAAAAACTTTAAGCTTGTGCAAATTGAGAGCATTCTCAGACGAGAAAATGACTTGTGCTTAAAAAATAAAATGCGGTTTCGAAATGGCGGAAAACACTGTGAGAAAATGGACAGAATTATGGTTTCCAGCATTAACTCCTATTCTCACAATGTTTGTAATACCCTCCCCTTTTTTTCCTCTGGATCGTCAAAGATCGTTATTGTTGTTTCCGTTCTTGTCTATTTTTAGTTACTGTGACGATGACTTTGACTTTAATATTAAGTTGAAGGAACATGAAGCATCTGCATATTGCCTGATTATGCCAAAATACTTTCTACAGTGTCTGCTAAAAGACGGTCAAAATAACAATTTAGATTTTTGTAATCCCACCAAACTTCAAAAGTTTCATAGCTGAATTTAGTATTGAAAGAGCTGGCAAAATCTTTAATAGATAGAAAGCGAAGTGTTCACAATAACATTTCCTTAAAGTGATACGTGGCCTCCTGAATAATTCTTAGATTTCGTGAAAGAATTCGTAAAGGCTTGTGGGAGTCTCAATTGACCGCGCCCGTTATGTCGGATGTCACACAACTAACAACGATGACGTCACATCTGGAATCGGAAATGTCGGATGCCTCAGTTTGTTTATGGGCATAAAGTGCCACAGCTATGCGCATTCGCCGTTATTGTATGGCTTAACTTAGTATATTCTATATTCTATTCTATATCCTTTATTGCATTAAAACAGACATGTTTTATAGCAAATTACAAATATAAATGATAGAAGCATTTCTTATATAAAAGTGATTTACACTGCTTAACTGAAGAGCACATGATGTTATTTGACAAGAAATATAGCAATGATTAACCCTTATCCTGCTAAATAACTAAGTACTCGAATATTGTTATTTCAAAGATATGATTTGGGAAACAGCATCTCCTTATCGGATAGTGTAGGTCCAAGATCAGACCGCACGTTTAGTGCTGTCTGATCTTGATCCACACTGGCCGGCCAAGGTTCTTTAGTCGTGCTTTTTAACCAAAGGGTTAATTTCTCAACATGTTACCATGATAGATAAATTTTGACAAATTGTATAATATTTTTGGCGATTTAACAGACAAGAGATTAGTGAATTTCTGTATTGTTGGCCAAGTATAATAATATTTTTTAAGTAACTTTGCTCTGAGTTCTGAATACTTTGTGCATGTCAATAAAAAGTGATATTCATTTTCAATATTTCTCGAGTTACAATTTTTACGAATTCTTTCCCTTATATCTACATTTCTTTGGCGTCCTTTTTCAATTTCTAGATCATAAGAGGATACTCGGAATTGTGTAAGTGAAGTTCTGAATTTTTTATCTTTAATGATGTCTAGGTAGCTCTCAAAATTAAATGAATGTTTAAATAAACTATAAAAACGCAGATGAGGAGAGTTATTGATTGATGAGTACCAGGTTTGTTGATATATGTCTAGTATACGTTGTTTAATCCTGTTGTAATCTATGGTTATATTGAGATGATTTTCCCATAAGTTTGACATGCCGATTTGATCTAAGATCATTTTGATATTATAAGCCCAATTATTTCCATTGTATATATAACCGTTTTCTGCATCTGTTTTTAAAATGTAATATGTTTTGAATAGAATTGAATCTTCTCCAGATGACAATATCTTAATCCAATATTTAATCATTATTAATTTTCTATGAATTTTCATGGGTATACGACCGAGTTCGCCGTAGATCGCATTTAAGTTAGTAGATGGTTTTACGGAAAGAATTCGTCTGCAAAATTTTGAAAAGATTGTTTCCACATCAGGACTAGGATGATTACCCCAAACGGCAGCTGCATAATTAAGGATCGGTAATACAAGTGAGTCGAATAAATTTAATTTTTGTGAAACAGGTAATTGTAACTGATTAAAGACAATAAAAATGTTGTGTAATGAAAAAGAAGCATGTTGCGCAATGCGTTTTTGTGTTCGACTCCAGTTACCGTTCTTGAAGAAAAATACTCCTAAATATTTAAAGAATTCAACTATTTCAATTTTCGTGTCATATATGTAAAAATCGTGATAGGTATGCCTACCCTTTTCAAAAATCATTACTTTAGTTTTATTAACGTTCAATTTTAATTTCCATTCGTTGCAATATTTTTCTAAGTCTGTTAAAATTGACTGTAGTGACAAGGGATCGTGTGCAAAAACAACTGCATCATCTGCAAATAATAGCAAAAAAAGTTTTATATCATCAATATGTAAAATACCATTTATGTCATTTTCAATACTATCTAATATGTCGTTTAAGTAAAATAAACATAAAATACTGCTTGTTGGATCGCCTTGTTTTACACCGACGTTTGAAGTTATGAAATCAGATAAGCAAGACTGGTAACGAACGGACGATTTTACGGTTGAGTACATAGACTTAATGGCACGGACAAGTTTGGTGCTTACATTTTCGTACAACAGTTTTCTCCATAGTAATGTTCTGTCAATATTGTCGAACATTTTCTCCCAATCTAGGAAAGCTACATATAGTTTTTTATTACTGGACAAGGTTTTACTTATAATGGCGTGTAATAAAAAGATACAATCAGTTGTTGACTTGTTTTTTTGAAATTCATATTGATTGTCAATGATTTTATCATTTTTTATCGACCACTTAGTTAATCTAGTTACCAATAATTTAGAATAGATTTTAGAAAGAATGTTATTCAGGGTAATACCTCAAAAATTTTTAGCTTCCTGAGATCCGCCCTTAAATATTGGAACAATGACTCCCTCTCCCCAACTCTTGGGAAATACTCCTTCATTATATAATTTGTTATAAAATGTAGTCAAAAATGGCGAAATGATATCAAATGAACTTTTAAACACTTCGGCAATTAATTTATCTATGCCCGGGCTTTTTGAGTTGTTTTGTGAAAAAACAGCCTCCTTTATCTCTAATGTCGTAAAATCGGAATCCAATTCATCGTCAAGTATAATATTGTCATTAGATGTCATATCGTTATTAGTTCCACCGCCAGAATTGTAGTCTGATCCATATAGATTATTAAAGTGTGAGTATAGATCGGTCACAGTCACATTACAGGGCTCGTCTTTGTTAACCGTGTATTGATTCTTAATGGCATGCCAAAATGATTTCGGATTTGTTTTCGCTAACATAGACACACGTTTTCCTTCTAATTTCATAAATAGATTTTTATTCTTACGTTTTATTTTTGTGTAGTTAGTCTTTTTATTGAGAAATTCTTTTCTAGTCTCATCATTTCTATTTCTTAGAAAAATATTTCTAGCGCGATTAAATTCTTTACGGGCATCGAAGCATTCTTTATTGAACCATTGTTTTCGTGGGGTTTTGGGCTGGGAAGGATTATCTTTCTTTCCCTTTCCAAAAACCTTAAAAGCGTGGTCCTGCATGAATGACGTGAATAAATGAATTGTATCATCGATAGTACTATTATTTATACAAGCTGTCATGTGATTTAAGCGTGGAATGTCATTCGTAAGGCTCTCCTGGAATGTAGTAGTACGAGAACTATCCCATGATAAAAATAGTTCACTTTTACCCTTAGTATCGTCATGTGTCAAGGGGTCTGTGTTTGCTCGTTTGAAACAGAAATTTAAAGCACAGTGATCTGATAGATCGTTCGGCGATACTATCTTAAATACATTTATATATTTAAAATCATTTTGTGAACTCAATAAATAATCAACTACGCTCATTCCGTAGTTACCTACATATGTAAATTGGCCGACAGATTTATCGTCATGCAGACGACCATTGGCTATTAATAGATTCGTACTAATGCAAAAGTTTATCAAGCGTATCCCATTCGCATCTAGCACAGTATCTTTATTTGCTCTGGGTAGAATATTGCGATTGGATTGAATAATGAATTATCGTCTAGAAACTGATCAAATTCGATGAAATCTGGTGCATTTGACGTTCTAGAATTCAAATCGCCTGTTAAAAAAACTTTACCTAATAATTGGTATTTTTCCACACCTCGCTCAATGTTTTCAAAAAAATCAACATCATTTTGATTCGTTAATCTTGATTGACGTGGTGGGATATAGGTACAACAGAGATATACATCTACATCAAATTGAAACATGGATTTGCATATTTTCAACCATAAAATCCCCTGCTGTAGTTTTTCTATAATTTCAATTTTATCTCTAAGATTCTGTTTATAATAAGTAGAAATCCCGCCAGAGTGGCGTCCCTTGTTTGTTCGTGCAGACTTATTACCATACAAGTGCTCAACACAATATCCTTTAACATTTAAGTTCAGATGAGTCTTAGGTGATACCCATGTTTCTGTCAAAATAATAACATCATGATCGTTTATGATTTTAACAAAGTCTGGATCTGAAAGTTTTCTGCCAAGTCCATTGATATTCCAGGAAATAATGTCTAGTTGCTTTTCATGACTTCTCTAGGGATTACTCGGGGGTGCTTTATATTTCACATTGTTTACAAAAAGGTTTTCACCAATGAACTTTACGCTGTTTCCTTTTCTTTTTTCACTCTGGTAGACTGGGTTCAAGTTTCTCCTAGCGTCCCTCCACTCTCTGGGTATTTGCGTTCCAACACCAAGATTAGCTTAGTAGCTCTATATACTGCACCTTTCTGAGGGTCGGTCGTAACACTTCAAAGTTAAAGTTTTGACAGAAATCTACGCGTTTGCCTTTAACCCTTTACTGCACAATACCGCCTTTTAACGACCCTGGGAAAGAAGCCTTTTGAAAACACTGTGGGAAAGGAGAAAATGCTGGTAACCAGCATTTTCTCCTTTTCCCTCAATGTTTTCTACCGTATCAAAGAAAAATTGCACCGTTTGAGCCACACCGTTTGAGCCACAAATGCTTTCAATTTGGACAAGGCCAAAATTTTGTCGTCTGGTAAAGGGTTAACCCTTTACCTGCTGATTTAGCGAAATGAAACGTTCAATCCGATAGTAAAAACTAAATGTTTGCCTTTTCAAAGGTGGTTTTTGAGGATAAATATTTCCTCACCGGACAGTGTAGATCCAAGATCAGACTGCACGTTCTGTACCGCTTAGCAGCCTGAGGGTTGAAGTCATCAACAGGGTGAAAAGGATCAAGAATATAACTGCACTGAGAAAGGGTATTGTTCGATACAAAATGTCAAAATGCCATTTTATTAAACAGAAAATTTTAGATTTGTACAACTGCAATTTAATGCATCCCCGAATGATGGATGTCGTTAATATCAATGCTCAGAGAAGCGTATAAATCGCTTTTTATTTTTCAATATTTTCATGACGACAAAGTGTCTTATTTAAATGTTAACAATGTATCCATTAACCTTTAAACTTTTGAGTGCATGGCTCGACAAAGTGCGTTTTTTGTTAATGGAATTATGCATTCAAGATCAGACTGCCCAGAATGTGCATCCTGATCTTTATTCTACTCTGTCCAAAATGGTAAGATTTTTTTTTTTCGGCAACAAGAAGGCTGTTTAGCGCGACTCAATACGCATTTGAGGACAGTTTAGATTCAAGATCAGACTGCACAGAACGTGCAGTCTGATCTTGGCTCTACACTGTCCTATATGGCGACATTTTCTGGAGTCAAGGACATGGAATCGTAATATTTGGAAATGTAATGTCGGCTAGATATTTCCAATTAATTTACCGAGCAGTTTAACTCCGTACCATACAATCCAGAGTTTTAATGACCCTGAGAGACAGAGAGAGAGAGAGAGAGAGAGAGAGAGAAAAAATGATTTTGAAAACATTGTGGGAAAAGACGAAGATTCTGGCAACCAGTTGTTCTCCTTTTCTATAGGCGTTTTCTAACCATTCGGAGTCAGTTCACAATCTTGCTTTGAGTTTCATTCAAACCTGCAAATTCTTTCAATTTTGACGAGTCTAAAATTTTTGTCGTCTGGTACAGAGAGAGTTATGGTGAATGCATTCTCCCGCTCTTTGATGATTTGTTCCAGCACTAATAAAACTTTAATGCTGAGCAAGGTAGCCCATTTGTTAATAAACAGGGCTTAGAATCAAGGGGGTTTCCGGCTCGAACACCAAACGCGGCCGATTTCTTACCAAGGATTAGTATTAGTATGAGCGACAAGATTCATTCCTCTCTCACTGCTTATTATTGTTTTGACGATGGTTATGTGAAAAAGCAAACGGCAACTTTGGAAGAATATTGTGCGAAAGCATGGATAGGTGCACTGGCAGCCGCGATCTTACTGAAATAAGGATGAAAACGGCGTTAGACACCATACAAATAATTTAAAACTTTAATGTCCAACGCAGATGGCTCTTTGGTTACCTGCAGAGGTAGAAACTCAGGGGTTGTAAGTTCGAATTCTTGACTTATTTTTTCCCAAGCATTGATAGAAACCACTCTCAACCTTAACATATGTACGACTTTGTTTATGACGAAAAATAATCATTGTTGTAAGTAGTGCGGATAGGAGAAAGCCCAAAAATGAATGAATGTGTACGTGGGAATGTCCTTAGGCAAGACACCGCAGACCCCCAGCTCCTGAGAGACACCAATATATGTGCTGTTGCCGAAATACGAGTATACCTGAAATACTGTTAAAAACGTTCTTAACACTTAAGCTGCTGAATAAATGAAACGCAAATTTCTACTCAATACTACAAGCCCAAACATTGCGGTTTCAAAGTTGATTTCACCGGAAAGAAAATTACGCATCGGACAGTGTAGATCACAGATCAGACTGCACGCTCTGGGCAGTCTGATCTTGATCTACACTGTCCGCAAAAGGTCAGTGGGCCGCGATTAGCAGCTTAAGGGTTAACCTTTTACCAAACAATACCGTGCTTTAACTACCCTGGAGAAGAAGGCGTTTGAAAACATTGTGTGAGAAGGAGAAAATGCTGGTAATCAACATTTTCTCCTTTTCTCACAATGTCTTCAACCATTTCGAAGACAGAAATCATCTTTTGAACTACACTGAATTTGTCGTGTGCGAATGCTTTCAATTTTGTCAAGTCATAAGTTTTTTTTTCGTTATGCAAAGAAGTAAAACACGAACTAAACGATAGAATTAATGCATGACAACTTTCTTTGTTGTTTATTTATTTTTGATAGTACTTACAAAATTTTATTGTAAAATTTTGACGCCTCGTTGATATCCCTTTTAGTGTCCCTGATTTATGACACGTGTTATTAGACTACGGGTAAATGACACTTACTTGTGACTTTTCATAAAATGTACTTCTTCAAGGATACCTGTATTTCAGCACTTAATTTAAACCTGTACAATACGATTCCGAGTTTTCACGACCAAGAGGAAAAAACCCTCTGAAAACAATGTGGGAAAAGGAGAAAATGCTGGTAACCAGCATTTTCTCCTCTTACCACAATGTCTTCTGGCCATTGAAAGACAAATCACACCATTTGACTTATATTTGAATCGTCGTCTGCAAATGATTTCCAATTTGGACAAGTCTGAAATTTTGTCGTTGGTAAAGGGTTATGCCCTTAGAGTTCTGAGTTAATAAACTTGGCTTATTCCGTTTTGGGACAAAAATTCAGTAAAAGGATATGGAAGGTTCGAGCCTTCGATTCAAAGCTTGGCCATTTTTTTCGAGGATTGATATTTGCCAATATGACAGGATATCTTTCGTCTCTCTTACCGCTGAAAATTGTTTGGGCGATATTTTTGTCTGAAAGCTGCCAGTGGCTTTGAAGGTATGTTATGGAATGTGTTTGTGTAAATCCTTGAAAGCATGAATAGTTGCACTTGTCCTCTCTCTCTCTTTCTCTGTCTCTCTGTCTCTGTCTCTCTGTGTCTCAGACATAAATTGTGAATTCTAGGCGAAAGTCTAAGGGAATCGTTTAATATTCATATCGAGCTTAAAAGTTTATTTGATCTAAATCTAAAAGTCAAATGTCATTTACATAACCCTTAGGCCGTTGAGCGCGACTCACTGATCTTTTTGCGGACAGTGTAGATCAAGATCTTGGAACTACAGTAAAACCTCTCCTCACGACCACCCCGGTAATACGAGCAACCCGCTATTATGAACGATTTTTGTCAGAACGGAATTTTTCCTTCTTCATAATCAATGACCACGACCCCGGAAATACGGGCACCCCGCTATTCCGAAATTACGACCACCATTTTCAGTACCAATGAGTAATTACCAACAGATTTTAACCCCGTGAAACGACCACTAATTTTCACATTTTTTTTACGACCAGCTAATTTTCACGCGTCCATAATCGCGAACTGGAGGCCGTGCTTCATGTACGAATATTCTTGGGTCCGATGGAGTAGACAATCAATTAGCGATCTTTTGTTTATCTGTTGACTACAGTAACACAATCGTGTTAAGTGATCAAGGTG
The DNA here is from genome assembly GCA_945859785.2 of Tridacna gigas. Lineage (NCBI taxonomy): Eukaryota > Metazoa > Mollusca > Bivalvia > Cardiida > Cardiidae > Tridacna > Tridacna gigas. The sequence continues at coordinate 4,411,044 of OX244037.2, forward strand.
TTACCTTACATAATCAAATGACCAATGAACTGGTGATAATTAATTCGGCTTTTATTCGGTAATCAGGCGTTTATCACACATTGCCGACACGGGTGAAAAACATGTTGACATCCGGGTAATTACGATTTGTTTTGTACATCTAGCTTTTGTAATTTGAGACGCTTGGGTTAATATCTAGCGATCGGGATGGGATAATTATTTGGTTTTTGTTACACATTAAAGCCATACTTATATCGTAGAGAATATGCGATTTTTGAACTGGTAAACACTTTAACTTTGCGATAGACGATTAGTAGGACTGTCCGAACATTCAACTCGAATCAAAATGGGGGAAAAAAACCGTCAGGCTCTTCAATAATATTCGAAATTCTTTGTTTAAAAATGAAAATGAGCGCGTGGAGTAAGAGTTCTTGAGACTACACAAGATAAAAAAGAAAGCAGATTAAAACCGGGAATACGACAAGTTCTATAAGTAACATTTAATTATGTAGTCTTTAAGTTCAGATTCTTGATTAATGTACATATCTTGCCGTAAGAATTTAAATAGGCAATTATGAATGGGCATTCACTGCCATGTGAATTTATTCAGAAAAATTCAAGCACATATTAACTTTACAATAAACATGAAAATGTTCTTGTTGTCATTTAAATGTGTGGGCATAGGCTTCCCCGACTAAAATATGTATACATTACTTGGAACATAATTTAAATCCACATAAGTCTACACATAGTCTGGGTTTGATTCAAAATCTAGGTGGGTGAAACCCGGAAATCAGACCACCCCGCTAATAAGACCAATTTTCAAAAGTACCACGGGTGGTCTTAATAGAGGGGTTTTACTGTACACGGTCCGATAAGGAAATATTTTTCTCCAAACAATAAGTTTGAAATAACATTAATCAGGTTTTCACTATCGGTTTGAAAGTTTTATCTATTCTATTACCAGCATAAGGGTTAAGAGATTAATATACATGTATGTGCCAGGCTCTTTGAAAAGGGGGCTTAATGCATCTATTAAAAGTATCGACCCAGGTCAGCCTGTGCAATCGGCGCAGGCAGACGTGGGCCGAAACTTTTCGCTATAGGTCAATTTTCTGTATGTCAAAGGACCAGTTTACCCCATGATTCAGTCAGTTGTTAGACAAAATGGATTTTATGGATCCATGATCCTGTAATGACTTGCTTGGTATCATGCATCACGGAGATGCATTAATCCCCCCTTTGCCAGAGGATGGTTCATATGTTTCTTGTTCCCTTCACATTTTCATCATATTATCCTGCAGGCAACCAACTTTTGCCGCTTCCAGCAGACATCATTTGCAAAAAATAAAGGGAGTGGCAAAAGGAGAAATTACTGACTACAATTACGATATCTCACAATTGATCTGTAGGAAGACGCCTCTTGACGTCGATAATGCGTAAAAGACCATGATAATTGATAAATGAGTTTTACGTACGCCTGGCTCTATACCAGACGACTAAATTCTAGCCTTGTGTGAATTGGAAGCGTTTGAAGACGACATGGAAGGTGTAGCCGAATCGGTATTTGTCTATGAAGGGTAGAAAATATTATAGAAAGATGCCAAAATGCTATTTACCAGCATTTTCTCCTCTTTCCTCAATATTTTTACAAGGCTTCTTCCTCGGGATCTTTGAAACACGGGATTGTTAGGGTAAGGGGTTATCCATTTACCAAATGATCTTTTATTTAACAACACTGACAAAGAAGGCTTTCGAATACGTCTTCGGCAAAACGAGGAAAAGACTAATATTTCAGCATTTTCTTCTTTTCTTACAATGCTTGGAGATGGAATTCTGATGACGAAATCAGCGGGTCAATTTTTGCTCGCGGAGCTGCTGACGCGGCGGTGTCCCTGAGCAAGTCTCTTTAAAGCCCAAGCCTTATACTCAAATGTACCTAGACTTTCGCCGCACTACATCTGAAAAACTGTTGAAAGCTCTTAAAAACGCCATTTCTTTTAGCGAGCACCAAAACATTAGATCGCAATTTAACCAAATTAAAACGTTCTTTAAATTCAGAAGCCAATACCCACCTGCAGCTCCGGTGATCAGACTGCATGCTCTGTGCTGTCTGATCTTGATCAGCACTATCTGCAAAAGTACGTTACGTCATCCTAAGCAAGCTATCATTTAAAGTCATCGGCGGTTATTTGGTGTATTTACAATGAGCCATGTTCCGTGAAAAAGGGGTTAAATGTATCTCCGAAAAGTATCGGCCCATATCAGCCTGTGCAGTCCGCGCAGGCTGACCTGGGTTGAAACCTTTTGTTGTGGGAGAATTTTCTACATCTCAAAGAATCAGTCTTCCCTATGGTTCAGCCGTTTTAGCCCTTTACCGCACAATGCCGCCTTTTGACGCCCCTGGTAAAGAAACCTTTTGAAAACATTGTGGGAAAAGGAGAAAATGCCGGTAACCAGCATTTTCTCCTTTTCCCAAAGAAAAATTGCACCATTTGAGCCACATAGAAATTGTTGTCTGCAAATGCTTTCAGTTTGGACAAGGCCAAAATTTTGTAGTCTGGTAAAGGGTTAAAAAGACAAAATAAACTTATATTATGCAATACGAATTACGGTTGCATTCAAGCACCTTTTTACAGAGCGCCATTCATATGTATTTATTCAATCTACAACTAAACTTAAAACCTTGCGAACCAGGGGTAAACTCGCCATAATAAGCCAAAAATACTGGAAGATTCTTTATGACCCTAGACTAACCCTTTACATGACTATGTTTTATAACAATCCAGAGGATAAAAAGACTTTTTGAAAACATTGTGGGAAAAAAAGAAAATGCTGGTAACCACATGACTATGTTTTATAACAATCCAGAGGACAAAAAGACTTTTTGAAAACATTGGGGAAAAAGGAGAAAATGCTGGTATGCAGCATTTTCTCCTTTTTCCACAATATTTTCTCTATCCCTTGAAAGACAATTACAATCTTTTCAATCACCTGTATTTGTTTCATCGTCTGCAAATACTCTCAATTTGGGGGAAGTCTAAAAATTTTGTCGTCTGGTAAATGTATATTCAGCCAATAAATACTAAACCTATATTTCAAGTCTGTTAGAATAGAAAACGAATTTTGTAATGTCAAGGTCGTTTGGGTCAGACCACGTCACGAATTATAAGAAAAGGAGGAAATATATAATCAAAGATCAGAGTGTACGCTCTGAAAAACACGACGAGGACTCTCAAGGCATTCTGAGGGGTTCTAGCTGGTGAAATACGAAACACAATTACGGTTAAAAAAAAACAACAACATAAAAAAACCCTATTAATTTGAAGCGAGAGACATTGATTAATAAGCCAGATAATATTTCTTATTATCACGTGTTTATTGAACTATCTTTTTGCAGACGACCCTATGTCGTCTCGTCGTAAACCATCTTTCAAAATCAGTGTAGCAAAAGAAGAAATCGCTCGGATCGAGCGATTTCTCCTTTTGCCACACTGTTTTACATTTGCTTGATTAATAAATCTTAATTTATTTTAATTTTGTCTCTTTTGCCAAAGATGCCTCAGATGTCGTCTGCTGCCGACAATGCTGCAGGAATTAATGAGTTTATGGAATTCGAAGAGCACGTGACATGACGTTTTCTTCTGAAACGTGCCTTCTCTGAGGCTAATGATCTTGACCTTGGTGAAAGATTTTAAAAGTAGGTTATCGAATTTTTTTGTAAAATAAAAACCACGTTTTAACAGTTTAACTCTTTCGATGCCAACTAAATGGATTCGACTCTTCTCCGATGTCTGAAAGTGTCTTTTCATGGAAACTTAACCCTTAGGCTGATTTGCGCTACTCACTGACCTTTTGCGGACAGTGTAGATTAAGATCAGACTGCACAGAACGTGCAGTCTGATCTTTATCTACACTGTCAGGTAAAGAGGTATTCTTTTCCTAAAAATAAGTTTGAAATAACGTTATTCAGGTTTTTTACTACTGGTTTGAAAATTTCATTTCAGTTAATTAGCAAGGTTAAGAGAATCTGCAGAAGGTTTACCATCGTATAGCGGGCGGTGTAGATCAGAGATCAGACTGCACGTTTTGTGCAGTCTGATCTTGATCTACGCCGTCCACAAAAGTTACCCAAGACGACATTGGCAGTGAAAGAGTTAATCCTTTATCAGACGACAAAATTTTACACTTACACTTGTTCGAATCGAAAGCATTTGCAGACGACAAATTTTAGGTGGCTAAAATGATGGAATATGTCTTTGAGAGGGTAGAAACCATTTTAAGAAACTGTTTACCAACATTTTCTTCTTTTCTCACAATGTTTTCAAAAGCTCTATTTTTTCAGGGTCGTTGAAGGGTGGATTGTTTGGGAAAGAGTACAAAACTCAGTAAAAAAAAAATTGTATTTAAAGGGACATTAAACCAGACTTCAATTTGCAAGTTTTTAAGAAAATCTTTACCAAGACTGCTTATTTCCATTTGAGTACAAAAATGGCTTTCAAATTAAAACGTAGAAACACCTGTAGAATTACAGAGTTTTTTGTATTTTACCATAAAAGTTTTTGTTCCGTTAGTAACGTTAAAGGAGTTAATGCATAACAAGGGATATGTACATCTTAATACGTTATTTTAACGTTTGACTCCATTATCGCCAACTTTGGTGTGAAGGCTCTTGGGCTCAAGTCTCACTGGATGATTATTTTTTTACTTTTTTGTTGGTTTGTTTTTCCCCAGCTAAGGGTAAACGTATCATGTCCTTATGAATTTTCCTTGCAAAATGTCAACTTTCCCCTCATAGAAATTTTGGGTCAAAAATTGGTTTAATGCCCCTTTAGGATCAGTTCATATTATTACACATACTGTTTGATTTTAGTTTACTTATCGTCGTCACCGGTTGCCCATATGAGCGACGCCCAAGAAGACTGTTAGTTTTGTTTCCGGGGATAGTACAAGATTCAGGACGAAACCAACCTAAATTACGTCTGGTTCTTTAATGTGCTCGGTGTATAGCACCGTCACACAGGACCTCGGTTTAACCCTTTACCACACAATCCCGACTTTAAACGACCCTGAGAAAGAAGTCTTTTGAAAACATTGTGGGAAAAGGAGAAAATGCTGGTAACCAGCATTTTCTCCATTTCCCACAATGTTTTCTATCCTTCCCAAAACAAATTTCAATTTTTGAGTTTATATTAAATTAGTACAAAGCTACGTATCGTTTACTGTTTCTCTTTCATTCCATTCAAATCTGAAAGCATTTTCAAACTCGGTAAGAGCAATTTCTCCTGTTCTTCACAGCCTTTTCAGAAAAAGACAGCTGCTGTCTACGGGTGGTATGCACGGATCATGCAATAAAGGTGAATGTTTCGGCAGAGGCCATCAATCATAAGAAGACTGTTTCTTCGGCTATATTCAAGTGCCATTCTACATTGAAGTCTTATTTTAAATTCCTAAAATAGCAACCCGGGTCTGTATTCACCAACCATTCTTTATTTCATTCTAAGTCTTATTCTTAATTTAGGATGTAACGCAACTTCTAATTGGCTTGACCATCTTGTTTAGCCCATCAGAAGTTGTTACTTTCAAATTTAGACATTTTTGAGAATTTGTTTTTAGAATGGTTGGTGAACACAGACCCTGATTTACTAAGATGCTCCTGGGCCCGTATTCTCCAAACCATTCTTAAGAACATTCTTTGTCTATATCTCAAGAATTTTCTAAATTTAAAAGTAACACAACTTCTGATTGGCTAAACCAAAAGGTTCAGCCAATCAGAAGTTGTATTACTTTCTAAATCTAGAATTAGACTTAGAATGAAATCAAGAATGATTGGCGAATACGAACCCTGATAGTTTAGAAGGCTGGTCTTTGAATCGTAAAATAGAATGGTATAAAAATGGTGTATGGATACATCCGCCGGTTGCAAAGAGATAGCAACAAATGAATGTCGCGAATAGTGTTATGGCCTACATCTTATCAGTTTATCTTCGCAGCGATATTTTTTGTAATGCGGTCCGAAGTTGCCTGGCAAAATGCTTGTCGGCAGTTTTCAAGTTTTATAACACATCAGTTTCCTAGTTTGTCATGCGATGATACTCCGTGATTCGGTGGATAAGCCATCAAACTGAAAATATAAACTCGTGATTTCAGTCTTTGTGGGTGTCACTATTCATGCGGAAGAACCCTCAGGAGAGACACTACAGAAGCATTCGGCATACCTCGGGTGATCTGGTGATCAAATCCCTCGGCTGTATCACGTAGCTTGATATGCACCTACACGGTACATTTCGCACATCTCCGGAAGCACGCCCCTTCACCGTTATTGAAATTGTAAGGCTCCTCTTAAAAAAGAAAACATGAGTAAATTTTCTGTCGTTATCTTTCTAAGACTATTTCAGTCGGCAAACAGTTTGTACATTCAATTTTTAGCGTGGTTTATCAATTCCGTTGGGAGCTTTCATCGACAAATCAATAGAAGTGAATAACTTCACCGGGGTTGTTCATGTCGTTGCTAAGCGATCTACAGGGGCGCCGCCATGTTTAAGATCATGTGATTGGTAGTTCAAAATGGAAGCCTCCTTTATACAGAGACGAGGTTAGATGTAGGTACGGAATTGGCCGAGTTGTGACGAGTGACTACAGAAGGTATCGCACCACTGCGAGATTGCTTCCGGGTAGTTGTGGTCAAAGGTGGTCCCATATGAAATTTTTCAGCAGCACTTTTGTTGCATTGTTTCATGGAGCTGAGAGGGCTTGGTGGAATATAATTTAGATTTGCTTCAAATTTGGGCAACTGGGGACCACTTTGGTGAGTTTTTATTGACAGGACTATTTTGTATCACAGGAAGAACAAAACCTTAGGGTCATGGCTATGAACAGGTGTTTCTGAGAGGACAAGTTTTAGGGTGCCTGTGTTGGTTTGGATTTAGGAAAAAAAAAAAAAACGCAATCGGTTGACATGCTCTTTTTTCGCACTATGATGAAGGACTTTGAATACACTTTTGAGATTAAAAGACCAAGAAGAAATAGGTTTGCCATTAATACTTTCCCACACGATCCCGACTTTTAACGACCCTGAGGAGGAAGCCTTTTGAAAACATTGTGGAAAAAAGAGAAAATGCTGGTAACCAGCATTTTCTCTTTTTCCCACAATGTTTTCTACTCTTTCCAAAACAAATTTCAGTTTTTGACACACATTGATTTTGTCGTTTGCAAAAGCTTTAAATCTAGACCGGTCTAAAATTTTGTCGTTCAGTAAAGAGTTAAAAGATCGCTGAAGCAGTAAATGTGGTAAAATTTGCTCTGTTTTCAATGTGCCAAAAAACCGTGGTGTGACACCATGGCCCCTAGCCAAGTACTGAGGAAACAACTCAGTAAATACACGAATACGTGAACCGTCGTCGTGATTTAACTGACGTAATCTGGAAAAAAAAAAACAACACTATTTTAGAAACTAAAAAAAAAATAATTTGTGGCATTGTTCACAAAGTTAAATGAAGCTGCACTGACCCTTCACCAGAAAATTTCTGAGTCTAAAAAACCCCGAGGTGAAAGGCTTTTGAAAACATTATGGAAAAAAGAAGCAGCATTTTATCCCTTTCCAACAATGTCTTTACCTGTTTACAGATAAGAAATCGTCATTTGGGCCAATTCTAATTTGTTGTCTTTGACAGCTATCAATTGGAACGAGTCTAAAATTTTATCGTCTGCTAAAGGTTTAAAACAATACTTGTAATCTCTATACAAAACCAAAGGTTAAAATCAAGTCTTTCTACTTAAGCATGACATTCGAGACTAAAAGCATTTCGTAGTATTTTCTGCTCCCATTAATTTTCACTTTGTCTTCCAATTAGATAACATTATGGCTTGGGAATGAACGTTTTGTAAACGCTTGACGAATTACGTTGCAAAAGGAGTTTTAACGCCGTTGATTTAAATAGCCTCGTGGCATATTAACCACTGCCTGCTTTTCCGCACATGTAACTGAAGGGGAAAAGTTGTGACCTGACAGGGACTCAAACCCCGGACCCCTCGTTCATCGCTCGGATGTTCTATTAAATAAGGTTCTAAGCCTTGTCCAACCTTGCTGTCTCTTTTAAACTTTAAGCTGCTAAGCGCGACTTACTGACCTTTTGCGGACAGTGTAGCTCAAAATCAGACTGCACTGAACGTGCAGTCTGGTTTTGGATCTACCACTATCCGATAAGGAGATATTTTTCTTCAAAATAATAAGCTTGAAAAACATTACACGTATTAGTTTTTTACTATCGGATTGAAAGTTTTATTTGATTTAGGAGTATTTAGCAGGAAAAGGGTTAAATAAATGCGGGTAATATAAACAATACTTAATTGATTGACTGACCGACCGACCGACCGACCGACCGACTGATCGATCGATTGCTTTGTTGGTTGGTTGGTTAGTTTGGTTGGTCGCTAGATTGATTGATTGATGTTTTACGCTGTTGCCAACATAATCAGTTAAATCACGGCAACAGCGCATTTATTTAAGATTGTCCTGCGTTTCAGCAGTACTAGGCAATGGTTCTGCAGTGTCTTACACAAGGACACTCCCACATAAAATTCGAACCTGGGACCTCCAAGGTACGAATCCTACATCCTCATAACTGAATCACGCAGGATCCTACAAACAGAGTCGAAGTTCTGTTGCTATGACTTTCATCAATCTCCCGCAAGAATTTGGTACTGCCAGGATTCGAATCCGGATCCCATAAATTCCTAACTTTGTGCGTCAATATTAAGCAACCGAGACTCAGACCATAATTAATAGTCCAAACATGTGGACTACTCATAATGCGGGGGTCCCGGGTTGATCCTCCTCCGATGTTTTTTTTTTTTTTTTTTATTTGTGGGTGTCTCCTCCGGCAAGACACTTTAGAGGTCCAGCTGACACAATATTGAAAGTGGCGTAGAACAGCATTCAGTCACAAGACTAAACCACTGTGCCACAGAGAATCCCGAAAATAGAGCTTATAGCGACAACGGTAAATGCTTACTTATAACACCATTACTTGAAGACGTCCGAGAGAAGATGCAACTGACACCAGACGGCTTAAACCTCAACCTGCGAATAAGTAAAATGAAACTTTCACGCCAATAGTCAACACCCGAATGTTGCTATTGCAAAGTTACTTTTAAAGGAAAAATATCTCCTTATCGGACAGTGTAGATCTAAGATCAGACTGCACCTTCTGTGCAGTCTGATCTTGATCTACACTGTCCGCAAAAAGGTCTTTGAGTCGCGCTTCGCAGCCTAAGGGTTAACCCTTTACCAGACAACAAGATGTTGGACCTGTCCCCAACCCAAGGGATTTGAAAATGTCAAATTAGATTTGGCTCTGGTGATGAAAATTGTCTTTAAAAGGGTAGAAAACATTGCGGGAAAAGTAGAAAATGCTGGTAACCAGCATTTTCTACCTTTCCTACAATGTTTTCTGGAGCTTTCTTCATCAAGGTCGAAAAAACTCGCGATTGTGGGGTAAAGGGTTTGTTAAAACGTTAATTTTCACAGACGATATTTCCACGTCTTGTAACAGACAATTAAAAAAAAAAAAAAAAAATGTGGCGAATGGAGAAACTGCTCAAAATGAATATTTTCTCCTCATGCTATAATGTTTTCACTTGCATTTACTTATAAAACCTTTATAATTGTTCATGATACAAATAATTATTATAGGGTTGATTTCAAGTCAGCTGCACAAAATTGTTTCAAGAGGCAACAAGTGAAAGCATTTTGGAAGTCTTTTAAGTTTTCTCTCGTCTCAGATAAGAATCCGAAACCTCTCGATTCGTCTAGACTTCGTGACAAATTCTGGAGGAAATGAGAGCGAATCAAAAGCTGTCATTTCTTATCTATAGGTGGCTGTTCCCTTTTCGATGGCCTTTGGGAAAAGATTTGCTCAATCCTTAAAACACAAGCCAACCTTAAGTCGCCTTTGTAGGCAATATAGATGCATACTGTTGACTTCATAACTTGATCGAAACACATGAATGACGTCATGAGCGTGACTGAAACATGCAAACGTAACATTAAGCCATGCTCTGACAAAAAGGGGGCTTAATGCATCCCCGTGATCCATGATACCAAGCAAGTCATCACTTAATTATGGATCCATAAAAATCCTAACAATCGACTGAATCATAAGTTGCATCGGTCCTTTGACATACAGAAAATTTACCGAAAGCGAAAAGTTTCGGCCATGTCAACCTGCGCGGACAGCACAGATTGACTTGGGTCGATACTTTTCGCAGATACGTTAAGCCCCTTTTCACAGAGCATGGCTTACACAGAAAATGTAAAATGTTCCGAGTTGCTAATCAATTGAATAGTGTTTTACGCCGCTTTGAACATAATTTTAGTTATTTTGTTGGCGACAGCTCACTTACTTCTGTGTGTCCGGGTTTTCACCAGCGCTAGGCTGGGGCTCTCAATTGTCTTACGGGAAAAAACCCGCCTCGGCTACGGATCGAACCCCGGATTACGAATATTTTACTTTTACCACAGACTCAATACTGTTGCAAGCTGTTGCAAAAATTGTCGGCCCTGAACTATTCAGATTGACCTATTTTTTGCACTTTTTGTACAAAACAAACAAAAGTACACAATAATAAAACTAAATGACTGCGGGGGAAGAATGACATATTATCCCCTTACGCATTTGGTGCCAATAAATAAATACGACTTTTTTCATAGGGTAAAATACGCTTCCGATGCTATCAAATAGTCAAAGTTTAGCATTAGGTAGCAGACGACGTAGGTCAAAGATCAGACTGCACGTTCTGTGAAGTCTGATCTTGATCTACGCCGTCCGCAAAACGTATTTCAGTCGCCATCGAAAGATTCAAACTGCTTAATAAATTGCATGGAAATGTCCAGCCGAGATATTGCGATTTCATACTTCCTTTTTTCTCCAGGAAATTCTTAGAGAATATGACAATATAGATCCAAGATCAGACTGCATGTACTCTGCAGGCTGGTCTTAAATCTACACTGTCCGCAAGAGCGCATCGAGTGCCATCGAGTCGCGCTAAAGTGCAAAAGGGTGCAAAAGTGCAAAAGGGTGAACAATAACATTAGCGAATAATGAAGGTTTATATCTTCACGACAGCGGCGTATTGCACATACAGACAGACCGCGTGCAATTCCGGTACATTTGCATAATTCGATATCGACGTCATTTGTCTCTGTCACCTCGACAAGGATATGAACCTTGCTCTGTGAAAAGGGGGCTTAATGCATCTGCAAAAGTAGCGACCCAGGTCAGTCTGCGCAGTCCGCGCAGGCTAACCTGGGCCGAAACTTTTTGCTTTTGGCCATTTCTCTGCACGTCAAAGGGCCAGTGCACCTCATGATTTAGTCGGTTGTTAGATAAAATGGATTTTATAAATCCGCAATTATATGATCACTTGCTTTGCATCATGCATCACGGAGATGCATTAAGCCCCTTTTCGCCAGAGAATAGGTTATATATTTGCGTTCTGCAATAGAGCACATACGGCCAAACCTCTGTATCCGAGCCTAGTAGCTTATGCGGTAACGTACTTGACTTGAGACCCAGGGGACCTTGGTTCGAATCTCATGATGGGCCAATTATTTTTTCTGATAATGGATGAAAGTAATTGCGACAGGATTCGTACATCTCACACCGCTGTGCATGTTTTGATGCTGTTTATGTGGGAAAGCAGGCAGCGGCTTGGACGGAATGTTGTTCGGAAGTACAGGAAGAAGAAGCTCCATAGACGCACGCATGGGTGCATATACGTCGTGATATAGATGGAAAAGGTTAAAAACAGCTTTAAACACCAAACAAACAGATAAACCAGACCGCTGTAAAAGGTCACGTGTTTTATGTAGTAACATTTATAACAAAATAATTATTGCAACCCTTTCCCAAACAATCCCGAATTTTAAGGGCCCTATAGGGGAAGGCATTTGAAAACAATGTTGAAAAAGGAGAAAATGTTGGTAACCAGCATTTTCTCCTTTTCCCACATTGTTTTCTACCTTTCCAAAGACAATTTCAATCTCTGAGTCACACTTATGATATTGTCTGCCTCTTTTTTCCAATTTGGAAAGTTAGTCATCAGGTAAAGAGTTGAATTTTATGCTAAATATCCAGGTCAACCTTTTTTCTTTTTTCCCACCATGATGATAATACACGGTGATAACTGATGATGACATTTAGCTTAATACAATGCTGCTGATGATGATGATGACGATGATGATATTGTGCTATACATATTGATGATTGATAATGTCATTATGTTTCACTTTATTGAAATGATGACATTTAGATAACATTTCAAATGCAGTTAAGATTTTGTTGACTACATTATGTTTTACACAATGGTGTTAAATTTCAACAGTACGTGGCGGATGGTGGAGATCCAAGATCAGACTACAAGTAACTGGCAGTCTTATCTTGATCTGCGCCATCGGCAAAAACTTTTTATGAATATTGCTGATGGCAGCAGAAGCGGTAAAGAAAGAACATGAGAGAATAATAGTAACACTTATACCACCTATTTAGGAAAAGTTATTGTAAAAGGCGTGCTCTGTGAAAACGGGGCTTGATACATCTGCAAAAAGTATCAACCCGGGTCAGCCTGCGCAGTCCGCGCAGGCTGACCCGGGTCGATACTTTTTGTTGTTGTCAAATTTTCCGTATGTCCAAGGATCATTCTACCCCCAGATTTAGTTGGTTGTTAGACAAAATTGATTTTCATGGATCCATAATTATGTGATAAGTTGCTCGGTGCAATGAATCACAGACACTGCTCTGTGAAAATGGGGGGCTTAATGCATCTACAAAAAAAGTATCGGTCCAGGTCAGCCTGCGCATTCTGCGCAGGCTGACCTGTGTCGAAACTTTTTGCTATCGGTAAAGGACCAGTGTACCTCATTAGTCAGTCGGTTGTTATACAAAATGGATTTTATGGATTAGTTATATGATAAATTTCTTGGTATCAAGCATCATAGAGATGCATTAAACCCCCTTTTCACAGAGCATAGCTCAATTATTTAAGACTGGTTGGTGAACTCAACCCTTCATTTCTCATAATTATGTGATGACTTGCGGGGTATCATGCGTCAGGGAGATGCATTAAACCCCTTTTTGTCAGAGCATGGGTTATATATTTGCGTTCTGCAATAGAGTACATACGGTCAGACCTCTGTAGCCGAGCCTGGTAGTTCATGCGGTAACGTACTTGACTTGAGACCCAGGGGACCTTGGTTCGAATCTCATGATGGGACAGCTTTTTTTTTTCTGATGATTGATAAAGGTCATTGCTCATATTTGTGTATTAAATCTTAAATCTTGTTGATTTCCCATATTCCTTAACCCTTTCCCAAACAAGCCCTGGTTTTCACGTGTCTGCAGTACAAGTCTTTTAAAAAAAACTCTGGGAAAAGGAGAAATTGCTCGTAACGAGCAATTTCTCCTTTTCCCACAGTGTTTTCTACCATTTTTGAGACCTTTCTGCCATTTTCATCAAATTTAAAATTGTCGTCTGCAAACTCTTTCAATTTGGACCAGTGAAAAATTTGTCGTTTGGGAAAGGGTTAAGTGATTTTCCCAATGTCGTTTGCTGCAGGTAGTAAAGTAAGTCATTTATCGATTTTGACCAAGTTCACTAATTGGCAAATTTGCCTCTGGTTTTATCCATATAAACATTTGTACAGCAGCGGAGAAAAATAGTTCTCAATAATCGGAATTGGCTCAACGAACACCTCTGGACAAATCCAATGCACCGCTAATTGGTATAGGTCGTGTTTTTTTTTTTTCATGTAGGATGAAAATCGATTTTACTATTCAGACCTGTTCGTATATGCGTAGGAATTAGAAGAGCCATTTCACTGTATTCTAGGGCGGTACACGTCAACCATTTTAAAAATTCATTATTAGTCTTATTCTAGATTTAGAAATGATTGATTGATTGTATGGTGTTGTACTCCATTTTCAACATTATATCAGTTATATGGCTGTGGCCAGTGCACCTATCAATGCTTTCTTGGAGTACTTTCACTAAACTGCGTATGCACGAAATTTGCGTAGACAGTTTAAGGTAGCACACATCAAGTCTGAAAACAAGTTTCACTGTACTGCATAACTTTACAATTTGAATAAATATTTACACAACATTACGCCAGCTTAAACCTTTGGGTAAAGTAGAGATCGTATGTGTGTATATTCAATCCGCCCCAAAGTTGCGTAAATCTACGCAGTTTAGTGAAAAGTACCCCTGGAGTTTCCCCTACCAGTACTTTGCATAGTACTCTTCCAAACCCACTGGCTGCTTTACCATATAGCCATTAGCGACACAGTGATCAGTAGGGAGAGCGGAGTGAATCCTGTCGCAAAGACTATCATTAACTTTCGGAAAGAAACTGGCCGAGCTGGGAATTCAAACCGACTACCTCCTGCTTTCAAGCAGTTTACGTTACTGACCGAATTATCGGGCTCGGCTCAAGGCTTAAAAGTACCGCGATTTCTGAGTGACTAAATTATTCAGTTCAGTCAAATCAGAAATTGCATCACTTTCAGACTTAGAAAATTCTTGAGAATTAGATCGAGTGTATATTTATTTTTCCACAATGCTTTTTATAAAAGCTTCTTTCTCAGGTTCGTTGAAATTGTTAGGTAAACGATTAAATGATGTTTTGACCATTTTAAAGCTACAGTTAATTGAACGATTCAAATCTAACACCTTAACTAATAACGCATGGAGGATCCCTTTTCATTTAGAAGAAGAAGATGAAGAAGAAGAAAAAGAACAAGGACAAGAAGAGGTGGAGAAGGAAGTAGAGGCCGACGACGAGAATGACGATCACGATGACGTAATGACGACAACAGGAAGATAATCTTTTCAAAGACGACGATACTCATGATGTTGACAATGGTCACAATGACGATGATCAAAATGACGATGGCGCGAGCGACGACTATGACGACAATGGTTAGTTCTTAAGCCAAACTCACCATGAACAATTGTTTTCTGTAATAGTGGAAGCGCCATAAAGAATCTGCAATTCCTGTTTATTTGCATAATTTTGGTATCGTGGTAATTTGTAACTGTCAATACGTTCCTGTTGGTGGGTATCATTAGACATCGTCAGGGACACAGGTAGACAAGCAGGCGTCTTTTAAAACTGTTTAACTCTTTACCAAACGACAAAATTTTAGACTTTTCTAAATTGAAAGCATTTGCAGACGACAAATAAAATGTGTCTTAAATGGTGGAACTTTTTTTTCTGAAAGCTCAGAAAACATTTTGGGAAAAGGAGAAAATGCTGGTTACCAGCATTTTCTCCTTTTCCCAAAATGTCTTCAAAAGTTTCTTCCCTCAGGATCATTTAAACTAGGAATTGTGTGGTAAAGAGTTAAAGGGGAAATGTTTATATTTTTATCATCAAGGCAATATCCAGCAGTGTTTTATCACAAAATTAACCCCAATAATTTTCAAACAAACAATAAACAAGAACGAAAATAAGTTTGGATTTTTTTTTCACAATGAAATTCCCTAAAATGATACGTAGCTTTTTAAATTACTTTCAGGTTTCGCACTGGAATTTCGCAAAGGCTTATGAGAATCTCATTTCTATGGTCAATCACATGCATCCACTATGTGGGGTCGTTTTCAAATGGATACGATGACGTCATGTATGATCTCATATACAGGACCGCCCCATTAGTTAAAGCCGCTATAGGGGCCAAAAGTAAAGAATACAGGCATTGAAATGCATTTATATTTAAATCATACCATAAAAAATTATGTTAACTTTTATGAGAATGACGATCTGTTATTGTTCGGTCGGGCCAAGTGTTAGTCGCAGCAGAAAAATGAATTTAAAAGTATGTCGAAAGTTTCCAGGTCGCTCAATCTTTTGTTTACTTTTTCCCTGATTTCAAAATTCATTTTTCTGCCAGCGACTAACACTGGGACTTACCGAACAATGACATATTGTCATCTTTACAATAATGGGAACGTCATTATGGTCAATCACACGCGTCCATTTTATGGGGTCGTTTTCAAAGAGATAAAATGAAGTCATATCTGATCTCATATTATCCTGTCACATCCTGTAAATCCCGTCGTATAAAACGGGGTCATAAACTTGTTGATATATGGTCACTTGACCACGTGACTAGATTTATTATGTCACTTAGTCACATGATCAAGGTCTATTAGGCTAGTTGGTCATGTGACAAGCAGGTACTATTTTTCAAGTTATGAAAAAAAAAAAAAAAAAAGTATTGCTTATAATGCGTGAACACATAAGCACGCTGTTTCCGTTATGTTTGTAAGATCCTTGTTGAAAATACTAACACAGAAATATCAATTGTCTTCTTCCTTTCAACATTTTTCAGCGGATGTGCGTCACATGTATGACGTGGTCAATATCATTCATGACGTCATTATTGCAGCTGCATATGTCCATAGGGCTTTACACATTTCGTCATTTTTTTGATTTTCTCATAGATCTTGTGAGAGAGATGTCAATATGCACCTTAATAGTCCGAGCAAAATATTCAATTTAGTCGGATTTTGGATTATAAATGAGAAACAGGATAAATAGAATAGATGGTTGGTGTCTTGGATTTGGAAAGTCTATCGGGCTCGGCTCCGGAAATTTATTAAAGGTAGGCCTAGACTACGATCTATATATCAATGTTTCTGTTTTTTTTGTTTGTTTGTGTGTGTTTTTTTTATGTACCTTCACATGGTGTGATAGGATAAATAGAATAGATTGTTGGTGTCTTGGATGGGTTAAGTTTATTGGGCTCGGCTCCGGAATTTATCCGGTTCGCCTTTGGCTCACCAGATAAATTCTTCCGCCTCGCCCGGGAAACTTAACCCATTCAAGACATCAACCATCTATTCTCTATAAGACACTAAGACAGCAGAGTATCTGATCTTAAAGGGATTGTCTTGTTATTTAAATGTCAAAAACAAATTTTCACTGAACGTACTTTGGACAACCGTGAAGAATAAACCTCTCGAAATCATTGTGTGAAGAGGAGAAACTGCTGGTAACCAGTCGTAATCCGTGTTTCACATGAAGCTTTTATCTAAGGAAAAAAAAAAAAACCACTCTATATAGGCTGCTTTAACCCTTTCAGGGCCATAGGCGAAAACTGTCGCTTTTGCAGACGGTATGGATCAAGATCAGACTGCACAGAACGTGCTGTCTGGTCTGTGATCTATTTTGTCCGCTCATTTAGTCGAGCCTATAGGATAGAAACGTTTCTGAGAGTCAGTGGACAGTATCTTCAGCCGACGAAAGAAGTACATTTTATAAGTGAGCCATGCTTTGTGAAAAGGGGGCTTATTTCATCTGCAAAAAGTATCGACCCAGGTCAGCCTGCGCAGTTCGCGCAGGCTGACCTGGGTCAAAACTTTTTGCTATCGGTCAATTTTCACCATATCAAAGGACCAGTCAACTTAATGATTGAGTCGGTTGTTCCACAAAATGAGCTTTTTAGGGTCCATGATTATGTGATGACTTGCTTGGTATAATGCATCAAGGAGATGCATTAAGCCCTTTTTTAACCAGAGCATGGCTTATATATTTGACAATAAAAACGATATTTAACCCTTATCTTGCTAAATAAAAGAAATGAAACTTTCAAGCGATAGTAAAAACCCAAATTTTCCTATTTCAAAGGTATTTTTGGAGGACAGATATCTCCTTATAGGACAGTGTAGATCCAAGATCAGACTGCACGTTCTGTGCAGTCTGATCTTGATCTACGTTGTCCGCAAAAGGTCAGTGAGTCGTGCCTTAGGTAGCAGCCTTAGGGTTAAGGCGAACGGTTGAGACCGACTTAGACCTCGTAAATACGACTCGAGTTTCTTACATACTTGATACATCGATCTCAGTGCCACATTCTTCAAAAGATCAAGCCATATAAGATCACGGCTTATTTTTTTCCCCCGGCCAAACTCTGTTTTAGGAGAAATATTCTTTTCTCTGTTTTAGGAGAAATATTCTTTTAAATCTATCCCTGGAGCGTCAAGCAAAACTTGGATTGCTTTTGCAGACGGCGTAGATCAAGACCAGACTCCACAGAACGTACAGTCTGATCTTCGATCTATATTGTCTGTTATTTTGTAACATGTTCTTCGCAAAACAGCTCTGAAACTTTAATCAAAAAGGTCCTTTATCTTCACAGAAAACATCCATCAGATTAATTCTTAGGCTGCTTGGTGCGACTCAAGAAAATTTTGCAGACAGTATAGATTAAGATCAGACTGCACAGAATGTGCAGCTGCTGTACAGAATGTGCATTCTGACCTTGGAACTGCACTTTCCGGTAAAGTGTGATAATTTTGTGCAAAAATATCTTTGAAATCGCAATATTTGAGTTTTTTTTCATTATCTGCTGGTAATTTTCATTTCACACATTTTACTGTTAAATCTTTACCAAACTACAAAATGTTAGACCAGTCCAAACTGAAAGCATTTGCAGACGACAAAATAAATGTGACTCAAAAATTCTATTTGATTTAGGAAGGGTAGAAAACATTGCGGGAACAGGAGAAAATGCTGGTTACCAGCATTTTCTCCTTTTCCCACAATGTTTTCGAAAGCTTTCTTTCTCAAGAAGTCGTAATGTTGTGGTAAAGGGCTTAAGTGTAAATACACCTCTGTATAAGTGAACACCTTGCTGCCCATGACATAGATGTGTTGACATAGTGAGGAAAATAAATAAGCCATGCTCTGTGAAAAGGGGGCTTATTGCATCTGGGGAAAAGTATCGATTCAGGTCAGCCTGCGCAGTCCGCACATGTTAACTTGGGCTGAAACATTTTGGTATTGGTCAATTTTCTGTGATTTTAAGTTGAATGTTAAAAAGGTGGCTTTGATGGATTTATAATTGAGTTATGACTTGCTTGATATAACGCATCGCGGAGATGCGTTAAGCCCCTTTTGCCAGAGTATGGCTCCAATGTATGGTCAGGAACTAACTTGTGACGAAAAGAGCAATAGCTCCATTTACTGGAATATTTTATTGGAAAGACAGCAGCGGGACGCAGTGTTTTTAGCTCACCTGAGCACAAAGTGCTCAGGATGAGCTATTGTGATCACTCACCGTCCGTCGGCGTCCGTCGTCCGTCCGTCCGTCCGTCGTCCGTCCGTCCGTCCGTCGTCCGTCCGTCCACATTTTTTTGTTTACGCTCTAGCATCTACAAATATTAACCAATCAGCACCAAACTTGGTCAAAATGTATATGACCATAGGATCTCGGATGAGTTCGATTATGGGTATAATCGGACCAGAACGACTGGAGTTATTTGCCCTTGAATTAGAAAAATTGCTATATTTGACTTTGTTTACACTCTAGCATCTACAAATATTAACCAATCAGCACCAAACTTGGTCAAAATGTATATGAATATAAGATCTCGGATGAGTTCGATTATGGGTGTAATCGGACCAGAACAACTGGAGTTATTTGCCCTTGAATTAGAAAAATTGCTATGTTTGACTTTGTTTACACTCTAGTATCTACAAATAATAACCAATCAGCACCAAACTTGGTCAAAATATATATGACCATAAGATCTGGGATGAGTTCGATTATGGGTGTAATCGGACCAGAACGACTGGAGTTATTTGCCCTTGAATTAGAAAAATTGCTATGTTTGACTTTGTTTACACTCTAGCATCTACAAATAATAACCAATCAGCACCAAACTTGGTCAAAATGTATATGACCATAAGATCTGGGACAAGTTCGATTATGGGTGTAATCGGACCAGAACGACTGGAGTTATTTGCCCTTGAATTAGAAAAATTGCTGTATTTGACTTTGTTTACACTCTAGCATCTACAAATAATAACCAATCAGCCCCAAACTTGGTCTAAATAGATATGACCGTAAGATCTCGAATGAGTTTGATTGTAGGTCTAATAGGACCAGTTATTGCTGTGTCATGGAAAAAGGGGGCTTGACGTATATTTTCATTGTGGACCAATATCTCTTTAACTAAGGACAAAATGTCATGAAACTTCATCTTCTTATTGTTTATTGCAAGCCACAGACAATAGTTATTTGTTTTTATTTTATGAAACACCATGTCATGAAAAAAGGGGGCTAAATGTTTAATTTCATCATGGACCAATGACCATCTGTTTGTCCATCTTTCAGGACAGATATCTTCTAAAATCCTTGACAAAAATTAATAGAAATTCATGCAGGTGTTCCTGATGATGTCTGCTGATATTTATTGTTTTTTTTTTTCCCCTTTTTGATATCAAATACTGTCTCATAGGAAAAAGGGGCTTCATGTATATTTCTGTTAAGGATCAATATACATGTATCTTCAACTCAAAATCCTGGACAAAAATTTGTGAAACTTCATACATGTGTTCCTTATGATAGTCCGCCAATATCATTAGTTTAGCTTTTTTAGCTCACCTGAGCACATAGTGCTCAGGGTGAGCTATTGTGATAGAAACGTTGTCCGGCGTCCGTCCGTGTGTCCGTCCGTCCGTCCGTCCGTCCGTGAACAATTACTTAAAAAATCTTCTCCTCTGAAACCGCCCAACAGATTTCAATGAAACTTCACAGAAATGATCCTTAGGTGATGCACTTTCAGAATACTTCAAAGATTTGAATTCCATGAAGAACTCTGGTTGCCATGGCAACCGAGAGAAAAAACTTCAAAAATCTTCTTGTCCCAAACCGTAAGGGCTAGAGCTTTCATATTTGGCATGTAGCATCATCTAATAGCCCTCTACCAAAATACTTCAAATTATGGCGCTGTTGTTGAAATTGGCCCAGTGTTGTGGGTTCTCGGATTTCACATAGAGATAAAGAGGGAAATCTTTAAAAATCTTCTTGTTTACACTCTAGCATATACAAATATTGACCAATCAGTACCAAACTTGGCCACAATGTATATGCCCATAAGGTCTCGGATTAGTTCGATTTTGGATCAAATCCAATCAGAACATCAGGAGTTATTTGCCCTTGAATTTGCAAAAATTACTGAATCTGACTTTGTTTACACTCTAGCATCTACAAATATGACTCAATCAGCACCAAACATTGTCAAAGTGTGTGTGATCATAAGATGTCAGATTAGTTCAATTATGGATCTAATCGGACCAGAACTGTCTGAGTTGTCTGCCCTTGAATTAGAAAATTTGCCATATTTGACTTTGTTTACACTCTAGCATCTGCAAATATTGACCAATCAGTACCAAACTTGGTCAAAATATATATTCCCATAAGGTCTCGGAAGAGTTCAGTTATGGGTCAAATTGAACCAGAACATCCAGAGTTATTTGCTCTTGAATTGGACAAAATTTCCATATTTGACTTTGTTTACACTCTAGCATCTACAAATATATACCAATCAGTACCAAACTTGGTAAAAATTTATATGACCATAAGATCTTGGATGGGTTTTGATTATTGGTCTTATTAGACCCAAACAACATGAGTTATTTGCCCTTCAATTAGAGTTGCTGTATTTGACTTGGTTTACTCTGTAGCATCTACATGTATATATAATGCAAACTGAAAAATCTTTATGTTTAAACCCAAAATGCCTAGAGCTATGATACTTTGCATGAAGCATCACCTTGTGGACCTCAAGAAATTTTGCACACAAGATGCCCCTGGGATCATTACAGGTCCAGCCCCGGGGCTTAGACGTTTGTACTTAGGTATCTTTTGTGCAATTATAAGAAAATTTTCTGGGTAATCAAAGGCCTAGACCTCTGTTAATGTTGTGAGTTGTCTCTCTTTCATAATCATTTGGCCTTGAACTTCAGTATTTGGTATTTATCTTCATTGTTAACCTGTACTGCTTAGTATTCAGGTGAGCGATATAGGACCATCATGGTCCTCTTGTTTTTTTTTTCCTGGGAGTGTTTTTGGGCAGTGTGTTACTGGTGAAACCCACCATGATTATGAGTGAGTATACTGTCGCCTTGATATGAGTGAAATGTTGTTGCAAGGGGCATTAACTCTTTACTAGACAATAAAATTTTAGACTTGTCCAAAGTAAAAGCATTTATAGACAACAAATTGGATGTAGTTCAAAAGACATTTTCTGTTTTTGAAATGGTATAACATATTGTGGAAAAAGGAGAAAATGCTGGTTTCCACATTGTTTTCCAAAGGCTTTCTTCTTTGTTAAAGGCATTTGAGGGGATGGGAGGGGAGGGAAGGAAAGGGAAGGGAAGGGAAAGGATGGGAAGAAGAGAAAAGGAAAGGAACGGAAAGGAAAGGAAGGAGTGAGAAGGGAAGAGAATGGAAGGGAAGGAAAGGGAAAGGGGAAGGGGAAGGAAAGGGAAGGGAAAAGAAAGGAAAGGAAGGGAGGGGAGGGAAATGAAGAGAAAGGAGGGGAAGAAGAGGAAAGGAACGGAAAAGAAAGGAAAGGGAAGGAAGGAAGGAAGGAAGGAAGGAAGGAAGAAGGGAAGGAAGGGAGGAAGGAAGGAAGGAAAGAAAGAAAGAAAGAAAGAAAGAAAGAAAGAAAGAAAGAAAGAAAGAAAGAAAGAAGGAAAGAAAGAAAGAAAGAAACGAAGGAACGAAGGAAGACAGAAAGAAAGAAAGTAAGAAAGAAAGAAAAAGAAAGAAAGAAAGAAATTGGCTAAGGGCACCTATGCTAAGACGCTTGCTTAACGCGGAATATTTGTTGACAGTCTATTCCCAAATTACATAAAAACAGCTCAAATATAAAACAAAGTGGTAGGCTTTTTGTTCCTTAGGGATTTAAAGCGTTAACATTTTCTTAACCTTTTACTGAACAATCCTGTGATTAAACGTCACCTAGGAAGAAGCCCTCTCTTTGAAAACATCATGGTAAAAGGAGAAAAATGCTGGTAATCAGCATTTTCTCCTTTTTCCCACAATGTTTTCTTTCCTTTCGGAGACAAACCCCATCGTTTGAGCTGCATTAGATTAGTCGTCTTCTTTCAATGTGGACGAGTCTAAATTTCAGTCGTTAAGTAAATGACTGCGAAATTACTCACGCTACTTCCGGAAGTGTCAAAAAAGTAATTGAAATAGAAAATGATTATTCAAAGAGAAATTAAACTTCAATTTATCTGATCGCCACACTCGTAATAAGCATCGAAATATAGCAACAGTGATGGGTCTGGACTCTTTTTCGACTGTTTTCGAGGTCTTTGTTGATTTCCATTGCAGCTGAATGTGATTTTGGACATAATTTAGTATTTGTTAGCGAACGATGTAGACACAAGGTCAAGCTGCAGTTTTTGTGCAGTCTGATCTTGACCTACACCGTCCACAAAAGCTATTTTAGTCGCCATTAGCAGTGTAAGACTGTCATCGCGGATCTATTTACAGTACGTAACCATTTATTGTCAATGAATTAATAAATTCACCATTATAAGTGAAAAGTTTGATACTAACTTTGATTGGGTGACTCAGTCACGTGAACTATATATCTAAATATATACACTAGAAAAGAGCATAATGTCTAGCCATTGGTCTCCCCATTAATCATAGATTAATATGACTGAACCGTAAATGCTTTCTAAAAGTACATTTGCATAATAACACACTCATAACTGCCGACGCATCAATGTGGGAACTCACGTGACTACTTGTTATGATGCAATCCACATTGCGTAAAGTTCTCCTCCTCCCAACAATATTTACATTATCACTGAACGGATTTATGTTACAGTGCGGAGTCGTCCACTAACGTCTGATAATTTTTAATGGGCTTCACTGCCATGACCACAGTTATTCCGGATTTCCTAAAACCGCGTGCCGAAAAAAAGTTTGTAGTAGACGTGAACATTGAGATTTCCAGTTGGATTCGTGAAACCTTTTTGAGCAAGCATTCCTAGGAAACCAAATAACTTCGGTAGTCATGGCGAACATCATAAAAGAAAAGTAGAAAATATAACCGAGAACCCTGAACTACTATTTGGATAAATCGTTCAGTAATGATGTTAGTATTTCGTTACAGCCTTTTCCTCACACGTATCGTGAACCACATTAGGTCCTGTATTCACCAATCATTTTTAAGAACATTCTCAGTCTTATTCTCAAGAATTTTCTAAATCTGAAAGTAATATAACTCCTGATTGGCTAAACCAAATGGTTTAGCCAATCAGAAGTTATGTTACTTTGTAAATCTAGAAATAGACTAAACATTATCTCAAGAATGTTTGGTGAATACGGACCCAGATGGTCACGAGAGTTCGGCATGCTGGTATTGTATTGTATTGTATTGTATTGTAAATGATTGGGAAAGTGGGCTGCTTTTCAGCTTTCTGTGATACTGCATACTCTTTTTGAAGCGAGAAGGGGTTTGTGGGTAAAGTGTCACAGTGTAGAAAACGATTGTACGAGAATGTCCTTTCTGACATTATCTTCAATTACTTTATTTGTTCCATTAACACCACTCGAGAGCCCTGAGAAATTAATTTCTTAGGAATCATTATTGAAGACTCGCTGAGATAATCGAAATAGCGTCAAACAATCTATATGTCTATTGCCCTGGTCACGTGGTTGGGGATGATGATATCGTGTAGATAACTTCGATATCATCATATAGATAAATTGTGATATGATGAAGTATCATTTATTTGACTTTATGCAGTATAATACAAGCATATAGTGGGAAATACATGTGCATTTTTCCAAAAAAGGTACAGCTGGTTTTGAGTTTGATCCATTTTCGATTGCATTGCATGTACAGCGGTTGAGGTGGATTCCATGCTGGGCGAGCAAGTGAGAATGGAAAACAAAAGTATCGGTATACGCGACTAATATCGCACATATGGTTAAAACGAGGCATAGGTTGGGAAACTGAACTTAAGTTTTTTTCTGATTTAAAGCGATGTTGGACCAGATTTCTTTGTGCATTTTTTACAGAAAATCTGGACAAAGACTGCTTAATTTCATTTACGTGCAAAGGTGGCTTTGAGTTAAACATAGAAAGAAATACATGTAGAAAACACAAGAAATTATAGATTTTTCTTTGTATTTTTACTGTAAAATTTCCTATTCCGTTAGTAACGGTATAGCCGTCATTGCATGACAAATGATAAATACATTTTTAAACAGCTACATGATTGGACCAATACGTCAGTCCGTAGAGTTGCCGACTATAGTTTTTAAGGTTGTGAAGATCGAGTCCTACCGACGGCTTTTTCTTCCAGCATTTTTTTGTTGTTGTTTTTCTCTTTCTAAGGATAAACATTCATGCCCTGATTTTTTTTTTAATGAAATATCAACTTTGTCCCCGAGAAAAAAATTTTTTGGTCAAAATCTGCTTTAATGCCGCTTTAAGGCTTGGGCCTTGTGTTTCTACATTTATTATATAATTAATGACTTTATGTAAGAACGGCCTTTACCTATCGCTGGGGGAAAATATATGATAGTATGGATACAATTTGCAAATCACAGCACCGTGCGAATAAAAAAAAAAACATAGCGTAAGTCGTAGATTGTTCAAATCATTGCCGATCCTTTTTGTCGAATCCGGTTATCAAGACCGATCCGATTCAATCCGGTCCAATCTTGTTATCAAGTTCAACCCGGTTCTGTCCAGTCTATCCATTGTTCATAGCCATTACTTGTCCCCATGAAAAAAATGTTGATCTTCAATAAAAAAAAAAAGCAAATAAAGAACATATCAATTTGATGATTTGGTGTTTGAATACTTCCTAGAGACACTTTTTGATGAACTGTCCATGTTTTTTTTTCATACTTTTTTTTTTATCGATAGGACGAACTCGTAGCTAGGCGAGACCTACAGCACCCACAAACCACACGATTCTCAAGCTCTGCTAATTTCTTTTCGCGGGTTTATGATAGTCATTGCGACAGGATTCATTCCTTTCTCACCGCTAAATATCGTCTCGACGATGGTCATTGGGAAAAGCAGCCAGTGGCTTTGAAGAGTATTGTGCAAAGTAATTGTAAAGGAAACCTCGGGAAAGATGAATAAGTGCACTGGCCACCGTGATATGTTTGAAATAATGTTAAAAACGGTGATATCAGTCAGTCAGCCAGATAGCCAGCCTGCCGTGATATATCTGTAATATTATTAAAAACGGTGATAAACATAAGTCAGCCAGCCAGCCAGCCAGCCGATCGATCGACCGACCGACCGATCGATCGATCAATTTATTAAACGAACGAACGAACGAAAACTATCCCGCAATTTACTTGCGCCTATATTTACACTGTCTTGTGCCATTAGCGATGGCTCCTGCCTGTTTGTTTGTAACTTATGTCAACGAAGATTCTATTTTATTGTCATCATAAATATGGAACGGCAGACAGCCTCACCCATTTCTCTGCGAACAGACGACATTTTGCGTCTTGCAGCAGACGATTAAAAAAAACTGACAAAGGATAAAAATGAATGTTTACCTGTATTTAATCCTTTACCACACAATCCTGAATTTTAATCACCCTGAGAAAGAAGGCTTTTGAAAAAATTGTGGATAAAGGAGAAAATGCTGGTAACCAGCATTTTCTCCTTTGC
Source organism: Tridacna gigas (assembly GCA_945859785.2). Lineage (NCBI taxonomy): Eukaryota > Metazoa > Mollusca > Bivalvia > Cardiida > Cardiidae > Tridacna > Tridacna gigas. The sequence goes on from OX244037.2 coordinate 4,437,534, forward strand.
CCACAATTTTTTCTACACTTCCGAAGAGATATTTTAGTTTTTTAAGTGACACATACTTTGTCGTATGCAAATGCTTTCAATTTGGACAAGTTTAGAATTTTGTCGTATGGTAAACGGTTAAGACACAAACGATGCTCTAAGTTAATTATCCATTGTGTACAACAATGTTGAGAACAATGTCGTCTGCTTTTTAAAAAGTCGTCTGCGGCGAATTTAGTTTCAGATAGATTAAATCTTTACCAAGTTAAAAACTCATCCGAATTGAGAAAATTTGCAGAGGGACATATCAGACATATCAGATGCAGCTCTGATGGTGAAACAATTATGTCTTCGATATGATTAAAGAAATATGGCGGGAAAAGGAGAAAATGCTAATTACCCGCGTTTTCATCTTTTCTCCACAATGTTTACAAGAGTCATCTTCCTTAGGGTTGTTAAAACTCGGAATTGCTTGGAAAAGGGTTATCCCTCTACCACACAATCCCCAGTTGCAACGACCCTGAGAAAGAAGGCGCTTGAAAACATAGTGGAAAAAAGGAGAAAATGCTGGTAAACAGCATTTTCTCCTTTTCCCACAATGTTTTCTATCTATTCAAGGACAAACACTGTTATTTGAAAAAAAAAAAATAAATTTTCGTCTGTAAGTTCCCTCATTATGGACGGAAAAATTTGCCGTGTGGTAAAGGGTTAATCTGGTAATAGTGATGAGACGAAATATTCTCCTGAGGAATGTTTTCTTAGAACTTGATGGCTTCGAAGATAACACCTAAAGTCATTAACCCTTTGCCGAGTCCAATAGCCCGGGAGCTCGGTCAGTGACAAACGGGGCTTAAAACTAATGGGGGAGGGGTCGCTGGTTCGAATTCCACGATAGTCATTACTGCAACGGGTTTCAATCATCTCTCATTATCATGATCATTGTTTCGATGATGTTGATGTGGGAAAGCAGTCTGTGGCTTAGGAAGAATATTGTACGGAGTACTCGTAAAAGAAACTATAGGAAAACATGGATATATGCACTGAATAGGATACGTGGAATAATGTTGAAAAAGGCATTAAACACCATACAAACGAACGAACGAATGAACGACCGAATGAACGAACGAAAGGTGGAAAGAAGGAACGAACATATAAACAAACAAACAAACAAACAAACAAACAAACAAACATTGACCCTTTATCAAAAAGTCCTTTATTACACAAAATTTTGGACTGAACCGAAATAAAAGCAAAATCAAACGTAGCTCAAATGATGATTTCTGTCTTTGATAGGGTAGAAAATATTGTGGGTGAAGGAGAAAATGCTGGTAACAGAAAATGCTGGTTACCAGCATTTTTCTCCTTTTCCAACAATGTTTCCAAAAGCCTTTTCTGTTAAGGTCGGGATTGTGTGATGAAGGGTTAGGAACCATAAAGAAAGACGATTTTTGAATGAAAACATGTTGGAAAGGGGGAGGTGCAGGTAATCAGCATTTTCTCATAATGTTTTCGACCTTTTCAAAGACAAATTTCCCCATTTGAGCCATATTTAATGTGTCGAATGCGAGTACTTTCGATTTGGACCAGTCTAAAGCTTTGTTCCCTAGTTTAGTGTCCACTCGATATCAAAATTAAAGTCTTGTTCAAATTGAGGGTACATTTAGACTTGGTAGAGGTCCACTAGGAGATATTACATACCAAATATCAAAGCTCTACACCTTCCCGTTTAAGAGAAAAAGAAATTTAAAGTTTTCCTTCTTTGTTCCTATGTTCGAACTTGTGACCCCTGGGGCGGGGCCAGTTTTGACCCCAGGGGCATCATATGGACAAACTTGGTAGAGGTCCACTCTGAGATGCAACATACCAAATATCAAAGCTCCACGCCTTTCGGTTTCAGAAAAGAAGAATTCAAAAGTTTTCTTTCTTTGTTCCTATGTTCGAACTTGTGACCCCTGGGGCGGGGCCAGTTTTGACCCCAGGGGCATCATATGGACAAACTTGGTAGAGGTCCACTCTGAGATGCAACATACCAAATATCAAAGCTCCACGCCTTTCGGTTTCAGAAAAGAAGAATTCAAAAGTTTTCTTTCTTTGTTCCTATGTTCGAACTTGTGACCCCCCCCGGGGACATCATACGAACAAACTTGGTAGACGTCCACTAGAAGATGCTACATACCAAATATCAAAGCTCCACACCTTCCTGTTTCAGAGAGGAAGATTTTTAAAGTTTTCCTTCTTTGTTCCTATGTTCGAACTTGTGACCCCCGGGGCAGGGCCAGTTTTGACCATAGGGGCATCACATGAACAAACTTGGTAGAGGTCTACTAGGAGATGCTACATACCAAATATCAAAGCTCTATGCCTTCTAGTTTTAGAGAAGAAGGTTTTTAAAGTTTTCCTTCTCTGTTCCTATGTTCGAACTTGTGACCCCCGGGGCAGGGCCAGTTTTGACCCCAGGGGCATCATATGAACAAACTTGGTAGAGGTCTACTAGGAAATGCTACATACCAAATATCAAAGCTCTACGCTTTCAAGTTTCTGAGAAGAAGATTTTTAAAGTTTTCCTTCTTTGTTACTATGCTCGAACTTGTGACCCCCGGAGCAGGGCCAGTTTTGACCCCAGGGACATCATATGCACAAACTTGGTAGAGGTCCACTAGGAGATGCTACATACCAAATATCAAAGCTCTGCGTCTTCAAGTTTCAGAGAAGAAGATTTTCAAAGATTTTGCTTTTTTTTCCCTTTTTGTTGCCATGGCAACCAGAGTTAAGAGTGGAATTCAATTCTTTGAACACCTTTGGTAGAGCTTTACCCAAGCAACATCCCTGCCAAGTTTCATCAAGATTGGCCCAGTGGTTTAGGAGAAGAAGATGTTTAAAGAAATTGTTGACGGACGACGGACGCCGGACATAGGGCGATCACAATAGCTCACCTTGAGCACGTTGTGCTCAGGTGAGCTAAAAATGGAAGCACTTATAGATTATAATAAAGCTGTCTAACATACTAAAGCTGTAGAAAACATTGCTGGAAAAGGAGAAAGTGCTGATTACCAGCATTTTTTCCTCTTGCAATACTGTTTTCAAAAGTCATCTTCTTATCTCATGGTCGTTTTAAACAAAATGCTGAAAAAGTTCCTACCCCATCAAAGACACATTCCGTCATTTGAGCATCACTTAAATTGTTGTCTGCAAATGTCTTCAAACTGAAAGTGTTAAAACTTTTGGTCGTCTGGTAAAGTGTTAATTTTTACCATTAAAACACTTCTTCGAACTCTTAAGTCTGGCCCCACCTATTTCCGGATTTTTGGTGTCTTGACAACAATACTGATTAAAAAAATACGGGACTTTATAGATATGTACATAAAAAAAGACAATCACTATTCTTCCGCGAAATAAACACATTTGTCGGTATATCTAATAATCAAATGACAATAAATACATTTGATCAAATTGAAAGCACTTGCAGACGACAAAATAAAGACTGCTGAATAGATGAGATATGTTATTTACCATTTACCAGACGACAAAATTCTAGCCTTGTCAAAATTGAAAGCATTTGCAGACGTCAATTTCAATGTGGCTCAAATGGTGCAACTATTCTTTGATAGGGTAGAAAACATTGTGGGAAAAGGAGAAAATGCTGGTTACCAGCATTTTCTCCTTCTCCCACAATGTTTTCAAAAGGCTTCTTTCCCAGGGGCGTCAAAAGGCGGCATTGTGCGGTAAAGGTTTAAAAGGATCGAAAGCGTTGTGGGAAACGGATAAAGTATTGGCTACCAGCTTTAGATTCTTTTCCCACAATGCTTTCAAAAGACTTCTTATCATCAGGGTTGTTAAGATATGGAACTGTTTGGTAAAAGCAATTTGACACCAAAAGATGTGGTATTAGTCTGTATTTTCTACTTTCTTATTTGTCAGCGTTTTTTTTTTTGTTCCCGAGATCTTTTGGCAAACATTTTTTGAAATGTTTTACCATCAGCCCCTAACCTGCTAAATTAAGTTAGATGAAAATTTCAAGCCGATAGTAAAAACCTAAATGTTGCTATTTGAACGTTAATTTTTGGGGGAAAAATATTTCCTTAACGGACAGTGTAGATCCAAGATCAGACTGCACGTTCTGTGCAGTCTGATCTTGATCAACACTGTCGGCAAAAGTTCCTTGTGTCGAACTTAGCAGCCTAAGGTAATAACACTTCAGCGTACTCTAAAAGAAGCATAATTTTAAGTATTGCTCCTATTTCTGGATTTCGGTTGTCTTGACAACTATGCTGCTAAAAATTACGTGCTTTTTTATGTAAAAAAGACAGCTACTCTTCTTTCCCCAGATGAACATTTTGTCATTTTAAATCGTTAACAAAACGACAAAAAAATGGACTTGTCCAAATTCAAAGCAATTGGCAGATGATTTGATTAATTGCAGCTCAAATGTTGGGATATGTCACTGAAAGGGTGAAAGCATTGTGGGAAAAGGAGAAAATGCTGGTAACCACAGCAGTTTTCTTTTGTTTTTTTCCACAATGTTTTCAAAAGTCATTTGGTAAAAGTTTATGAAATTGGGTAACAAAGCCTTGCTATCAGTCAGTTGAGTTTAATATTATGACCAGAGCTCCAGACAGAGGGATTGACTTTGATTTCAAAATTGAAAACATTCATTATTCTCCACTAAACCCTATGTTATGGGTACTCATTAGAATCGTCTCATCGAGACGATTCTAATGACTACCCACAACATAGGGTTTGGAAGAGAAATAATGGATTTAGAATACCATCACTCCCTCTATCTGGAGCTCTGTATGACTCCATGAATTCCTCAAGGAATCAATGAAACACCATGAAAAACAACCCTCTGTCGTTCGATATTTCGGCTAATGCCTTTTTCAAGAGTTCGAAACTTCGAACTCTTGAAAAAGGCATTAGCCGAAATATCGAACGATAGATTGTTGATTTTCATAATGTTTAATACTGTTTGTCAGGTTTTGTCCCCTGATCTTTTAGCAAATATTTTTTTGAAGTGTTTTACCATTAAAACACTGAAATCTACAAGAAACACAAGTTTAAGTTTGGCTTCTCCTTATTCTAGATTTCGGTTGTCTAGACAACGATGCTAACGAAAATTCCCATTTTCTATAATGAAGAAGAGAAAACCCGCCCTCTTCCACCAAATGAACCAATTTTGGCGTTTTATCCTTTACCAAACGATCCCGTATTTGAATGATTTTGAGGTAAAAAGCTATTGAAAAAATTGTCGAAAAAGGAGAAATTGCCCGTAACAAGTAATTTCTCCTTTTCCCATAATGCTTTCTACCGTATCAGAGAATTAAGAATTATTCGTACCAAATTCGAATTCCGCGGAGTCGTCTGCAAGTGCTTTCAATTTGGAGGATTCCAACTTTTTTCGTTTAGGAAAAAGTTTCAGTATTTCACCAGTCGAAAAAAATTTGGACACGTCTATACTGAAAAGCATCTGCAAACGACAAATTAAATATAGCTAAAATGTTTGGATTTGTCAATAAAAATGTAGAAAATATTTTTGATAAAGGAGGAAATGCTAGTTACCGTCATTTTCTCCTTTTACCCACATTGTTTTAAAATACTACCTTTTTCTGGAGTAGTTTTAGAAGTTCTGGTCATGTTTAGTTTAGTTATTGTGTAGATCTAAGATCAGGGACCGTATTCACCAACCATTCAAAACATCATTCTCATTCCAATTCTAGGTTCAGAAAGTAACGCAATTTGGTTTAGCCGATCAGAAATTGTGTTATTTTCTAAATCAAGAAAGAGATTCTTGAGAATAAAACTTGGAATGTTCTTCAGAATAATTGGTGAATACGCGTCCAGAATGTGCTGTCTTATCATGTATTTATGCTGTCGACAACATGCAAGCTAGGTGCCGAAAGGTGGTATCCAAAGCTCACCAGAGAAATTATTAATCAAAATATGGACTTACTATGTTTTACAATGATATCATTACGAGACACATCAAAGGTAGATATAATTTCGGGAAAACATTTTTCGGATTTTCGGCACATTTTTGTTTTTCAAAACAACACCGTTTTTCCTCATCATTCCGTGAGACAAAGTTGCCAATGACGATAGTAAAAACGTCCCTATGAAATATCGATGAAAGGGTGACCCAAATTCATTTCTTATAAATGTATAACTACTTGTTACAGCGACTTATCCTTTTGACTCAATGTTTTCAAAATTGATCTGCTGACATAAAAAGCGCTGCAGACGTAAATTCCATTGTAAATGGCTCCTTTCGTCTATTTTTCAAGAATTTTTTTAAATTTCCAAGTGATACAAGTCTGATTGGCTAAATCTGAACCTAACATTTTGTATCGACTATCTTTTGTCACAACTGATTTATTGAATCATGTGTTACGCTACTTTCAACATTATTTCAGTCATATCACACGTGACAGCACATTTGTTCAGGTATGTCTTGGCTTTCATCAGGAGTAAGCAAGATCTACGAAGTGTCTTGCCCAAGGACAAATCCACGAAAGACCAGGCGCCCTTAAAGTGAGGATCGAATCCGAAGCCTCCCGGTCTCGAACCCTACACATTCATCACTGAGCCGTGCAGGGCCCACTCTGTCGACGTGAAGGCACACTGTTAGCACTTTTACGCGAACTCGTATAAACCCTTTCCGTGCTAAATAAGTCAAATAAAACTTTCATTCCGATAGTAAAAGCCCGACTGATCTTGTTTCAAATTTATTTTTTGGAGAAAATAATTATCCCCTTATCGGACTGTGTAGATCCAAGATCAGACTGCACGTTCTGTGCAGTCTGATCTTGATCTACACTGTCCGCAAAAGGTCAGTGAATCGGGCTTAGTAGCTTAAGGGTTAATTCTCTTACAAACCCGTTCTAGCGCATATCAAGACCATATATATGGTAAAATAGTTCATCAGACAGACTTTTGCCCCCTCTGGGAGAACATCAAAAGGTTGCCAGCAGTCCCCACTTCAATATGGGTTGATAATTAATTGAACTGTGCATGCTTCGACAATGTTTTTGTTTGTTTACCCATTTTCAATGCATATACCGATTCCGTATTTTAAGGTGCCTGGGCCCCAGAATTCACGAACAAAGTTAAGTCTCTTATTTTACTCAAATCTACTAACGGTCCCAGGTTCTGACTTGAGCTGAGTTTGTCATTTGAGACACATTTCAGCAACATAAACAAACTGTAGTAACATTCCAAAATCTTGAGTTGACACTACCTTTCAGACTCAACCAAGGTAAATAAATGGACTTAAGTTAATTAACAGACTTAAGTCCATTATTTTGCTGAGTTGAGTCAGAAACAGGACTTGAGAATGGTACTACAGTCTGTTTAGGATGCTGAAATGCGTCTAGAATAACAAACCCAATTTATGTTGGAAAATAATTCTGTTTTCAGATTTGAGTAAAATAACAGACTTAAGTTTTTTCTTGAAAACGAGCCCTGTCTGATAAAGAATGCCTTTAAAAGATAATTGGGGAGGAGAGATTGCGGGTTACCAACATCTACTCGTACGCCTTTTCCTAAAGTCTTTTCTATGCTTTCAAAGACGAATCTTATCCTTTGAGTTGCTTTTCGTTTGTCGTCTGCAAATGCTTTGAAATTGGACGAGTCTAAAAATTTGTTGTCTAGTAAGGCGCTTTACATTAATACTAACACTTTTCAAAGTACTGAGGGCAAGCAGGTTTTTTCTGTGTTTCATTTTTTAACAGTCGTGAACTAAAAATAGAAAGTGAAAGATCACGAAGTGGCAGATCAGACAGATAACAGTTTTCCAGTGTAGAATACGAACGATATGAAACTGACCTCAAACTAACACTGGTGGATTGATAATGGAGCTATGCATGCTTCGACATTTTACTTGTTTATGCCTTTTCAATGCAAACGCCAAATACTAGTTTATGCTTACTATTATCAAAGCGCTGAAGGTACCGACAGTGTTTTGCGTTTTGGTTTAAATAACTGTTAACTGAAAATAGAATGTAGGTGATGATGGATGTGCCAGAAATTTATATTAAAGTGGTTTGCTGCAAAATACAAAAGGTCGTCTGGTAAGTGTTTAAAACTGTCTAACGGGGAAAAACAAAAGTATGGTGATTGTTAATCCTTTATCGAACAATCCTGTGTTTTCGCTTTTATCAAACCAATGTAGGGGGTAAAATGCTGGTTACCAGCATTTTCTCCCACTTCCACAATATTTTTTACCATCCACCATTTAAGCTACATATGATTTGGTATCTGCAAGTGCTCTCAATAAAGAAACGTCTGAAATTCGTCCTCTAGTGTGCTTTTAAACAATTCTTTGGGCCGAATACGTGCTCATACGCAACATTTTTATCACATTATGAAATATAAATCCTCATTTTGTCAAGGATCGTAAGATTTTTATAGCCCTGATCATAGAGAATTTCCTTAAAGCTATGCTTTGACAGATATTAATAATTTAAAGATATGTCTTTGTGCACTGAATGTGTAACGAGGGTATGTATTCACCAAACAATCTAAATGGTATTTTAGTGGAATTCTGAATTTAGAAAGTAAGTCAATTTCTGATAGGCTCAAGCCAATAAAAAACTTGTGTTCTTTTGAAGGAGCTATATGAGTGGATTGGAACTACTTTTCACCCGGACGAACATTCCTTATTTCTCATTATGTAACATGCCACCGTGACATACGTGCATGAATATCTTCGCACAGAATGACAAAATCGCGAAATACATTTATGTAGTAAAACGTATCTAATTTTTTTGTGTTTTCGAGATAATTCTGTTATTTGAATCGCCTAGAAAAGCATTGCTGAATGAGGTTCTTTTTTTATTTACTGATACAAGATCTTATATTTACATGTCCGATTGATGTTCGGACAATTCCTTTGTCTTCAGTTCATTTTGTTCCTGTCACTCGTGATTTCATTCTCAATCTTCTTCTAGATTTAGAAAGTAACGCCAATCAGAATTTGAGTTACTTTCAAATTTAGAAAATTCCCGATGATAAGACTAAGAATGTTCTTGGTAAATACGGATCCAGATCTCGATCTCCGCAAAAGCAAGTAACAGTGCACTTCGGTCAACAAGAGACGGAGATTTATAATATTTTAGAGGACGTGATGGCATTTGTTACAAATGGGTACATTTATACTTTTTAACGGGATTGGCTGTGATATTAATCGCCATATTAACCCTTAGGCTGCATAAGCGCGACTCAATGGCCTTTTTGCGGACAATGTAGATCCAAGATCAGAGTGCACAGAACGTGTTGTCTGATCTTGGATCTACATCGTCCGATAAGGAGATATTTTTGCCCCAAAAAGAACTTTGAAACAACCATGTTCAGGATTTTTAGTATCAGCTTGAAAGTTTCATTTCAGTTATTTAGCGGGATAAGGGTTGATATTTCCCATGGAACATAATAAAACTGCGAAATAACCCTGACAATGATTAAACCTGGCAAGGGGCTTGACCAACTTATTAACACTTATCCAGCTAAATAAGTTCAACAAAACTTTCAAGCCGATAGTAAAAAACCCGAATAATGTTATTTCAAACTTATTTCTGGAGAAAACAATCTCCTAATCGACAGTGTAGATCCAAGATCAGACTGCACGTTCTGTGCAGTCTGATCTTGATCTACACTGTCCACAAAAGGTCAGTGAGTCGCGCTTAGCATCTTAAGAGTTAATCGTTGATTTCGTGAATAATTCCTTACCAAATAACAAAATTTTAGACGCGACCAAAGCACTAGCAGACGAGTAATTGATTATAGCTCAAATTGTGATTTCTGTCTTTGAAAGGGTAGAAACTGTTAAGGAAAAAGGAGAAAATGCATGTTTCCACCATTTTCTCCCTTGTAGTCATTATTTTCAAAACCATCGAGGTCATAAAATTTCGCGATCGTATGGTAAAGGGTTAAAACCTGTTTAAACTCAAGCCTATTTCGCAAACACCGAAAATTGGCGTCAAGTGACACAATAGGATATATAGCGGATCTGACATGAGTTGGCGTTTGACATAATTTTTTGTATTGAACGAGTCCAAACAAATGTTACTAAGCGAGCCTTTGACGAGCTTAATAACATATTTTTTTGCGGACAAGTTAAATAAACTTTTGCCTCAAACGTCCACGAATGTCAGATTCTTTTTATCACAAACTGTATTTTAAGAATTATATTTCATGGCGTAGGTCTACAGCTGCATGTGTATTGAAATTTACATGAAGCCTATTTGTTTCTTTGAGAGATGTGTACATCACAATAAAAAGACAGTTCTAAAGAAACTTGCATATTATGTTTCTGTTTTACACCTGAATATTCTAAAATATACTGCTTTGTCACGATCGTCAGCTTTGACACTTAATTTCACAGAGAAATCTGCTTCATCAATTTTTTAGGAATGAAGCCTATGATTACAGAGCTTTGACCAAATACTGCACTGTATTCTTATCTCATACGTGTGTAAGTCAAGAAAATTGTCATGGCTGTGTTATACCTACATTCAAAACAGAACAGAACTGAACAGACGTTCTATTTTAATAAGCATACAAGCTGAATGGTCATGACAATTAATTACAAAGCATGCAATATATATGACATATTTCAATATACAAATATTGAAGAAAAAAATATTTAACGTGATTAAGTTGACATTATTACTTAGTAAGTTAAAAGGTAGTTATTTGATAAAGACTGATTTAAAAAACAGAAGAAAAAGAAAACAACCTTTTTAAATTACATGGAAATAATTTATTGAAACAGAGCATTTTATTTGTTCCAAGAAATTGTGTCTTTTTTCCAAACCGTTTAAAAAAAACTTCCCTCTGTAATTTCATGTACGGTATTTTTATTTGAGTCAGGCTCTTGGAAAAAGGGAGTTCGATGTAAATCCGTGATGCATTGTCTCATGCAAGTCGTCACATGATTATAAAACCTTAAAATTCATTTTGTCTAAAAACCGACTGGACCTGGAGGTAAAATTTGACATGTAGGAAGTTTACAAATAGCAAAGCGTTTCGCCCCATGTCAGCCTGCGTGGATTGCGTCGGTCGATGCTTTTTTGCAGGTGCATTAAGCCCCCTTTTTTCACAGAGCATGGCTCATTTGTAATGTAAGAGGTTTTAGACATAGAATCTATCTTGAAAACTGTTGGACATTGACCTTCACTACATTTGAAGGTCTGCAAGACTTAAGTTTTGACCATGATGTACTTTGTAGCGCGTTGTCATTCTTCGCCGAACAGTTTCGTGTTTTATCGACCCTGAGAAGAGAAATCTGATGAAAACACTTTGGGAAATGGAGAAAATGCTGTTTAATGATTTCCATCTTTTCATAGGAAAATCCGATCATTTAGGCCACATCTATCTAATTTGTCATCTGGAAATTCCTTGTTGGAAAAGGCGTAAATGCTGTTTTTCAAAAGCATTTCCTTCTGGCTGTTTAAAAAAGATTTGGTTGGTTGGTTGTATTGGGGTTTAACGCCACTTTAACAGCTAAGGTCATATCATGGCGGTCGGTGACGCACATGTGTTTCCTGGCTTTCTCACACCAGTACTAACACAACTTTCTTTCCAAAGCCACCGACTACTTTTCTCACATGCTTCAGCAGAGGTGAGAGGCGAAAATACGCCGGAAAGAAAGTTCGCCTCAACCGGGTATCGAACTCACAACCACCAGGTCATGAGTCCGACACGCTCAACACTGAGCCACCCAGGCGGGCTGTTTAAAAAAGAGATTATTCCAGAGGGGTACATAGTTAACTGTCTCAGTGCCAAACATTAAACATCAATGTATTCAGTCGGTAAGAAACATGAGGACCGCGCTGGTCTAGTATGGTTCTCTTGAGTTGACACGAACTGGAAATTTGCTCTGTGAAAGGAAAAAGCCCAAAACCAGCTGAATTCACGGATATATGTTTTTTTCCTATTTTAGTAACATGTACACTGATCGTCACCATAAGAAAGTAGAGAACTAATGATACATTTATGTGCATAATCTGCTTCATAAATGCAGCTAGATTCTTAAAGATTTTCAGATTTTTATTCATTGTTCTTTTATTTTTCGCATTAACGTTTACTCCATCGTATGATGCTACATTATGTCAAAATACCAACTCTATTTATTACTATTTCAGGCAAGGTTTCCGCCCAAGAACTCTCTATAAAACACGTGACCCAGGGCCATCTATGCCCCCAGGTTCACATTTTGAATATCTGCGATAAAAGACCATTTAATGATGCTATAAGTAGTATAGGCAGGTAGATCTCGGCATTTTGCCGAGATCTACCTGCCCTGGAGCCAAATTTGCCCGAATCTCCCTGCCCCAGGGCAGGGAGATTCGGGCAAATTTGTCCGAATTGGGTCGAAAATCGTCAAACCGGAAGTGGATGGCGGCCATCTTGGATTTATCCCCATTCCACCCGCTTTTCTCCACGATATGGGTTGTCCCTAGTCTCCTTTGCCCGAAATAGACTGCCCTGGGGCAGGGTATTTCGGGCAAATTGGACTTAGTCTTTTTTCCCACGATAGGTTTCTATGGAAACAAGTCTGATCTTGATCTACACTGTTCAGCTCGATCGATCATCGTTCGTCTCTGTAGGACTTAGTTTTGGAGAGGTCTTCTTTCTCTCTATTAGGGTAAAGTTGGGGTTGGACTTAGCCTTTTTTCTCCACGATGTGAGCTATATATTGATTGACAATTCTCAAAAGATAGACTTTTCTAGGGATTTTGGTTAGCCCTGAAAAGGACTGTTTTGTTTTTTTTGGTATAGCTTTCTGCTTTATCGACAGCTTTCCTTTGATTCTTTTTGATTTCTGTGGTTTTTACCCTCTATTGAGAACCTTCCTCTATCGACAGCTTTCCTTTGATTCTTTCTTGCTGGGAATTTATCCTCGTCTAATGATGGGTCCAAAATTTGTCTGACAGATAGGACACTCCACGATTCTTCTTCGATCTGCTATCAGTTTTCTTATTTTGTTTATTTTATGCATAGGCAAAGTGGAGTCATGCATCATGGCTAGTAGAAAGGTTGTTAGATACCATTTTGTCATCGAGAGAAGTAGAAATTGTATACGATAGTCCATCATCATTTCTTTTAGCTGTCATCTATTCGGGAATCCGAATGATTAATGTCCTGGAAATAGCATCGTCTTTTATACGTTTGGAGTCTAGGTGCCTTACTTATTCACAAATGTCGAAGATAGATTTTCTAGGGGTTTTGATTAGTCCTGAAAAGGACTGTTTCTCTTCTATTGAGACGATTTTTGGTGTCGCTCTTTCAAAGATTTCTTCTCCTTTATCGAGAGCCTTCCTCTGATGACAGCTTTTCTTCTGATGACACCTTTTCTTCTGACGATAGCTTTTCTTCTGACGATAGCTTTTCTCCTTGTTCTTTCGAGATCATCGGAAAGTTGAATTCCTTGAAGTTGTCAATGTTTTTTCCATATTTTCCCAAGCCTGTTTTTGTTTCTACTCGTGGTGGTATTACAGAGTAGGGATCGAATCGTTGTTTTTTGTGAAGTTGGTTATCGTCTTTCTCTATTGTCTCTGATTTTCGTTTTCTTCCTCTTCTTTTTGGTTTGGGTTCTTCTGTCTGAGTTGACTGATGAGTTGTCTGGTGAGTTGACTGGGGAGTTGACCGGTGAGTTGTTTGATGGTCTACAGGCGTGACGGTGGAAGCTGTTAATTTTTGAAAACTGGTTTTATCAAAGTTAACATGGGTTGAAATCGTTATAGCTGAATCTTGTCTTACAGACGAATCTTGTTGACTCTGGTAGTTCTGTCGATTTTGTAGGTATAATGTCTCAATGTTTTTGTTGAATTGATTCATATTTCTATTCAACATCTTCACTTCGTCTAAAATCTGGGTTATTACAGAATTTTGGTTTGAAATCATTTGGGTTATTTCTTCTTCGATTTTGTTAGCTGGTGGTACCATCGGGTCGATGAATGTTGAATTCATTGCTGTCGATAGAATATCTCTGCTGTTTTCAGGCTGTGGTGAGAAAATGTCTAGGGCGGGTTTTTCTTGCGATAAGGAGCCGTCGTCTAAGTTGGAATCTATGGGATCCATTCTTCCGTGATCATCTTGGTCTAAGTTGGAGTCCATTTTCTGTTAACAGCTTGTTTTATTCGCCCTAGTTAACAAAAACTTTTTAATTGTAAAAAGTTTGCACTAGTTAACAGTTTGTGATATTCGTACTATTCGAGAATCGAACCTCGAATGATTCTACAGAGAAAGGTCCCCAGCCTTTTATAGTTTTTGATCGAAGGGGCCTCGTCTTGGGACGTAGACTTTTTCTGTAGGTCTTGTAGATAGTACATTTTTCCATCTCTGTTCTTTTCCAAGTTTTTTTGGTTTTTGTGAGATTTTTCTCTTTGCTCAAGTCTCAAGTTTTTGGGAAGGAGTCAAAAACAGACGTTCTTTTGTTTCCCAAGTCTTTTGGGAAGGAATAAAAAACAAACGATCTTTTAAAACCGATTGTTTATTCAAAGTTTTTTCTCTTCGGCCAAGTTTTTTGGGAAGAAATCAAAACAGACGACCTTTTTAAAATCATTTTCTTTATTCAAAGTTTTTAACATTATAACATTTTTAACAATCGTTAAATCATTCTAACATGTTTACAAATACATAATTCATTCAAAGATTTAACAAGCGTTAAAAATGTTATAGTGTTTTTTAACGCTTGTTAAAACTGTCTTGTTAAAAGCGTTGGCGATACATTTTATATACAAACCATTGACAATGTTTTTAACAAGATAGTTTTAACAAGCGTTAAAAAACACTATAACATTTTTTAACAATCGTTAAAGCATTCTAACATTTTTACAAGACAATTTCTTTATTCGAACTTTTCTCTTTGCTCAAAGCTGAGCTTTTCTTTTGGGAAGGAAATCAAAAACAAACGATCTTTTAAAATCGTTTGTTTATTCAAACTTTTCCCAAGTCTGAACTTTTTGGATACATTTTGATCTACAAAACATTGGTGATACATTTTATATACAATATAGTTTTTAACAATCGTTTAAAAACACTATAACATTTTTAACAATCGTTAAAACATTCTAACATATTTACAAGACATTTTTAACAATACAGTTTTTAACAATATTATTGTTAAATTTACAATGCAAATTCACAGATGCCTCGATTTTTCCACTTGTTTTCATGTTCCACAATAACTTTATGCAATTGTTCATGACCTAAAAACAATGGAAATTTGCTATCCATTTCACTATATTCACGTACTCCACTAAATGGAAAAACATGTTTTAAAACATGTTTTGAAACATGTTTTGAAAGATCTTTTGTCGAGAGAGCTGAATATACGGTTTCTTCTGTGACATCTCGATCAAATAGAATATAGCCTTCCATGGTTTCCTCTGTTTCCTCACCGTCTTGAATAGATCCCTTTTTGTAACGTAAGTAAAAGTCAAATAGAACGGATTTCATTTTTAGGACATTCAGAAAACTTTCTTCTGTTCTTCCTACGATGATGAATACCCATCGACTTGTGGTTCGCATTTGTTTAGCAATATAGTTATCTTTCAAAAGACAAATTGCTAAATAAGCTTGGAGAGGAAGATCGAAATTTGTATCATCCCCCATCATCACAATAAAGTTGTGCATTCTATACAGTTTGCAGGATGTTTCTCCTTTTGCAACCCCTTTATGCAATTTGTTTATCCAAAGTTTCACACAGGCGAATTTGATGTCAAACTGTAGTTGTTCATCGAGTGCATGCTGATGACTGAAATCTCTATCATCTTTTTCACCTAGGTCTAAAGGTAGCATTTCAGTTGACATGATTTCTCACTTTTGATTTTTTCCACTTTTGATTTTTCACTCTTTTAGAGCTGTTTTTAAAATCTGTTTTTTAAAACTGTTTTTAAAATCTGATTTTAAATCTGATTTTTAAAGAACGTCTTTCTTTGATCGTTCACTTCAATGTAACACGATATTGTTTTCTTACAGGCTATTTATATATCCTCAAACTTTTATAACCATAGGGGACAGTATCAGTATCGTTTACAATGACTCTTTTGGTATATACAGACCGAAACGTTTTTGACTGGGGTTCACTGGTCACTGTTCTGTCTCTATGCCTTTTGATTCTACAGTCATACTGAACTTTAATTTCTACGGTGCGATCCAAAGCACATTTTGAATAGGTGTCGAAATTCACCAGTTGATTTGTATTGTGATCCAAAGTAATTCCCTTGACTTTGCATTTGCTTTTTTCTTTTCCATCTTTCGTTTTCATCTTATAAGCGTAATTCTTGGGACCTAATCCTCTGAAATGAGTAATTCTACAATCAGGTTCTTCATCGGTCCATTTTCCTAGCCTGCTGTTAATAATGGGAGGGTTCCACAATTCAGGATCATGAATGTACATACAACTATCTGTATCGAAATACAGAACTCTATCCTCCAATCTTTCAAGAACTCTGTACAGTTCCAATCTTGCATAAGCTGTTACGTAAGATGCTACAATAACATTGGCTGTCGCATGCGTTTCGACAAAGTCCGTCTTTTCTTCATAGTTGACTAAAATGCATTCACACTCATTGTCAAAGATTTCCACATGTTTCACCGTATATTTCGGGTCGGTAATCAACTCGAAATATTTAGACGGTTCTCTGATGTATTTCGTCTTGCTCATATTTTCACGCTGTGCCAATTTTCCCCAAAGACAGTTCAGCATAATCTTAGCAAATGATCTTTTGCCAGGATTTTTTTGAATACGTTTGGGGTCAAGACGAATCCCTTCAGCTTCCTCATACTCACGAATGAATTGGGCCTTTTCTGAATCTGTCTGACACCAACCGGGATATCCACTAGCTTCTTGCTTAATTTTCAAGAAATTGTCCACATAGCCTTTAAAGAATTGATCTGAAACAGAGTCGAAATGCCAGATTTCATACACTTGCATTAGCCGATAGCCACAATCGAGAGCTTTGAACAATTCGAATGTAACCCAAGTTCCAACTAAGGCTCTCTCTTCTCTGTCATGATTACAAAAGTTTGAACTTTCTTGTGCACATTTCATACAAAGTGGAAACATCATCTTGCCGTTACAGTGAACTGGAAGAACGGGATGAAACAAATCCATCGGGGGTAGAACTTTGCATTTAATGAGTCCTTCATACTGACGAATATTCTTCATGTCAATGTTCTCATAAGTCAAGATTGTGGGATGGCCTACAGGATAGAATTTATGTTTGCAGACGTAAGGATACAGAGAGCAAATGTCAATATACTTGATTTCCTTCTCACTGTTTTCCTCAACATC
This sequence comes from Tridacna gigas, assembly GCA_945859785.2. Classification (NCBI taxonomy): domain Eukaryota; kingdom Metazoa; phylum Mollusca; class Bivalvia; order Cardiida; family Cardiidae; genus Tridacna; species Tridacna gigas. The sequence goes on from OX244037.2 coordinate 4,454,806, forward strand.
ATAGGCAATTTTTATAGCATTGCATCTGCCTCCGGCCAGCCCCTCTCTTGGTTCGATGGGATCACAGTTCGGGTATAGACTTTCAATGGTTTTTCTGTACTCTTTGTCCTTCTTCATCTTGGCGTCGAATTCGTGCTCCCATATGGTCACGACGTTATAGCCCATTCTTTTGATGGTTTCTAGCCGTTCGATAGTACTGTCGTACAATTCAGCCATTGATTTTCCATTGATGGGGTTGATATATTTTCGATCCTTGAAACATGTCTGGCAGCCATGAAATAAATCCCCGAGGAATTCATACACTGTGTTTGATTCCTGGTGAAATCCGTCTACAGTGTATTTCCCTATTCGGTATTCACCACCATTTTTGGCGTGTTGAATACGAATCACTTTTTCTCTAGCGATGCTTTGAACCCAGCGTATTGCTTTCATAGAAAACCGCCGTCTGATTGGATCTTTGCATGAAATGATGGCTATCTGATCTTTTGGTAAATAATCTTTTCTCCAAATCTTGTTACAGGCTCCGGCGATGGTAAACGACTCTGTAAATGGACAAATCCCACTCTGTTCGATGAACAACTTTCTGAATTCACCACAGCCTCGTCTTAGGATATCAACATCCGATCGACAGTACATCTCCATCTCTTTTTGAAAATTGAATTCCTCACCATTTTGAACTTTGTCATTATACCAGACTATGAATTTTGATCGAGCCTCTTCAGACATTGAATCGGGTTTGTAATAAGACATATCCAGATATGGGCCAACGTAATCCCAAAACTCGTCTGTATTTGCCCAGTGAGGAAAGTAACCTTTTTTCATTTCTTGAAGTCCAAACGTAGTCGGAAATTTTGCCAGCCCAAAATTCATGAAACTGAAGGAGTCGATCAAACTCACACCGTTCAGTTCTAACTTTAAAATATTATTTCCATTCATGGTTACTTCTGGTTCTTTCATTCCTACGTTGATAATATGATTGAGAATAAATTGCCCATCATAGCCTTTGAGATTATGGGCAATACCTATGATTCCTTTATGATGCTTTGTAAAGAGCCAGCTGCAAAATTGGCTCAACGTTTCTTTTCCTTGAAAAATAACTTCTCTTCCTTCTTTGAATTCACTGCATGTGGAACAATGAAAATCAAGTGTCTTATCGATACATTCAGCACAGGCTCGGTGTGCAATACAGTAATTCGGAATATGTACCCCTGTATCTTGCTGACATTCGAAATCAAAGAAAATGAACAAAGGTTTTTTGACGACAGAAGAACTCGTCTCATCATCGTTGTTGTGATTCATCTTACTTTGGTAAGGCTGAATAAAACACTGATGAGTATAGTCAACGATTTTCTTGCAGAGATGACATTTTTTCTTTTCCCTACAGACATGATTTTTCTTTCTGTCAAAAATCTGGCCTCCACATTTTGAACAAAGTTTCACTAATTCACAAATGGTTTTCTTCTCTTTGCCTTGAAGTGTTTTGTGATTTTTCAAGCATACTGCACTGAAAAATCGTCTATGACACTTGTCGCAGACATATTCTTTTGATTCCGATGGACATTTTCCAGTACGAAAGCAGCCTTTACAGATCTTTGAGCAAGCATGAGCTTCCCGCTTGCTGTAACGTATGTCACAGAACTCACAATAATAAGCACAATCAAGAAATCCTGTGATGGATTTGATGTAATCATAATGATTTTGATGAAAGTACAAATGTATGATTTTACTATCGTCTTTCACTTCTGGATGTTCAAATACTTTTTCCAATTTCGATAACTGTTGATGAACTTTAATAACATAGTCTTTTTCATACAGGAACTCTTGAATTTTTTTGTATTCTTCAAGACCTACAGGTTGTGTCGATGAAACTCCAACTTCATTCATTAATTTTTCGGCTTCAGTCTTTTGAAGTAATCTGTTTGATCTTTTAATATTATCCCATCTTCGGTTCCATGCTTGGGTGTTTTCACGTTCATGGTAACAAATCCCCACAACAACAGCTCTTGCAAAACATAGATGATCTTCATTGTTAATTTCAACAAGCGAATATTTCTTCTTTGCGAAAACCTTTGAATCCAATACTTCTGTGGCTCTAAGTCTTTTCCCACTGCCGCTTGGAGGTATCGTGTGTGTGATATCGAATATCATGCGACCATCGTTCAAGACGAATTCTTCATTCGATTGTAGAACTTTTTCAATTTCGTTCAACATCGTATGACTCTCCAACTCCTCCACATATAGAAAGGGAATATGAATTCCCATATCCAATGAGGGATGGTTGACGCTGATTCTAATCATATCCCTCGATTCAGCCTTTAACTTTTGAACGATTTGTTGGATAACATCGTCGAATAAGCCGGTCAACTGTTGTGGCTGTAGTTCATCGAATTTCTTAAAAGACGCCTCCAGTAGATGGGCTTCTGTTTTGAATTTTCTTGACTTCTTTTTTCCCACTTCTGTTAAGACGTATAGACTTCTCATATCCAAAGATTTTTTCTCTGAAGAAGATTTTTTGTATTCTTCTTCTTTCAAAGATTTTTCGTCTTCGCTGGTACAGTCCACATCCATTTGTACAGATTTCTCCTTCGTTGATGGTGGACATTTCTCATCGTTTTCTTCTTTCAAAGATTTTTCATTGGTTAGTCCTGAAAAGGACTGTTTCTCCTCTTTCAAAGATTTTTTATCGCTTTCACCGTCACTTTCTTCTTTCAATATTTTTCTCTTTTTGGGTGGAAATTTCTCATCGTCGCTTTCATCGTTGCTGCTACTGTCTGGATAGACTAGGATTCTTTTTCTTTTCTTAGCCGGCAGTAATTTTTTTCTCTTTTTCGACATGGGCTGACTTGCCTCATCGTCGCTTGTACTGTCCGAATACAGGACTAGCCTTTTAGGCGTGGTTTTATGTCTGTAGCTTTTAAACATGACTGCAAGTCAGACAATGACCCAGAGCTCAAAAATCCTGGCTTTTTATATCTTTTCAGATCGAATGGGCATAAAAAGATGTTACAATCGACAATTCCATCATTCTTCGGAAAGAGTTCGAACAGAACAGTCGCTAGAAAAATGAGCGAGTTCAAGCTAAAAAGTACAAACCCAAAGAGAGTGTATTTGTATGTTAACCCATACACTCACGATTATGAGATCAGCAATATACCACCACGATATCAAATCTACCATACTGGGAACTACGTGGGATCATTTCTATCCCACCAACAATTTGCAGAAAAAGGCGTCTATCGTATTACCAGAGTCCTGGATCAAGCGACATTCGACAAACGCCATAAAGGGGATGATGTGACAACGAATATTTGCTTTACATGCGACAGATCAGGACATTGGGCCAACCGATGTCCAGAGAAAGAAAATCAGCTGTGTAAATTCGTTTTTGTCTTCGTGAACCCCCACACCCACGATGTCAAAATTTCATCATTAGCGGAAACGAATGGTGAATCTCAACATATGAAATACGTTGGGTCTCTATTATCCTATAAAGTAGACGAGAATAAACGAAAGACAAAACCGTCACAGCCTACATTTTCATCGAGTGGAAAGGGACAGAGTTCACAACAAAAACCCCAAAACAAGAAAGTCTCTCCAGAAAAGTTATCTGAAGAAAAGAAAATCAACGATAAAACCAACGATAAAACCAAAGAGTCATCGAGCGAAAAACAGATCAAAAATCAGATCGAGAGGGAGATTGAAAATATGGAACTTGATAACACAGAAATCAGCGATACAGAAATCTGTAGAATTCAGATAGATTACCCTGTGAAGAAGAAAAACTCTTCAGAAAAGAAAATCAACAAGATTTCTTCAGAAAAGAAAATCAACGATAAAATCAACAATCAAATCAACAAGCTTTCTTCAGAAAAGTTATCTGGAGAACAGAAATCTGGAGAAGCCCAAATCAACGAACAGACGGTTCAAAAATCTTCACCGACTGAAGAAAAGAAAATCAACGATAAAATCAGCGATAAAATCAGCGATAAAGCTTCACCGATTGGGGACAAGCAAAGCAACGAACAGAGGTTAGGGAAACTCAACAAGAAATCTTCTTCAGTACCTGGAGAGGGGAAAGCCAAGATTTCTTCAGAAAAGAAAATCAACAAGATTTCTTCAGTAAAACCTACTCGACGAGAAGGAAAGAAGATTTGTTCAGATATCGAGTTGAGACGTAGATGGAAATCCGATGTTGTGAAAAATAATGAAAAGAAACGTAAGAGTGATTGTGAGCCTGACATCCCGAAGAAAAAAAGAAAATTGTGTCTGTAATTTTTAACAAAAAAGAAAGAACTGTTTAAAAACTATTTCAAAGAACGATTTCAAAAACAAAATTTTTCAAAGACTGCGTTGCCTCATCGTCATTTGCTCTGTCTGAAGAATCTATCCAAATAAGGTACTATCCGAATACATTGTTTTAGGGCTGTAGCTTTTAAACATAATTGTTTGTAAGTCATAGCGTACTGTCCGAATAAGGGACTATCCGAATACATTGTTTTATGCCTGTAACTTTTAAACATGCCTGTAAGTCAAGTCTTTTAGACCTTGTTTTAGGGTTGATGCTAAGTCAACCTTTTAGGCATGGTTTTAGAAGCTGTAACTTTTAAACATGACTGCAAGTCAAGTAATGACCCAAATAATGATTATTGTATATAAAGTTTAAATAAAAAGTTTTTAAATGTATCATTGTAATGATTATTGTACAGAATGTTTTAATATTATTCAACTTACAATAACATATTTACAAATACATGATTCATTCATTGTTTCTAACCGTTCATTGTAATGATTATTGTTTTAAATAAAAAGTTTTAACAGTTCATTGTTTCTAACCGTTCATTGTAATGATTATCTGACAATAAATAAAAGTTTTAAACGTATAGGACTTGACTTTGTTTGTTTGACAATTTGAAGAAAGTAGAAAACTTTCTTGGTAATGGCCAATCCTGAAAAGGATAATTTGAAGAAGCAGACTTTCTGGGTCTTGGTTAGGTCTGAATGACTAGGTCTGAAAAGGACAATTTGAAGAAAGTAAAAAAAACTTTCTTGGTATTGGGTAGGTCTGAATGACTAGGTCTGAAAAGGAGAATTTGAAGAGACAGACTTTTCATAGAACTTTCTGGGTCTTGGATAGGGCCGAATGACTAGGTCTGAAAAGACTATAACTTCCTTCAAGGTTCCTTCAAGTTTTCCTTCACTTCCCTTCCGAACTTCTATCAGATAACCCGTAACAACTTGGCATTAGCAGTATTTGGCATTAGGATAACTTAGCACAAGCATTACTAACTACTTTCCGATTAGAAATTCAACATGGGAGAAAAAAGACTCACCATGGAGAACAGCGCTCGGATAACTTCATTGTGAAAATGAGAGAAATCGGATGGCTTTTATAGCCTGGCAGGAGGATTGACCTACTTTGATACAGAATTAACAGAATTCCATTAAAATGAAGAGCGCGACCATGGGCGAAAGCATGTAGGTAGAATATAACGTACACTATCTACAATGTCTATTAGAGAGAAAAAAGACTAAGTCTATGATACTCTATCTACGATATCTATAGGAATATATCCATATGAATGTAACGAGAGCAACGATTGGCTAACCTTAATTCTCTTAAAAGAGCGCGAACGTGAGCGGAAGCATATAGATCAAATGAGCTTAGAGAAAAAAGACTAAGTCTATGATCTACAATACCTAATCGATGATAGAGAAAAAAGACTAAGTCCAACGATGATAGAGAAAGAAATATCCGCTTTGCCCCAATAGAGAGAAAGAACACCTCTCCAAAACTAAGTCCTACAGAGATGAACGATGATCGTTCAAGCCGAATAAAGACGGTTGAGAAAAGACTAAGTCAAACAGTGGCCTTCGGCTGAACCAAGCTGAGAAGGAATATAATCCATATCGTGGGAAAAAAGACTAAGTCCAATTTGCCCGAAATAACCTGCCCCAGGGCAGGCTATTTCGGGCAAAGGAGACTAGGGACAACCCATATCGTGGAGAAAAGCGGGTGGAATGGGGATAAATCCAAGATGGCCGCCATCCACTTCCGGTTTGACGATTTTCGACCCAATTCGGACAAATTTGCCCGAATCTCCCTGCCCTGGGGCAGGGAGATTCGGGCAAATTTGGCTCCAGGGCAGGTAGATCTCGGCAAAATGCCGAGATCTACCTGCCTATACTACTGCTATACACCAAACATTGGCACGCTCATAGCTCTCGTAGGTCGGCAAACATTATTGGTAAACGTCGATGTGCGATAGGTAGCCTTATAAAATCGATATCAATGTTTATTATTGATATACTATTTTTTCCGATTCATTAACATTGCATCCCATGCAGGAAAAAAATTAAAATTAAGTTATATATATGGAATGATGATGTAACCCGCTTTCGGACTATTTTCAGCTAAGTTCCGGATTTGATTGGTCAGGGCTTTATGACACTTATATTCATCCACCATACCATAAAAAAAACGATTTCACCCGCTAGCAGTTGGTTTCTTTAATTTAGTATCGTTCTCGAATAGGAGTGTCCACAATTGCCATATTTTTTTTTTAAACATTTGCTGGTAAATAACAATAATAAGAATTTTATGTTTCAGTATCTATCCTAAGTTCGAAGCAAATACAAACCACAGGAAAGTCAGTACAACATGAATTTGAGCCATGCTCTGACAAAAAGTGGGTTTAATGGATCTCCGTGCTGCATTATACATAGCGGTTATGGGCGGCCTAAAATCCTTTTTGTATAACAATCGACTGAATCATGAGGTGACTGGTCCTTTGACATGCAGTTGAAAATTAAAAGATTGCAAAATGTTTCGGCCCATGTCTGCCTGCGCGGAGGGCGCAGGCTGACATGGGTCGATACTTTTTAACAGATGCATTAAGCCATCTTCTCACAGAGCACGACTAAATTTATCAATGAACACCAACGCCAAAATGTTTTTTGTCACGCAACTTAGTTGTTCACTGTTGTTCCCGAGAATTAGACAAAGACTACACTTTAGAGTGATTGGTGAATACGGACCGTCCAGGCAATCCAAGCACTACCCGAGCTACAGCTAGTCAGTGAAACAACAAGAGTATGTGTGGAATACCCACGAGGCAAAATGGTAATATTGACTTCCAAATGGACAAGAAGATAACTGTTGTTTTGGGTGTACAGTGAAAATATAATTTCACTGAGTGAAAACCAAAGTTTATAGTTTCAAGAGTGGCAAAGCCTCCAGTCAAAATACTGAATTTCGGTATTCACGAATGAAATTAAGCGGTGCTTTGGGATAAAGTGGATACATTCATGCCCACGCGTCATGCATTATACCTATTAAGTCGTCGGATAACATGCGTGGATCCATTTTGTCCATTAACCGACCGAATGATGAAGTAGAATGATTCTTTGACATACAGAAAATTACCAATAGCAAAACGTTTGGACCAATGTCATTCTGTTCAGATTGCGTTGGCTGACATGGTCTTTTCTTTTTTTGCAGATGCATTAAACTACTTTTTCACAAAACATGAATCAATTATATTTTGATCTTATATCAAAACAAATGATTTTCCTTTCTTACATACTAAAAACCGGTAAAATTGAATATCAAAATAGGCACGTAGGAAAAAGTGACGACATTTGTATGGCGTCATCAATTTTTAACCCTGCATCAAAACAGCAAATACTCTAGATATTGTCATGAACATACATGTAGCTACCCAAGTGCCTTGACAGTGAAGCTAAAGCTGTTAAACTATCAGGTAATAAGTAAACCACAGCTACTTTTCTATAATCCGTAGAATAACATGCGAGACGAGAAAAATATGATAGACGGCACCAGAGGTACAGGAAAAGGAGCAGTTGCTTTTAATATGGTGTGTCTGAAAATACATGTAGACATTCAGTTAATCTTTAACCACACTATCCCGACTTTTAACGACCCTCAGAAAGAGGCATTTTGAAAACATTGTGGGAAAACAAGAAAATGCTGGTAACCAGCATTTTCTCGTTTTCCCACAATGTTTTCTGCTCTTCCCAAAACCAATTTCAATTTTTCAGTCACATTTATTTTGTCATCCTCAATTGCTTTCAATTTGGACTAGTCTTAAATTTTGTCGTTTGGTAAAGAGTTAAACGGGTTCCAGGGCAACGCTTAAAAATCTTGTATTACCAATTAGTACAATAAAAGGATTACCAACCATCATATTCCTTTGCTATGGAGTTATAAAGCGCTCCGGAATATCGATTAGCGGTAGCAATGCTTTCATAAAAATGTCCGCAAATAGGCCTGCAGGGCCAGCAGAATAAACATGTCCACATTTTTGACCAATTGCAATTTACCATTTATTTATTCGATGGTAAAAGTAATAATCAGTAGGTCAAAAGTCGGCGCATTCAGCTACGCTGAAAAAAAAAAGCGTTGAATACTGACAAACTGAATTAGAAACAACAATAGATGAAGTTGACAGTATACATTTCTCTTTGTTACCGATTGTAGTCTGCAATACGTCATATATTACGCACGGGATTAACCTTCGATTCTAAAATAGACGGAAGGTATAGTAAAACACGCACGTTAATTACTGCCAGAGCTGTACCGGAATTAGACGTTTGTCGATGTCGTCTGCAGAGCATTGATGGTAATTCGTTTGATATAGAATGACTGGACACAATTGTTTGTATGTTTATTCATAGACTTGATTTTTCTGGTGTTAGGTTGTAACTTCGTGATAGCCAGTGCACATAATTATCCATGTGTTCCTGGAGTTTCAGATACCACCGGTTTTTTGCCCAACACTGTTTCCAAGCCACTGGCTCCTGTCCCACATCATTTCCGTGAAAACAATATTCATCGGCGAGGGGAAAGAGTCATCAATCTTCGAAAAAGATTTGGAAACGCTTGGATTCAAACTATTAAATGCCTGTTTTTGATGAATTTTTTTAGCATCTAATTTAAATGAACAGCAATTTTCATTACTAAATAGTATAAACAGTCAGTAAGTACATGGAGTTACATGCATATACTTACATATGAGCAGCGCTTTTGCATAAAGGGGCTTAATTCATCTCCGTGATGCATAATACCAAGCAAGTCATCACATAATTATGAAGCCATAACAGCCATTTTTTTAATTACCAACTGAACCATGAGGTAGACTGGTCCTTTGATACGTGGAAAATTTAACAATAGCGAAAAGTTTCGGCCTGTGTCAGCCTGCACAGACTGCATAGGCTGACCTGGGTCGATACTTTTTGCAGATGCGTTAAGCCCCCTTTTCACAGAGCATGGCTCATATATTAATTCCAAACGAAAACAGTTAAAGACTACGTATCCCATTTAGGTTCCTTGAACACTACATATAAACGGAAAGCATAAAATTTTTCGCAAGGAAAAAATTTTGAATGGTTACTGTTGCCATGTGGACATATATTTTTGAGAATGCCTAAGTTTATGAGACATGCTCTGAGAAAAGGGGGTTTAATGCATCTGCAAAAAAAGTATCGACCCATGTCAGCCTGTGCAGTCCGTGCAGGTTGACATGATACGAACAATTTTGCTAACTGTAAATGTTCTGCGTGTCAACAAACAATCCTACCTCTGGATTCAACCAGGTGTTAGGCGAAATGGATTTCAAGGATCCATAATTCTGTGATGACTTGCTTGGTATTTCGTCACAATTCGGCCGATTCCGTACCTACTTCTAACCTGGTATGTATAAAGGAGGCTTCCATTTTGAACTACCAATCACATGATTCTAAACATGGCGGCGCCCCTGTAGATCGCTTAGCAACGATATGAACAACCACGGTGAAGTTCACTTCTTTCGATCTGTCGATGAAAGCTCCCAACGAAATTGATAAACCATGCTAAAAATTGAATGTACAAACTGTTTGCCGACTGAAATATTCTTAGAAAGATAACGACAGAAAATTTACTCATGTTTTCTTTTTTAAGAGGAGCCTTACAATTTCAATAACGGTAAAGGGGCGTGCTTCCGGAGATGTGCGAAATGTACCGTGTAGGTGCATATCAAGCTACGTGATACAGCCGAGGAATTTGATCACCAGATCACCCGAGGTATGCCGAATGGCTCGGTATTATACACCACGGAGATGCATTAAAACCCATTTTGCCAGAGCATGGTTCATATTCCAATTAAGTACATGTTTACAATATAATTATGAGCCATGCCCTGTGAAAAGGGGGCTTAATGCATCTGCGACGAGTATCGACCCAGGTCAGCCTGCGCAGTCCGCGCAGGCTGACCTGGGCCGAAACTTTTCGCTATTGGTCAATTTTCTGCATGCCAAAGGACCAGTGTACCTCATGATCAAGCAGGTTGTTAACTATACAGGATATTATCGATCCATAAGTGCTTGATGGCTTTCCCGCTGCCATGGATCACGGAGATGCATTAAGCCCCCTTTTGCCAGAGCATGGGTCTTATATAATTTCTTTGATTGTTCCACATTCTTTTAATTTGCAGACTGTTCATCATCATCCAGTTATTCTGGCAGAATCTTGTATTTGGACATTTCCATTATCAGATCACTGCATTTAGAATCGTCCAATCTAGTTAATCCTTTCTGGATTTGGACACTTCTATGTTCGCGTGTAGGTCTAAATTACATCAGTTTCATAATAACCGTTCAATGAAACACTGTTAGATCTAATTAGAGGTGCAGATATACTATATCGGGAAGGGAGACGGTACGGAATAATTACGTTATAGGAATCGAATTCGTCACTAGCCTTGTAAATTGACTTCTTATATTTTCTCGCTAACCTACACGCTTACCCTTCGATACAATTGTATTCGCTTCCTTTAACCCTTTACCACACAATTCCGGCTTTTAACCCTTTCCCAAACGACAAATTTTGGACTGGTCCAAATTGAAAGAGTTTGCAGACGACAATTTTAAATTTGATGAAAATGGCAGAAAGTTCTCAAAAACGGTAGAAAACACTGTGGGAAAAGGAGAAATTGCTCGTTACGAGCAATTTCTCCTTTTCCCACAGTGTTTTCAAAAGACTTGTACTGCAGACACTTGAAAACCAGGGCTTGTTTGGGAAAGGGTTAACGACCTTAAGGAAAAGGCTTTAGAAAACATTGTGGGAAAAGGAGAAAATGCTAGTAACCAGCATTTTCTCCTTTTCCTACGATGTTTTCTACCGTTTGAAATGAAAATTCGTCGTCTGCAAATGCGTTCAATTAAGACAAGGCTATACTGGTATAGAGTTAAGTCTTTACCAGATGACAGATATGTCGACTCGCTCAAATTGGAAGCACTTGCAGACGATAATTAAATGTGGATCAAATGATGGGATAATGGGCCTTCGAGGATAGAATACATAGTGGAAAGGGGAAAAATGATGGTTACCACGATGGATGGATGGATGGATGGATGGATGAGAGACAGAGAGAGAGAGAGAGAGCGAGAGAGTGAGAGAGAGAGAGAAAGTGAGACAGAGAGTAAAAGATATTGCGTTTAATGTATATAAGGCTTACCTAAAGCAGCAAGAAAAACTGCTCAAAGCCCCCACCCCCCCACACTTTTCAGGCTAATCAAATAAAAAACAAACGAGTCTAATACTTAGCAGACTAACCTTCACAGTTAACATTCGTCAGAAGAATCCAGGCGATTTGTACCGTTTCATGTCATTGGTCAAGAGTTCCGCAAAGTGTTATGACGGAACCATTGAAATGATTCATTGATTATTCATGGAAACGAGATTCTTTTTAGCTACAGCCAAATATCCGACGTGATAAAGATAAAGTGTAACGTGATCAAGTATCGTAGGTAATCATCGGTCTTTATGGCAATGCCCATTTCATTTGCTCGGAACCTTATCGGTTAATCTTTCACCATACAATTCCGTGCTTCAACTCCTTAAAGGAAAAAAAAAAGAGTGTTTTTACAGAACAGAATAGAACAGTTCTTTATTATACACTCAGAAGGTATGTCAAGTACAACAAGAATAGTTAAACAAAACAGATAACTGTTCCAGTGCACGACAGTAGAAGTGTAAAATGGTAGAAAAGGGAGGAAGGAGACAGAAGTCAAAAGGGTTTACGACCTTTTAAAAGAATTATTGGAAAAGGAGATATTGCAGGTTACCCACAATGTTTTGTACCTTGTCAAAGGCAAATTCTATCATTTGAGGAACATTTGATTTTTCCCATAAAATGCACTCAGTGTGGACCAGTCTAAATCTTTTTCGTCTGGTAAAGGGATTACGTCTGCAAAAAAAAAAAATACATATATATATTTCAGGAAAAAGAGAAAATGCTGGTTTACAAGCAGTATTTTCTCTCACAGTTTCCCACCCTGCCAAAATTAAAACCATCATTTGAACTGGCTTTATTTTGTCGTCTGCAATGCTTTACAATTTGGACAAATCTTTGATTCTATCATCTGGTAAAGGGTTAAAAGACTGTGAAACGAGTTGATTAATGTACGCACAAATCTGCGAAAATTAATTCCCCGATTTTCTGAACGAAATTTTAATCTGATATCCAATTTTCAAGGATTAGTTATTTCTGCACTAATACATTTTTAATGACTCTGTTTCAATGATTCTTTATTATCCAATTAAGCAGCCATTTCTTTAGCTAACTGAAATGTCGGAGGCAAAATCAAAGGGCTGGTGGTTCTGTACAATGCAATGTGCATCATTAATCCAAGGCATGGATAATTCCACTAGCACAGTGGAGATAGATAGATAGATAGATAGATCACTAAAGGAAAGCCAAAATAAAAAGTGTGGCACGTGTAAATTTATGTAGATATATTTGTTTCAAATCTTGATAATATCAAATTCTGGTAGATGTCATTATAACAGACATATATGTCCCTATTGCTTTATCTGAACCCGTTCCCACACGACAAGTTTTAGACTCTCCCAAATCTACACCACTTCAGTCGACAAATATTTAAGATTGATACAAATGAGCGTAAGTTATCTAATAGGATAAGAAAACACTGTGGGAAAAGGAGAAAATGCTGGTTACCAGCACTTTCTCCTTTTCCCACAGTGTTTGCAAAAAGCTTCTTCCACAGGGTCGCTAAAACTCGGAATCGTTTGGTAAAAGAAGTCGGAAGAAAGAACATCTTAGCCTTGTCTTATCTGTTTCAACTCTTGGTAAAGCGAAGTTTTAGACCTGTATATATGGTAAGCATTTGAAAGCGACAAATTAATGTCGCTCAAATAAATGTAATGAACTTTTTATCTTAAAGAAAACGCATAACTAATAATAATTCTACTGTCATAAAAAAGTAGAAATTTAGGTGATGAAATTATTCAAACTGATAAATGCTTAGCATTCACGTTATATTGTCATAAATATTTGTATTCATGCATGTATATAGGCCCAAGGCCCTATAACTAAATGAACTATATCATATTTCGTTTTACCGTAGGCCATTGAAATTCCATTGGTCTATCACGGAAACCCCAAACTTTCATTACTCGATTATCATACACCTTTACTAAAAGTAACACAATGGCGCATCGCCTCTATATCGTCTATGATAACTCAAGGTCTGCAATGAAATCGGACAATATTTGATCCACCCTGTCACCCTTGAAAGAGAATATCTAACCCAAACCGGGAAAAAACCAGTGATCGGTGCAGATGGATTCAGAAATGATTTTGCTTTTGTTCCCTGACATTCGAAGAGTCCAAACGATATAGAGGTGATGCACGAATGCGCAAGGAAAGTTTCGGCGATTTGTGATACATCAATGGAGCTTCAAAGGCCTTTACTTTTATATCGTTGTCAATAATATTTCATTTACACGTTGTATCACGATGATAGCTCGCTTATTTTTGTCTTTCCTGTATTTAATGTATACTTGGCTGGGATCCTGCAGTGTCTAGTCCAAGCATACTCTCACATGAGCAATAATTCAATCAAGAATCGATCCCACATAAGGTCATCCATTGGAGTGCAGTTTGGTGTATAAAAATGAATCAAAGAAATATCGTAAGTCGATTGTCTTTGATTGGCTTCAAAGTCTTAATTGACACGTTTTTACCTGCAGACGACCTTTCTTGTTTTGAAACATACCATTTTTACCGAAATTTTAGAAAAACAAACAAACAAACAAAACATATCACAGCAAGCAATACTATTTCTGTTTAGCAACAGTTTGTCAGTTGTACTCATGTATTTCTCCTTATTTTGAATACCCATATTTTATAAGTATTCTTTGAATGACGTCTTTTACATTAAGCAGGAGGTAATATGTAAATATGACACATTCTCTAGTTAAAGGGGGTTTAATGCATCTCCGTGATGCATTATACCATGCAAGTCATCGTATACATAGTAAAATTAGTGTTGCACCCCCTGTGTTTTTTTCCGGGTTTGATTTTCTGACGTGAATGAGATAAAATTGGGTCGAAATTAGAATTCGGCTGCTGCATACACCAACAGACTCGTCTTTTGCCCATAAAATGAACTGAACTGAGGTATCCCTTGACCTCATGGTAAGTGGGAATCTTTTGCCTAGATGTTGCTTCCAAATTTAAGAAAAACGAGAAGCGTTTAAGTTTGGTTAAAACAGGGAATTTAATGTCGAAACAAAACTTACGACAGGTTGAAAGTGACCTGCAGAGAATTGATACACAAAATCAGGCAATATTGCGTACTTCCGCCCGGGGCATGCAAAACAGCTTGCAGTCTTTGTCTCACACCCCTCACGAGAGGTTGAAACAGCTCGATCAGTAGCTGCTGCCATGAGGTTGAGGGATACCTCAGTTCATTCCATTTCAGAGACAACAGACTTGTTTGTTCTTGTATACAGCAGCCAGATTCTAATTTCCAACCCATTTCATATCATTCACGCCAGAAAATTAAACACGTTAAAAACACAGGGGGTGCAACACTAATTTATATACATGTATATAATTATGGATCCATAAAATCCATTTTTGTCCGGCAATCAGCTGATCATGAGGTAGACTCTCACCGCTAACCATTGTTTCGACGATTGTGATGTGGGACAGCAGCCAATGGCTCGGAAAGAATATTGTGCGGAGTACTGGTAAAAGAAACTCCAGGAAAGCATGGCTGCAATGGCCGCCGCGAAATAACTGAAATAATGTTGAAAACGGCGTTAAACACCATACAATCAATCAATCAATCAATCATGAGGTAGACTGGTACTATGACATGCAAAAGATTGACAAAGAGCAACAAGTTTTGACCCTGGGTCCGTGTTCACCCACCATTCTTAACCCTTAAGCTGCTGATCGCGACCCACTGACCTTTTGCGGACAGTGTAGATCAAGATCAGACTGCACAGAACGTGCAGTCTGATCTTTGATCTACACAGTCAGATACGGTATTTTCTTTCCGGTGAAATCAACTTTGAAACCGCAATATTTGGGCTTTTAATATTGAGTAGAAATTTGCGTTTCATTATTCAGGAGCTTAAGTGTTAAGAACATTCTTAGTCTTACTCCTCAAGATTTCCTAAATTTGAAAGTTACACAACTTCCGATTGGCTAAACGAAGTTTCAAATTTAGAAAATTCTGAAGAATGAGACTAAGAATGGTAGGTGAATACGAACCTTGTCAGCCTGCGCGAACTGCCCAGAGTCGATACTTTTTGCAGATGCATTAAAGCACCCCCTCCTCCTTCCCCCCCCCCCCCCCCCCCCCCGCATTTACAGAGCACGACTCACATATACTAAGCTCCAATTTCGACTGGAGACAAGCTAAAAATCTATAAAGTTTTTTTAGTACATAATTTATTTATATGAATTTCAAAATACTAAATACTGGCGATGAATAAATTGATGTCTGTCTCAAGTTTCTTTATATGGGGAACACAGCCAGTGGCTTAGAAAAATTGCGCGCTGGCCATCGTGGCTTAATTGAAATATTGTTGAAATCGACATAAACATCAAATAAACAAAAATATTAATCACAGACAGAAGAAAATAAAGTTGTTATATTTATACAACTCACCTTTGACTGTTTCGTTAAACCGCGATTGGGGATGTTGCTCATAGCGTAAACAAACTTCAAAGCTCACATTCCCGCCAAATTAATAGAGAATAAATACACTCACTTCTGCATCAATCAAGTTTTCCGCCTTTAATCGAATGTAATCGATGAACGAGCGAGGACTAATTCCATTTACACGACACGCAATCCAAGCATTCCAGGGGCAAAAAATAAACTAGTAGGCCTACAGATATCTTATAGAGTCTAATTCTTTGTTTCAATTTAAGATCGTGATATATCCTTGAGTGAATTTTCACGATTGGCGATGCCAAGATTGAAAACTTTCAATTTTAGCGTAAACTACTGAAATATATCTCGGTTTTAAAGGACCTTATTCACCGATCATTCTAAATAGTATTCTTCATCTAAAAGCTAAATTTAGAAATTATCCCTTTTTCTGATTTTCTAAACCGTTTGGTCCAGCAAATCAAAAATCGTAAAAAAAAAATCACCCAAATTAAATTGAATAAAAATAAAATCAGAGAATAAGTTAAAGTAGTTGGTGAATACGGACCCAGCAGAGGTCTTTAATTCTATGATGCTAAAATCGGATAAATAGAGGATATTTTTTTCGGTGAAAGATCGAAATTTAATTCATCGAGTAAACATCGTCGGTAATATTTTCACGAGTGGCGCAGCCACGAATGAAAATATTACCGATGATGTTCACGAGATGAATTGAATTTCGAATTTTCACTGCAGAAAATGATTATTCTATTTATTTCATGCTTCTAACCCCTTTTTTGTTGGGACTTTCATCAAAATCCAGTACAGTTGTTTTCAGTAATTCCCCTTATATAACAATGCATTACAATATTACGCAAAGCGCGAGAAATATAGCAGTAAATTACGTCACATTTCTCTCCATTTGAATGGCACGCGCTTATTATCTGGGTAACTAGTGCGCGGGAACTACTGTTTCCGCCTTGAACTGAAGAGTTAGAAAATATAAAATCGGTATTTTCGCTGGTCGTAACCAAGAAATATCAAACCATATTCCACCATAATTTCTTGATAGTTTTTGGGCCCCGTTAGCTTGTGCGTAAACTGTTCGTGCAATTTTATAATGCAGCTGTGAATTTTTGGGGTTTTGACACTGAATTGAAAAAGCTATGACGTCACATTATCTCATGAACGTGAAGTTACCCCGCGGGTATACATTTAGAGGAATGGTAAAAGATACCACTTTATTCCACACTTTTCGGAAGTTTATCGAGTGGTGGAATGGTCCTTTGACACGCAGAAAGTTGACCTAACGCAAAACGTTTCGACGCAGATTGACCAGCTTGCTTGTCCAACAACCGGCTGAATCCTGATGTAAAATGGCCCTTTGACATGCAGAAAATTCACCAAAAGCAAAACATTTCAGCACAGGTCAGCCTGCACAGACTGACCGGGGTCGATACTTTATTCAGGTGCATTCAATCCCCTTTCACCAGAGCATGGCTCATAAATATAAGGTACTTTCTATCTTGCACACGATAACGTTTGAAGCCACCTTCGAAATATCCCGTGTTCCGAGGAAACAAATCAAGCGCGCAATAAAAAAGATCAAGTAAGCCCACAGATGTGTAAAACGCGTACCCTATTTAAATGCAACATGCGAAATGAGACCTTCGGACATTTGCGTAGAGTGTCGTCTCGGATTAGCCTGCGCAGTCCGCTCAGGCTAATCCTAGACAGCACTTTACGACTAGATAAGATTTTTTCATACAGTAGACATTCGTTAAACAGAAAATCGCACAAAAACAGGAAGTGTCGTCTCGGTTTAGTCACAAACTGCACAGGCTGTTCTGGGACTACACACTTTACGCATATATCCGAAGGCCCCTTTTCGTGTGTTGCACGCCATCTAGAATACTTTCTACCTTGCAAACGGTAACATATGATCAAACTTTATGGAATTCAGTATGTTCGGACACAAATTACGTGTGTAAAGAATAAACAGGTAATCCTAAAGATGCTTCAAATGCCTAGTCTACTACCTGTGCTTTGCATCTTGCAAGCGATAACACTTTAATCAAATTTTAAAAAATGTACCGTGGTCTGAGGACACAAATCAAGTGTGCAAGATAAACAAGTCAGCTTACAGATGTCTCAAATGCATAGCCTGCTTACACGAGGGAAACTTTCTACCGTGTAAGCGACCACGTTTAAATCAAACGTACAGACAGACATTCCTTATCCCGAAGACACAAATCAAGTGTGCTAAACAAGTAAGCCTACAGATGTCTCAAACGAGTAGCCTACTATAAACAGTATACTTATTTTATTTTTGCTGTTAAACATGTAGCATACTTTCTACATTTCCAGCGATAACGTGTTGATTAATTAAAATGATATTCCGGTTTTCGGGGACACAAATCAAATGTGCAAACAGGTAACAAATAAGCCTATAGATGTCTTAAACGGGTACTGTACTTTAATACATATCGGACACTTTTTACCTCGCACGCAATAATACTTAAATAAAACTTGATGACACTGCATATTCCATAGAAACAAATCAAGGTTGCGAAAAATTAACTCTTTACCACACAATACCGACTTTTAACGACCCTGAATAAAAACCCTTTTGAAAACATTGTGGGAAAAGGAGAAAATGCTGGTAACCAGCATTTTCTCCTCTTCCCACAATTTTTTCTACCCTTTACAAAACAAATTTTAATTTTTGAGCCGCATTTGATTTGTCGTCTGCAAATGCTTTTGATTTGGACTAGTCTAAAATTTTGTCGTTTGGTAAAGAATTAAACACGATGCATAAGAAAGTGACTTGCTACATGTACTTTGTACCTTGCAAACGATATTGTTTCAATCAAACTGTAATTTTGTAATCCGAGGACACAAGTTTGCAAAAAATAAACAACTAAGCCTACAGATGTCTAGAAAACGCGTATTAGTTTCTTTCTTTACAGCAACGACATTTCTGATCATAGTACAAGAGATTCTGTAAGCTGAGGACACAGAGTCACGTGGGGGAAAACTGATAATAGAGTAAATTGTCATAGGCTCGTCTAGAAATTGATCCTCGCAGGAAGTAGATTAGCCCTTTGCTCCTCATCGGACTGCATTACTTCAGACTTTCTCAACTTCAATGCATTTTAGCCTTGCTCTGGAAAATGGGGGTTTCACGAATCTCCGTGATACATTACACAGAGCAAGTCATTACACAATTATGGATTCATCAAATCCATTTTGTATTTTAACTGAATCACGAGGTAAATTGTTCCTTTGACATGCAGAAAATTGACCTATAGCAAAAAGTTTCGACACAGGTCAGCCTGCGCAGGCTGCGGACTGCGCAGGCTGACCTGGGTCGACACTTTTTGGAGATACATTAAGCCCCTTTTCACAGAGCGTGGATCATTTAAAGGTGACATTAAATGTCGCTCATATCGTTAAAGTTGTCTTTGAAGGAGAAATTGTTCCATAGCCTCCCACCAAGGATTTTGCGTCTTGCAGGAAAGCATTTTTTGAAAAATATTGTGACAACGAGTATTTTTTTTTCTTCTTTTTACAAGATTACCACTCGTATTCAGCTATCAACACCATACAAGAGAACTAAATTTTAGGCCTATTCTTGTCCAAAAAGAAAGCACTGACAGATAACAAGTTAAATGTGGCTCATTTTGTTTGAAATTTTCTTTGAAAGAGTGGAAAATATAGTGAAAAGGGGAGAAAACGTTGCTTATCTGCATGGAACCCTTTCCCCAAAATGTTTGCAGAGTCGTTAAAACACTGGATCGTTTGTTAAATCCACAATAGCGGCCAAAAGTAAACAATGAGAGTGTTTAAATGCATTTGAATTTAAATCATACCTTTTAAAAGGGTGGATATCATTGTGAAGATAACAATGTGTTACTGTACAGTGGGTTCAAGTGTTTGTCGCTGGCAGAAATTAGTTTTAAAACCAGGTAAAAAGTAAACAAAAGATAGAGCGATCTGGCAACTTTTGACCTACTTTTAGCATTCATGTTTCTGCCAGCGACTAACACTTGGGCCGGCCATACGATAACAGATTGTCATCTTCACGATTATTTCCATTCTTTCAAATGGTATGATTTAACTTTAAAGGCATTTTAACACCCGTACTGTTTACTTTTGGCTGTTATTCAACCGTTAAGGTATCTGCAAAAAGTTTCGGTCCAGGTCAGCCTGCGCAGTCCGCGCAGGCTGACCTGGACCGAAACTTTTTGCTATTAGTCAATTTTCTGCATGTGAAAGGACAAGTGTACCTCATTACTCAGTCGGTTGTTAGACAAAATGGATTTTATGGATCTATAATTATGTGATGATTTGCTTTAAAAGTTTAAATCCTAAATCAAAATATTTATCCTTTTTTTTTTTTCATAAACCCTTTTACAAACAATTCCGTGGTTTGACGACCCCGAGGGAAAGACGTTACTGAAAACATTGTGAGAAAAGTAGAAAATGCTGGTAACCAGCATTTTCTCCTTTTCCCAGAATGTTTTTAATCCTTTCAGAAAAACAGAAATAAATAAATAAATAAATAAATAAATAAGTAAAACAAGAATCTCATCAATTCAGCTGGATTTAATTTCTTGTATGTGAAAGATTTTAACGTGGAATTTTGCCAGCTGGTATAGAATTAAAGATCTATTTGTGTGATGTTGACGCCATTTTCAAAATTATTTCAGTTATATCGCAGCGGCCAGTGCACCTATCCATGCTTTCACTGACTTTCTTTTATCAGTACTTCGCGCAACATTCTTTACAAGTCACTGGCTTCTTTCCCACATGAACATTGTCAAAGCAATGGTCAGCGGTGACAGATGAATGGATCTTGTTAGAATTTCTATTATTAATCCTCGAAAAGAAATTAACCTAGCTGGAGATTCGAACCAGCGACCCCCATGGTCTCAAGTCTGGCACGATACCGACTCAGCTACCGGACTCAGCGAAGAGTTAACCATTTACCACACAATCCAGAAATTTAACAACTCTAAAATAGCAAACCAGCATTTTCTCCTTTACCAACAATGTTTTTTATCCCTTCTGGGACAAACTCTAGCAGTCGAACCACATTTAATTCGCCATCTGAAAATACTTTCAAGTTTGACTAGTCTACAATTTTGTCGTCTGCTACAGAGTAAATGAACCTAGGAAAAGGGAAAAATAATTGTCCCCTGATCTGTGAAAACGGGGTTTAATACATCTGCCAAAAAGTATCGACCCAGGTCAGCCTGCGCATTCCGCGCAGGCTGACCTGGGTAGAAACTTTTTGCTGTTATTGAATTTTCTGCATGTCCACGGACCAGTCTACCTCATGATTCAGTCGGTTGCAAGACAAGATGGATTTTATGGATCCATAATCATTATGTGATGAATTGCTTGGTATAATGTATCGCAGAGGTGCATTAAACCCCTTTTGCCAGAGCGCGGCTCAATTCCTAAATCTCTAAATCTGTAGCGTTTCCGACGATAACATGACAAGGTTATGTCATTAGTGGTATGTAGTGGACAGAGGCTGCCATGTCGTGATTTATGTGACATCTCGTTACTTGAATTCTAAAACAGCTATAACCTTGTCAAAGAGTATTTGTGGACTTTTCGTCCATTAATCATTGTCAATTCAAACCCTATTTGTATCATCTTTATTGGGGGACACAACCAGCGGTATTCTAAAGGGTGTCTTTGGGGGAGACAGTGTAGATGCAAAGAGCTTGCACAGAAGCAAAGAAGGTCGGTTTTTTTTACACATGTATATATACAGAGTAAAATTAGTGTTGCACCCCCTGTGTTTTTAACCGGGTTTGATTTTCTGAGGTGAATGAGATGAAATTGGGTAGAAATTAGAATTCGGCTGCTGCATACACCAACAGGCTCGTCTTTTGCCCATAAAATGAACTGAACTGAGGTATCCCTTGACCTCATGGTAAGTGGGAATCTTTTGCCTAGATGTTGCTTTCAAATTTAAGAAAAACGAGAAGCGTTTAAAGTTTGGTTAAAACACGGAATTTAATGTCGAAACAAAACTTACGACAGGTTGAAAGTGACCTGCAGAGAATGGACACACAAAATCGGGCAATATTGCGTACTTCCGCCCGGGGCATGCAAAACAGCTTGCAGTCTTTGTCTCACACCTCTCACGAGAGGTTGAAACAGCTCGGTCAGTAGCTGCTGCCATGAGGTTAAGGGATACCCCAATTCATTCCATTTCAGAGACAACAGACTTGTTTGTTCTTGTATACAGCAGCCAGATTTCTAATTTCCAACCCATTTCATATCATTCACGCCAGAAAATTAAACACGTTAAAAACACAGGGGGTGCAACACTAATTTTACTAAGTATATTTAGACCCCCACACTTCAAAAAATTTCTTCCCGAGGTTTGATGATAGTCATTGCGACAGGATTCATTCCTCTCTCACCGCTGACCATTGTTTCGACGATGGTTATGTGGGAGAGCAGCCAGTGGCTTGGAAAGAAATTTATGCGGATTACTGGTAAAAGAAACTCCAGGAGAGCATGGATAGGCGCACTGGCCGCCGCGATATAACTGAAATAGTATGAAAAACGGCGTTAAATACCATACAACCAATCAGTTCAAAGAAAAATAAAGAAAAAAACGATCTTTCGATTGACTAACTGATGAAAGCTATTTCACTTATTTTTCGCTTAACCACTTTACCACACAATCCCAAGTTTTAACGCCCCTGAGGGAGAAGCCTTTTGAAATCATTGTGGGAAAAAAAGAGAAAA
Source organism: Tridacna gigas (assembly GCA_945859785.2). NCBI lineage: Eukaryota > Metazoa > Mollusca > Bivalvia > Cardiida > Cardiidae > Tridacna > Tridacna gigas. The sequence continues at coordinate 4,477,549 of OX244037.2, forward strand.
TGCTGGTAACCAGCATTTTCTCCTTTTCTCACAATGTTTTCTACCCTTTCCAAAACACATTTCAATTTTTCAATCACATTTATTTTGTCGTCTGCAAATGCTTTCAATGTGGACCTGTCTAAAATTTTGTCGTTTGGTAAAGAGTTAAAAAAGAACCGTCGTTGGCTGATTGATTGATTGATGTTTTACGCCGCTTTCAACATTATTTTCACCAGTGTGCTTAACACTTAAACTGCTGAATAAATGAAACGCAAATTTCTGCTCAATACTAAAAGCCCAAACATTGCGGTTTCAAAGTTTATTTCACCGGAAAGATAATACCTTATCGGACAGTGTAGATCAAAGATCAGACTGCACGTTCTGTGCAGTCTGATCTTGATCTACACTGTCCGCAAAAGGTCAGTGGGTCGCGATTAGCAGCTTAAGAGTTAATGCATCTCCTCGATGCATCATATCAAGCAAGTCATCACAGTATTCTGGATCCATTAATCCAGTTTGTCTAACAACCGGCTGAATCATGAGGTACACAGATCCTTTGACGTGCAGAAAAAATTATCACTAGCAAGACGTTTCGGCCCAGGTCAGCCTGCTCGTACTGGGCAGGCTGACCTGAGTCGATACGTTTTGTAGATACATTAAGCCCCTTTTTTACAGAGCATTGCTTATGATTTATGTGTTTGGTTTTCAATAGTATTAGGCTAAGGATCTGAAGTGTCTTCCCTCGGGACATTTCCACGAAAACCAAGGACCTCCAGGTTACGCATTTCAACCCCTTTGCCACCCTACAAAACCCGTGGCCTCCAGAGACAAATTTGCAGAAAGCAGCAGAAAAAATACCCTATAGATTAGAAAAAATTCTCTTAACTCTTAACCGGTCTGATCTTGATGTACACTGTCCGCAAATGGTCTGTGAGTCGCGACTAGCAGCTTTACGGTTACATGAAGGGTTCAAGATGCCGAAGACATTCATACACTTTAAAACATTCTGGCAAACGGAAAAATTCGTCGTAACGAAAAGATGGAAACATCCTCTGCAACCGAAATACCCGCTGGACGCAGTAAAGTTTGTCGATTCCGGGATTCTACCTCCGCAATCTTACTTCAGTAGCTTTTGCACAACGTTGATGTGTCTGATCTTTATCTATAAGTATTCTAAGAAAAACAGTTTTCATTTTTATATCGGGCAGATGAAATTAAAAAAGCACCAAAATAGAAAACCGGCAGCCATTTTGAATCTGTGGTCAATCACGTAACAAGACGTAAATTGATAAGAAAATTATAATTCCGCCGATAGGATTATGAATAATAACTTTTGTCACTTTAAAAATAACAATGAAAAAATAACACATCAAAGAAGTTGGATTATATCAGCCGAACACGTTCAATTATGATTGCTTCACTTTAATAGAACCGAACAGAACTTGCCTAGTTACTTGTGCGTTTCGATGGATCAGAGACCAGCATCATGCAATGTCTGATTTGGGTCTACTTCGTTCGCAAATGAAGTGCATCAGCCCTCTCTTTTTGTGTGTGTGTGTTTTTAATCTTACAAAGAAATAATAGATAAAAGTAATAATGTCCTATTGATAATTCCTTAGTCTACATTGGCGTAATCAAGATCTAGTATTTCGGTGTGTAACAGACCAGATACGCGAGTGTCTCGGTGATTGTTCTCCACGTAAATCAGTGATCAGAATATCTTAACAACATCATTCTTCTAAAAAAAAAAAATAACTTTGACAAAGCACGTTTTCTGTTAAAAAAAAAAGGAAAGAAAAATCCTGCATACTTATGTCAGTTATCTGTACTCAACAATAGTAAAAATAGGGGTATTTCGGTGTTTCGGTGGTACTTTGGTGATTCGTCGGACCGTCTGCAAGAGATACAGAATTAAGGTTTCGTCCATTAAAACCAAGTATTGCCTTATTCTCCCGTTGTCCCAAAACTCTACTTCCTTAGGTCCGTGAAAACGGAGGTTTGATTGAGAAAGGCCCAACTTCACAAGAGAGCCCAACTTCACAAGAGAGGAATAAAGGAAGGACAAATTTGTTTGTATCTTTGTATGGTGTTTAATGGCTTTTCAACATTATTTCAGTTATTACTTGGCGGCCTATCCATGCTGTTCTGGAGATTGTATTACCAGCATTTTGTGCAACGTGCTTTCCAAGCCACGGGCTGCTTTCCTACATAATTATCGTCGAAAAAATGATCAGCGGTGAGAGAGGAATGAGTCTTGTTGCAAAGACTATCATCAATCTTTGGAAAGAAATTCCTTTGTCTAGGTATTCAAACAGCGACCTTCTGATTTCAAGTCATGCGAAAATGTGTTGAACAAAGTACTGGTAAAAAAAAAAAACACTAACACATGCTTGGAAAACGGGATTAATTAACCCTTTCCCAAACGACAAATTTTGGACTGGTCCAAATTGAAAGAGTTTGCAGACGACAATTTTAAATTTGATGAAATTGGCAGAAAGTTCTCAAAAAGGGTAGAAAACACTGTGGGAAAAGGGGAAATTGCTCGTTACGAGCAATTTCTCCTTTTCCCACAGTGTTTTCAAAAGACTTGTACTGCAAACACGTGAAAACCAGGGCTTGTTTGGGAAAGGGTTAAACACGAAACATACAAGTAAACAGGTTGACAAGTCGAATCAGACAGGAACACCATTTCCACGGCATGTCTTGTTTTTAGCAAGCCAACTAATGCGCCTCTCCATGTATTTTCCTGTTTATCTCTGTACAAGTAAACAAATATTCTTATCAAAATGGTGAACTTTTTTCCGACATAAACAAAGTCGAAATAATGTTCAGTGATGACGCGGAAGAAATAATGAGACCTTTGACATTTTGTGATGCACCCCAAAAAAATAGTCCGTCACAATTTAAAAGCATTGCCCCGTGATTTTGCCATCTGCAAGCTGACCACATGCAAAAAATAGTTGGACAAGAGGAGGTGCTGCTTGTAAATAGTATTTTTCTCCTTTTGTCGCAGTCGTTTTACTTGTACATGTGTATTTAATACAAAAAATATATTTTGGAGGGTTGGTTTAAGTATTCTGCTGGAAATTTGTAATTGGGAGTAATGGGTTAAATCTAAGACTAGTAGGCGCAATTTAATATACTTTTGCGGACAGTCTAGATCCAACATCAGACTTCAAATAACTTGCAGTCTGATTCTTGATCTATACTGTCAGAGTCGGTGACATTTTTGCTGCAAAAGATTGTGAAATCGCAGAAATTTTCGTTATTGACCGAAAATTTCCATTTAAGCCTTTACCAATAGCGAGTTCTAACGACCCTGAGCAGAAAGGCTTTTGAAAACATTATGGGAAAAGGAGAAAATGCTGGTAATCAGCATTTTCTCCTTTTCCCACAATGTTTTCTACCCTCCCCAAAACAAATTTCAAGTTAGACTAACTTTTACCTTGTCTGCTGCAAATGCTTTCAATTTGGACCAGTCTAAACTGTTGTTGTTTGGTCAAGAATTAAACCTTTACCAAATAATACCATGTTTTAATGACCTTTGGTAAGAAGTCGTCAAAAAATATTGTAAGAAAAGAAGAAATGAAGGGAAGAAAATGCTCTTAACGGCTAGTTCTCCCTCCCCCAATTTTTTTCTTTCTTAAAGAAAGACCGTCATGTGAGCCATATTAACCCTTTACCGCACAATGACGCCTTTTAACGACCCTGGGAAAGAAGCCTTTTGAAAACATTGTAGGAAAAGGAGAAAATGCTGGTAACCAGCATTTTCTCCTTTTCCCACAATGTTTTCTACCCTATCAAGAGAAAATTGCACCATTTGAGCCACACTGAAACTGTTGTCTGCAAATGCTTTCAATTTGGACATGCCTAAAATTTTGTCGTCTGGTAAAGGGTTAAATTTTAATGCCATGTCGTATGCCATCTGAAAAATGCTTAAACTCTTTAAAAAAGGACAAAATTTTAGACTTGTCCAAATTGAAAGCGTTTGCAGACGACAAATTCAATTTAGCAGATATAATTGGCTTTAACAGATTAAAAAACAAGGTGTCCAAAACAGCCCTTTTCCTCTGGGTCTTTAAAACTGGGAATTGTATGGTAAGGGTTAGATATGGATAAGTCCAAAGTTTTGTCGTCTGGTGAAGAGTGATGGCATTATCTTGGATGACATTATGTCGTTAAATTGATCCAAGGGAAATGGAATGGTCACACTGTGCGTCATGGCAGAGTAGATTTATGAGAAATTTATTTTCTAGACTTCCTTGTAAGAAACTAGTATAGCTCTAAAACACTTACTCATTCGCCGTGTGAGAATGATTTTGACCGCTGCACTTCAAAGGGGCATAATAAGACTTTTTTTTTTTATTAAAAAAATAAAGATTACTGTAAAACTCTGATAAATACTACAAAATATACTTTTCTCTTCAAGGGTAAAGAAAGTGAATAGTTAAATTTAAGAGTTAAATAAAAGAGTGGGTGTTTTTTGGCTTTTAACACTTTAAATGCTAAATAGGTGAAAAGAAACTTTCAATGAATGAATGTTATTTTATAGCGCATCGACAGCTTTGCTCATTTAGCGTGCATTGTATTAAAAGATGGTTAAAATGGGATCTGTGAGCCGAAAAAGATTTGAACATAATGATGACAATAAAACGGCTGAATTAAGAAGGATTATGTGTGATCTTGATATGCATAAAAGACATTATTGAGTGACAGGACAATAAAGAAACTTTCAAGTCGATAGCAAAAGAAAAAACAAATTTTGCTGTTTCAAAGATATTTTTGGGAAAAATATCTCCATGTAGGACAGTGTAGATCCAAGGTCAGACTGCACGTCCTGTGTAGTCTGAGCTTGATCTACACTGTCCGCAAAAGGTCTTTAGGTCGCGCTTAGCAGACTAAGGGTTAAATAAATCGGATGGTCGTTTTGTAAACGGAAACGCCTTCGATTTTTATGAGACCAGATGTGACGTCATAATACCAATTGGAATACTATTGATATCACACAATCGATGCATTTTATTCTTGTTATTGATCATATAGCATCCCTAAAGACCTTTCAAAATTATTGTGCGGATAGTAAACGTGGCATAAGAGGCTACGTATCCCATTAAGGAAATACCGATAAAATCTTCAAGATGCACGGGGTAAAAACATCAAACAATTACTCCCTATCTGTTTTTGTACATATCTAAATCATTTGATTTTTTCTCATTTCAAGAATTTCTTATTTTCTTTGGAAAATGGAGCCCCTTTTTATTTTGAACAGTTAGAATTAACGGCCAAGATAAACTCGTTATGACGATCTTTCCATTTAGTATTGAAGTGCATGACAATCTCATCATTTTGCCCTTCAATTTTGACCTTGACACTGAACCTATCTGAACACACATTTTAAATGACAGTGATAATCATGAAAAACAAACTTTTCAAATTATTTTGAAACCCTTGCATGAAAATATATTTTAGCCGCGCTCTGGCAGAAAGGGGGTTTCATGCATCTCCGTGATCCATGATACCAAGCAAGTCATCACATAATTATGGATCCATAAAAATCCTTTTTGTCTATAAACCGGCTGAATCCTGAGTTATAACGGTTCGTGAACATGCAGAAAAAATATCACAAAGCAAAACGTTTCGACACAGGACACCTGGTACGATACTTTTTGCAGATGCATTAAGATCCCTTTTCACTGAGCATGGTTCTTCAACATGTTGGTTCAGCGACCTAACATTTTGACGATTATTGTTTCCCTGCAATAAACACACATTTGACCTTGATTTCATCACGTCTTTCTTAAAAAAAAACAAATCTGTAGATACGTTTTGAAAAGCTACAATTGTTTATTTTTCATTATTTTTATCTACAAGTCACGTGTTCAGGAGAAAAAAAGGTAAAAAATCACAGTGTATATACATGTACAAAGATGTGAAACAGTTCTGACATTTTGCGTTTCCCTAGGGTCGTATAGTTTTCAAGACCCCACTCTCCGTTGTGCCTTTCTTATCACACAAATAAGATAAAACGTCAACAAAAATATTTATGAAGAAACCGGAGGATTACCAATGGATTTGAATTTCGCAAGATTAACAGGTTTTGATATTTTTACTGTTATAACTGTGTGCGTCCGCGTTTTTGGTTCTCAGTTTTCGACGCCTTAGTTCGATGGTACCGTATTTGATTACCCTGACTTATGTCAACTTCCGGTGTCCTTTGCAGAGAGTATAGTCTTAGATCAAAACTGAGTTTGTGTAGTCTGTAATCGGCATTTCTATCTGATACCAGATTGAGTATTAAAATAAGCATCAACTCTTTCAACACAATGTAGATTAAAGGGGGCCTATTCAGATTTTTATATCTCGTCAAACTTAAAAAAATGATTCATCAGTGAATTTATGAAGGCGATAGATGGCAAACCATCAGTTAAGAAAAAAGTCAAATGTAAGAGGAAGAATATTTTTCGGTGGAATTTCCTCAATGGGCTACGTAGCCTCTTTAGACAAGTTTAGATTTCCAGAATTTCGCAAAGGTCTGTTGGATTGTCAAATGATCAATAACACGCGTCGGTTATTTGGGGGGGGGGGGGGGGGGGGGGGTTTGATAACGTTATATTTGATCTCATAAAAAGATAGACAGAGTTACCGATTGCAAAGGGACCATCACCTTATTCAGGGACCGGAATTGTATCTTTTTACCACACGTTACTGTCCAGTCTCTTTACGTTTGCAGAGCTAAGCATGTTTTCTAGTACTTATCGATGTTGAGCAAAAACTTTCAGTTTTAGAGTAAAAAATCTAAAAGGACCCTTTTAACCCTTATCCTTCTAGATAACTTAAATGGAACTTTTCAAGGTGATGGTGAAAACCAAACTGTTGGTATTTCAAAGTTATGGAGGTTGGGGAAACATCTCCTTACCGGACAGTGTAGATTCAAGATCAGACTGCACGTTCTGTGCAGTCTGATCTTGATCTACACTGTCCGCAAAAGGTCCGTGAGTCGCGATCAGCAGCCTAAGGGTTAAAGAGCATTTTGCGGGCTGTGTATCACAATATCAGAAATTGTATGACGAGCTATTTTTTCGTGGCCACAAGATTTTTTTTTCTGGCATGTCGCCTCCAAGCTCAAGAGGCATGTGAAAACATAGGATCCATACTCTGTGAAAAGGGGCTTAGTGCATCTCGCATGTCCTCTCTGTGATCCCGTAGATTTGAATATTCAAGAATGAAATAATGTTAAACAGCTATGGTTTAACTGGAGAGTCGAATGAACAAACAAACTACCTGGTTTGTCATTTGCTCTTTCGCATACCCACAGGCAAATGTTGCAGCCTTTGATGGACCAAGACTAGTCTGTAAAGAGCATTCAAGTTGACCTAGGACCTTCTCTGTCATGTTTGTGAAATATTTTGGTAATGTCTTGAGCTTTCAAATTCGTTTTTTAGTATTTTTTTCTTTAACAAAAAAATTCCATTATTTCCATTTAGTAACCTTTTCACTGCCAATACGAAATTCAATAGCTTTTCCGGAAGGCACTAAAGATCGGGCTTCACAGGACGTGCAGTCTGATCCTGGTTCTACATACTCCGCTTCTACATACTTAAATCATAATACAAATCTACTTTAACCTTTAGGCTGGTAAACGAGACTCAATGACCTTTAGCGGACAGCGTAGATCAATATCAGATAGATCTTAATTGATTGATTGATTGTATGGTGTTTAACGCCGTTTTCAACATTATTTCAGTTATATCGCGGCGGCCAGTGCACCTGTCCATGCTTTCCTGGAGTTTCTCTTACCAGTACTACGCACAATATTCTTTCCAAGCCACTGGCTGCTTTCCCACATAACCATCGTCGAAACAATGGTCAGCGGTGAGAGAGGAATGAATCCTGTCGCAATGACTATCATCAATCCTCGGAAAAAAATTGGCCGAGCCGGGGATCGAACCAGCGACCTCCTGTTCTCAAGTCCTGTGCGCTACCGACTGAGCTACGGGGGCTCGGCAGATAGATCTTGAACGTGCAGTCTGATCTTTGATTTACACTGTACGATGTCCCCCCCACACACGATAACTTAGAAAATATCATCATTTGTTTTTTTACAATCAACATGAAAAAGTTTTATTTATTTAGTATGTTAAGGGTTAAGATGGGGGGGGGGGGGGGGAAAGAAGCTGAATCTATTAACCTGATATTGAAAGAGTTGGTTTAAGCTTTCTCGCAGAATCAAGTTAGAAATAAAATGAGCCATGCCCTGTGAAAAGGGGTCTTAATGCATCTGCAAAAAGTATCGAACCAGGTCAGCTTGCGCACTCTGCGCAGGCTGACCTGGGCCGAAACTTTTTGCTATTGGTCAATTTTATGTACGTCAAAGGACCAGTCTACCCCATGATTCCATCGGTTGTTGGACAATATGGATATTTATGGATCAATAATTATGTGATGGCTTGCTTGGTATAATGCATCACGGAGATGCATTAAGCCCCCTTGTGCCAGAGCATGGCTAAAATATATCGACGGGTAACTGGAGAGCAGATTCTTTAGTTCTCCTGTTCTGCAACATTATTTTCAAAAGGTGGGATTCTAAGGTACATTGAGATATGTCTAAATGGGGGAAAAACGCGAAAAAAAAAAAAAAAAAATCCATATCTTAACATTAGTTGCCAAGGTAACGTATTCAAAGGGATACCAAGTAACTTACTTGATGCTTTCTTCACAATAATTAGAGCTGTTTTTTGTCCAAATCAACTCTTTGGGTGTCAAATACCAGTAAATGAAAAAAAAAAATCTAGCATGTAAAGAAAAAATACACAACTTATATTTACTGACTGCTATTTCCTGAAGTATCTTGTCATATATTAGACATTGTAGATTCACGATCAGACTGCACGTTCTGTGCAGTCTGATCTTTATCTACATTGTCCGCGTATGCCAACGAAGTTGTTCTGTTGGCATTCTGAGGTCAGTTAGCCCTTATCCTGCTTTATTACAAAAAGAAAACTTTCAAGTCGACAGTTAAAACCTGAGTGTTGCTGTATCAAAGTTGATTTTCATTTGGAGAAAAATATCTCCTCATCGGACAGTGTGGATCCAAGATCAGACTGCACGTTCTGTGCAGTCTGATCTTGATCTACCCTGTCCGCAAAAGGTCAGTGAGTCGCGCTTAGCAGCCTAAAGGTTAACGTGGGTCCAAATTACAGGGGATGGGGCGATTAATCAAACGTTTGCACAGAGACTAATGACTGAAGTTGCTAAAGGTCAGTTAACTCTATACCAAACGACAAAATTTCAGACTAGTCTAAATTGTAAGCACTTACAGAAGACAAAGTAAACATGCCTCAAATGATGGAAGTTTTCCCTGAATGGTTAGAAACCAGCATTTTCTCCTTTTCCCACCTTGTTTTCAAAGGCCTCTTCCGTAAGGGTCGTTAAACTCCGAATTGTTTTAAAGGTTTAGGAAGGGCCAAATTACAGGGGAGGAGGGGTGATAAAGCAAGCGTTTTTAAATAGAGACTCTTTAAAACTACGTGTCTCAAAAGCCTTTAGCTGTAAAACGCGACATAAAGCACTTTTTCGGAAAGTAAAGACTAAAATCAGACTGCACAGAACGTGCAGTCTGATCTTGGATCTACATTTTCCGATACAGTGATATTGTTTGTTTTTGTCGAAAACAACTTCGAAATGCCAATACTTGGCATTTCAACACTGGCTGGAAACTTTCATTAAATAAATTTAGCAATTAAATCCATGCCTTACTTCACACCCCTGAGATTTAACGACCTTGAGGAAGGAACTTTGGAAAACACTGTGGGAAAAAGAGAAAATGCCGATAATCATGATTTTTTTTTTATTTTTCCATAATATTTCCAAACCTTGTAACTCGTTACCAAACGACAACATTTAACATTTGTCTAAATTGAAGGCATTTGCAGACGACAAATAAAATGTAGCTCCGATTAGGGAAATTGTCATTTGAAGTGAAGAAAACATCGTAGCCAAAGGAGAAAATGCTGTTTACCAGCATTTTCTCCTTTTCCCACAATGTTTTCAAAATACTTTTTCTTCCGGGTCGTTAAAACTCAGGACTGTACGCTATAGAGTTAAAGACAATTTCCACCTTCTGAGCCATTTTTAATTTGTCGTCTGCAAATGCTTTCAATTTGGACTTGTCAAGAATTTTGTCGTCTGGTAAAGGGGTAGAGTTTCCCAATAGCACACGTCTTTTTGTGCACCATGCAACAGAACACCTTGAACAACATCGTGACAAATACGAAACTTTTTGTTACGAGCAATACCTCTTTTTGCTAAAGTCATTTTTAACTCTTTACTACACAATCCCGACTTTTAACGACCCTAAAAAGGAAGCCTTTTAAAAACATTGTGGGAAAAGGAGAAAATGCTGGTAACCAGCATTTTCTCCTTTTCCCACAATGTTTTCTACCCATTCCATAAAAAAATTCAATTTTTAAGTCACATTTAATTTGTCGTCTGCAAATGCTTTCAATTTGGACTAGTCTACAATTTTGTCGTTTGATAAAGTGTTAAAAGCTGTCTGGTGAAATATGAAACCAATCGTAAGCATAAGGTAAAAAATTAACCAATAAATCAAAGATACAAAAAACCGTTTTACTGTCTAGAAAACAATCCCATGTTTTCACGACCCCGAGGAAGAAGCCCTTGAAAACATTGTGGGAAAAGGAGAAAATACTGGTTTTCTCCTTTTCCCACAATGTTTTTCATCACTACCCTGACAAATCTCATAAAAAAGTAACAAATTATAATATGTCGTCTGCAACTGCTCTCAATTTGGATAAGTCTTGAATTTTGTCGTTTTGTAAGAAGTTACATTTGATTCGTGATAAATCTTTCCTAAAAACAGGAAATAATCTATTTTTATTCAGTCAGTGATCTGCGGATAAGAAAACAGTAAATAAACTCTTTACCAGACGACAAAATTTTAGACTCATTCATATTGAGAGCATTTGCAGACGACAATTTTGATGTGGCTATAATTATGCTACTTTGTCTTTAAAATAAAGTACAAAACATGGTGAGAAAAAGTAGCAAACACTGTTTACACGCATTTTCTTCCTTTTTTACACTCCTTCCGTCGTAGAGTCATTAAAATATGAGATTATTTGGCAAAAGGATAAAACATTTGCAGACGACAAATTAAACGTGGCTCAAACGATAGGATATGTCCCTGAAAGGTAGAAAACATTGTGGGCAAAATGAGAAAATGCTGGTTACCAGCATTTTCTCCTTTTCCCACGATGTTTTCATATAGGGTCCTCTTTATCACGCAGTCATCTGGTAAAGAGTGAACAGACGAACAATCCTACCAATTTGCCATTTTGTCTGCCACGGAAAACACTTGATAACCCTCATATAGCCAGAGAGTACGGGGCTCCGGAAGTGTCATGTATCATATATTCTGTGTTTCGTTATAACTAAAGACTAATTCGATGAAATAAAATATGAATTTGTTAAAATGGATTCCTTTGTCGATAATTCGTTCTCTCTCTAAATAGTAGTTCGGTTAAACGAAATTCGTTTTAACGAAATCCTAATTCGTTTTAACGAAATTCTAATTTGTTTTAACGAAATCTTATTTCGACAAAAAAAGAAGAAAATACTCTTTTCACCTACAGTCGATCCTTGGAGAACAAAAGCGAACCAATGTTTCGAACATACTAATTTTGTTTTCTCGAAACAGCACTTCGATAAAAAGAACTAGCATTTTGACTTCTCGAATAAGCATTTCGTGAAATCGAACACATGTAATTGATTTGTTTTCTCGATTTAAAATTTTGCTATAGCGAATCATTATTTCGTTTTTATCGAAACAGTATTTCGTCAGATAGAAGAAACAAGAGGGCCATGATGGCCCTGGATCGCTCACCTGAGTCAATAGACGAAATTTAATCCATGGGTCACAATGACCCATTTTAAAACTCATCTGAGATATTATTAAGACAAACGTTCTGACCAATGGTCAGATCAAATGAGCTGAAAATGTGGCCTCTGGAGTGTCCAAAATGTATTTTTTTCAATTTGACCAAGTGACCTAGTTTATGACCCTATGTGACCATATTTCAAACTCATCCAAAATATCAAGACAAACTTGTTTACAAAGGTTCAGGTGAATTGGGCAAGTATTGCCGCCTCTAGAATGCCCACAAGGTATTTCTGTAATCTGACTTAGTAACCTAGATTATGACCCTATGTGACCCAATTTAAAACCCATTCAAGATATTATCAAGTCAAACATGCCGACAAATTTTCAGGTCAGTTGAGCAAAAATTGTGGCCTCTAGAACGCCCACAATACATTTCTTGAATTTGACCTAGTGACCTAGTTTAGGACCCTATGAGACCCAATTTCTGATTCATCAGAGATATCATCAAGTAAAACATGTAGACCAATTTTCAGGTCAGTTTAGCTAGAATTGTGGCCTCTAGAGTGACCACAAGGTATTTCTTCAATGTGACCCAGTGACCTTGTTTTTGACCCTATTTTACCCAATTTTGAATTCATCCGAGATATCACAGACAAACACGCTGACCAATTTTCAGGTCATTTGAGCAAGAATTGTGGCCACTAGAGCGCCCACAAGGTATTTCTTTAAATTTGACCTGGTGACTTAGTTAATGACCCTATGTGACTCAATTTTGAAATCATCCAAGATTTTATCATGACAAATATACTGATCAATTTCAAAGTCAATCGAGTAATAATTGTAGCCTCTAGAGCGCCCACAAGGAATTTTTGTCAGTTGATCTAGTGAGACCTAGTTTATGACCCTAGGTAACCCAAATTCAAACTCATCCGAAATTTCATCAAGACAAACATTCTGACCAATTTTCAGGTCAACTGAGTCAGAAATGTAGCCTCTAGAGTTTCCATAAGGTATTTCTTTAATTTGACCTAGTGACCTAGTTTATGACCCAAGGTATCCCAAATCTGAACTCATCCGAGATTTTATTAAGACAAAGATTCTGACCAATTTTCAAGTCAATTGAGCACAGAATGTGGCCTCTAGGTATTTCTTTAATTTGACCTAGTGACCTAGTTTATGACCTAGGTGACCCAAATTCAAATTTATCTGAGATTTCATCAAGACAAACATTCTGACCAATTTTCAGGTCAATTGAGTTAAGAAATGTGGCCTCTAGAGTGTCCACAATGTATTTCTTTGATTTGACCTAGTGACCTAGTTTATGACCCTAGGCAACCCAATTTCAAATTCATCCAAGATTTGATCAAGACAAACATTCTGACCAATTTTCAGGTCAATTGAGTAAGAAATGTGGCCTCTAGATTGCCCTCAACATATTTCTTTAATTTGACCAAGTGACCTAGTTTATGACCCCAGGTAACCCAAATTCAAACTAATCCGAGATTCGATCAAGACAAACATTCTGACCAATTTTCAGATCAATCGACAAATCACAATACCTCACCCAGCTCTTCGTGCTCAGCTGAACTAACAAATAGGCCTAAAAGACGGAAAGACGGACAAACAGATGGTCATTGGTCCATGATGAAATTAAACATTTAGCCCCCTTTTTTCATGACATGGCATTTCATGAAATAAAAACAAATAACTATTGTCTGTGGCTTGTAATAAACAATATAAAGATGAAGTTTCTTAAGATGAAGTTTCTTATGAGCCTGTCATTGAAACTGTCATCAGCAAATGCTTTCGATTCGAACAGGTCTAAATTCTTGTCGTGTTGTAAAAGGTTAATGCTAGTGCGATATTTATCAGCTCTGTGATAGTTTAAAATTGTTTAGTTGAAGTAATCACAGATTTATGTAATGTGCAATTCAACTTTTCCTGTAGGCCTTTTCTTTTTAATCCAATGACCTTTGCATTTACAATAAAGATTCTCTCCTATTCACAAGCAAAAGGTTTGGCTGCTTATCACAACCCGTTTTACATATTTTCCTTAACCCCTTACCAGACAACAGAATTTCAACCCTGTCCAAATTGAAAGCATTTGCAGACTACAATTTCAGTGTGGCTCAAATGGTGCAAAATCTGGCCAGCGGTTTCAGAGAAGAAGAATTTTTAAGAATTTCTTCATTTCTCTATAGCGCAAGTAGCCCCCATTCACCAGAGCCATGTTTCTTGACGGATCAAAATATCACGAACAATTTTTGAAAAGGGTCAACCAAAGAACATCCCTGTGAAATTATTTCAAAATCTGACCAGCGGTTTCAGAGAAGAAGAATTTTTAAGAATTTCTTCATTTCTGTATAGTGCAAGTAGCCCCCATTCACCAGAGCCATGTTTCTTGACGGATCAAAATTTCGCGAACAATTTTTGAAAAGGGTCACCCAAGGAACATCTCTGTGAAATTATTCTAAAATCTGACCAGCGGTTTCAGAGAAGAAGAATTTTTAAGAATTCCTTCATTTCTGTATAGTGCAAGAAGCCCCCATTCACCAGAGCCATGTTTCTTGACGGATCAAAATTTCGCGAACAATTTTTGAAAAGGGTCACCCAAGGAACATCTCTGTGAAATTATTTTAAAATCTGGCCAGCGGTTTCAGAGAAGAAGATTTTTAAAGAATTTCCTAAAAAATTCCATTTTGTTGCCATGGCAACCAGAGTTTTTGACGGAATCAAATTCTGCGAACAATTTTTAAAGAGGACCTCCCAAGGAACATTCCAGCCAAGTTTGGTCCAAATTGGCCCAGCGGTTTAGGAGGAGTTGATGTTTAAAGAATTGTTGACGACGCACGACGACCGACGGACGACGGACGACGGACACTGGGTGACCCTAAAAGCTCCCCTTGAGCACGTTGTGCTCAGGTGAGCTAAAAACATGTGTGATACATGGCACCTATGGGGCTCCATAAGAGAGAAAGAGAGTGGGAGATAGAAGTCTTAATTATATCCTGTTATTGCCTTGATTGAAAGGGAAAAAAGGCAAAAGGCAGGTGGTTTTGTCTACTCCCATTGCATTACTTGATCCTTTACCAGACAGTCCGAAGTTTTGACGACCCTCGGGAAGAAGGCTTTTGAAAACAGGTCGGGAAAAGTAGAATATGCGGTTGATGGGCATTTTCGCTTTTTCCCACAGTGTTTTCCATCCTTACAAAGAGAGGTCCCACTATTTGAGTAATATTTTAAATCATCATCTGCAGATACTTTCAAGCCGAACTAGTCCTTGTTTTATAGATTTTGAGTTAACTCTTACCAGACGACAAAATTTTAGACTTATCCAAATTTGAAAGAACTTGCAGACGATATATTTACTGCAGCTAAGGTGGTGGTGTTTTGTTTTTGAAAATGACTCGTGTTCTGTGAAAAGGGGCTTAATGCATCTGCAAACAGTATCGACGCAGGTCAGCCTGCGCAATTCGCGCAGGCTGACCTGCGTCGAAACTTTTTGCTATTGGTCAATTATCTTTATGCCAGAGAACCAGTCTACCCCATGATTCATTCGGTTGCTGGACTTTCTGGATTTTACGTATCCAAAATTATAATAATTATGATGACTAGCTTTGTATGATGCATCACGGAGACGCAATAAACCCCCTTTCCCCAGAACGACGCTCAGATGTTGTTTTTTTTTTACTCTTTACCAAACGATCCTGGTAACCAATGCTGACAATGCTGGTAACCAACATTTTCTCCTCTTCCCACAATGGTTCCTTCCCTTTCACAGACAGCAATCATCCTTTTAGCTACATATGAATTGTCGTCTGCAAATGCTTTCAATTTGAGGGAGTCCAGTTTTGTTTTGTCGTTTGGTAATTGGGTTAAGGTCTTCTATCTCGGGGTTTTCAAAACTCTAGATTTATTGATAAAGGGTATAATGAACTGGACACTGACCCTCGAGAGTTGTTTATTTTTGTTATAAGCTATTTTTCTTGAGTTCAACGTTTGCTAGAACGGTATGCTGTTATACATAGGCTGCTACGCGTGACTCACTGATCTTTTGCGGATAGTGTAGATCAAGATCAGACTGCACAGAATGTGCAGTCTGATCTTGGATATACACTATTCGAGATATTTTTCCCTGGAAAATAAGTCGGTGAACTGGCAATATTTTCGGTTTTTACTATCGGCTTAAAAAAGTTTCATTTTACTTATTTAGCATGTTAATGGTTAAGACATTATTGCCGCCTAGACCCTGGCTACGGAATTCGAGTCCGGAACCTTTTACGTGAGGGGCCGACGCTTTACGACTACACCACTGTTCTCAACTGTTGGTATTGTCCGACCTAATTACGTCTGTCATCGAGAATGTGAAATAGTGCGAGTATTATCAATAATTCATAGTTTGCCTGTGTCTAATTGTCACTTCCAGAATATCTGTAAAAGTAGTCCCCCGTGGAATTATTCCTCCGCCACCGGCTGATTGAAGACCTGTCTCTAAGTCTTTCACAGAATATGATATTCTTCTAATTCCAAAACTAGTAACCTGATAAGCTCAAACGTTATGTCTCAGCCAATCAGTTGACTAGCCATGGAATATAAAAGAGCAGATCTAAATTGATAATGGTTCATGAATACTTTTTGTATTTGCTTCGTGCTGTGTGAGAAAATTTGATACCGCCCCACACCAAAGGTGGAGCGAGATGTCGAAATGTTCTCTTATGCAGCGAGAAGCAAATACATGTACATGCACCAGGAAAATTACTGCATATGATATTTTATTATATATCTACAACTTTCAACTAGAAATATTGCAGCTATTGGTAAATTATTCGAAAAAGGTAAACAAAATAAAACAAATACAGGATTAGTGGGTAGTAACTTCGGCTTTATGAATGGCGGATGAATATTGTAGCGTAACATTTTGACCAATCATATCGAAAATCAATGGTTACGTATTTCCGGGTGTGAGAAACGTCACCATACCATTTATGAATCCATGAAATGCATTCTGTCTGACAACCGACTGTATCATGAGGTAAACTGGTTCTTGGACGTGATTAAGATTTACTCATAGCAAAACGTTTCGACCCATGTCAGACAGCACAGGCTGACATGGGTCGATACTTTTTGCGGATTCATTAAGCCCCTTAATGGCCTATCTGTTAAGTCCACGTGACAAAGCTACCACCCAGTAATTTCTCTGGATAAAAATTATATGCTCTCTGAGTTTTATAAGTTGTAAAAGGAACATTAGTCCTTTAGCAAACGACAAAAATTTGGAGACATTCCCAATTATCCCCTTTTAACTACTGGCCCTTGCAGGATACCCCCACCCCCTCACGAAAAAATATAAAACATTTTAGTGTGGAGCATAATTAGAAAATTATGTAGGATAAGATAATTCCGATTCCGACAGTTTTTCAAATTACTGTATTACTGTACTAATTGTTTTCTCAGAATCACATTACGTAATGGAACAACCTGGTGGAACAGAATTACAACGAGCCTTGCTCTGTGAAAAAAAGGGCTTAATGCATCTGCAAACAGTATCTACCTAGGTCAGCCTGGTCTGAGTCCAAATTTCTTTTACTCATAGCATGATTGGTCGATTTACTTAATGTCAAAGGACCAATGTACATCATGATTTAGTCAGTTTAAGTTTTTAAAGGGATTTTATGATCAAATAATTACGTGATGACTTACTTGGTATCAAGCATCGAGGAGATGCATAAAACCCCTTTTTGCCAGAGCGTAGCTCAAGTCTATTCGCCTACTTTCCGACATTTGTTGATTTTCTTTTCTGCGAATAGTCTGAGCCAAGATCAACCTGCACTGATACGCAGACTGATCTTAGTCACCGCTCTTCGACAAACATGTAATCTTTTTAGCTATAATGAACCTATTTCTGCAGCAAAACCAGCATTAGTTCGATACTTTTTTTGGCAAAAGAAAAGTAAAATATATAGAGGATATTTGTTTTTTTCGGTGAAAGATCGAAGTTTATTTAATCGAGTGAACATCATCAGTAATATTTTCACGAGTTGCGCAGCCACGAGTAAAAACATTACCGATGATGTTCACTCGATGCAATAAATTTCGATCTTTCACCGAAAAAAACATCTTTTTATTTCATGGTTCTAACCCCTATTTTGTTGGAACTTTCATTAAAATCTAGTACAGTTGTTTTCGCTAATTCCCCATGGCGCAACCCCCTCACATAACGACGCATTACAATGTTACGAGAAATATAACCGTAAATTACGTCATATTACCCTCCATTTGATTGGGAAGCGCTGATTACCTAGTTAACTAGTGCGCGGGAACTACTGTTTCCGCCTTCAATCGAAGAGTTAGAAAACATAAAATCGGTATTTTCACTGGTCGTAACCATGAAATATCAACCATAATCCACCATTATTTCCCGATAAACTACCGAAAAGCATGAAATAAATAATTTTCGTTGTTAAAGAAATGCACTACAGTTCAACTTGTATTGAACAAATACTTATAGGGGACATTCAAAATGTGCTTGCTTCAGGCAGGTGCTTGCTTTAGATACGAGCGTATGTACATTTCAACATGTTTGCCTTCTCCGGGAACTCAATATAATTAGGCCATGCTCTGCGAATAGGGGGGTTAATACATCTGCGAAAAGTATCGACCCAGGTCAGCCTGCGCAGTCCGGGCAGGCTGTCCTGGGCCGAAACTTTTCGCTATTGGTCAATTTTCAGAATGTCCAAGGCTCATTCTACCTCATGATTAAGTCTGTTATTGAAAAAATAGTGGCTATTATGGATCCATAAGTATGTGATGACTTGCCTGG
This sequence comes from Tridacna gigas, assembly GCA_945859785.2. NCBI lineage: Eukaryota > Metazoa > Mollusca > Bivalvia > Cardiida > Cardiidae > Tridacna > Tridacna gigas. The sequence continues at coordinate 4,496,247 of OX244037.2, forward strand.
TGTTATGCCTCATGGAGATGCATTAAGCCCCCTTTTGCCAGAGTGTGGCTCAGTTGCTTAATACAGGTTGGTTGCTTAACAGAGGTGACCAGTAAATCATATTTCACTAGTTTGCATGGTAGAGGTGCCTCGTTATTTTTTTCTTTAACTCTCCGAAGAATCATCTACAAAGTCTAGTCTCGAGAAGTCGAACTAATGATGTTCTGTACAAATGAGTTGGGTAATTGTCATCCATAATTCATAATGGCTTTCAGCCCATTTTCCATTCTAGAGAGAACCAAGGTCAACCTGTTTATCTCACCTCTATCATAGGTTATCTTGAGAGAAGTTAGTCAAAATTCAAATGTCTCGCCTACGGACATTCGCAAAAATGGAATGCAGCGACTTGCTGTATGAAATGCACAAAACGCATTAAAATTTCACCGACGAGTTCCGTATTTTAAAAACATTTCAGAAGAAAGCTTTTGAAAACAGAAGGAAATGCTGGTGACCAGCGATTCCTCTTTTTCCCAGTGTAATGTTTTCTGTCTTTTCAAAAACATATCACATCGTTCGAGATACATTCACTCTGTCGTCAGTAATGTTTTCAATATGGGTGATCGTAAAATTTTTTTCATCACGTTAAGAAATGAGAATTAAACGGGCCGTTTTAGACTTTTGCCGAGAACCAATGTTTTCTTTTTGTGAAAAACAAAAAATGATAAAAAACTACAAAATGTATTGTTCTCTGCAAGCGTAACAAAGCTGGTCGGTTACATTAAGTAAAAGGGTGCAAATTTTATGTTAAAAAATTAACAAAGAGATGAGTATTTTGTTATCGGAAACTTTTTTCTATTTTTATGAGATCAAATATGACGTCATAATACTTATTTAATTGTGATCCGACATAAATGTTGTTTATTATGCTTAGTATTTTGCTATTGGAAACTTTTTCTATTTTTATGAGATCAAATATGACGTTATAATACTTATTTAATTGTGATCCGACATAAATGTTGTTTATTATGCTTAGTATTTTGCTATTGGAAACTTTTTCTATTTTTATGAGATCAAATATGACGTTATAATACTTATTTAATTGTGATCCGACATAAATGTTGTTTATTATGCTTAGTATTTTGCAATTGGAAACTTTCTATTTTTATGAGATCAAATATGACGTTATAATACTTATTTAATTGTGATCCGACATAGATGCTGTTTATTATGCTGAGTATTTTGCTATTGGAAACTTTTTCTATTTTTATGAGATCAAACATAACGTCATAATACTTATTTGTTTGTGATCCGACATAAATGTTGTTTATTATGCTGAGTATTTTGCTATTGGAAACTTTCTATTTTTTTGAGATCAAATATGACGTTATAATATTTATTTGATTGTGATCCGACATAAATGCTGTTTATTAACCATTTTGTCTCGCAAGTTCGCAGGTTTTATCATGACCATTTCTCATCAAAGACCGCACATTTTAATTTGCGTGGCGAAGATGGCTTTAAAATTAAAATTAAATAGAAATACACACGACAGTTGTAAAAATAGTTTGTTAGATGACCATGTACTTGTACATAATTATGAGCCATGCTCTGTGAAAAGGGGGCTTAATGCATCTGCAAAAAGTATCGACTCAGGTCAGCCTGCGCAGTCCGCGCAGGCTGACCTGAGCCGAAACTTTTTGCTATCGGTCAATTTTCTGTATGTCCAAGGACCAATCTATCTCATGATTCAGTCAATTGCTAGACAAAAATGGATTTTATAGATCCATAATTATGTGATGACTTGAGATGCATTAAGCCCCCTTTTTTCAGAGCATAGCTCATATATATATGTATAAGTCATTAAAGATTATATTCTATCCGATTCGTTCACCCTTTACAAAACAATCTCGTGTTTTAACCACCTTCAAGTCAGACGGATTTTTTTTTTTTGAAGATGTCATGAGTAAAGGAGAAAAATGCTGGGAACCAGCATTTTTCTTCCTTTTCCACAACATTTTCTACTCTTTCAAAGATAGCAACGATCGTTTGAGCTACATGCAATATGTCGTCTGCGAATGGTCTTATTCGAGTCCAAATTTTTGTCGTTTATTAAAGTGGTAAAGGAAAAAAGGAGAAATACAGATTATGGCCATAATTAACCCTAATTCTGCTAAGTAAGTTGAATGAAACTTTCAATTAGATAGTAAAAACCCAAATGTTGCCATTCCAAATTTAATTTTTGGGAGGATAAATATCTCTTTATCGGACAACGTAGATCTAAGATCAGACTGCACGTTCTGTGCAGTGTGATCTTGGATTTACACTGTCCACAAAAGGTCAGTGATTCGTGCAAAACAGCTTAGAGATTAACCCTTTTCCTGCTAGATAAGTTAAATGAAACTTTCAAGCGGATAGTAAAAACCCTATAAAGTTATTTCAAACATTTGTTTGGGGAAAAGTATCTCCTTATCGGGCAGTGTAGATCAAAGATCAGACTGCACGTTCTGCACAGTCTGATCTTGATCTACACTTTCCGCAAAAGGTTAGTGAGTCGCGCTTAGCAGCCTAAGTGAGAAGTGTTCAATCAGTTAGACAAGATTGACCTTATCGGTGATAGACGATCTCGTCTTGAGAGAGACAATCTGGCCATTATCGAATTAATCCTTCTCGGCGTCAAAGTCAACCTTTAGTGACTTTTGCGAACTGTGTAGATCAAGATCAGACTGCACAAAACGTGAAGTCTGACATTGGATCTACACTGTTCGATAATCTATCACGTCATTCGTGAGACAAAACCTGGTTTGGAATTTGAATTTCCGTGTTTCTTTTTTTTCTCACCAAGGGACTTTGTGTCTTGCATTTCATTCCGTGCTCCTAAGGTTAACGATTCCCCGTGCACAAATTGCTGTTCACTTTAGGAGGAATTTTAGAGAGAATTATATATGAACCATGCTCTGACAAAAGGGGACTAAATGCATCTGCAAAACGTATTGATTGATTGATTGTATGGTGTTTAACGCCGTTTTCAACATTATTTCAGTTATATCGCGGCGGCCAGTGCACCTATCCATGCTTTCCTGGAGTTTCTTTTTACCAGTACTCCGCACAATATTCTTTCCAAGCCACTGGCTGCTTGCCCACATAACCATCGTCGAAACAATGGTCAGCGGTGAGAGAGGAATGAATCCTGTCGTAATGACTATCATCAATCCTCGGAAAGAAATTGGCCAAGCCAGGGGATCGAACCAGCGACCTCCTGTTCTCAAGTCCTGTACGCTACCGACTAAGCTACGGGGCTTGGCTGCAAAACGTATCGCCATAGCCTGCGCAGTCCGCGCAGACTGACATGATTAGAAACTTTTTACCGTTTGTAAATTTTATGCAAGGGCCATTTTGCCTCCAGATTCAGTCAATTGTCATACAAAATAGATTTTATGGATCCATAATTATATGATGACTTGCTTGGTATAATGGATCACGGAGATGCATTAAACCCCCTTTTGCCAGAGCATGGCACAAATAAAATGGTCAGACTCAGTCCAGGAAAATAAAAAATAGAAAGGTGCATGTGGCAATTTTAGGGCCCGCATTAATTTGAATATTTCGCATTGAATCGGAAACCGTAGATCCATGATCAGACTACATGTTTTGTGCAGTGTGATCTTAACCTACAATGTCGGTAAACGCATAATTATAGAGTTATAAATGGAAGATGTTAACCCGTTACCAAACAATCCATACTTTCTGGGGATCCTGGTGATCGAGGGTTTTGAAAACACTGTGAGAAAAGGAGAAACTGATGATTTTCTCCTTTTCCAAAAGTGTTTTCTAGCCGTTCATAAACAAATTCCATCCTTTAACCCTTTAACCAGCTAAATAAGTTAAATAAAACTTTCAAGCCGATAATAAAAACCCAAATATTACTGTTTGAAAGTAATTTTTATATGGGAAAAAAAATCTTCTTTTTGGACAGTGTAGATTCAAGATCAGACTGCACGTTCTGTGCAGTCTGATCTTGATCTACACTGTCCGCCAAAGGTCCATGAGTCGCACTTAGCAGCCTAAGGGTTAAGCAAACATTTTATTTGTCGTCTGCAAAAGCTTTCAATTTGAACTGGTTCTACAATTTTGTCGTCTGGTAAAGACTTAATTGTACAAGAAATGACACTCCAGAAGACGTCAGTGTGGTCATAATTTTACACATGGGAGGGGAACGCGTTTTTGTAAGATCAATAGCAAAACAGTACGATTTGTTTACGTTGTTCGCTTGCTTTTTTGTTTTGTTCATTTATAAATCGACGCCCCAGTGTTAAAGTAAAATACCCCTTGATTTATAGAAATTTCTCTGTTTTTTACCACTTTTTACAGCACCTCAGTTATATGACTTCTACAGTTCACTTCTTCATGTTTTTGCCTTGCTTTCATTTTCAAGGCGTCCGGTATCTATAGCACGTTGCCCAAGGACACTCTAGTGTGACAAGTACAAATTGCAACAGATATATCGTGGAAAAAAGGCGTAGGAACAGTTCTAATAGCTCATTTAGAAATCAAAATTTATATTATACTACTATCTAATGAAAATTATTGGCCGCTGTCCTTCTGTTAGGCGCATATTAGGCTCGTGGACATTATTAGTTGTATGGTCAGTTGGTGGGGCACTTGGAAACGAAATTTTCAAGCCGATAGTAAAACCCAGAATTTCGCTATTTCATAGATATGTTTTTGTAGGAAAATATCTCTATATCGGACGGTGTAGATCCAAGATCAGACTGCACGTTCTGTGCAGTCTGATCTTGATCTACACTGTCCGCAAAAGGTCAGTGAGTCGTGCTTAGCAGCTTAAGGGTTAAACATCAACTGTGTTATTATCCTTATTTCACAAATCTTACAAGGGTATTTTCAAAGTTCCCTAGTACAAATTAATTCCTTGAGGTAATAAGTTAAAACACAACCCGGAGACAATTTGGAAGCAACAATTACTACGTACCAAATGATTTTTAACGAAATAATGAAGCGTAAAATCAGTATATAAAACTCTTGTTTAAAAATGTTTCCCTTCGTTAGGTAAATTTCATGGCTGTTTTCCTCCGTTTAACAAGTATAAAAAAAATAATTCTCTGTCTAACTAAATACACCGTCTAACTTTTATGTAACGCGTAGGTTCTATATTCACCAACATTTTTAATAACATTTACATTCTAATTTCAAGAAAAATCAAAATTTCAAAGTAACGCAATTTCAGATTGAACCATTGAGTTAGTCCAATCGAAAATTGCGTTACTTTCTAAATTTAGAACTAGACATGAAATGAAAATAGAAATTAGAATAGTAGGTGAACACAGACCTTCGGGTCATGTTTATGAAGAATGCGGTCCTGCTCAACTGGGCTCAAGCTGAAACTTTAACAACAGTCCTATGTAGCTCAGTGGTGAAGGTGTATGGTGGAACGACGTTATTGTGGTCAGTGTCCCTATGCCACGCCTAATTTTTTTCATTATTTCCGCATTCATTCATTTATTTCATGACACCTATTTGGTATTAAGGTGTATTGTTTTTGCCCATACTCATGTTTGTAATTTACAATTGAGCCATGCTCTGGCAAAAGGGGGCTTAATGCATCTCCGTGATGCATGATACCATGCGAGTCATCACATAATTATGGATCCATAAAAGCTGCTTTTTTTTTTAACAGCCGACTGAATCATAAGGTAGACTGGTCCTTGGACATACAGAAAATTGACCAGTAGCGAAAAGTTTCGGCCCAGGTCAGCCTGCGCGGATTGCGCAGGCTGACCTGGGTCGATACGTTTCGCAGATGCATTTAGCCCCCTTTTCACAGAGCATGACTCAATTATCATGTTCGACGATGAACCTTATAGGTTCAAGTCTGATTGTGCATTAAAGTTTCTGTTCTGTTCTGTTCCTAATTTGAAATGCGTCCGTTATCCACGCCGTAGTCAAGGCCAAGCCAATGACCCTATCTCTAGGTGTGGTAAAAAGAATGCCTGCTTTTCTTGATTCGTATTCGTCAACTATTCTTAAGGACATTCTCGGTCTTATTCTCCAGAATTTTCTAAGTTTGAAAGTAACACAACTTCTGATTGGCTAAACTGAATGGTTTTAGCCAATCAAAGATTTTATTGCTTTTTATTCAATCTAGAATAGCTGGCTTTAAATGAAAGAGTGTTGGACAACACAATCTGTCGAAAACTGCACTTACTTTGTGCTCAACCACAAACCAGCTTTGGACAACAACCGATCGTACAGGATGGCGATGTTCCGTCAAGACTGGTATGCAGCACGCAGAAAAGAGACGGGTGACCCAATGAAAAGCAGCACTAAATAAAAGGCGTTGATACACGAGATACAGACGTGATTCCCGTTCATCTTTCTATTCATTATCACCATGGAATTGTCTACATTTACCTTGGTAGGCCAGTCATTGCAGTTGCTGTCCTGCCTACCGGCACATTTAATTTGGCATCCAGTACTAGGATTATGTAGCTGGGGATGTTTGAGCACAAAGTAACTGCAGTTTTCGACAGCTTGTTTTGTCCAACTCTCTTTTATTTAAAGCTAGCCATTACATTTGCTGATTTGCGTCTCGGCACATATACATGTAGCTCGCTATCCAGTGCTGATTGCTCGGGATGGTTAGAGAGGTTTTTGACAACATTGTGTTGTCCCACATATTCCTTTTCGGATAGCCATTGCATTTGCTTTGACTTTTGGCACACTTAGCTCGCCATCCTGTGATGGTTGCTGGGAATGGTTTGGTCGAGGTAAGAGAAGTTTTAGAGAGCTAATGATTGTATATGGCGTGCGACACATGAAAAGGGACCTTCGGACACATGAGTAAAAGTGTGTCAGCCCATATCAGCCTGTGCAGCCTGTGACTAATCCGAGACGACACTTCCCGTTTTTGTACGATTTTCTGTTTCAGGAAAGTCTACTGTATGAAAAAAATCTTGTGAAGTCATAAAGTGCCATCTCGAATTAGCCTGCGCGGACTGCGCAGGCTAATCCATGACGCCACTTTACGCAAATGTCCGAAGGTCTCATTTCGCATGTTGCCGGCCACATACAAGCGATCTACCATCATGGCCCATATTCACAGCAATTTTAGACTATTTCTAAATTTTGAAAGAAACACAATTTCTGATTTACAAAATCATTTCCCATTTGCCAAACCGGTAGCTCAGTCGGTAAAACACATGGCTTGAAATAAACAAGTGGGTTCGAACCCCCAGATATACCCATTTCTTTCGGGGAGATCTACGTTGCGACAGAACTTACTTCTCTCTTACGAACGAACAGTTTTTTAGCATTTGGTTGTGCGACAAAGAAGTCAGTGGTTTGGGAAGATATTGTGCGAAGCGCCGGTAAAAACTTTTAGAAAGCATGAATAGGTTTACTGACGGTCGCGATATAACTGAAAGAAAGTGCGTTGAACGCCTTACAAACGAAAACCGAAATGTGAAAGTAATTCTTCGACAAAAAGAGAAGACAATACAGAAAACGGGAATACGAGTGTTCGTAACGAACAGTTGCTCTCTTTCCTTAATGTTTCGAGCTTTCTACCAAAGAAACATTGAAAAGAGAAAAAAAACAATCATATTTTTGCTCTTATGCGTTGAAGAACGGATTTTTACACATACACAAAAAAACTACACTGTATTCCTAGCCCAATTTACGGTTGTAATTGCACACTGACAGTGATGCGAGCATCATTTATAATTCATAGCGGTTCTCTCTCAATATCACTTGTGGCAACTATTAAACCGAATTACATTGCCTTGTAGTTGAGCATTTTGGACGCTACAGACAGTTTGAACCCTTTATACTAGTAATCAGCATTTTGTCCTTTTTCTCACAATGTTTTCTACCCATTCCGAACACAAGTCCAATCAATTCAGACACATTTAATTTGTCTTCTGTAAATCCCTTCAACTGGACTAGTCCCGAATTTGGTTATTCGATAAAGAGGTAAAGATTTTTGTGGACGGAGTAAATTAAGGTCAGACTAGACTGCTAATTTTTTTTCGCGTGCAAAGATAGCTTTAAAATTAAAAAAAAATATATATATATATATGGAAATACAATGTTCTTGTAGAAAATGCGAGGATTTATTAAGTTTTTTTTTTTTATTTTAGTATTCTACCTGTAAAATGTCCCGTTCCGTTAGTGACGGTATAGCCGTAATTGATTAACCCTTTACCACACAATCCCGACTTTTAACTACCCTGTGAAAGAAGCCTTTTGAAAACATTGTGGAAAAAGGAGAAAATGCTGGTAACCAGCATTTTCTCCTTTTCCCACACTGTTTTCTACCCTTCCCAAAACGGGTTTCATTTTCTCTGTCTCATTTATTTTGTCTTCTGCAAATGCTTTCAATTTGGACCAGTCTCAAATTTTGTCGTTTGGTAAAAGGTTAATAGGAGATGAATACATTTTTAATCTTTAACAAGCTGCTGAATAAATGAAACGCAAATTTCTTCTAAATAGTAAAAAGCCAAACATTACGTTACGGAAAGAAAATACCGTATCGGACAATGTAGATCAAAGTTCAGACTGCACGTTTTGTGCAGTCTGATCTTGATCTGCACTGGCAAAAGGAGATGAATACGTTTTTAACCATTAAGCTGCTGAATAAATGAAACACAAATTTCTTCTCAATAGTAAAAGGCCAAACATTACGTTACGGAAAGAAAATACACGTACCGTATCGGTCAGTGTAGATCAAAGTTCAGACTGCACGTTTTGTGCAGTCTGGTCTTGATCTGCACTGGCAAAAGGAGATGAATACGTTTTTAATCATTAAGCTGCTGAATAAATGAAACGCAAATTTCTTCTCAATAGTAAAAGGCAAAACATTACGTTTTCAACACTGATTTCACCGGAAAGAAAATAGCGTATCGGACAGTGTAGATCAAAGATTAGACTGCACGTTTTGTGCAGTCTGATCTTGATCTGCACGGTTCGCAAAAGATCACTGAGTCGCGCTTAGCAGCTTAAGGGTTAACACTGTATAATATCAATTTGTTCCATATGATCAGTGGGTAGAGTCGCCGATGATGGTTTAAAAGGACGGGGGTTCGAGTCCCATTTTTTCAGCATTTTTTTCTTTTCTTTTTCCCAAACTAAGGACAAACAGTTATACGTTTTTATGATTTTTTTTTTTTTTACAAAATACATCCTTTCTTCCCCCCACCCCCGCCCGCATTTTTTTCTTGGGGGACGGGGTGTCAAAATCTGATTTAATATTCCTTTGATTTTTAAACCGTTGGGCTAGGCTTATGAAACTTAGATCGTGTAACAAATCTTGATATGTATATAAGGTGTAATTGAGCCATGCTCTGTGAAAAGGGGGCTTAATGCATTTCCCGTGAGGCGTGATACAATGCAAGTTATCATACAATTATAGATACATAAAATCCATTCCGCAAAACATCCATCCGCGGACTGCGCAGGCTGACCTGGTCGATACCTTTTGCAGATGCATTAAGCCCCCTTTTCACAGAGCATGGGTCATATATTTATCATCAACGTATGGCTAAGGTAGATTGATTGATTGATTGTATGGTGTTTAACGCTGTTTTCAACATTATTTCAGTTATATCGCGGCGGCCAGTGCACCTATCCATGTTTTCCTGGGATTTCTTTTTACCAGTACTCCGCACAATATTCTTTCCAAGCCACTGGCTGCTTTCCCTACATAGCCATTGTCGAAACAATGGTCAGCGGTGGGAGAGGAATGAATCCTGTCGTAATGACTATCATCAATCCACGGAAAGAAATTGGCCGAGCCGGGGATCGAACCAGCGACCTCCTGTTCTGAAGTCCTGTACGCTACCGACTAAGCTACGGGGCTCGGCTGGCTAAGGTAGAAGTCAATGTCACTGATACTGAATATATTCTGTGCACATACCATTACAGTATAGCTAACCAAGCCCCCGTAGCTCAGTTGGTAGCGTGCAGGACTTGAAGAACAGGAGGTCGCTGGTTCGATCCCTGGCTCGGCCAATTTCTTTCCGAGTATTGATGATAGTCATTGCGACAGGATTCATTCCTCCTCCACCGCTGACCATTGTTTCGACGATGGTTATGTGGGAAAGCAGTCAGTGGCTTGGAAAGAATATTGTGCGGAGTACTGGTAAAAGAAACTCCAGGAAGCATGGATAGGTGCACTGGCCGCCGCGATATAACTGAAATAATATTGAAAACGGCGTTAAACACCAATCAATCAATCAATCAATCAATCAATAGGGTATAGCTAAATATAGAAAAAGAAGAATGAGAGCTCCTAATGAGAAAGCGATTCGTGTTTTATCGTACAAAAGTCTTGGTCTCGTTAACTAAATTGAGCACCACAGCACCACAACATGGCCCTCTTGTTTAAGAGAGTGTGTAGAATTTTCACCATTTCAACGGTTACCTAAGTTCAGCATATACCACAAATTTTGTGTTAAAATCCATTTTCTAATGGCATCGTTGTTGCTTTTACAGCGGAATCCGGTAGCTCAGTTGGTAACATACAGGGCATGAAACCCGCGGGTCGCTTGTTCGATCTCCAGCTCATTGAAACTCGTTCCAATAGCGATAGTAGTCATTGCGACAGGATTTATTCTTCTGTCACAGCTGAACATTGTTTCGAGGATATTTACTTGGGAAAGCAGCCAGTGACTTAGAATGAATGTGCGAACGGTATTCGTGGAGGAAACTCAAGAAAACATCGATAGGTGAATTGGCGTTCGTAATATAAGTGAACTGAAGTTGAAAACGCCGTTAAACACCAACCAAAAATACAAACAGACAAAGCGGTTTTTATCCTTCTAAGGTTTAAAGTTTGATAAGCAGATCCATCTAGATAACTAATTAGAGAAATATCAACGACACAATAATTCTATGTGATGTATTAATGACAGATCATTAATTGGTAGTTTCAATGGCAATATTACCATGGAAACTAATCCAAACATATAACCTCCGATAGACGATTTTTTCCCTCCTTGCAGCTGACAACTTTAAAAAAAACATTGTGGCAAAGTAGAGAATTGCTCGTCAAGAGCAATTCTCTCCTTTTGCCACAATGTTTTCACATTCATTTATGTGATAAGCCTAAAAGTAAATGATGTGAGCTATGCTTTGTGAAAAGGGGGGCTTAATGCAATCTATCGATCCAGGTCAGCCTGTCCAGTCCGAGCAGGCTGACCTGGGCCTAAACTTACAAAGGGGTACAATACGATACAACTGTGGACTTTGAACTTGTCTTGAAGTACAGCTTGAAGTAAACTATATACCTGCTTTATCAAATTTGCAAGGGACATTTTTTTTTGTTACACAAAACTTTAAAGTACATTTGTATTGTATTGTATTGTCTTTCCGACAACCAGTGCTAAAATAAGGCCTCCCAAACGAAATTTACAGAAGAGTGCTTAAAAATCTTTTCTGTAAAAAAAAAAATAGGAGCTATATTCTAGCAAAAGGGGGCTTAATGCATCTCCGTGATTTATGATACCAAGGATTTCATCACAGTATTATACATCCCTAAAATCCGTTTTGTATAACAACCTACCGCATCATGAGGTACAACTATCCTTTGACATGCAGATTGATTATTCGATTGTTTGATTGATGGATGGATTGATTGATTGATTGATTGATCGGTGTTTTACGCCGCTTTCAACATTATTTCAGTCATATCAAGGCGACAGCTCACATATTCATGTATTTCCCGACATGCAGAAAATTAACTACAAGCACAATGTTTCGGCCCAGGTCAGTCCGTGCGGACTGCTACAAATGCATTAAGCCCCCTTTTCACAAAGCATAGCTCGCACCATTTACTTTTAGGTTTATCACATAAATAAATGTGAACACTTCGTGGCAAAAATAGATACAAACCGTCGATATTTGAACAAAAGAATTTCGAAATCGTAACGGTTGTCTTATTCATTGACTGAAAAAAAAAAAACGTTGATTTCGTATGTGCCATTCTCTGTGAAAGGGGGATTAATGCATCTGCAAAAAGTGTCGACCCAGGTCAGCCTGCGCAATCCGCGCAGGCTGACCTGGGTCGAAACTTTTTGCTATGAGTCAAATTTCTGCATGTCAAAGGGACCAGTCTAGCCTCGATTCAGTCAGTTGGTAGACAAAATGGATTTTATGGATCAAGGATTACATGATGACTTTCTTGATATCAAGCATCACATATATGCATTAAACCCTCCTTTGCCAGAGCATGGCTCATTCATTTGGAACTTTAACGGTTAACACTTAAGCTGCTGAATAAATGAAACGCAAAATTTCTACTCAATACTAAAAGCCCAAACATTGCGGTTTCAAAGTGGATTTCACCGGAAAGAAAATACTGTATCGGATAGTGTAGATCAAAGATCAGACTGCACGTTCTGTGCAGTCTGATCTTGATCTACACTGTCCGCAAAATGTCAGTGGGTCGCGATTAGCAGCTTAAGGGTTAAAATAAGGCGAAAAGACAAGCGAGGTGATTAACGTACATTAGTAGATTTCCCGAGAGTTAGCATAGAGAAAAACGTAACAGACTTGCAGGATGTTTGAAAGCAAATTGTGTAAATTGTTGGTTTTTTTTAGGCTGCTGAGCGCGATCCAATGACCTTTTGCGGACAGTGTAGATCAAGATCAGACTGCACGGAACGTGAAGTCTGATCTTGGATCTACACTGTCCGATAAGGAGATTTTTTTTCACCAAAACTTACCTCTAAAATAGCAAAAGTTTGGTTTTTACTATCGGTTTGAAATTTTCATTTCACTCATTCAGCAGGTTAATCCTTTCCCAAACGATAAATTTTAGACTGGTCCAAATGGAAAGAGTTTGCAGACGACAATTTTAAATTTGATGAAAATGGCAGAGAGGTCTCAAAAAGGGTAGAAAACACTGTGGGAAAAGGAGAAATTGTTCGTTACGAGCAATTTCTCCTTTTCCCACAGTGTTTTCAAAAGACTTGTACTGCAGACACGTGAAAACCAGGGCTTGTTTGGGAAAGGGTTAAGGGTTAATATGGTCGCTCGTTTTGAGAAGACAAGCCAGGTTTTACTTATCAGGTACCTTTGTCCGGCACGCCATGCTCCTTTCTGACGTAATGACAATGCTTTTTTTTTTTCGTTTATTGATCACCGCCGCCGGTTGCCCATATGGTCGACGCCCCCAAAAGGGAATAGTGCAAGATAGAAGACGAAACCCATCCATGTCTGGATCTTTAACGTGCTCGGTGTATAGCACCGTCACACGGGACCTCGGTTTAACGTTTCATCCGAAAGACTATTTGTAATTTTAGATGGCCAGCCGTGGGGCTCGAACCCACACCCTTAAGTGACTCAAGACTTGACAACAGCTTATTCTTCCTGCTTTCAATTATAAGAGCTTTTCGAACACAGAGAATATTTGGCCAATGGCTATGCAAGGTCTTCTCATATGACAATATGTTAGGCCTTCGTTCGTTGTCTGTGCCGGTCATATTCTTCAAAGACTGACCTGTCTGCTATGACGCATCACTATCCTGTACAGGGTAAATATTACAACGTGGTGCGTGAACAAAAAAATCTGTCACTAAAAAGTGGCAAGCGGAAAATGACTATAAGTAGCTGTAATACGTCTGTGGAAATATCAAGCCTGTTTTTTTTTCCTCGGAATTTCTTAAAATATAATTTCAAAAATCTTAATTCTGAAAAAAAAAAAAAAAAAAATCCCTCTAAAAATACAGTTGTTTATTGCAAATATTAGTATACAGTTTCTAATACAGACACGGGAAAAACCCGGATTTCTACAGAGATTTCAACAGACTTTGACAACAACAACAAAAAAAATCTCCACCATACTGGGCTTATACAGGAATTATACTATACCAAACTTATAACACAATACCAACATTACTTGAAAAAAATTCTTTTAAGCGCAATATGTTATTTGATAGTAAATATTTTTCATTTCAGTGTCATTTATTTGTATGAGATTTTAGATAGCAATACCGTCAACAGTTTTAACTTCTTTACCACACAATTACGGGTTTTAACGACCCTGAAGAGGAAGCCTTTTGAAAACATTGTTGTAACCTTTTCCCACAATATTTTCTAACCTTCCCAAAATAAATTTCAATTTTTGAATCATATTTATTTTGTCGTCTGCAAATGCTTTCAATTTAGGCAAGTCTGAAATTTTGTCGTTTGGTAAAGTGTTAAACAGAGATAACAAATCATTGCATACCTGTTTGATTAAATTTTCTCCACAATGTGACAATCGTAGCAGGGTCGAAGCAAAGGCTTAGGCTGGCCAACTTGCTCCTGTCCAATTTCCCGTCCTAGGGCTTATGGTCAACCTTCCATGCGGCTAAACTGTACAATACGTGCACTAGAATGACAAACAAGCATTCCTCAACTCGCTGAGAGAGAAAGCGATACCCGAGGATAATCACGTGCTGCACGTGGAACTCACTTGGCGCCAAACGCTTGTTTTGTCGTTTGTTCTGGAAACTATGACAGAAAATCAATAAAATGTACATGGCGAATATCACACATGGTGCAGGAATCGGATCTAAAATGTTAATGCGCTAGAAATAAAATCTGAAACAAAATATTAAGTAATTTTGGTGTTGTGTTGCAAGTTCAGTATAGAATATTTCCTAGGCCGGGTTGCGCTTATAAATGACTGGTGCATAGGTTAACCCTTGTCCTGCTAAATAAATGAAATGAAACTTGATAGTATATAGTAGAAGCCGAAAACTTTCTTCTTTCAAAGGTATTTTTGGAGGAAAGATATCTCCTTATCGGACAGTGTAGATCAAAGATCAGACTGCACGTTCTGTGCAGTCTGATCTTGATCTACGCTGTCCGCAAAATGTCGGTGGGTCGCGATAAGCAGCCTAAGGGATAAATGCTAGCTAACCATGGCTGGATGAATTGTACCAGTTAGCGTTGTTTAGAATAAACGTGTGTCTCGAAAAGTTACCGTAGTCCTGTTCTGTACCCAAAATTCTCGAATCAGATAGACCTGTATGTATTTGAAAATGCCCACCAGCGGAAGATCGCTTTTGTATCCAGTATTTTCGCAAGAGACGGAGCAAGAAAATGTCAACAAGTTACTGCCATAAAACTTTGAGGGAGGGATTTGACCTATGAGATTTTTGAAGAACGGCGAGTCCTTATCTTTAACCCCTAACCAGACAATTCCGAGTTTTAACAACCTTTAGAAAGAGTTTTCGAAAACATACTGGAAGAAGGAGGAAATGCTGGTAATCAGCATTTTCTCCTTTTTCTATAATGTTTTCTGCCCTCGAAAGCAAACCTGGATCATTTGGGACACATTTAGTTGACGTCAGCAAATACTAGCAAATATCAATTAAGACGAGTCTGAAATTTTGTTATTTGGTAAAGTTAATGTCAAAATGTTCGATCATGGAGGCATATCACTGTTTAATGTGAGAAACACCAACATGGCTCTATAGTCCCCATTGTGTTTTTCCATTACAGGGAAAATATGGCCAGATATTAGTTACTGTGGTAACACAGCAAAAAATATTAACAAATCATTGCACGCAAATATTGTCAATCTACCTTTATTATTATTTTCTTCTTTAATCAGCCCATAAGCTGCTAAGCGCAACTCACTGACCTTTTGTGGACAATGTAGATCAAGATCAGACTGCACAGAACGTGCAGTCTGATCTTGGATCTGCACTGTCCGTTAAAGGGTTAATGCATTATCTTCTGAAAAAGAATTTGCAGAAGAGGACCCTGATAATCTTAGATAATTTATAATATTTTTTTTTCCGGGGGGGGGGGGGTTGCTTTTTGTTGGATGTTTTTTTTCACTCTTGAACGAAAGAAAAAACATCATTATTGAACATCCGAGCCCCGGTAGCTCAGTCGGTAGCGTACAGGACTTGAGAAACAGGGGGTCGCTGGTTCGATCCGCGGTTCGGCCAATCTCTTTCCGAGGACTGATGATAGTCATTGCGACAAGGTTCATTCTACTCTCGCCGCTGACCATTGTTTCGACGATGGTTACGTGGGAAAGCAGTCAGTGGCTTGGAAAGAATATTGTGCATAGTACTGGTATAAAAACTCCGGGAGAGCATGGATAGGTGCACTGGCCGTCGCGATATAACTGAAATGGTGTTGAAAACGGAGTTAAACACCATACAATCGGTCAATCGTTCTTGAACAGCTTATCAGAGACGGATGCTGCCTTTTACATCTCTAATAAACGACAAACTTTTAGACTTTTTTAAAGTGACATCATCTGCATACGACAGATTTAAAGTGACTTAACTCTTTACCAAACGACAAAATTTTAGACTTGTCCAAATTGAAAGCATTTGCAGACAACAAATTAAATGCAACTTAAAAATTAAAATTTGTTATGGGACGGGTAGAAAACATTGTGGGAAAAGGAGAAAATGCTGGTTACCAGCATTTTCTCCTTTTCCCACAATGTTTTCAAAAGGTTTCCTTTTTAGGGTCGTTAAAAGTCGGGATTGTGTGGTAAAGAGTTAAATGATGGACATTGAAAAGATGAAAACTGGAAAAAAAGGAAATAATGCTGGTCACCAGCATATTCTCCTTTTCCCGCCATGTTTTCGTAGATTGTACTGATTAGAGTCGTGAAAAGACGTGTTTAATCGCTAAGGGATTCAGCTGCACAGTCGGAGCAGACTGTCGTTCACAGACTATATTGACGCTCTCGCCGCCAACCACATAAATTCAACTTTTTTTCTGAGGTCGAATAGCATGCTTCCACTATGTACTGAAAATATTTTTGGTTATCAGTGGGCAGCTGACGGTGTAGATGCAAGATCAGATTGCACATTTTGTGCAGTCTGATCTTGATCTTCGCTGTCCGGAAAAGGTATCAATGTCGCCACTGGTACCAACGAGATACCGAAAATATGCTTGCATAAGGCAGGTGGTTGCTTAATGCATGTACATCGTCACATGTTAGCCCTCTCTGGGAACTATACGCCCGCTTAATACAGTTTGCTTGCTCAATAAAGGTGGCCGTAATACAGATTTGACTGTAACTTAAGAAAAAAAAAAAAGAATTGTCAGTCACAATCTACTTGCAAGCCCCTTTAAGGTATATCCACCGGATCAACTGTCAAATACCAACAGTTTCGTGAAAACAAAAGATTTCAAAGAGGCATGTGGTGACATATCGACCTGTTCTCCTGATGTTATGATAGACAACTCGGGCTAAATAGGACAATTAAATTTAAAATATAGTGGGACAGTTTTCCTTCAAAGACTCGCGTGATGTAAACATTATTTAACCGATTTACGCCCTGTAGAGAAGCAGACCGTTTCTGAACAAAAAAAAAAGAGCAATTTCTCCTTTTGTTACAATATTTTGAGACGTCTTCATGGCAGAAAACCTACCTGATGTTAACAACCTACTGTTGTCAAAGGCGTCCTCTGCAAAATTGTGTAAGGGAGTCATGAATGAGATCATAAATTTTCCTGATTGAATACAAGCATAGAACGCGTATAAAATCACAAAGGAAACTGAAAAAGCTGTTTCTACACAGTCTCAAATACGGTTCCGAATTGAGTTTGATGACGTATCCCGCGAGCGTAATACGTACATATTGGTTTGCAATTTCATTGGTTAAAATGTTACACTATAATATCCATCCGCCATTCATAAAAATGAAGTTACTACCTGCTAAACATTATTTTTTTTTTGTTTTCGAATAAATTTGTCAAGAACTGCAGTATTTTGTCACTCATAGTTGTAGGTATATAAGAAAAGGAATATTGTCTTGTAGTCACTTTCATGTTGCTTGTATTGTATCTCGCTCAAACTTCGGTCTCGCGGAGTATCAAATTTTCTCATGCAGCACGAAGCAAATATAAAATTGCAGGAAAGTATTTCGTATTACAGAACAATGATATTTTAAATATTTAGACATATTGACTGACTATTGAGAAATTTCTTCAGGCATGCAATGTCTCTTCTTAACAATTTATCTGTCTAGCCTTTCGCCAATATTTCATCTACCCTCCTCACAGCTTTGACTCTTTCGCTGCTAGCTGTAATTATTTTTTTGTGGCGTAGCTGAATATGCTGGCTTTTGACCTACTTTTTGGTACTGATAACAAATGAATGAGTAGAAAATTTTGATTGCTCAAAAATGTAGACAAGTTTATTTCAAGGACCCCCGTCTATTTGCTGGCAAATTTACGCCGTCTTTGTTAAAGATATTTCTTGTGTAGTCTAAGATTAGATTTTCCACTGCGGTTGAAGACGAGATTGGTCAAAGTTTGGTATCAAATAGCGGACGGTGTGGATCAAGATTAGACTGCACGTTCTGTGCAGTCTGATCTTGATCTACGCCGACCACTACAGATACCATGATCGCTTTTGGCAGTGATACAGTTAAATAGCTGTAGACTAATACTGAATTTTATTAAATTTTGTTTATCTATCGTCGCCACAGTTTGGCCATATGGGCAACGCCCACTGATGGCTGTTAATTATGTTGCGGGAAATGGTGCAACATACAGGACAAAACCCATCCTAAGTTACTGATTAATTAATTGTATGGTGTTTAACGCCGTTTTCAACATTATTTCAGTTATATCGCGGCGGCCAGTGCACCTATCCATGCTTTCCTGGAGTTTCTTTTACCAGTACTCCGCACAATATTCTTTCCAAGCCACTGGCTGCGTTCCCACATAACCATCGTCGAAACAATGGTCAGCGGTGAGAGAGGAATGAACCCTGTCGCGATGACTATCATCAATCCTCGGAAAGAAATTGGCCAAGCCGGGGATCGAACCAGCGACCTCCTGTTCTCAAGTCCTGTACACTACCGACTGAGCTACGGGGGCTTGGCCCATCCTCAGTTACCGTACGCCTGATTCTTTAACGTGCTCAGTGTAAAGCACCGTCACAAGGGACCTAGGTTTAACGTCTCATCTGAAAGGCTACTATTTTTCTCCAGTTGAGCAGCCGTGGGAATCGAACCCATACCCTAAAGTGTTCAGGATTTTTCTTACTACTTAGGCTATTCCTGCTGAAAGCTGTCGATTGAATTGATTGGTTTTCGTTTTTTTATCGTCGCCACAATTTGCCATATTGGCGACGTCCCAAGAAGGCTGTTAATTATGTTACGGGGGGATAGAGCCAGATACAGGATGAACCTAACCTAAGTTACGCCTGGTTCTTTAACGTGCTTGGAGTATAGCACCGTCACACGAGACCAAGGTTTTACGTCTCACCTGAAAGACTATGAATACAGTTTGGTTGGTCAATCGTGAAAATCGAACCCACTCCCTCATGTGTGCTGTATCACGACGGACGAATTGAAGTATACCGGCTGACAGCTGCCGACTGAATCAGGATACGGTTATATTTACATAGTAAGGGAAATAACTGCGAAACACAATTAACTTTCATACAGCTAAATAATTCAACCCTTATGCTGCTAAGCGCGACTCACTGACCTTTTGCGAACATTGCAGACCAAGATCAGACTGCACAGAACGTGCAGTCTGATCTTGGATCTACACTGTCCGATAAGGAGGTTTTCTTTTCCCGAAAATAAGTTTGAAATAGCATTATTTGGGTTTTTACTACAGGTTTGAAAATTTCGTTTCACTTATCTAGCACGATAAGGGTTAAGACATAAATCTGAAGTTAAAAACCAAAGTATTGTTATCTCTAACTTCTTTTCGCCGGAAGAAAACTCGCAGTTTCGAACAGTGTAGATTCAAGAGCAGATATCACATTCTGAGTGTAGTCTGATATTGATCTGCGTTCTGCTATAGCCGAATCCGTCGTGCAAACCAGCTTAAGGGTGAAGAAAAGTTTAGTCTTTAAAAAGAGTATTGTACAGCAAAGCCGCTTTGAAAATGCCAAGATTGACCACAGAATTCCCGAACGGGCAATTGGGACTGCTGCAAGTTGACCAGTATAAACGACATACCTTTAACTGTGCCCCTTCTACGACCAGAGTGTAGAGAAAATCTAATCAAAGAGGGACATCTGAGTAGTGTGAAACCGCTTTGACTTGTCACCACTTTGTTTCCGTTACCGTGGTCGGGTTTTTCCGATATTTGCCGAGGCTCCGTCTAAACGGAGTTCAAATGTTAAACCCTTAGGCTGTTAAGTGCGACTCACTGACTTTTGCGGACAGTGTAGATCAAGATCAGACTGCACATAACGTGCAGTCTGATCTTGGATCTACACTGTCCGATAAGAACATATTTTTCTCAAAAAATAAGTTTGAAATAGCATCATTTTTTTTTTTAACTATCGACTTGAAAGTTTCATTTAACCTATTTACCAGGATAAGAGTTAATATGTTTGTACAGTAAACTCATCTTGCCGCCGTGTCCATGGTGTACATAAAGTGTGCCGGGTGTTTTGGGGCTGATACCTGTCCTTTATGTGGTGAATAATACAAACTGTTCACGTCGATAGTGGCTGGCTGTATCTATGTAGCTTCTAACTTGGTGGACGTCCACACAGTTCTCTGTCAGGTGAGAGAGTGATCCACGAGAAATACAGGTTCCCTATATCGACTTTTCCCGCCACTTCGGTTTCGAGGCAGTGCTGGTATCCAGCATCACTACACTCCCCTCGACTTTCTTCAAGAAGGCCTCGGCGGTAGCTGACGGATTCTAATTTCGGGGGACTACTTCCAAAATGGGATGGGAATCATTCCCTGGATCTCAACTCAAAAACCTGGGGCTAGAAGCCGCTGAAATTGCCCCTTAAGTGGGCTAAAAGCCGCACAAGAACTTTTAAGCTAGAAGCTTTTGAATAAGTGGGCTAGAAGCCGCACAAAACTGGAAAACAACAAGCTCAAGTGGAACTAATACAGAAAAAAGGAGCTAGAAGCTCTACTTTGGATGGCTAGAAGCCACAGAGAAGATTTAATCAATCTTCATAGTTCCTTTGATGTCTTAAGCGATAGCACACTAACCTCATCCTGGGTATCCGACCAGTACGTTGCTAAGAATAGGAGAGAATTCCTCCACCAGAATGCAACTGGCTAGAAGCCAAATCGAGAAGACAGCTTCCGGCGCAGCCACTGCTATATGGACTTTAATCGCCCCAGTACACCCGGTGGGCGTTTGACACAGTCAGTTCGCACACCCTGTCCACTGGGAGCTCCCGGTATCTTGCCATCTCCTTTGCACAGGCAAGGAGGTGGCCCGGGGTAGAAACCTTGTGCTTGCCGACCGTAAAATACGGGGCATCAGACTCTAGCAGCAGCCGGTCTTCCCGCAACGACTTCAAGGCCTCAACCCGATCTGGGCTAAAAGTCCTGATCTTGTTGGTGAAGCCAAAGAAGGTATTGGGAAACTCCTTCAGCCATCTGTCTACCACATACTGGTTCCCGGTGAAGCAGTGTAGATGGATCCTTTGGTGAGGCTTAACATGCTTCCGTGTAAAACACAGAAGCTGAAGAAAAGCCTCAGTTCCGCAATCTCCATCCACTCCTCTGCAATGCAACACCAGAACTTGCGACTCCTTGAGCAAGGGCAAAACTCTCTCCAGCAGCATCAGTTGGCTTGACCAGGCCTCCACTGGTTCGGTTCTGTCAAGGCCTACCTCTCCTAGAGCTCTGACACGGGGGTGGTCCAAAAGGGGCTTGAGTGTATCCAGCACCCCGGTCAGGCGTTCTCTTGTAAGGGATGAGGCATGCCTTGGATGGATGCCCACCGCAACCGCAATACCCTCCTCTAGGTCTAGAAGACGCTGAGGGGAAGGGTACGTTTTAGGGTCGCAGTAAACAGCCACTGACCTAGTCACCGACACCTGCTCTGATGGTGACACCGGAACAGCCTGAAGGATGTCCCTCAGGGTGCCATTGGCTGGCAGACGCAACCTGCCCAAAGTCCGGTCCAGGTGAAAATGACTATCTATGACAATCGGGTACACCTGTTCCTGACCCCGAGCGGTCGCATCCGTAGCTTCCGGCTCCCCTTGGTCCATCGCGACAGAGGAGAAATTAGCCCTCCAATATCCCCTTTCTTCAGGGCTCAGTGTTGCCGCAATGAGCAACACCACCTTCCAGTGCACCAGAACACCAGGGGAGTTGGGCTCTGCAAGGTTGAACTCCTGTGGGGGTGAGGCTTTTACTTGGTGGCACATGCCAAGCATATCCGCTTTTTGTTTGGCTGACACCTCACTCCCAGCTGCACCGGCTAGAAGCCGTTGCATCCTTAAAAAAGGAAAGGAGATCAAGGACCGTAGCTGGTCGACCCAACAACCACCTCGCAGCCTGTTCGAGAGCCTTGACCCGGCGGCTACATACATTGGGATCATCGGCGGGCAGATCTTCTCGAAAAACATCAGGGATATGCTCCTTAAAGGCATGGACTTTAAGGAATTTCTTCTCAGAGGAATCACAACCAGGGACGGGACAGAATCTTTGCCTGGCCCCCCTGTTTCCTCGGGCCGATTTTACCCTTTGTACCGCCGCGCTCACCCTAGCCCTTTTCGCGGGGAGCACAACTTCCGAGTCATCCAAACCATGCTTCTAGGGTCCCAAACAGCTGACCTTTACTTGGAGATCTGAGCCAACCGATGTTACTGTGCGCTTCGCAGCAACACCTGCACTCTGCGGGCTCTTCGGGGAGCTAGAAGCCCCCGCTTTAGAGGCCGACTTACGAGTGCCTGCTGAGGGCTGCGGGCTCTTCGGGGAGCTAGAAGCCCCAGCCTTAGAGGCCGACTTATGCCCTGCAGCTGAAGTCTGCGGGTCCTTCGCGGAGCTAGAAGCCCCAGCCTTAGAGGCCGCCTTACGACTTCATTTATTTCGCCTGTTTTTCCTCTTACCTCCCCCCTCTCCCCCTTTTTTAGGAGCCGCCTCTCCGGGTGCCCTCCCGGGGCTGGAGGCAGCGGGACTAAACCCAACTGGAGTGGGAGGCAGAGGATTTTCTGGCGGAGCGGGTAAATCCGTCAGCAAGGCCTCGGCCTGGCTGGAGGATGGGCTAGAAGCCACATCCATGGGCACCTCCGCAAAGAAAGACGGGCTAGAAGCAGCATCAGTCTCCGCAGCCGGCACCCCTTCAGCCTTGGATAGGTCGGAGAGAAGTTCTATGATAGCAGGGTGGTCCATGAATGCGAGTAATCTGAAAAAATAAAGGAGCATTCAGTATGCGACCTCCACCGTTCTTTCCTTCTTGCAGGTCTTGCACTTATATTTGTCAATAGCCAATGCATCTGACACACTGATATTGACACATGAACCATGGAACCACTCATCACAATAATCGCATTGTATCATGAAGCGACCATTCCATGGCTGGCGGCACAAGCAATACTTGGTGCCATCCTCACTGTCAGGAATGATTGCTGAATCCTCTGGTAAGGATTTATGCTTTGTGATCCAAGTTGGGAGAGTCCTATCCCTACAGGGCATTAGCCTGTCATGGTTCACTACAAACACAGACTTATGGAGCTTCACACGGTATAGGTATGAAGACAATTTCTTTATAATTATGGCTGGTCCCTTCCAAGTAGAGGATAGTTTTCTGGACTGTCCCTTGATAACTGCTGTATCTAGTAGATACACAACATCTCCTTCAGCATATGGTCTTAAAAGAATTTTAAGATCGTAATTCTTTTTCATGCGCTTCAGCGAAGTTTTCAGATTTCGGCGAGCAGCGTTATGAGCCGACTGTATATTTTTGACCAGATCATTGACATAGTCACCGTAATCCACCGACTGACCTTTGGGACAAGGGAACATTAAATTTGCAGGTGTATTAATTTCCCGTCCCAACATCAATCTATTTGGGGTAAAACCCGTACTTCTGTTGACTGAAGCCCTTATTGCCATAGCTACTTGCTGGAGGTACTTGTCCCATTGATCCTGTTTTTTACCTAAAAAGCAACGGACAGCATCCATTAAAGTACGACTGAATCGTTCTACTTGTCCGTTTGCTGCAGGTCTATAAGGAGTGGTTCTAGCCTTATGGATCTGCAAAGCTTTACATAAAGCTTCGAATAATTTTCCGTCAAAGTTTCTGCCTTGGTCGGAGAAAATCTGTAGTGGAAGACCAAAACGTGAGAAAAAGTTAACAATGGCCGCCTGAGCCGTTTCCTCCGCGCGCTGAATAGGCAAAGGGACACATTCAACCCACTTCGTGAACTGGTCCACCATCATTAGGCAGTGAACATTACCGAGCTTTGTTTTAGGTAAAGGACCAATAAAATCTATATGTACCCGCTCCATTGGTACCCCAGCTTGAAATTCTGTTAATGGGACCTTTCCATAAGCCTTGTTCTTTTTATTCTGGTTACAGACATTGCAAGACAGTACATAGGACTCCACATCCTTTGACATACGAAACCAGAAAAACTTTTCCTTGAGTTTTGCCTTAGTCCTAGCTACACCTTGATGCTCAGCTGATGGTATATCATGATGCAAGGACAAGACAGACTCTTTTAGACTTTCGGGGACGACTAAAAGCCAATCACCCATCTCTTCGTCTGGTTTCTGTCTGTATAAGACTCCATCTATGAGCCTGAACAGTTCTTTATCCAGCCAGTAACTTTTTGCCTCAATGTCGGCAATGAACAACTCATTTTCGGCTGGTTCTTTATTTTTCTCGAACCACGCTAGAAGCATGGTGAGATTTTCATCATTGTGTTGCGCGTCCCACAGTTCACCGAGGGAATAGCCCCAGCACGTTCTTGTGGTTGTGCTGTCGGCTGGACCCCCTAGGGAGACGGTGCAACACCCGATGTGGCTCACACTTCTTTCCTTACGGAATGTTATGTCAAAGTGCGCTTCTGTACTACCTAACCCGTCAATGTCTCCAGAACCAATGACTTCTAGAAGACGGTCATTTCCTGTAAATATGACAGCGTCTAGAAGACGGCTGTCTTTACAGTGAGCATCGTCCATTGGCTGGTCTAGAAGACCTGAGCCCAGACTGCTCTTTTTGCCTGGATACTGCCCTGAATGGTCTAGAAGACCCGATTCAGGCTTCAACTCATTAGCAGTACAAGATCTTTCTGAAAGAACCCGGCGGACTCCCACTGACCTGGCTTCCCCATTCCTTGCACCTACCACTCTTCGGTTAACCTCTGTCAGAGGTGCCCCCCCCTTTCCTGCACGACCAGACTAATAGCCTCATCCACTTCCTCAGAGAACTTAGCCCACTGGTTATGCGCCCTCGTGCAGTAATGGCATCCTCCGCATGGCAGGTCCGCAAGCTTTATGCCAGAAATATACTTGAAACATGGACTTAAAGGATCTGGGATCCTTGAAAGTGCATCCGCATTTCCATGTTTTGATCATTCTCGATGCTTGACCACCATGTGGTATTGAGAAAGTTCCTCAATCCATCGAGCTAGCTGGCCCTGTGGTTCTTTGAACCTTAATAACCAGGTTAAACTGAAGTGGTCTGTCCTGACTGTAAAGATCTTACCAAGCAGATAAAACCTGAACTGTCTAGTAAACCTAACAATGGCCAACAATTCTCTACGTGTGGTGCAATAATTCTGTTGCTCAGGAGTCAGAGAAAAACTGCTAAAGGCAATCACCTTCTCGACCCCATTCTGCACTTGTATTAACTCAGCACCTATTGCAAACTGAGATGCATCCACATCCAAAATGAAAGAATCATTGACGTTTGGTAAAGCTAAAACAGGTGGACTTGTAAGTACTGCTTTCAACTTTTCAAAAGCACCTTGTTGCTCTTCACCCCAAGAAAAAGGTTTTCCCCCTGTCAATTTGTACAGAGGACGAGCAATTTCTGCAAAATCTTTTACGAACATTCTATGGTAGTTAGCTAGTCCAGAAACCGTTCAACATCTTTGTAGTTTGTTGGCTTGGGCCAATTTCTCACAGTTTTTGTGTCCTTCTCAGTCATGGATAAAGAATTACCACTGACAGATCTGCCAAGAAACTCTACTTCATTTTGAAAGAAGAGGCATTTCTTTGGCTTTAGCTTCATACCATGTGTTCTGAATCTATCCAGGACTTGACATAGATTTTGCAAGTGCTCTTCAAAAGTTTTTCCCATCACAAGAATGTCATCCAGGAAGGCAAGTACAATCTTCCAGGTCAGTCCCTTCAAAATGAAGTTGACAACCCGAGAGAATGTGGCAGGCGCATTGGTTAGTCCAAAGCCCATCTTGATATGTTGAAAGAGTCCAAACTTTGTAAGAAAAGCTGTCTTCTTACGGTCGTCCTCTTTGACTTTAACTTGCCAATAAGCAGAATTTGCATCTAGTTTAGAAAACCAAATGTTTCCTGCTAATGTATCGAGACAATCTTCTACTAAAGGTAATGGGAATGTGTCCTTAACTGTGACGTCATTCAAAGCCCGGTAGTCTATGCACCACCGAACTGAGCCATCTCTTTTCCTGATTAAGACAGGAGAAGATGCCCATTCCGAAACAGATTCCTGAATGACGCCGGCACCCAACATTTTCTTCAGGTGAGCTTCTTCCTCATCAACAAAACACGCAGGGGTTCTGCGCATTCTTTGTTTGATAGGTTTTGCGTCACCTGTATCTATTGCATGCTCATCTATTGGATGATCAGCTTGGCGATTATTATCTTGAACCTGGTGATCTGATACATCAAAGAAAGGTTCTTATGCCTTGTATTGTCAGATCTGCCGGTGATAGACCAATCATTTGTCTGGTCAATCCCACAGATAATTTCAAAACATTGAAAAAGAATGAGATTATTGCAAATGCACACGAAATTGACACCGTTTTAGGGGACATGCACAGTGCAGATACAAGAGTGGCTTCTAGCCAATCTAAACAAGGGTCTAGTCATGTTGCGGCTTCTAGCCAAACTAAGTTAAATCATGGATCAAGGTCTGTTGCGGCTTCAAGCCCAACTGAAATAAGCCATGGGTTCGGGCCTGCTACGGCTTCTAGCCCAACAGGAGAGCTCAAGAGTCACGGATCAATAAATTTTGCGGCTTTTAGCCCAAAAGGTGAGAGGGATTTAGCTGTAGAATTACCATCTCATTTACAAGGTGTGTTTGAGGCATCCAGAACTCACCTTAATGAAGAGCAAGAATCGAAATTAGCTGGCGTTCTACATAGCTATTCTGATGTCTTTGCTCAAAGTGATTTCGATCTGGGTCAATTCACAGCTATAATTCTTGCTCTCCCCAGTTAAAAACCGACCTATAGCTTTCGAACATTTTCCTGAAAGAGAACCAGCTTGTTTTGCCATTAAAATGTAAATTTTTTGGCAGCAAAGCCGGATTTCCTCTTTTCAGGTCAGCGGGTCTACAAGACGCCTGCAATCCGGAAGCATTGATAGGGTTTGGAGAACTCGAACTTGAATTTGAGGAAGACTCGTCCGGATAGAATCCAGTCTGTCTTCTGTGAACCCTCAATTTCCTAGACTTTTTGCTTGTGCTGGTGAGTCTTGCACTAGGCGTTTGAGTCAATTCCTCTGGTCTTTTATTAGGATTTTTCTTTGGCACTTGTTCCTCCAGATTCTCAAACTCCTGTGTGAGGGGCTTGAACCCTGGAGGGACACGTGGTGCAGCAGTGCGGATAGGTGATGGTCTAGAAGACACATCATCAACAGCAGCCTGTTGTCTAGAAGACAAGTCAAAAGTAGCCGGTTGCTGTACCAGCGACTGTTGCAGCTCCAATTGTGTCCTAATAAGTTTCTGCAAGTCTTGAATTCGTTGTGAAGTCTGCTCTTGGAGTACTTGCAGAGTGACCATATCCATTTGCCTCTTTAATGGACTTTGCCTATGTGGGGTCAAAGGTGATTGGGGCGGAAGCAAATGAAGTGTTGGTTTGGGTAGGGAAACCAACTGTGGGAATTGCTCTTTTTCTGCAGAATGTTTTTGGGGTATTTCTGTTTTTTGCACAGTAGGTCTAGTGTGATGGGGTGGGGTTTGTGGGGTGGCAGCATGTTTCGTAGCCTTGGGCAATTCCGAAAATAGCTGCTCAAAACCCCGAGCTTTCCTTGATGGCTTTGGCTCACTGCGTGACAGGAGCCTGCGGAGCTGATCCTCAGTCTCGCTAATCTGAGATTCAAGCTCAGCCGCCTCAGCCTCTAATGAAGTTAAAGGAGGAAGTGGCAAACTTTTATCCGCCCTTTCTCTCTTTAACTGTGTTCTGGAAGGAACACTGAAATCTAATTGATCCCAGGTTTCTTCATCTACTGCCCCCATCAACATCATGGAGAAAGCCATTTTTGTCACTGGACCATACATTTCTCTATGGTAGACAATGGCCTCAGCTCTTTTTCGGCCAATGCCTTTAACATTGCAGAGTTGGTCAACTGTTGCAGTGTTGATATTTATTCTGCTCATGTTTTCAAAGAGAAACTTTAGACAGGTAGATTTGAAGTTTAATCTGAAATTCAGTTAAACAAAATGCAAAACCTGCAAAGAAGAAAGCATGCAAATATAAATTAAACAATGTAATTAAATTAAATTACTGGCAGTTAACTCAAGTGCTTAGAAAGCGTACCTGAAATTAACCGAAAACTTTCTAATTATAAACAGGTGGGTGGGGTAAGTACTGGCTTTACAGTAAATTGGGCGCTTCCTGCCTGTAAAGATTAACTGGCATACCCTAACCTGAATTTAAATTAGTCTTTCCTTATACTGTGTAGACCAAAATAAAGATTCTGACATGTGAAACCACTTTAGCTAGAAGCCAAATTAGGTAACACAAGAAGACCAAGACGAAACAAATAGAACTCGTTAAGTCTCAAAGTCAAAAGCTGTACTGAATGAATAAAACTCAATTCAATACACTGAATCCACGACAGGTGCCTTGTTTTCAAACTGTTTTCAAGCGAGACTAAGTCTTTCTGGAATTTATAGAAGGTTCGCGAAAACGCAATACCAACAACCAAAAAGACCGAAAACAATTGAAAATTTTCTTGTTTTAATCCTCGTCGCCAATAAAGTGTGCCGGGTGTTTTGGGGCTGATACCTGTCCTTTATGTGGTGAATAATACAAACTGTTCACGTCGATAGTGGCTGGCTGTATCTATGTAGCTTCTGACTTGGTGGACGTCCACACAGTTCGCTGTCAGGTGAGAGAGTGATCCACGAGAAATACTGGTTCCCTATATCGACTTTTCCCGCCACTTCGGTTTCGAGGCAGTGCTGGTACCCAGCATCACTACATACAGGTAAATTACATGGACATATTATCCCGAAGTAAACTCCCTATAAATCGTAAATTTATAGGGGGTCTATGAATAGTTCGTGTAAAAAAGACGGAATATTCATTGAACGACATGTTAAAGCGGTTTTGCCATAAACACATCTTCGCAAGCCAAGGTGACGATCCCTACGTGGATCTTACCACTTGGCTGATCGAGTTGAAATTTGTTAGCTTCGCGATACGTATAATCATTGGTTGCAGTCAGGACTGAAAGCACCAATCAAATAGCGCGTTGCATTTGCTATCCAACATAAGCAGAACGTAAATAAAAATGGCGACCATAGGAGAAAGTTGTCGGATATGCTGTGGATTATTACAAAACAAAAACAAAAAAAACAGGCGAACAATATTTTCTTCAACATTCACTGTCACAAATCAATTAAATGAAGTTTTAAGATATA
Source organism: Tridacna gigas (assembly GCA_945859785.2). Taxonomy (NCBI): domain Eukaryota; kingdom Metazoa; phylum Mollusca; class Bivalvia; order Cardiida; family Cardiidae; genus Tridacna; species Tridacna gigas. The sequence goes on from OX244037.2 coordinate 4,525,794, forward strand.
TCCCAACACTAGATGATGGACTGTCAAAGTACATCTGTGGCTTTTGCGTCGCGAAACTTAACAAGATTTCGAAAATAGATTTTGACTTGATAAATCGTCTGTTAAGTTTGCGATCTGAAAAGCTGTCAATTAATTGTTGGTGAATAACGGAGAAAGCATGCTGAAGAAACTGTCATTGGACCAAATCTTACTTGCCAACTGTCAAGGACCCCCCGTTAAAACAACAACACCGAGGCGCTTGATAGATCATAGCCTAACACCTAGAAAGGTAAAAAAGCATTTGGCCATATTTAACGAAATTCCGAAAGAGTTATATTACGCAACATTTGATTGGTTTTCGATGACGTAAATCTAGGGGTGATTACAATCAAAATCCAGTAGGTGGCGCGTCGCCGTGCTAACAAATTTCGACTCGATCAGCCAAGGGGTAAGATCCACGTAGTGATCGTCACCTTGGCTTGCGAAGATGCTATAAACGATTTATTGTTTTGTTTCGTTTTCCATTAGTAAACAAAAATAACAAATCTTGCCTACCTGCATCTTCGCAAGCCAAGGATACTAAGGTAGTACCCTTGGCCGCTCGCCTCTTTAAAAATCGAAACGCCCGCTACGCGATTTCATTGGATGCGATCAAAACCCATCGCGTCCAATCAAACCATCCGTAACAAGATTTTCCGCGAAACAGAAAACAATAATGGCGGCGCCCGTAAAAAACGAAAGTTGTCGTGTTTGTGACGAAAATTTGCCAAAAAAGAGTAGACGATCGATATTTAATGAGTTTTTATAGTTCATAATCAATTATGTGAAATATTAGGACGGGTTCCACAGCCAAATGATTGCGAATCGTCGTATGTCTGATTAATTTCAGAAATTTGTGATGAATCCGAAAGCGCAGGCATATTTGATGCATAGCCTAACAAATTTTATTACGAGCATTGTGATTGGTCAGAAATAACATCAGCAAAAGTTAGGCAACTCGTGATATTCGATAGGTGGCGCAGCGGGAGTTTCGATTTTTAAAGAGGCGAGCGGCCAAGGGTACGTAACGAACAAAGTGGAGTTAGTATCCTTGGCTTGCGAAGATGGCCTACCTGTTCAATTGAATTTTCTCCAAAACATGTCAATTGTAGGAGGGGCACAGTTAAGGGCATGAGCTACCTGTAGCTTAGACTGGTCAGCTTACAGTAGTCCCGATTGCCCGTTCTCGGAATCTATGTTCAGTCTCGGCATTTTTACAGCGGCTTAGCAGTACAATAAATGCGATACAATGACGGTCAAGCTTTCTTTAACTCGCAAAGAGAAAGTGATATCCGCGGATAATCACGTGAAACTCACAGATTTTTTTTTTTTGTCATTTGATCAGTCAAATGTGACAGAAAATCAAAAAAATGTGCATGGCGAATTTCGCATATGCTGGAGGAATTGGTTGTGAAATGTTTACGGCCTAGAAATTACATTTGAAAAATATATCATGGAATTTTGGTATTGCGTTGGGAGTTTGGTTTAGTATATTTTAACTTAATATTTGGATTATAATCAGTTTATCGGGGCGCCCAGGGCTCAAATCAATCCGAGATTATGCCCCTCTCTCCGAGAGTTGTTTTTAATGTTGTAGATGCATTTTGTTGATTGACTGATTGATTGTATGGTATATTACGCTGACTTTAACACTTTTTCAGTTATACAATGGCGACAGGTCATATACCCATACATGTATATATCCTGTGTTTCACCAGTACCAGATTGGGGCTCTGTTGTATCTTGCCAAAGGAAACTCCCATGAAAAAACGAGTGCGTCAAATTAGGCCCGAACCCGGAGCCTACAAGTTACGAGTCCTACACTTTACTACTGACCCATTTTGGACCCTTAGATGTGCATGGGTATTTTTATTTGTATGCAAAGAAAACATACCCGAAAAAAATGAGAGGGAGTGTTCATCTTTCTGAAAAACCTTTAAATGCACTTTTTCGGCAATTTTTAAATTTCAGTTTTCCAGACAAATCGTATGCATGCAAGCGTAGACAAGCCCCCTCTTCGTAATTCTTTACCGGACAACAACATTTTTCAGAAGTCCATATTGAAAGCACTTTCAAAAAAAAAAGAATAGAGATAACGGTGGTTCAAGTAATGATAGATTTGAGCCATGCTCTGGCAAAAGGAGGCTTAATGCGGCTCCGTGATGCACCATACTATGCACGACATCACAGAATTGGGGATCCATAAAATTCATTATGTCTAGCAACCAGCTGTATCATAAGGTAGACTGGTTGTTTGATATACCGAAAATTGACCGTTAACGAAAAGTTTCGGCCCAGGTCAGCCTGCGCGGACTGCGCAGGCTGACCTGGATCGAGACTTTTCGCAGATGCACCAAGCCCCTTTTTCACAGAGAGCGGCTCATTTGTATGTAACAGCGTAGAAAACATCGAGGGAAAAGGAGAAGGCTGATGATTGTCATTGCGACGGGGGTCCATAACTTTATCACCGCTGATCATTGTGTCGACGACGGTTTTGTGGGAAAAAGACACTGGCTTGGGAGGAATGTTGTGCAAAGCACTGGTGGATGAAACACTAGGAAAGCACGGTGAGATGTACAAACCGCTACGATATAACGAAATAATGTTGAAAACAGTGTTGAACATCATACAAACAAACAAATTAAACAAACAAATTTATTAAATCGTTGTACTGACTGTATAAGCTTCGCCGCTTTGGTTCCTGTCTGTTTACTTGCATGTTATCATTCTTACTATAGCATAAAATCTGAAATTATGCTTAAACTTAAAATCAAGGCGAAAGGTTTAAGTACGTGTTGAAACAATGTTACAAACGGTAAAATAAATCATTCTTGACGAACCATTTTCACTTTGCCACAATGTTTAAAAAGCGGGTCCTCTATAAGGAAAAAAAACCTCGGAGGGAGGTAAAGTCTTACGTAAGCACTATCGACATATTTATCAGTCTGATCCGGATCGGAAGGCTAATCACTTTCTATCTACTTTACACATTAAACCCTTTACCAAAAGTGGCCGCACGGAAAGGGGGTTTTGAAAACATTGCAGGAATAGGAAAATATGCTGGTAACCAGCATTTCCTCCCTTTTACACAATACTAGATTCACTTTTTTAAGCCAAATTCTATAATTTCGGGCCACATATATGCGAGCCATGCTCTGGCAAAAGGGGGCTTAATGCATCCCTGTGATACATTATACCAAGCATGTCATTTCGTAATTATAGATCCAAAAAATCCATTTTGTGTAACAACCGACTGATTCACGAGGTACACTGGCCCTTGGACATACAGAAAATTGACCGATAGCAAAAAGTTTCGGACCAGGTCAGCCTGCGCGATTTATTCTTTTTTTTTATGTGATTGCTTTAAAAATGGACAATTCCAAAATACTGTTTTCAGATGTAAATTTAAAACTTGCATCTATACACGTTTTCAACCAGCTTTTTTGATCCATTTCAATTTCATTTTATCAAACTACATGTATAATAATTCTTGTATCTTCAAGCCAAATGTTGCCTCTGACGCTTGCAAGGTTGCATAAATGATGACCGATAGAAAATGCATTTCATTTTCTGGAAGCCATCAAAGAAATCACTGTTGTGACGTTCCCGGTTGTAAATCAAAGATTTCCAATTATTGTATTTATCCCTTACACCGTATATATCATTTATTTATGTCGACACAGCTGACTAAATTTTGAAACATTCTACAGTCTATCAAAGTTAAAATGCATTTCTCTCTTTGGCTGAAAGGATGTATCTTCAAGGACTGGGTATATTTTTTTCAGGCAGTAGAGATACTTTCCGAATCCTTCTGATCGAACTACACTGTTTTGACTTAGAAACGATAAGTTTGGTTTAAACCTATTTAAGCATGCTCTAGCAAAAGGGGACTTAATGCCTCTCCGTGATACATTATACCAAGCAAGACATCACATAATTATGGATCCCCTAAAGTCCATTTTGTTTAACAACCGACTTAGTCATTCGGTGGACTGGTCCTTTGACATGCAGAAAATTTTAAAAATAGCTAAAAAGTTTCGTCCCATGTCAGCCTGCGCGGACAGCGCAGGCTGACATGGGACGATACTTTTTTGCAGATACATTAAGCCTTCTTTTCACACAGCATAGCTCGTTTATTTTTCATCTATTGTGAATAAAAAAGTTCTTACGGCTTATATTAGTCACTTTCAATGATTGTTTTCTGGGAGCCTGAACCCGGTGTTCGCGCCGTAGTGCGGGTAGCTCTAAATGTTTGTCATAATGGAATTCGAACCCAGAACCTTTGATGTGAGAGGCTGACAGTCTACCCCTACACTACTGTCTTCCACGGCTCTCTAGTAGAGGTTAGAAGGCCGGCAAGGGCTTTTTTTGTGCACAGACCTGCGAAATGATTTTAATAATATTGTTTTAAAGGGACATAACACTGCATTAGTTTTAATGACAAACTGAAAATCTCGTTAGATGGCCTTTAAACTAGAATAGTGACAATGGCCTAATTGTATCCTTTATTTCCCACTTCATTTTTCAGTGAAAATTTTCTAAATGCTTTCGTAACGGAGTTAACCATTTTTCACTCGAAAAGCAACATGATATAAAGACCTTTGGAAATCATGACCCCCCCCCCTCCACCCCCACCTTTCACTGCCCTCACCCAAAGACTAAATTTCACCAATTTACGAATACTTTCATACTAACAGGTTTTTAATTTCGTGAAAAATAAGTGTTGGTCACAGTTCAATTGTTATTCACTTAAAACAGCAAGCAATACATGGATCCGTGGAAATCGATATTTGACCAATCAGGTCATCGCATTTATTCGACCCGATGTGCAGCCATGCTGTCTGCTATTTCGGCTCACAAACAAGCGACTGTTAATGATGGAGAAGTGCGATATTAGGTGTGTTTACAACGCTTGAATTTTAGGAAAAAGTTTAAACGATGTGCTTTGCGATCGTGTACTACTTACGTGAGATATACGAAGAGATTATAAGTGTGGGTTATGATTATGATTGACAATTTGACATGAGCAAAGACTTTGATCAACGCTATATTACGCAATGGATTTATTAATGTTAGTTTTTTTCCCCTCTGAAACTCTCCGAAAAAAAAAAATTAAACTGTTTTACAGTGGAAAACAAAGGTAAAATATATGAAATACTAATAAAGAGAAAGTATGTTCACTCAAGTAGCTAATCTTGTTTAATAACTTCTGCACATGCAAAAAGGGGCACGTGCCATCAATGTTTCTGTTTGACGTTAACATTAACCCTTGACGCGTGAAGAATGCTGAATGTGTAGATACAGATCAGAGTGCAAAAATGCAGTTTACTCTTGGATTCAAACCATCTGCTACTAAAATTAAATACATTTACGTGTATTCTTTACTGAAGGTACATGTAGATTTCAATTATGAAACAGACTAAGTTCTGTTTTGTACAGTTTTGGAAGATCAGCTCAAAAGGCAACTTATGTTAATTAAATCAGCTTTTGACTTAGCCATATTTAGGTGGATTAGCACATCTGCCATTTCAAAGGGTATGTTGATAAACTGTTAACTGATAAGATGTGTGTTATTGCCGCTGTAATCTACTCGACCACCCGTTGTCTTCAGTATATCATAAGATAAAACAAACTACCGCCAATGATATTAACAATTTTGTTAATTGACAGCACACTTTACACATTTTTAAAATCATCAGGCAACCATTTTCCCTTTAAATTTAAACATTTCTCAGACTTCCACCTCTCTGTTGAATGAGACAATCTATAAATATTTCAAAATGCTTGTAATTTAGTGTAATTTATTATCGAATACGATGTTGAGACAACCTAACAAGCCTTACAAAAATATTAATCATCTTTAATTCTATCATTTTTAAGCAAAACTGGGGATTATGAGTTGTTTCATTCTTTCTCGTAGAAGTTCAAAGCTTTGCTGGCCCATGTATTACATTGTCCGTAGCCCCTGAAATTCACACTTTTTGTACAAATCCTTGTGTAAATAAGTTCAAGTATCCATATATTTCTTGCCGGGAATCCATCATCGGCAGAAACATATGAAAAGGAATATTTTTCCGGAATTTAATCGAAAGAAACAGGCATGACAGCACGATTTAAGTAGCTTTTCTGCTATACTGTATATGTATTTACTGCGTTTGTTTGTGAGCCCTTGGTTACGGTAACCAAGGAAGTCGGTTTATCTCATCGCCACGGATCCATGTATAAAGTAAACTACTTTATGTAAAACAACGTTATATCGGGGTCAGGTGGAACTCTAAACTCCCGCGGTACATCCGGGGTTATGAGGCAGCACTTTAACTATTGATAATTGATTTTTGATTTCGTCGGCCATATTAGGGAAAGAAACACAGACCTAAGACTTTCCAATCCGATCACCTTAAAACCGTTTTAATGTCAACACTTTGCCCTTTTCTTCTGTAACAGATTTAGGCCACTTCTCTCGACTGTTTACCAAACGACAAAATCTTACTATGATCCAAATTGAAAGTATTCGCAGACGACAAAATAAATTTAGCTCAAATGACGATTTCTGTCAGTGGAAGAAAACATTGTGGGAAAATGAGAAAATGCTGGTTACCAGCATTTTCTCATTTTCCCACAATGTTTTCAAAAGGCCTCTTTCTTAGGGTCGTTAGAACTCGGGATGGTATGGTAAAGGGCGAACTCTTCACTATAACGAAAAACTCTTAAAAAAAAAAATAAATCCAAATTAAAAACATTTACGGACGAAAAATTTAAATGTGACACAAAAGTTGAGATTTGTCGAGGAAAAGGGTGGAAAACATTGTGGGAAAATCGAGAAAATGCTGGCAATCAGCATTTTCTCCTTTTTCCACATTGTTTTCAATAGGCTTCTTCTTCGGGTCTTTGCAACTCGGGATTGTGTGATGATGGTATATAACGCTAGAAACATGCTACAACATAGTAAAATTGAAATATTGTGTTTGTAATGGCAGCATTTATACGTTAGAACTTAAAATGTGGTTTAATGAAGAAAAAAAGAAAGATTTTAAGTGTATTTATAGCAGTCTGGTAGGGTCAAATTTTATCATACAGTTTTGTCCTGAATAGAACAAAGGGTACAGTTAAATTGTTATATAATCGTTTTTGGATATATGTTACCTTGTCATTCAGTATTAACCCTTTCAGCGCCACAGGCGAAAACTGGGGCTTTTGCGGACGGCATAGATCAAGATCAGGCTGCACAGAACGTGCAGCCTGATCATTGATCTATGCCGTCCGCTTGTTTAGTCAAGCCTGTAAGATATTGATCAGTCTGAATGTCAGTGGACTGAATTTTTAGCTGTCGAAAGAGGTCGAATTTAGAAATTTGGCGCTGAAAGAGTTAAACGTCTTACTTCTTGTACACAATTATATTTTCGTCCTGCTTTGTTAGCCTGGCGTTAAACGCTTTTTTTTTTTTTCAACATAATTATAATTGAATCATGCTCTGGCAAAAGGGATCAATGCATCTCCGTGATGTATTATACCAAGCAAGTCATCACATAATTATGGATCCATAAAAAAACAACAACAAAAAAACAAAACAAAAAAAAAACCACTTTGTCTAACAACCGACTGTATCATAAGGTAGACTGGTCCTTTGACATACAGAAAATTGACCGATAGCGAAAAGTTTCGACCCAGGTCAGCCTGCGCGGAATGCGCAGGCTGACCTGGGTCGATACTTTTCGCAGATGCATTAAGCCCCCTTTTCACAGAGCATGGCTTAATTATATCGGGCCGGCCAGTGCAAGTGTATCTCAAACGATGCAAATTGTCCTTGAAAGCTTTGAAAACAGAGGTTATCAGCATTTTCTCATTTTTCCACAATGTTTTCGAAAGTGTTGATCCTCAGGGTCGTAAAATCCTGGGATTGACTAGGAAAGAATCGAAGGACTTTACTCTCTACCAAACGACAAAATTGTAGAATTGTTCCAAATTGAAAGTATTTGCAGACGACAAATTAAAGGCCCATTGATGGCCAAAAGTACACAATACGGGTGTTCAAATGTATTATAGATTTAAAAGTATCGAAATTATTGTGAAGATGACAATCTGGTATTGTCCAAGTGTTAATCACTGGCAGAGAAAAAAAAAAAAAAAATAAATAAATAAATAAATAAAATCAGGTAAAAATTAAACAAAGGACAGAGTTACCTGGAAAGTTTTAACCTAGTTTTAAAATTCAATTTTCTGTCAGCGAGTAACGCCTGGACCGACCGTACAATAACAGATTGTCATCTTCACAATACTTTCCATGCTTTTAATCGCTATGATTCAAATTCAAATGCATTTTAACACTGGCATTGTTTACTTTTGGCCGTCACTGGACCTTTAATTACGGCTCATTTTTTGTCTTTGAAAAGTTGGAAAATATTGTGGGGGGGGGGGGGGGGGGGGAAGGGGGGAAGAAAGCAGAAAATGCTTCCATGGAATATTCTACTTTTTCCATGTTTTTGAAAGCCTTTATTCTTAGGATTAAAAAAAATTGGAATTATTTGGTAAAAGATTAAAGCAAGTTTAATAACTAGCTCAAAGCAGGTGGTTCGGATTTTATAGGATATTGACATAAAAACTTGGGTGTTAATTTTGAACTCTGTCAAGTGGACGAAAGATAATTAAAAAGAAACGGGCTTTTCACTTTTGTCGCCATAGGCGAACAAATTGGACTCTTTCGGACGGCGTAGATCAAGATCAGACTGTGTTTTCTGTGATAACCCTTCATCACAGAACCTCGAATTTTAAGGACACTTAGGAAAAGGACTTTTGAAAACATTGTGAGACAAGGAGAAAATGCTGGTACCCAGCATTTTCTCCTTGTCCCACAATGTTTTCTATCCTTTCACAGACAAATTCCTTTTATCTTAGCTACATTTAATTTATGGCCTTCAAATGCTTTGAAATTGAACAAATCTAAAATTTTCTCGTTTGGCAAAGGGTTAACGAATTAATTTTTTTGTCGTCTTGTAAAGAGTTAACCATTTAAGTACCATAAGTGAACACAAGGGCTTTTGCGGATGGAAAAGATCAGGATAAGACTGTACGTGAATGGCCAGTCTGATCTTGGAACTCTACTGGTCAAGCCTATAAGACAAGAAAAAAATCCTTCTGAGCACACTGTCTTGTCAGCTGTCGAGAGAGGTCGAGTCTACACGGGTATAGTTGGCGCTGAATGAGTTAAAATTCGACTGACTGACTGACTGAATGACTGAATGACTGACTGATTTGATCTGATTTGATTGATTGATTGATTGATGGATGGATGGATGGATGGATGGATGGATGGATTGTATGCTGTTGAACGCTGTTTTCAACATTATTTCGGTTGTGTCGTGGCGGCCAGTCGTGAGTTTTTGTTACCAGTACTTCGCACACTGAAAACTCTTCCTAAGCCACTGGCTGCTTTCCTTCATAACCATCATCGAAACAATGATCAGCGGTGAGAGAGGAATCAATCCTGCGGCAATGACCATCGTCACTTCTCGGAAAGAAATTAGCCAAGCTGGGGATTCGAACCGGCAACCCCCCTGGTCTTGAGTCCTGTACGCCAACGACTGGTGAAATTGGGGCCCGGGAAACTAAATTGCAAAGTGCAAGGCTAGAAATCATCAGGTTGGGTGCTCGAATCGTCAGCTCGGCCGAAAATCTGTATGAAAGTACTTATGGTAACCGTTCTGATCTCTCTCATTGCAAATTGAGCCGTGATATAATTAAGATAAGGTGGACAGCGTCGTTAAACAACCGTCACTTAAGGTTATTGTTTATATTGGAAAATGGCTCGCGGTTTGTATAGATGTCGTGACTCCAGGGCACGTATTCGCCAACCATTTTTAAGAACGTTCTTGGTAACATTTTCCAGACTTTTCTACATTGTAAAGTAACATAACTTCTGATTGGCTAAACAAATTGGTTTAGCCAATCGGAAGTTGTGTTACTTTCAAATGTAGAAAATCTTGGAGAATAAGACTAAGAATATTCTTAAGAATGGCTGGTAAATACGGACCCAGGGTCTGTATATTTCGGCCATTCTTAGTAATATTCTAATCCTCAAGAATTTTCTAAATTTCAAAATGACATGGTTTCAGCCGACCAGAAATCGTATTTTTTTAAAACTCCTATGACTATGAATGCCATTTAAAATGTTTCGTGAATGCTTGCCCAGGAATGTGGCCGCCGTGAGATGATTAAAAATTAATATTGTTGAAAACGAGCTTAAAAACCAAACAAACAAGTATGTGTTGAAATTGCTTATTTCAAAAACAAAACAGAAAAGAAATACACACCATAATCATAAACGGAATTATCATCTTATGCTAGAAATGTAAAACTGTTTTACTGGTATCATTGTCTAGTGGGGGGGGGGGGGGGGGGGGGGAAATATGATGGTACGTCCAAATGGCTAGATTATCCCGTTACCTAAACAATCAGGTGTTTTATTGACCCAGAGATAGAAAGGTTTCGAAATCACTGTGGGAAAAGGAGAAAATGCTGGTAATCAGGGTGTTCACCTTTTTTCCCCACAACGCTTTCTATCCTTTCAAAGTCAAATTCCATCATTGGAGCCCTATTGTCGTCTGTTGTATGGTGGTTGTTGTATGGTGTTTAACGCCGTTTTCAACGTCATTTCAGTTATATTACGGCGGCCAGTGCACCTATCCATGCTTTCCTGGGGTTTCTTTTTACCAGTACTCCGCACAATATTCTTTCCAAGCCACTGGCTGCTTTCCCAAATAACCATCGTCGAAACAATGGTCAGCGGTGAGAGAGGAATGAATCCTGTCGCGATGACTATCATCAATCCTCGGAAAGAAATTGGCCAAGCCGGGGATCGAACTAGCGACCCTCTGTTCTCAAGTCCTGTACGCTACCGACTGAGCTACGGGGGCTTGGCTCATTGTCGTCTGTAAATGCTTTGAATTCGGACAAGTCTGAAATTTTGCCGTCTTGTAAAGAGTTAACAGTTTACCCGTATCTTCTGCATACGAATTTTGCACACGACTCACGGCATCTTAAACCAATTCAAAATCCTTTGAAAATTAAGTACAAAAGGGGAGAAATTGTGTGTGACCAAATATTTCCACTTTTGTCAAAGTGTGTGCACGTGTTTATGATGATTGATTTACACGTATTTTACAAGGATATCTTACAATGGTATTTTACAAGGATATCTTACAATGGTATTTTACAAGTACATGTACCATGTATCTTACAAGTGAGCCATGCTCTGTGAAAAGGGGGCTAAATGTACCTGCGAAAAGTATCGACCCTGGTCAGCCTGCGCAATCCGCGCAGGCTGACCTGGGCCGAAACTTTTCGTTATTGTTCTAATTTTCTGTATGTCCAAGGACCAGTCTACCTCATGATTAGGTCGTTTTTTTTTTTTTTTTTAAAGTGGATACTGTGGACCCTTAATTATGCCATGAGTTGCATGGTATAATGCATCACAGAGATTCATTAAGCCCCCTTTGCCATAACATGGCTCAAGTATATTTTACGTGAATATTTTCATACAAGGATGTTTTCAAAGCCATCTGCCACAAATTTGTTATCAAGGAGATGTACCAACTCTTTACCAGATGACAAGAAAGCTTTTGGACCCAGACATGTGAATTTAGTCAGCCATGTTCTGGCAAAAGGGGGGCTTAATGCATCTCCGTAATGATACCAGGTAAGTCATCACATGATTAGGGAACCATAAAATTCATTATGTCTAACAACCAACTCCTATCATAAGGTAGACTGGTCCTTTGACATACAGAAAATAGACCAATAGCGAAAAGTTTCGGCCCAGGTCAGCCTGCGCGATACTTTTCGCAGATGCATTAAACCCGCTTTTCACGGAGCATCGCTCTAGTATTTGTAGACAAGGAATCAAACATAGGTCATATAATTATATTCGTCCTTGATAGACTGAAAAAAAAAAAAAAAAAACACGGTGGGAAAAGGAGAAATTGCTGCTGGTTACCAGTATGTATTCAAAAGGTTTCTTTCGGTGAAAGTGTTCTGCCGAGCCCGGTAGCTCAGTCGGCAAAGCATCGGACTCGGTCGTTGGTTCGAATCCCAAGCTAGGCTTATTTCTTTCTGAGGATGATGAATGTCATAGCAACAGGATTCATTGCTCTCTCACGGCTGATCATTGTTTTGAAGATGGTCAAGCGAGTAAGCAGCCAGTGGTTTTGGAAAAAATGTTGTGCGAAGTAGCGGTAAAAGAAACTGAAGAAAAGTATGAGAATGTGCATTGGTCGCCTTGATAAAACTGAAATGATACTGAAAACGGCGTCATACACCATACAAAGAAACAATGAACCGCATCCTGACAAAAGGGGGTTTAATGCATCTCCGTTATGCATTATACCAAGCAAGCCATTTTATAATTATGGATACATAAAACCAATTTTTTTCTCATAACAGACTGAATCATGGCATAGACTGGTCCTTTGACATACAGAAAATTGACCAATAGCAAAAAAATTCGACCAAAAAAGTATCGATTCAGGTCAGCTTGCGCAGTCCGCGCAGGCTGACCTGGGTCTGTATTCACCAACCATTCTTGAGAACATTTTTAGTCTTATTCTCCAGGATCTAAAGTAACACAACTTTTGATTGGCTAAACCAAATGGTTTAGCCAATCAGAAGTTGTGTTACTTTCAAACATAGAAAATTCTGGAGAACAAGACTAAGAACATTCTTAAGAATGGTTGGTGAATACGGACCCTGAATCGATACTTTTTTGCAGATGCAGTAAGCCCCTTTTCACAGAGCATGACTCAAATCGAAGTGTCGTTAAGACAAGGATTTCCGAAAAAGGGTTAACTGTTATCCAGCTGAATTAGATTAAAATTTCAAGCCGATAGTAAAACTCAAATAATGCTATTTCAAACTTATTTTTGGAGAGATATACATGTATGTCTTTATCGGACAGTGTAGATTCAAGGTCAGACTGTGCGTTCTGTGCAGTCTGATCTTGATCTACACTGTCCGCTAAAGGTCAGTGAGTCGCGCTAAGCAGGTTAAGGGTTAATGAAATATTTCCTCTATAGACAGTTCCTGATCCTCATTGGTACCCCGTAGATATCTGCACTTTCTCAAATGAGCAAAAATGTCACTTTTCGATTCATCTTCGGAATCATCGTCGGCCTCGTCAATGTGACGTAACGCTTCCTCTTGCTGAGTGGTCAGGGGATTTTGACGTAATTCCTGAATAGACTTTGGCTTTCTGAGTGCTAAACGTTTCATGTGCACGACGGCAGAAATCATGCATAACTTGGCACCATGACGGTGCCCGTGGTATTCACTGGCCTCCAAATGCGTGCTTGTTTTGGGTTGTCCTCCATCAACTGTGTCGCCGCCGGCAACAGTCGGAAATGACGTAATTTCCGGTTTCCGTGATGACGACACGTTTGTGATACCGGGAATGTCGAACATGGATTTTACAGCAGGAATATTGTCATGTATGTCTTGAATTTCCTTTTCCTCTCGCATTCTCTGGTATTCCAGCATCAGACTGCTATTTCGTCGGGCCATTTTGTCTTTTTTGTAACTTAGTATCTCTTTCTGAATTAACTTCACACAATCGTCAATGATTCCGTTCCTTGTCCCTATCGCATTGGTATAACAATTTAAGTAACTTTGCAAACACGATGTGTAGATGCTCGCTTTCTATAATGGAAAATAAACAGACAATTAATTAAAAAATAGAAAAAAACTTGGAAAATCAGTGGCCGTTTAAGTGAAGATGATTAGATTTGTAACCCATAACGCCTCGTCGTTTTTTCATTTTCCCACAATGTGTCTGCTCTGCACGAGCCAAACCCCATTAAAAAGACAGGTATACATTAAAAACGTTGAAGGAAAAGGACGAGCACAACGTTGCTTTTGGCACATTGGGTAGGGCTTATCAAGTCCCTCTTGCAGACAGTATTTCAAAATAATGTGGAAAAGAGAAAATGGAATACTTGCGAGTTCTTTCCCCACAATGTTTTTGATGATAATAAAGAGAAATACATGCTGTAATAATAATAATAATAATAATAACAATAATGATAATAAATATTAATAATAATTTATTTCCTTAATACAGTTCATTCTCATTTCTATCAGCTGCAAAAGTTAGTGGTACGTTTTCAACAGTATATATCGGAAGCTTGTACACCTATCTACCCGTTACTTCTCTTGATTAGTCAAAAGAAATAGTCACACTAAGTAATAGTTACTAAGTCAAAGAAAGTTTAACACTTCTGAATAGCCAGTATGTTTTATTTGCTATCCGGTTGAACTCAACAATGAAAAATGTAAAAGAGCCATGTTCTTGGAAAAGGCGGTTTAATGCATCTCCGTGATGCATTATATGAAGCAAGTCATCACATAATTATGGATCCATTATGGATCCATAAAAAATCCATTTTTTTAGAACAAGCAACTGAATCATGAGGTACACTGGTCCTTTGACATGCAGAAAATTTACCAATGGCAAAAAGTTTCGACCCAGGTCAGCCTGCGCGGACTGCGCAGGCTGACCTGAGTCGATACTTTTTGCAGATGTATTTAACCCATTTTTTCCAGAGCATGGTTTGATTTAAATCTTTCGGTTTACATTTATCTTGAAGATCAGACTGCCCGTTCTGATCTCGATCTGTGTTCTCAGTAAAACCACTCAACTGTATACTTTGGTTTAACAAAAATAAACTAACGATTCATTTACTGTGTAGCTTTTCGAGCCCGAGTTGCGCAGTCGGTATTGTAGAGGACTTGATCACTAGAGGTTGCTGGTTCGATTACCCAGGTCGGCCAGTGTTCTTCCGAGGATTGGATGATAGTCTTTGCGAAAGGATTCATTCCTCTCTTACCGCTGATCATTGGATCAACAACGGAATTGCGGGGCAGAAGCCAGTGGATTTGGGAAAAACATTGTGTTTAGGACTAGCAAAAGAAATTCAGGGAAAGCATGGATAGGTGCACTGGCCACTGCGATATAACTGAAATAATGTTGAAGACTGCATTAAAGTAAAACACGATGCTATCAGCAAAACACGATGCTATCAGTAAAACACGATGCTATCAGTAAATCATTAACGTATAATTAAAGGCGGTTAAAGCATTCAAAATTAAGTAAAAGTTTCTCTCACCTTTCAAATTACTTCTTTATTCCATTACAAACCATCTTTAGAATTGAAATCAATACAGAGAAGGTTATGTATAAATATAGAATATCATTATTTAGGCATTCCACGTTTTACCTCAAGTTAACTCTCATTGTTAATTTAACACTGTACCAAACTAGTGCCAGTTTTTATCAACCTCGTGGAAAAAAAAAAAGACCTTTAAAAACATGGTAGGAAAAGGGGAAAATACTGGTAACCAACATTTTCTGCTTCTTCTCCGCAGTGTTTTCAACAATCTATTACAAATTCCACTCATTTAAGCAAAATTTGATACTTCGTCTGCAAATGCTTTGAATTTGGAAGATTCTACGCATTTGTCGCCTGATGAAGGGTTAGAAATAATCTACAAAATCTCAGCAGTGTTAAATTATCCAATAATCCTTTTGCCCCCACATAATTCCTTTTATCTTTTTGATCTCTCGACATTCTTGGGGAAAAAATCGTTAAATAACAGATATTTGTTAGTTTAAAGCAGTGGCTTCTTTTCCTCAAATAATTATAATTCTTTTCTAACGGCGTGATTAAAATCATAGGCATACAGGGGTTATTTTCAGATGGAATAAAAATACATATAGAATAAATCTTACCTTAACACGAGAGGCATAGGTGAAATATTGTATTAAGAAGGTGAAGTATGTTTTTGATAATGATAGGGAAAAACATTGTGAGGAAAGGAGCAGTTTCTTGAAACAAACAATAGCCCCTTTTCCCATGTTTCCAGAACTTGTCTACTACGGCGTAAAAAAAGTAAACTTTCGATGATAAAGACTTATAAGAAAACGATTTTAAAGGCATAAAACACTGTCAGAGTAAAGGAACAAACTTTTAGAGGGCAAAATTAACTCGATGGACATTTTCAATACTAAAAAAATGACTCGAATAATTTCAACTTCAATGCTGTTTTTGTTGCAGTGCGGACAGTGTAGATCAAAGATCAGACTGCACGTTTTGTGCAGTCTGATCTTGATCTACACTGGCCGCAAAGGCAACAAAAGCTATGAAGTGCACCTTAAGGGATTCTATTATACATCAGCTTGGAATAAATCCAGTATTTTATTTACATATAATGATAAACTCTGTCGGTGCCAACTATATGAATTAGAGTCGTTTTTTTTCGATGTCTAAAACTAGTTATTCACAGCAACTGAACATGAATTTTGTCATTGTTTAGTATCAGGTGGCAAACGGTGTAGATCCAAGATCAGACTGCACGTACTGTGCACTCTGATCTTGATCTACGCCATCCGCAAATGGTGTTTTAAAATTCGCCGCTGGCATGGCAAGGGTTGAAATTGGCGGGTCACGGCCCTGTGAGATCATTCGGAAATTAAGTTTTGTTAAAATATTGATCAAAAACTGATAAGATTCTATTTGAATGACTTCAGAGTTCGTGGATGTTTTTTTTTTTTTGTATGAGAGAGAGCGAGAGAGAGAGAGAGAGAGAGAGAGAGAGACAGACAGGCACGGAGAGCCAGAAAGAGATATAGAGAGAGACAGAAAGAGAGATAGAGAGAGACAGACAGAGAGATAAAGAGAGACAGAGAGATAGAGAGAGATAGAGAGAGACAGAAAGAGAGATAGAAAGATACAGACTAATTGATATTTGAAAATAATCATGATTAAACAATCTGCTATTACAATTACCACAACCACCTCTACTTCCACAAATACTACTACTACTAAAACTACTAGTCCTACAACAACAACAACAACAACAACAACAACAACTACTACTACTACTTCCACAACTACTACTACTATAGCTGCTTCCACTTTAACTATTGCCTCTACCATTACTACTACTAAAACTCATCTCAAAAAGGGTAAAGAAAAGAGAGAACATGCTGGTGTCCAGCCTTTTTGTGCTTTTCTCACTACGTTCGATACAAACATTTTCCACGTGACTGTGTAAGGGATCGTTTGGTGCAGGTTTAACCCTTTACCACACGATACCGTGTTTTGACGACTGAGTAGAAAAGGGTTGTTGGGTAAAAATGTAGGAAAAGCAGAAACCGCTGGTTACCAGCATTTTTGCTTTTTCTCACAATGTTTTCTATTCTGTCAAAGACAGCCTATCATTTGATGCTCGTTTGTCGTCTGCAAAACCTTTTTAAATGGACAAGTCTAGATTTGTGTCGTTTCGCAAAGAGTTTCGTAACGTGATTCACATTTGATAGTTGGGAGTATTTTTCAATTTGTCGTGTGTAGGTAGCCCCAGAATTAAGGGAACCTTGTTACTTGTTTCTTCTGACATAATATGACAGGATGACTTTACCTCTCAATATTTCAGCAGATTCCAGGAGCAACGATACGCCGTATCATTTCCAGAATGCCCGCCAGGTGTCGTGCAGGTGTTGCTGCACATGGAGGTCGCGCCAGATACTGACCTGGATTCCATATCTGTTATATGTTTTAGGTAAAATAAAGAATTGCCTAAAGGTGAAATACAAGGGTTCCCTTATTTTTGATTCTACGTACATGTATATATATTTAAAATAAGTGACTCGATTCGATGGATAAATTTTCCCTCTTAGAATTCCCTGACGCCTCTCCAGCATAAAATACGAGGAGTGTCCAAATATGAATGCATCTAAGCACCTAAAATTTGATTCTTCATAGGTTTCAATAAAATTTTTATTTTGTTCCCTAAAAGTATTCACCTCCTACAGATATACAAAGTTTCAGTCTCCGGATCCAATCTTTGAAGGCATTTCAATAGTCTTTTTTTTTCAGGTATTCATTTTCTGTCAACTCCATTTCAACGTGTGTAAACCATCAGTTTCAGTCATTGTCTTTTGTACGAGATGCAAGACTGTTTGAATGAGGAAAAAGTCGTTGTGCTCCCCTAACCTCCGTATTCACCTGACCTTGCCCCTTGTGACTTTTTTTGTTTCCAAAGCTTAAAAAACAATACTTTTCAGGTCTAAATTTGTTCAGAACAAAAACCTTGGTTCTACAATATTCCAGTGTCACAATTATCAATTTTCGAAATGAATGCAGCCAAACTGGGACTCGAACTTTTAATGCCGGGATACCTGGCCCTGTATATCGCCGACTGAACCACCAGACTTACCATACATAATGTTTTCATCCCTAACCTTGCATCTATTTTGTGTAGGTTTCTCTTTTTTTCCGTTTGTCACAGTTGGTGTTTAACGCCGTTTTCAATATAATTATTTTTATCCCGGTGGCCAGTGCACCTTTACATGCGTTTCTTTTTTCTAACATGTACTTCGCAACCGTTACATACTTTCAAAATCAGTGACCTCTTTTCAACATTCACTAGCGGCAAAAGAGACGGTAACGGGCTTTTTCGTCCCTGGGCTTGTTCGCCCGGGCTTGTACGTCCGGGCTTGTTCGTTCCAACTGAATTCTCGTCGGTCCGGGCTTGTTCGTCCCGGGCTTGTTCGTCCCAGCTGATTTTAGCACAGTCATCGCGCTTTTTTCCTCTTTCTATTTTTTTTTTTTTTTTTTAATTTAATTTGAGAAAGGACATAAAAATAAGGCAAAAAGAATTACTTATCGTCTCCGCTCGACTTCTAGACTGACACTCTGCTGTTTATGTGTATCTGCCAAACCGTGAAAGGTGTTAATAGTGAATACATCACTGATTTTGACAGGTATGAAAAGGTGTTAACTGCAGATAATCTCCCGATCACTTCACTCAGAATATATAGATGTGCAAAAATAGTCATCCCCATCATAACATTTACAAGAAGAAAAAACGCACAAGAAAAATAGTAATGGGTATGAATAAGCATTTTCAGTGTATAATGTGTTGTAGCACGGTAAGTCGCAGGCAAGAGGTGGTGGAGTGTGACTGGTGCCAGCGATAGCAACATCGTTTGTGTGACACTGGTAATTATTACTACTTTTATTATTATGAAGTATACCATAGTTAATTGATATCAACTGGGCGAGCCATTTTAACAATTCGGTAAGGACTGCTTATCTAGAGAAAATCTAGAGCTGCAAATGTACGTAGTTTCATTTTTAAACCCTGACATATTGAAAGGTAAAAGATACATCTACAAGATCAAACGTCGGACTGCAAGTTTTGTTTTGTATGACCTTGATCGCAACAGCAAAGTCAACTAAGAGTCGTGAAAGGCGTTTCAATTTTTTAACTTTTAGTAAAAATGAAAAAGAGTAATAAGGTTACTGTTTCCCAAATAGAAATAAGCTATGCTTTTCTTGTTCTATTAACACACAAACATACAAGATTTGCGATACCCGAGGCTTATGACCGCACACAACAAAACTTTCATTAATTTTCTTTTACTTATTTTGTTGTTTATGATTGTTACAGCCCACGGGTGAAGTTGATAATGAAAATTTCCCAGAGCCACCAGTTCTGGAAATAAGCGTTCCGCTGTCTGTGAAAGAGACTTAAAATACACCGATGTATGAGGAGCCTCTGGTTCTGGAGATCAGCGTAAGCGGTTTTTTTTAATATAAATTATAGTGCCTGTATACCACATGCATATGATTTCTATAGTTCTGAGGATAATCACTAGTGGAAAAAAAAAAAAGATTTTTTTTTTAGAAAGAGCAGAGCTAACCAAACTTTCATCAGATCGATAAGCGCATGTCAAGTTGCAAAAGAAATAGCATTAATACAAACCCGAAAGTATGTAATACATGTATGTACATCAGAAGGTTAGTGCGAACACATAGGTTAGTGCGAACACATATATAAGTAACAAATATGAGACTAAAGTTTTTCAGTGAAACCGGTTTATTTATTAATGAGATAACTGATCGAAGACGATTGTCGTAATATAATGAATATACACTAGCGACCACCGGCCTGTTTGCCATTTTCGACCGAGTCAGGTCTATCATCTCAATTTTCTTTTTATTTATTAAGTGGCCAATCCGAGATTACATTCCTGCCTAATTTGGAAACTAGTGGATGAGACCACTCCGTACGGAAGGGAATTTCGAGAAGCAATGGTCAAAAGTTGTTCCGGTACTGAGTGAGCTCTCCACCGGAATTCTGCCGGACATTTACTGTGTCGGTATGCTACTCTCAACCCTTTCAATCATTAAACCAATTCATAAAATTAATGAAGTATATTATACTTCTTACATATATCGCAACTGTCTATTTTTTTTTTGTTCTGACGATAGTATAGAGAAATATCGATATGCGTATTTAGTTTATTTTCAACATCTCCCCTCTTGTGAATTATTCAGCCATATGCGAGTAGTCAGATAAAATGAACATGTTCTCTTTGTGATGGTATTTTTGAATGGACAGTGTTAATATTCTTCGAATCTTGCTTTACCCCTCTTCCGAAAAACATTGCGTCAGTCATATCAAGGCAACACCTCACATGTATATTTCGGTTTCACATTCATTTCATACGACCATTCCATTTATTATTCTGTTATCCTCAAACAAATTTCTTAGTTATTATTATTTTCAGTTTTAGCAGACAGATGGTGGTAACTCTTTAAACGAGTCCTTTTACATGACTGACAGAAATTTTGAGGTGGCCAGAGAAATGTACAACAAGTAAGTAAATCCACTAAATGTTGTACACGTGACTTAATCCATGCCGCCCGCTTTTAGCACCCTTCTACATATTTGGTGAGAAAATGAACGGCCCAAGATCTGATTTCACGTTCTGTGCAGTCTAATCTCGATCTACATGTTTGCATGATCTACATATTTAGTATGAAAATCCACAATTAGCAAAAGTCAATAAACTTTTCGGTGTATCTTCGAGAACAGACGAACAGAGGACTATGTTCAGGTATTCACAATTCTTTTGTAGGCCTATTTGTATTTCTGTAATTTTTTTTTAAATTATTGTATTGATTGTATGGTGTTTAACGCAGTTTAAACATTATTGCAGTAATATCGCGGCGGTCAGTGCACCTATCCGTGCTTTCATATAGTTTCTTTAGGCTACCAGTACTACGCACAGTATTCTTTCCAGGCCACTGGCTATATATGCACTTTCCCACATAACCATGGTCGAAACAATGGTCACCGGTGAGAGAAGAACGAACCATATCGCATTAACTATCATCAGTCATCGGACGAGTGCCCGGATAATTCAATTCTAAACTATATAGATTCAAATAGATTCAAGAACATTTTTTAAAAAAAAATTACAGTTACTTGAAGCTATCAAGGGTCAATCTCCACCGTAGACTTGCTCTCAAAGACGCCAAAATTATATGGAGAGGTTTTTTTTTTCCCAAAGAGACAGAGGAAGACGGAGACAGAGACGTATCACGCTATTTCATCAGGGTTAATGTTAACTCGTGGAGAGAGAGAGAGAGAGAGAGAGAGAGAGAGACGAAGCTATATCACGCTAAATCAACGTTAATGTTAGTCTATTGATAGAGAGAATGAGAGAGAGAGAGAGCGAGAGAGAGAGGCTAGTTCGACGTAATTGGTAAGATGTATGTAATATAGATATATAGGTTTTGTTCCCAAATATTGCGCATTAACCCTTTACTATACGAAACAACCTCCCCGTTTACAACGACCTTATGAAGGCTTCTGAGCGAGAGAGCTGAAATAATGTTGAAAACTGATTTCGCATGTTGCGGGCCCTATAATCCTCAAAAGATTTGCCCAGCTGGGGTTCAAATTCTTAACCCCTGCTTATATGTTACTGGCTTAGCTATATGTTTTATTAGTATAATGTTTCCGTAAAACGGCACATGCTTTAAATGGATGCAGGGACAACAAAGGGACTTTGTTGTCCCTGCTTCCATTAGAGCATGTTCCTTTTTTCCTCTTAGTTTTTTTGTTGGGCGGTTACCGACGCTTTCAATATCATTTCAGTCATATCACACGGCTAGTATACCTGTCCATACCTTCCTGCATTTTCTCTCACAGTTACTCCGCTCGAAATTCTCTCGAAATCAGTGGCTGTCGTCTGATATACAACACTCACCGGTGAGAGAGAAATGAATCGGGCTACAACGTCTATAATCTATCTTCGAACGAAGTTTTGTCGAGCTGGGATTGAAACTCTCGATGTCTGGCACCTTTTCCCCTGGCATCCCTACATCAATTTCGTCAACATTCCGCTTTCTTTTCATCAAAATTATAAAACTGGCCAGACCATAAATGGAGAATATGGCTTATCAAATTTTAATGAATAGTATTCCTTTTTTTTTGTATAATGAAAATGGATATTGTAACATCTTTGTGCAAAAAGAAAACTCAACATGAATTGAGGTTTTATGTACATGACAATAAAAAAATACTGGAATCGTTTATACTGAAATTGTATGCGACAGACAAACTAGACGCGCCGTAAAAGATGGAAATTGCATTTGAAAGAGTAAGAGGAAAAGAAAACGCTGTTTACCAGCACTTTCTTCTTGCAGGCTTAGCCCTATGGCTGCTAGGCGTGATCCTATGCTATGAACGGGTAGAAAACATTAAGGGAAAAGGATAGGTACTGGTACCAGCATTTTATCATTTTCGCAGGGTTGTCTACTCTTCCAACAGCAAATTTCAGTTTTTGAGTCACATATATTCAGTTGTCTGTAAAAACCTTGAATTTGGAAAAGCCTGAAATTTTGAATCCTTTGATTGATAATTTAAAAAATCGAGATAGGTAAAAAGCAATTACAAAGTACATGTATATGGAATCTAAACTATCTTTATATGAAAAAGACAGTATTGTAACAAAAAGCAAGAATAAGTGAAGAAACTAAAATCCATCACAATTCATTTCAAAATTCACATATATTTACAAAAACACAAAACTGAAATAGAATCACATTATATAGAAGTTATTTTACAGTTTTTAAGAGTTCTGACAAAGCCACAAAAAAGTCATAGGCCGAATAAAGAAACTTCCATCTCACCACAAGATAACCTAATCAAATACTGATATCTTTACCACACAATTCCGCAATCCTAGTTACATGCCTCTTCTCCTTTTCCCACGATGTTTTCAAAAGTCTACTGCATCAGGGGCTTTTAAACTGGGGATTGTGTGATAAACGGTTAATGTATCACGTTTTACGTATCACTTAAAGATTTTCAATCTTTCAGTGCCAATTCACATAAACTCGACCCATTTCGACTGCCGTTACTACAAACCATTGTATTTCGGTAAGATTTTCATCTTGTAGACCTAACGAAACAAGTGGATAGTATAGACCCAAGATCTGAATGCACATTCGGTGCAGTCTGATCTATATTTATGCAGTTTGCAAAAGCCAGAGTTTTCGCTTAAAGCCCAGATTCAAATGTTCTTTACCTCCTTATAAACCGACAAATTTTAGAACAGTCAAAATTTAAAGCATTTGCAGACGACAAAATAAACGTGTTTCAAAATTTGAAAATCTGTTTGTGGGAAGAGTAGAAAAAACATTGTGGGAAAAGGAGAAAATGCTGGTTACCAGCATTTTCTCCTTTTCCCACAATGTTTTCAACACGTTTCTTTTTCAGGGTCGTTAAAACTCAGGATTTTCTATGGGAAAGGGGTTAAGTGTTTCACGTTTAAATCTTTTATTTTTAATCATTTGAATTTGGTATACATCATGTTTTATATCATAATTATACAAAATTCATGATATTCCAGATGATCAAATTTTTATCTCTTACTATCAGGTGACATTTTGAAAGTGGTATGCAGGATTTAACAAAAGCTTGTGCCATTTACAAAAACAATTTTAACCACCACAATCAGTTAGACTGTATAGTATACTAGTATTGGTAGAAATTGTACATTCTCAGTGTTGTCATCTCAGCTCAAACCATTTTCTCCAACTCTGGCACGGCCTAGATAAATAGAAACACACAGTAAATTATATGCCAGAATCTCTCAAAGGCTTGTAAAAAAAATATTGCATGATCCATAACACATGTGGATAATATGCTAGTATAATCAAACAATCACAATGACATCTGATCTCACAACAATTCACAGTTTCCCAGATTGCGAAACGACTATCCCTTTATTTAAAATGCCTGAATGGCTGCGTTTAACCCTTTCCCAAACGATAAAATTTAGAGTGGTCGAATTGGAAATAGTTTGCAGACGACAATTTTAGATTTGATGAAAATGACACAAAGTTCTCCAAAAGGGTAGAAAACATTGTGGGAAAAGGAGAAATTGCTCGTTACGAGCAATTTCTCCTTTTCCAACAGTGTTTCAAAATACTTGTACTGCAGCAGTGTTCCCACTGAAAATTTTATTTGGGGGTTTTGTACCCCCTACAGTTGAAAAATGGGGGTATAAGAAAAAAAATGGGGGTACAAATTGAAAGAGAAAAATTAATATGCCCACAACTCTAAATTGTTTACTTAATGCCTCATTTTCGATCAGATGCAGAACAATCATATAGATCTACTATGTAAATATACATTTTTAAACGTAACTGACACTTAAAGAATTGTTTGTCAAAGTGTTAACTAGTAGTCTTTATGCTCATCTTTTCACATGCCTTATCTACATTAAACATTGTAGAAGTCTGACTGAAGACTGCTGTATTCAATATGCAGTGTTCCCACTAGCTTTTTATTTCAGGAGTACACACTTACCCCTTGAGTTGTGGGGGGGGGGGGGGTCTAGATTTCATATTTGATTTTGAGATTATGACAGTAATGATTCTCAAAGCAATCGATACAGATGATTTGCACCAAAAAAGTTCATTATATCAAGATATTTGTGGAAATTTACAGCTTACACCTATTGAAAGCTGAAAAGACAGTAGAAAGTGACTGTGATCGGACAATGTAAAATGGAGCATTTTGTTGTGTCATGGGTTTCCGTGTTTTATGGACCGATCAATCTTTCATGTCCGTTCATTTATGGATAAGTCTTTCTGCATGAATTGAATTCTTTTTTCTACATTTTGAATGGTTCTACAACTAGTGTACCTTGCTCGCCTACGGGAACCCGAATTCTGAATTCCGAAAGCGTCTAAAGTAGGCCTATATTTCTGAGATATTCCGAATACAGGTTTTCAGACGAAAGACGTTGACATCGACAAAACGCTTTTTTATCGACTGCGTTAAACAAAGGAGAGCTGAAGTAAGGATTTATTTGGAAACAAACGAGTCCCAGTCTGCAATATTATTGATCGCGATAATAAATACCGAGTACGCCGATCATGTAAATATTCTATAAATAGAAAGCTGGAAATCCAAAATGTTTCCGATGATTTATATTTTCTGCAAATCGCACTTGCGTGAGCTGTTCTATGCAGGTGTTTCCTACTTTTTTTGTGTGATCTTCTGTATTTTTTGTGCGTGATTTCACGTATAGGTTTGTAATTTTGTACGTGTTTTATTTCATTTATACGTGTTTCACGCACGATTTTGCGTGATCGGAAACTCTGCTGCAGACACGTGAAAACCAGGGCTTGTTTGGGAAAGGATTAAGTGAGCTATGCTCTGGCAAAGGGGGCTTAATGCATCTCCGTGATGCATGATACCGAGTAAGTCATCACATGATCATGGATCTACAAAGCCCATTTTGTCTAACAACCAATTCGATCATAAGGTAGATTGGTCCTTTGACATACAAAAAATTAACCAATAGCAAAAAGTTTTGTCCCAGGTCAGCCTGAGCGGACTATGCAGGCTGACCTGGGTCGCTACTTTTCGCAGATGCATTAGGCCCCCTTTTCACAGAGCATGGCTCAATTATTTAATAAATAACCATGCTACTTCTTTATAGAGGAAAATGTATGCTATAGTAATTATCAGTATTTTGAAAAAAGTTTGAATCACTGCGAAAGAATTCTAAATAGGCCAATTTAAAACGTCATAACAGTGACCGAAATGCTTTGTATCCTTATTTTTCCTGATTTCTTATGTAAAACATTGAAGAAAAAAGGATCAAAAAAGTTCTATATGGAAGGTTAGCTATTGCTCATCCAGGTTCATTCTGAAACTCAGATACTTTAATGACTTCCTAACCAAACAAAATGATACAAAGATGTATCTAAGTTGAAAGGTTTTGCAGGTGACAAATTATATGTGTCCCAAATAATTGGATTTGTCCTATAGGGGTAGAAAACATTATCAGGGAAAAGGAGAACATACTGGGTCCGTATTCACCAACCATTCTTAAAAACGTTGTTAGTTTTATTCTCCAGAATTTTCTAAATATTAATGTAACACAACTCCTGATTGGCTAAACCATTTGGTTTAGCCAATCAGAAGTTGTGTTACTTACAAATTTAGAAAATCTTGAAGAATAAGACAAAGAATATTCTCAAGAATGATTGGTGAATACGGACCCTGGTCACCAACATTTTCTCCTTTTCCCATAATGTTTTCAAAAACCTAATTCCTCGCTCGCAGTAGTTAAAACTTGTGATTGTTGCATTAAATCAATCAAGTCATCATATAATTATAACTCCATTTCTTCTAAAAACTGATGGAATCATGAGGTAGAATGGTCCTTGGACATACAGAAAATATGTAAATGACAAAAAGTTTCAAACTATGTCTGCCTGCACAGACTGCACACTTTTTGCAGAAACATTAAACCCTCTTGTCACAGAGCATGGCTCATTTATTTAAAATTAACAATCAGCTAAGTTTAACATGTAAAACAGAAGTTATTTTGTAAGTTTACCTTAAACAAATCCTGAACCAGTCCGTAATCAGCCACCTGAAATATTGGGGCTTCTGGGTCCTTGTTGATGGCAACAATTACTTTGCTGTCCTTCATTCCAGCCAAGTGCTGAATGGCTCCGGAAATACCAACAGCTATATATAGGTCCTTAAATGAAAAAAAAAAAAAAAAAATTAAATATCAATGAGTCAACTAGCCTGGGTCCATGATGCATTAATTGTTTAATCACTCCTTGTTCCCGTCTCCTTATTACAAATCATGTGTATACTTCTTTCGCAGTAATCTACTTATTTGTTTTGTAATTATTGTATTTTTTGACAAAGTAAAGTCAGATCATATAAACCCATAACCTGCTAAATAACTTAAATAAAACTTTCAAGCCGATAGTAAAAACCTGAATTTGACTATTTTAAAGTTATTTTTTTGGGAAAAAATATCATGTCATCGGACAGTGTGGATCGAAGATCAGACTGCACATTATGTGCAGTCTGATCTTGATCCACACTGTCCACAAAAGGTCAGTGAGGCATGCTTAGCAGCCTAAAGGTTAATGGAAAAAATAATGAGACAGGAACCTAGACCAGCCTTTAACCCTTTACCCAATAATCCTGGGTTTTAATGGCCCAGGGAAAGAAGCCTTTTGGAAACATTGTGGGAATAGAAAATGCTGGTAACCAGCATTTTCTCCTTTTCCCACAATGTTTTCTGCTCTATCCTGGACAAATTCTGCCATTTGAGCCATCTTTAATTTGTCATCTGCAAATGCTTTCATTTTGGACCAGGCTTAATTTGTTGTTTGGTAAAGAGTTAACCCTCGCCCCCCAACCTGTAGACTCTTCCATACTGAAAGCATTTGCAGACACCATATTCAACAGAGCCAAAAAGATGGGATTTGTCTTTGAATGCGTAGAACACATAGTGGATAATGAGGAAAAATGCTAGGCCTGTATTCACCAACCATTCTTAAGAATGTTTTTAGTCTAAATCTCCAAGATTTTCTAAATCTGAAAGTAACACAACTTCTGATTGGCTAAACCAAATGGTTTAGCCAATCAAAAGTTGTGTTACTTTCAAATTTGGAAAATTCTGGAGAAAATGACCAAGAACGTTCTTAAGAATGGTTGATGAATACGGGCCCTGGTTTTCTGCATTTTCTCCTTCATCAAGAATGTTTTTTAGAGGCTTTCTACTTTTAGACTGTAAAACCTTGGGGTTGTCTGGTAACAGGTTAAAAATGTATCAAACGATAAAATCTAGACTCTTTCATATCAAAAGCATTTGCAGACAACTAATCAAAACCTTTCATATGAAGAGCATTTGCAGACAACAAATTAAACAATGCTCAAACAATGGGATTTTTCTGTGAAATTTTCTTTGAAAAGGTGGAAAACATTGTAGGAAAAGGAGAAAAAGCTGGTCACCACTCACCAGCATTTTCTACTCTTCCAAATTATTTTTGAAATTCAAAAGCTTTCTTCTAAAGGTTGTTCACACTCTGGAATTTTGGTAACGGGTCAGTGGACGTTGCCAGTTGAAAGGGGGATGGTTTTCAACAGAAAAAAATCAGTTGGAAGAACAGACCAATGGTCAAATGGCCAGGTTGACAGACAATACCAAAAAAAAATATCCCTGCCCATTTCCTCGGCTGATAACAAGAGTCAATCACGCAAACAGTAAACCAGATCGATTATTTAAGTCTTGTTCCACCATACACTAGTATGAATGAACGTAGCACAGAACACGGACCAAAATCAGACTGTGTGCAAATATTTGCAGTCTGATCATGGTCCTTAAGTCTCGGCTCTCTGTTAACAGTACAGGTCAATAAATCCAAATTACATCCTAATGCATTATAGATATCTAATTTTCTAATGGTTACCAGTGTAACACCGGCAGGACAAGGTTTATATCAGACAACCCAATTTCTATGGTAACCTGCCTTTCAACTGTTTAATCCTTCACCAAATTGAAAGCACTTGCAGAAGAAAAAATAACTGTTACTGAAAAACTGAAATTTGTTCTTAATAGGGTAGAAAACAATGTGGGAAAAGGAGAAAATGCTGGCTACCAGCATTTTCTCCATTTCCCACAATGTTTTCAAAAATTGTGATACAACCTCTACATGATGCAAGTTCTTGTCAATCTCTCTTAACTCTTTCCCACACAATAAAACATTTAGACTTGTCCAAATTCAAAGCATTTGCAGACGACAAATAAAATATGACTGAGATGATGGACCTTGTCTTTGATTGGGGAAAAAACATTGTGGGAAAAGGAGAAAATGCTGGTTACTAGCATTTTCTCCTTTTCCCATAATGTTTTCAAAAGGCTTCTTCCTTAGGGTTGTTAAACCTGGGGATTGTGTGGTAAAGGGTCAATGACTGCTTCCATGATTACTGCCCAGGAAAGAAAATTACTTTCATATTCAAAGAAGAAAATTTTCTTCAATTCAATATGAACTTTGTCGTGGACACTCATAAGCATTGTTCAGTTGAGAAAACTCTAATGAGTACTCGCCACAGAGGATTCAGTGCAGAAATATTTATTGCAGACTTTGATTTTATCATGACCTGGTTACTTTCTGGTTAATTGATTAAATTATGTTTTATGGCACTCCCAGTATTTTTTCAGTTTTATCATGGTGACAGCTTTCTCATCAACTATCTCCAGAGGGTTTGAAATGCCTTGCCCAAGGACACTCTCATTTCTTTGGTAGAGGCTCAATACGAGGGCCCCTTGGTTTCTAAACCTGCATCTTCACAGCTGGACCATGCATGATCCCCCACTACTTACTGGTGCCACAATTTTTCCTGTCTGCCCAATCTGCATATCATTGGGCACAAATCCAGCGTCCACAGCTGCTCGGGAAGCACCTACAGCGGCATTCATCTTGTCAGCCAGAGAGTACAACATGCCGAAGTTTTCACCATTCTTCATGCCACGGCCTAGCAAAAATGAACAGGGGCTATATTCAACAACCAATCTAAATGGCATTATAATTCTATTACTCAAGAATTTTCTAAATCCAAAGTAACATAGTTTCTGATTGGCTAATCCAATAAGCTAAATGTTTTAGCCCACCAGAAACTGTGTTACTTTCTTTCCATTGAAAAAAGAATGCAGTTAAGAAGTAACTCAGTTTCTGAATGGTCACATGGTTTAGCCCATCAGACATTGTGCTTCTTAATTTTGAAATGAGAATGCAGTTTAGAAGTAACACAACATCTGAATGGCCAAATGGTTTCGCTAATCAAAAACTGTATTATTTTTAAATCTCAGATAAAAATGCAATTTTACAACGGCTGGAAAATGCAGACTCGAGATAAGATACTACTCCACAGTCTTAAACACTTTTTAGCCAATATTGTACAAATACATGTATGTTCAACTATATACAACAGAGAGTCAGAATAATTGAATGTTTACAAGAGCCAAGGAAGAAATATGTCTCCAAATCCCTTTATCAGATGACAAAATTTAGGATAGACCGTACAGAACACATACACCACAGAAACCTAATGGGGATGACAGTTAACCCTTTACCAAACAATCATGACTTTTCACAACCTCCAAGAAGACCGTTTTTGAATACAATGCTAGAAAAAGAGAAAATGCTGGTAACAAATCCTATTATTTGAGCCCTATTAAGCAGGTTATCTGCAAATGCTTTGAATTTAGGTAAGCGAATAATATTTTGTTGCCTGGTAAAGGGTTAACCCTTTACCACACAGCAAAACTTTGGGCTGGTCATCAATCAAGGAATTTACAGGTTACAATTCAAATGTTTTTCAAATGATAGTATTTGCCTTTGAATAGTTAGAAAACATTGTGGGAAAAGGAGATCTTTTCCAACAACGTTTTCAAAAGGTCAGTTCATTATGGTAGTTAAAACTCGGGATTGTGTGATAAAGAGTAAAATGTGGCCCAAATAATGGAATTTGTATTTGATGCGGTAGAAATATTGTGGGATAAGGAGAAAATGCTGATTACCAGCATTTTTCTCTTTTTCCTACAATGATTTCTAAGGCTTAAAGGTCTGTGCTATTTAAATCCCATCCCAACCAATGATCATCATGGCACCAGTACTGGTGAGGTTTCCAGGAAGCAATAATCAAGTAACTGACCTAAATTTTAAGGACTTCTGTTACAACCCCTGTAAATTAGCAGAGTTAAACTACCTACCTCCAGATATGACAATATTGGCACTGGACAACTCTGGCCTGTCACTCTTGCTCAGTTCTTGACCAACAAATTCTGACAACTCATTCTTGACTTCAACACTTGGGGCTGTTTGGAAAGAAATGGTGAAATTAACTACAGTCAATCTTGTATATGCAGCCACGTCTGTTTCACAACCTTTTTTTTGTTTAACTATCTTTTTTAAGTTCGCCCAAGTTATTTTGCTCTAATTTAACCACTGTATTGTGCACATTTTGTACTGCATGAACAAAGACCATCTATAATTTCCCTGTGTGGTAAAGATTTAAACTTAACATTTTGCCAAGACATTTTGGACAAAGGCAACTTTGAAATTGAAATTATTTGATTTCCAGCGTGATAACATGGTTGTGTTTATTCGGCCCTCTAAGACAAAAGGTCTACTCTTTGCTTAAATAGTAATAGGATGAAAATCCTCTACAGAAAAAAACAATGAAATAAGCCTGCATAGCCCATTGACTCAGTCAGTAACATACAGAGCTTGAAATCGTTAACCCTTTACCACACAATCCCGACTTTTAACGACCCTGAGAAAGAAGCCTTTTGAAAACATTGTAGGAAACGGAGAAAATGCTGGTAACCAGCATTTTCTCCTTTTCCAAAAATGTTTTCTGCCCTATCTAATACCATCACTATTTAAGCTACACTTAATTTGTAATCTGCAAATGCTTTCAATTTGGTCTAGTCTAAAATTTTGTTGTCTGGTAAAGGGTTAACTTACTGGGCTTGTTATCAGTGGGTCAAGTGAATGAATCTTACTTTTTTCCAACTCTTTTAGAGGATTGATTGTTGTGGTTTCTTTCCTCTCTCAATGCCAACTAATGTTGATATATGTTGAAATACTGCCAGAAGCTTGGAAAAAGTGCTGTGCAAAGTACTGGTAAGATGAATATTTTAAGAATACATAGAGAGGTGCACTGGCCAGAGGGATAAGAAATAATGTTAACCCTTGTAATATCAAATAAAAGGGCTCTTGCTTTGTAGGGGTGTGGAAACGCTATACCCGACTTGTCCGACTCGGGAAAATTCAGCTCCGGACAAGTGACTTTTTTCAGTCTAGTTGTCCGAGGACAAGTAGAAAATATGAGGAAAATATGAGGAAAATACGAGGAAGAATTTGAAAAAAAAAATCTGTTGTATACTTATCCAGTGAAGTACAAATGTTCTAACTTCACACAGAAAATGATATTTTGAATGATAAACAGCAGTTTGAGATGATCCCTGGTTTCTGGAAACCCAAAATACACATTTGGTGTACCTCCGCATTCAAGGCATATGTTTTTTTAAAGAGACATAGTTGACAGTTCTGATTCCCGTGGTTGGATGTGAAAAATCTTAACAATTCTTTTTGTAAGGTTTGTCGAGAGTATTCCCATGTCACTTTATGTCACTTTATATATGCCTTTTAAAACTGTTTTGTCTTGAACAAGTGAACCACTGTGGTGGACAAGTAGATTTTTGTAATTTACTTGTCCGTGGACGAGTAGAAATATCTAAGATTTCCACACCCCTGCTTTGGTAAAAGGGGGTTTTATGCCTCTCCATGATGCACCATATTGAGCAAGTCACCACATAACTATAGATCCATAAAATCCATTCATTCCAACAATCGATGGACCTGGAGGTAGAATGGTCCTTTGACATGCAAAAAAATTTACAAACTGCAAAAAGTTTTGACACATGTCAGCCTGCGCTGACTGCGCAGGCTGACATGGGTCGATACTTTTTGCAGATGCATTAAACCCCCTTTTCACTGAGCACTGCTCAAATGAAATGGATATTCTCCTCCAGAATTAAATCAGTATAATAAAGCAATGTCAAAGATGTTTTTGATTATAGAATATCTGGCAACAGGGTAGATCCAAGATCAGACTTCACATGTAGTGTAGTCTGATCTTGATCTTCACTGTCCTAAACACGGTTTGGCACTGCAGAGGTTAAAAATATTGTAAAACACAAAACTTACTAACATATTACATACCTTCCTCAGTTGACCCTGCTCCCCCTGAAACAGGGGCTGCTTCAAAGGCTGTCCCTCTCACTGTGATAATCTTGATGGGATCATTACACTTCAGTGTCTGAACAGCATTTCCTGAAAAAAGTCAGAAAATATAAATAGTATGACAGGGCTGTAGGTAGAAGGAACAGTTAGTGATTTAACTCTTTACCAAACAACAAAATGTTAGACTGGACCAAGCTGAAAGCTTTTGCAGATGATAAATTAAATGTGATTCAAATGATGTTTTCTGTCTTTGATGGGGTAGAAAACATTGTGGGAAAAGGAGAAAATGCTGGTTACCAGCATTTTCTCCTTTTCCCACAATGTTTTCAAAAGTCCAATCAGGGTTGTTAAAACTTGGGAGAGTTAACTCTTTACCACAAAACCTGACTCTTAAGGACCCTGAGGAAGATGGCTTTCTGAACAATGGAGAAAAGGAGAAAATGCTTGTCACAAGCATTTTCCCCCTTTACCACATTACCATTAATCTTTTGTCTGCAAATACTCTATATTCAGACAAGTCTGGGAATTGGTTGTGTGGAAAAGAATTAACATACATGTACAGTATAAGTCACAGTATATTTAAGTTTTTTTTCTACAGTGGGCACTGGCCTCTAAAATTTAAAATAATTCTTAAAAACACTATGGAAAATTGTATGTGCTTGCCATCATAATAAATAAAACAATTTTTCCAACTAAGCTTTTAATTCAACACCCAAAGGAAAATAATGAAAGCCACCCGTGGGTATTTCTTACGCCCCAAAATGCCCTTAACCTACTCTACCAGCTCATCAAGTATGTGTCTTTGAGGCGCACAAAACGCAAAACATATTTTCAGCTCTAAATGTGGTATGAAATGAACCCTGACAGCCATAGAAATAGCACTTTTTAGGCTACTCATATTTTTCTCCTTTACATAACTTTTTCAATCTGTAAGCCTTTACCAAAGAATCCCAAATTTTAAGGATCCTACAGAAGATGATTTTAGAAAACATTGTGGGAACAGGAGAAAATGCTGATAACCAGCACTTTTTCCCCTTTTCCCACCATGTTTTCTATGCTACAAAAACGAATTTCAATTTTTAAGTCACATTTATTTTATCATCTGCCAATGCTTACAATTTGGACAAGACTAATATTTTGTCACTTGAAAAAGAGTTAACCCTTCACTAAACCAACAAAATTTGAGACTTGTCAAATTTGATTCCATTGCATGATGACTAATCAAATCTGGCTAAAAAGGCAGGATTTGTCTTTGAAAGGGTAGAAAACATTGTTGTAAAAGGAGAAAATGTTGTAAAAGTGTCAAGGGACAAATCCCACACAATACTAGGCACCAACATACACACTCGCCCATAACCCAATTCCAAACATTTCGCAAAAACTGATGATTTACCCTACCTGCATAAATCGTCCGTACAAATGTATCTTTATCTTTGATCCCTGTTATATCGGATATTGGTGAAACATCAAGCTTGGCTGCAACTCTTGGCATTAAACTCTAAAAGGAGAAGAAAAACAGTATCACTTTGCCCACCTATCCCTTTTTTTTATCGATTTCTTTTTTTTCTATAAGAGTTATTCAAAACAGTCTGACATTCTGTCTAACCAACAGCTACCTTCCTATAAAATGAAAATAAAACCATCGCATTTCAACCCCAAGAGCTTAAAGGCCAACTTGCAGCCAAAAGTAAACAACTCTGTGTATAAAAGACTGATAAAAATTCAAACAAGTAAAATATGTGGCAATTATTATAGGTCTGGAGACCTGCAAAAGTATGGTTGGTTTTAATTCAGGTCACTGGCGGGAGTAGAACAAAAAACATCTGAACTGGAATTGAAGTTGCCAATATTAATTCCAGGTTTAAAAAATTATTGTTCCACCAGTGATCTGCCATTCTACTGACAACCAAATACATTAACGCTGTGTATTGGTTTGACTCATTTACATTCCACAAGGCAGGTGTAAAGGTGTCTCCCTTCACAGGGTATCCAGGTTTAACTTTACTTACCTTGCCAACTGCAGTTGCACTAGCCAGAATGTACTCAAAATTGAACTGCTTCTGCATAGAAAGTACCAGAGGTGTCAGTGACTCTGAAATAAAGAAAAGAAACTAGAATTGTTGACGGTTTACCACACAATCCGAGTTTTAACAATCCATAGGAAATAGCCTTTAGAAAACCATTTGGGAAAAGGATAAAATGCTGGTAACCAGCATTTTCTCCTTTTCCCATAAGGTTTTCTATACTTTTACAGACAACTACAATCATTTCAGCTACATTTAATTTACTGTCTGCAAATGCTTTCTATTTGGACAAGTCTAAAAATTTATTGTGTGGTACAGAGTTAACAAAGTGTATCTTTGCCAAGTGCATCAATAGAGAAGAAGGGATAGAAAGTAGATGTCAATAAGAGCTGCACACAAATATATAACCCACCCACTGTGAAAAGAGGGCGTAACACATCTGCAAAAAGTATTGACCCATGTTAGCCTACACAGTCTGGGCAGGCTGACACGGGTCAAAGGTTTTCGCTGTTGGTCAACTTTCTGCTTGTTAAAGGAGCAGCCTACAACATGATTTAGTTGGTTGTTAAGACACACTAGATTTCATGGATCCATTATCATGTGGTGATGTGTTCCGTAAAATGTATCCAGATCAAGGCTCGTGTAAGTGCAAGGGGAGGTTACTCCTGAACAATTTACAGTATCTGATGTTGGCAACAAAACCGATACACAAAATACCAATTTTAAGAGGACCATGAAGAAAAAAAGAAGTACATATAAAAAGAGTGTAAGGTTAATTATTCTTGGACTTGATCCCTGTATGTATTAACCCTTTACCACACAATCCCTTTTTAACGACCCTAAGGAAGAAGCCTTTTGAAAACATTGTGGGAGAATGAGAAAATGGTGGAAACCAGCATTTTCTCCTTTTCCCTCCATGTATTCTATCTATTCAAGGCCAAATACTATAATTTGAACAACATTTGACTTATCATCTGTAGATTCTTACCATGTGGACGAGAGTAAAATTTTTCTGTGGTAAAGAGATAATATCAGTTACATTTTCTTCCTTCTTGGTCGATGCAAGATGTATAAACAGTATAATGTTATTGGAAGTGTGTGTATGTTCCAGCAGGCAGGTGTTAACTCTTTACCACACAATCCCGAGTTTCAACAACCCTGAGGAAGAAGGCTTTTGAAAACATTGTGGGAAAAGAAGAAAATGCTGGTAACCAGCATTTTCTTCTTTTCCCACAATGTTTTCAACAATCTCAGTGACAGATACTGTCATTTTTGCCCTATTTTGTTTGTCGTCTGAAAACACTTTCAGTTTGGACTGGTCTAAAATTTTGTTGTGTGGTAAAGAGTTAATAACAGTTTGTGAGATAATTAGGATTATATCAATGTTGTGAACTTATTCCTGCCGATTTATTTCAAGTAGACTGGTTGGCTGGCAAATAGACAAGTCCATCATCAGTTACAAAAATGTTACACTAGTGCTATAGGGGGTGGGGCATTTTACAAGGAAATATTCGCTATAGAGAAAACTACCTGGTAGGAATCCCTTGAAAGCTGCGTTATCAGCCAGTAGAACCTTTGACACCCCTGTGACCTTGCTGACCTCTTCAGCAACCTAAATACAGAACAATTAAATCTATACTAGCTTATAAAAGTCTGATACACATGACAGTGGAAAGCATCTGCATTAAAAAATTTAACTGTCATTCAAATAACGGGAATAACCTTTGAAAATGTCGGAAAAGATAGTGACAAAATGAGAAAATGCTGCTTATAAGCAGTTTTCATTTTCCCCAAGTGTTTTGAAAAGTCTTCTTTCTCAGGGTCATGAAATATGTTTTTGTAAGGCAACCCATTTAATACTTTGTACTTTCTCTCACGTCTTATTTGGAAGGCACCAACTAAAATCACCATGATAAAAAACAAAACAAGATCTGCCTCAAGTATGACACCCTGATTACCTTTTCCTTGACAACAAAAATTGACTTATCCCTTTAGTATATGACATCAAGGGGAAAATGCTAACAGCATTTTCTTCCTTTGCCAAAGCTGAGCTCCGGTAGCTCAGTCTGTAGAATACAGGACTTGAGAACAGGGGTTCGCTCGTTCGATCCCTGGCTTGGCAAATTTCTTTTGAGGATTGATGATAGTCATTGTGACAGGTTTCATACTTCTCTCGCCACTGACCATTGTTTCGATGATGGTTATGTGGGAAAGCAGTCAGTGACTTGGAAAGAATATTGTGGGGAGTACTGGTAAAGGAAACTCCAGAAAAAAGTGGATAGGTGCACTAGCTGCCACTATATAACTGAAATAATGTTGAAAACAGAGTTAAACACCATACAATCAATCAATCCTTTGCCACAATGTTTCAGAAAGAATTAATTTTTAGAGCCATACAAACAAAGGATTGTTTGCTAGAGTTTGCTTAATACAAATTGATCTCCACAAAGCTCCACTTTTCCTACAATATTTTAAAACACTTTCTTCCTCTGAGTTGTTATACTGAAACATGGTTTTATATTAGTTTGATAAAGGGTTAGAGAAAGCAGTGTTTAAGAATGTTAACCCTTTCCCAAACAAGCCCTGGTTTTTACGTGTCTACAGTAAAAGTCTTTTGAAAACACTGTGGGAAAAGTAGAAATTGCTCATAACCAGCAATTTCTCCTTTTCCAACAGTGTTTTCTACCTTTTTGGAGAACTTTCTGCCATTTTCATCAAATTTAAAATTGTTGTCTGCAAACTCTTTCAATTTGGACCAGTTTAAAATTTGTCGTCTGGGAAAGGGTTAAATATCTTTTAATTATTATCTATCTTTCATTTCTTAACCCTAACCTACTTTCAAATTATTATCATTTTATTTCCAGCATTTTCAGATACATACTTTGCCACAATTGGATCCAGCAACCAGACAGGTGACATCTCCAATTTTCTTTGCAGCTGTGATTGTATTTAGTGTGACTGGTGTTAACTTCTCATTATTATGTTCCGCTATCACAAGAGTACTTTGAAATCTTTGTAAAAAGTTGGCCTGAAAATGAGAAAAATAAATCACAAAATATATACAGTTTCCCCAATTTGTCATAAAGCAATAATTAGCCTAACTCTTTACCATGAGACAAAATTGTACACTTATCCAAATTGAAAGCATTTTGCTGAAGACAATTTAACTGTGGCTGAAATGATGAAATTTGTCTTTGATAGGGTAGGAACATTGTGGGAAGGGCTTTTCCCGCAATGTTTTTTATAACTTATTAAGCTTCTTTCTCAGGGTCATTAAAAGTCCGGATCACATGGTGAAGGGTTAAACTGCTTCAAAACAGCCTTGCTCTAGGTTTTCCATGCTTGTACCTAGTGTCTATTTATAACAACAGAGTCATTCCTGGACACTGGACTGAGTTAACAAAAATCCTGCGTTTAAGCGATCATAAGGAAAAAGCCTTTTGAAAACATTGCAGAAATAAGAAGAAATGTTGGTGACAGGATTTTGTCCTTTTCCTGCAAAAAAAAAAAGAGACATTTTTAACTATTGCCTGCAAAATGCTTTCAATTTGGAAAAGTCCAATATTTTTTCGTGGGATTAATCATTAATGGGGATTATTTACCGTAATTCTTATTCCTTAAGCCAAGGTTTCTTATGAAACCCTTCCATAAACAAATTTCAAGTTTGAGCTCACATATACTATGTCATCTGCAACTGCTTCCAAACTGGACAAGTATAAATTTTTTTCATTTGGTAAAGAGTTGATGAAACTAGCTGACAGGCAAAGGGTTTCAGACAAATCGCACTACTGCTGAAGTGTTAAACTGGCAAAATGTACCACCTTAAGACTTAAGTGTACCACATGTAGGAGAAGAATAAAAGACTCAAATTCAGGAATATTATTCTGCTGCTATAGAGTAAAGTTAACTAAACAAAGGTGTATTTACATGTGCATGATTCATTGAAAAGAAAACAAATTATTCATCATTTATTGTTGACCATCCTTGGATCATGCCCATTCTTGGAACAGGGTTTTCCTTGAAGCACGATTTTGTGCGTTTTGACACATTTTTAAGGAAAATGACCCGTATTTTTTTCAATAGTGCGTCACTGTGGACGCACAAAAACTATAAAGGTTACTTACGATCGTCTTTATTACTGACAATGTTACATCGCCAGTACATAAGAAAGCTTAAGTACGAGA